>NC_069399.1:50249254-50265475 GCF_026875155.1 Cherax quadricarinatus | reverse complement strand
GGAAAATTTAAAATCAATGGGGCCAGACAGGTTACAAAGGACCTGGACAGGTGGATGCGTGGTCCAGAAACTGGCCCCAGAATTTAATCCGCCAAATGCAGTATGAAGATCGGAAAAGGGGCAAAGAAGCCCGCAGACAAGTAAGCTAGGCGGTGAAGACGCAAACCTCACAAAGGAAAAGATCTAGGGGGTGAGTATAATACGAGTACACCCCCAAAAAGCACACATTGCCCCAAAACTGCTGGGGCTATGGGCGCATGGTAAAATGAAAAAGTTTTCTGGTACCTCGAAAAGGAATCATTCAAGACTTTATACACTGTGTACGTCGGGCCCAAACGGGGAGTAGCAGCACTTTTGGGAAACCCACACCTGGCAAACATGTCAGATTAGATTAATTTAGTTTTTGCCCCCGAAGGGGGCTAGTTTATTGTCACCCCATATCCATCCTTTGGAGGGTAGCGCGAGGGGGCTTTGGAACACAAAAAGCCTGGGAACTAGGCCCCAAAGGGTTAACGGAATCATAGGGTTTTATATCTACATATCTATAGTTCACTTACTGTTAAAGCAAATTTGGGAAAATTTTTGCTTAAAAATTTCGGGTATTTTTTTTTCATTAATAAATATCTTGAATGCACATGGGTTATTTACTTTTGTCTCTGTATTCCTCAATGATGGACAATTTAAAGCACAATGTTCCCAAGAGAGGACCATATCCCTATCACATAATTTACTTTTATTTTGATCATATTTTGTGTCCCCCAAACCCCAGAAGACTTGAAACCCAACCCTAAGCCGGGGCCATACAACATCGGGTCCGTTCAAATTGCAAGTTGCCCAAAACAAACTTACCCTTTCATGTTTCAATGGGTTTAGACTACTCAGCTTCTAACTGCTTCCTATAAATCATTTTCATTATTTACTTCCCTTAATATTTTTCCAAATGCTAGACACAGTTATACCAAAGTTATTTTCTACATTCCCTTCTCGATCCTTTTTGGAAACATACAATTTTAACATAAGGGTAACCCAATTTTGGTGAGGGGATCCATAGCAATTGTACTTAATTTCCTTTGCCCAATTTTTTGAGTATCTATACCTGGCTTCTCCAATGACTGTTGTTGAGTATTATAGAGTCAAACCCTTCAAGATGACATAGAATCTTAATGTGACAGGTCAAGCTCATGTCTGGGTTAGTTTTTAGCCCATTAGGATTGCAAAAAATTTCAGTTTGCAGTGTAGCGCCCATTTTTAATTCTTATCCAAACCAAAAAATTTATTATCGTTCTTAAATGGGGGAGGTGAAACCCAAGAGCGATGCAGCCCTCCCAGAAGACCCCTTTTTTGATCCTCAGTGTATATAACTTGTGTTAATTTTTACTACCAGCTAGGTGAAAATTTCTTCTTGAGCGTTGCTAACAAGAATTTAAGGAAGGGATTCTAGCAATGAGTTCTGGGGGGGGACTTGTAGGTATGTGATATTAAATGAACACATCTTCCATGGAGGGGTGAAATGCTCTTGTTGCCTCAGTGATCCGTTCATGCGTTTTAAAACTTAAAGAAATTTCACGTTTTTACAACCATTTAG
Organism: Cherax quadricarinatus; assembly: GCF_026875155.1. Classification (NCBI taxonomy): domain Eukaryota; kingdom Metazoa; phylum Arthropoda; class Malacostraca; order Decapoda; family Parastacidae; genus Cherax; species Cherax quadricarinatus. Next base: position 50,263,890 of record NC_069399.1, on the reverse strand, counting down.
ATCTGTGGTTTACCCTAGACACTTTGGGAAAATTCACTTACAGTGTCTGGTTCGTTTCTCAAATTCTAAACCGAGTACAGTGTTAATTTCAACAATCCTATCACTGATATAAAATACCCAAACTCCTTCCTCATGTTAAGAACTTTTGTAATCTGGACAGCCAAAATAATCCTAGGCTTCTTTTGCATTAATCCAAGGGGCGGAGAGAACTTTCTCTAGTAAAATCAACATGGGAGCAGCATAACAATTTAAAGGGCCAACATAGGCATTTACATCATTCTCACGATTCCACATTAGCACCATAGTTGGGATTGTACCCGCAACAGCTTTGGGCATTTTGTCTAGCTTTTTAATTTTTTTGTTTATTGTGGGATAGTGGTTTGTTAAAGGGGACATCTACACCAAAATTTGTAAATTTTAACGTAGCTAATGATTTCACCCGCAAATGATGGGGGGGGGATGTCGTTTGCTGTTAAAAACTTTTTTTTAGAGGAAAAATATTTAGGCCTAGTCGATTACAAATTGTTTGAACTTCATTTAAAAATGATATTCATCTTCTTACCCCGTTTTATGGATCATGAATCAACATAGCTTATAGCATTGTTTTGGTGGGCAGGTAGAGCTTTTTGGAAGCATTAAAACAGAATATTAAAACATTGGGGCTAAGAAACCCCCCTCGGTGTAATTTCTTAGAATCATTCGAACCTTGGGAAAGGGCAGAGGAACCTATTTTACAGGTATCCATTATCCACAGAGAAATCCCCCAATATTCATTTTGGCTAGTTTTATGTAATAAACAGTTTTGTTTGCAATATCAAATGCAGATTTTAATCAAAAAAATGATAAAACTGTAGAGGTTGTGCAGTGAAAAGGGGGAAAAACAGTTCGCCACTTTTTTCCTTTCATGAACCCAAGAGGTTGGGGGAAAGTTAAAGCTGATTCTTAGTACATCGTTTAAACATCATTCTTTTAAAAGTTTTACAAAGACAACTAGTTAAGGGGCGGCCCCAAATGTATCAGGTGTTGGGGCTTAGGGGTAGGCACAATGAGACTATTTGGGCCAGGAAGTAGGAGAACGCCCTCAATGTAACTGAGATAACATGCCAACAAAGGGTTTTAGGGATTGCCTTTGAGTTCTGAAAATCTAGGTTATTCCCTCCCTCCAGAGGGAGTTATCGACCTTTGTAACATTATCTAAAATTTATACTTGGAAAAGAGGCAATCACTCTCTCAAATTTTTGGGTCATAAAATTAATCGTTTCAACATTTTTTCAGAAGTACTCTCTAAATTTTTTCTAATAAGGAAAGGGAAAGGTTTTTTATGCCTGGATGTTTTGGACCCGTCATTTTTGAGGTCATTTTCTTTTCAAGAAAAGGAGAGCAACATTGGCCAGTCTTTTTCCGGTTATTTTATTTAACTTTCCCAAACCAAACTCAAAGGGGGGGACCATTTAACCACTAACAAACTGTTCCCATTCCGTTTCCTAAGTTTTCCTTCTATTCCTTTCATTTGTTAGTGCAGCTTGGAACTTCTGAGCGGTCTGGGGTTTTACATTCACGGGAGCTTTACCAATCCTCCTCTGCATGTGTTAGATTTCCCGCTGTGGATCATTTTTAGAAAATTTCATTGGTTTTTTTTTGTTATTTATAGTGGGGGGTTTTGTTTCCTATTCCTGCCCCCTTTACGTGAGAACACTCTAATAGTGGAATTAAATCTCATTAATTTTGTGTGCCAAAAAGGGTCGTAATTCTATTCATTGATCCAAGTGGTTAATAAAATTGTCTCTGTGTTCTGGTTGAGAATAAGTTTCCTCCTTCTTATTTTGCTCCTTTATTGCTGAATTGATCAAGATTGACAGTTTTAGTCTTGGGAATGACAGATAGAAAAACTCAACAGACAAAATCATCACGTATATGTATTTAAACCAAGAACAGATCTAGTATGCCACCCTATATCTGATAGGCCATATGCCACAATTCAACATTACTGTCATTTAGCAATTCACTAGTTAGTTCCATTGGTGTTTGTTTTTTGACCCCCGAAATTTAAACCCGAAGCCTTCACATCCCCCCCAACGCTGTTTAAATCCCCCGGGTTAGCGCTTTTCCCCCTTTATTAAAATAATAATTTTTTATAGACCCACCATATTCTTAGTCTGGCATTAAAATCTCCAAGAATTTGGTAGGTTTACTATTGATGCATCTGGTAAAGCACAGGGCGAAGCTGGTTTTGCTGGGGGATAAGATTAAAAATGTTTATGGGAAAAAACGCCTGCATATACTTTGACACCATATACTGCATGTTAAAAATCGACTCTGCAAGGAAAGGAGTGAATGTGGGAAGTTCTTTCTGACAAATCACACAAAAAGTTGGTTACCTTGGTTTTTTAAATCTATCCAGGAAGTTTGGTGGAGGTCTCCATCTTTTTCTACATTCCCGCAACAGATGACTCAATATTATTGGTTTTCCAATATATGTAATCGGCAACCCCTTCCTGTGGAGCAATGTTTGAAAAAGGGTTTTTAAATCCGAAAAACAAAACCCCAAAAGCCTTTTAAAATTTTTCGGGCCCGACAAAACTATTTTTTTCTTTACTTAGGGCCATTTTTCTTTTTTCCCCAACACCCCCAAGGGAATTTTTGGGCAAAGATGGGTCTTTTTACTTTGGACTAAGGGGTTTCGCACTTTAAAAAAAAGCAAGTTTGTACTTTTATTTCTTTTTAGGACTTTAAAGCCCTTTTTTTTGGGATAATTGGGGGGAGGGGAATCCAAGCCTCTGAGGGGGATTCTGGGTTTCTTTCTTAAAAAACCCCAACGGAAGGAAAATTGTTTTGTTTTTTCACATTTCCCCGGAGGCTCATCCTTTCAATTTTTTACTTTTGGGGGCCCAGGATTTTGTTTAAGAAAAGCCTCAAAAATTTTTTTTAAAATTTTTTTAATTTAAAGGGGGAGGTCAAAAAGGGAATAAAAAACCCCTCCAGGAGGCAATCAGGGGAGTGTTTCTACATTTTCTAAAAGCCACAAAGGATTAGTGTTCCCCCCTGTTTTAACATAAATGGGCCGGGAGTTTTTGCCATTGATGTCTCCAAATTTTTGGGGAGGTACCGTTTTTGGTTCCTTCTTAACCCGTGAGGTGTTTGTTTGGGGATGAAAAAAATCCCCCATGGGAATTTGCAACAAAGGTTGGGGGGGGCCAAAGGGGTAGGGATTTCCAAGGAAAAAAAAGGTTTGATCCTGCACCTGGAAGGGAAGGGGGGGTCAGGGGGAGACGGGGGGGAAAAAAGACATAAAAACAAAGAAAGGCCCAAAAAAGGGGAATTTTCCGAATTAGGGCAACCGATCACTGTTTTTTCGGGGAAAAGTTGGTGGGGTTTGGTTTTTTTGGGGAAAAAAGAAAAATTTCTCCCAAGCAAAGGGAAAAGGGGTTTTAGATTTAAAAAAGTTTAAAAGAAAGGGGAAAAAAGCCAAAAGGAAGGAGGTAGGGAAAATAACCTTTTAAATGAAGCCCGCCAAAGGAGACGTTTCCTCAAAATTGATTTACTATTCCTTTGGGTGATTTCGGGTTACGTTACTTTGTAAAAGGTTTTTTCATAGGGTCTGTTTTTAGTGTAATTTAACTAAGGGTGCCTTGTTTGTCCGGACTAACAAGTCTATCAGCATCCGCACGGGGTTTGGAAAAGGGGGTAAGAGGAAAAAAAGGTTTGTGCCTTTTGATCCTGGTAAAATCCCCTCGCACAGGAAACCCAAGGGAAAGAAAAAATGGAAACAGAAACGTAAGAGAAAAGTTTGGGGAAATCCGAAGAACCACCGCTTCTCACGCAAGGTTTCCAAGGATCTGAGACCAAAAAAGGGAAGTATTTGTTTTGTGGGTGGAGGTAAAAAGGGGCCCTTTTTAAGGCGGGGTATGGGAAAGGGTAAGTTTTTGGGGTGGGAGGAGCTAATTGTTCTTGTAAACTAAGGTAATGGTCATCTTTTTCCCAAGTGTGGTTTGGAACTTGAAGTAGGCTTTGTAGAATTCAGGACATTAAAATAAAAGGAAGAAGGGGGGGGGCCCTGTTATATGTGGCTTTTTCCCCAAGAAGAGGTGTTGGAAAAAATGGTTGTCCGGGAAAATTGGTATTAATTGTTGGCTGGATAAAACTGTAAGGGATAATGCAGAAAAAAAACCATTCATTGACAACGGGGACAACTTTTGGCCAAAATGACAGATGCCGGGTGGGGTTCACTTATCCGGGCGGGTGTGGGTTTTTTGCAAAACCATTTGGGGGGGTTTGGGTTAGGACTTTAAACTAGGATTAGTTAGAGGTAGGGGTTTAGAAATGATTAATAAGGGTATGGATATTTTGATTATGCTCGATTAAAATTTTAATAATAACTGTCATGGAGTAATTTGGGGAAAAATGATAATTTAAAAATTGTGAAAAAACAAAGATAATAGGAAAAATGTGCAAAAGAAAAAACATATGTGGTATTTTATGCTAACAGTCGAAGTGCAAAAAATAAAATTAATGAACTACTTTGGTAGCATGTGCTGGGAACTTTGAATCTTTGCTTAACTAAAAAGTGGTAGATTTAAAGAGTCGGGTTTTGATGCTGAGTGAATATTCGGGGATTTAAAATTTATTCAATGTGGATAGAGTAATGGGAAGGGGGAGGATTGCTTGTATGTTCGAGAAAATATTAATTGTTGAAAAAAAACGGTAAAAAATAGATGGAGCAGTAACAGGTCTGTTTGGGTGGGTTGTGGGGGTCAAGAAAAACAATTCTAGGTGTAATATACCGACCTCCGGGTTGGATCACGATAGGGGGAGACTTTTTGGGACAAAATTGTTGGGCTTCGGGACACAGTAACGTAGCATAGTGGGGACTTTAACTTTACCCAAATTGACTGGAATTTTTTGACAGGTAATCTAGATCCATGACTTCAGGAAACATTCAGGATGTTTTTGAAACAGAGTGTAACTAAACCCACCAGGGGTAATAATTTGCAACCCTAGTCTTATCAAATAAGGAAACACTCGTAAAAATCGGAATCACGAAGAGTTTGCGCAATGATCACAAATCCATCACCTTTAGCTTTAAATTGGGGAATGCAAGAATAATGATAATACAGAAAAAACCCGTTTTTCGTTTGCCGATTTAATGGATTGGGGAACATCTGTCTAATTTTGTTTGGGGGGTTATCTAGCTAAGTTTATTGACGTAATCATACTTTGAATATAAGGGATTGCTTTTTTGATTGTTTTTTTAATAAGTACACAGGCCCAAGTATAACATTCCCAGAGAGAAATTAGGTCTAATAATAAGATCCCCCAAAAGGGTTTAAAAGGAGGTAAAGCATCTTTAGGGGAAAAGGGGGAAATTTATAGGGGCATCAGAAAGGGAGGTTAACCCTTTCTGACCAAAAGTTCACTTAAAAGGGGGGTAAAAAAAAGGGGATTAGAAAGGCTTACGTACTAAAATTTGATTGCTAATGAAATCAAAGACTAACCCAAAGGGGGCTTTCAAGGTATAGGGCAAGGGAAAAGGAAAAAGTGGCCCCCTGAAATCTGGGAATGGGCAGCTGACGGATAATGATGGAAAATTTTTCCTTATTTAATGACTATTTTTTGTCGTTTTTACACAGGAAGATGTAAAATGAGATTCCAGTAATTAACAATTATTTAGTTTCCCCGATGAATTTAAGTTAACTAATTAAATGTAGGGGACATGGTATTAAACAGATAGACAAACTGAAACAAAATAAGTCCCCCCGGGGCCCGAGAGTTTTTTTTCAAGGTTAAGGAATGCAAAGGGCTTTGTCAGCCATTAACGAGTGTAATTAATGCGTCCTCCCTTTCCAGTGTTGTGCCAGAGATGTGGGGAAAATGGTAATTGGTTCCCAATTCAAATCAGGGGTAAGCCCCTCCTTCAAATTACCGTCCAAAAGCCTGACTTCTATGGGGCAAGTTTTTAGAATCAATTTACTGACATTATCAAAGGGTCCCCTTTGAAGAGCAAAACTTGATAAATGAACCCAGGGTTCACGAAGGCGTTCCTGCTGACAAACTTACTGACGTTTTTAAATAAAACATTTGAGGGCAGTTGACAGTGAAAAATATGATTTTAATTTATTTGGATTTTAGTAAGCCTTCGAAGAGTACCTCCAAAGACTTTTAAAGAAAAGGGGCAGTCATGGTATAGGAGGAAAATTCTAGCATGGATTGAGGCATGGCTTACCAATGAAAGCAGAGAGTTCCCATTAAGGAGTGAAATCTGAAGGGGATTTCAAGGGGCTTTCCACAAGGATCTTTTACCCCTCTCTTGTTCATAATTTACATTAATGACCTTATGAAGAGATTACTATGACATGAGTAAGTTTGCTGATAAAAACAAAAAAGGGCCCCTATAATTCACTCGGGGAGGATATCAATGAACTCCAGGCGTTTTGAAAAAATTAATGCCCTGGTCTAGAATTGGCAAAAAGTTTAATGTGGATAAGTGAAGGATTTCCCCTTGGTAATGAAAAAAACCCCCGAAGCTAAAATCTGGGTAAAGTAGAGCTTGGTCATACAGAAGGGAAAAAAGATTTGGGAGTCATGGTAAGCAGAAATCTAAAGCCAAGACAGCATGTTTTTGGTGCGAAACAAGGCCAACAATTATTGGGAAATTTATCTCAAGAAAAAATAACAGAAGCCCAAATTATTTTACAGCTCTATACATCCTATGGGGCCCTCTTTTTAGATTATGCTGCTCATTTTTGGCCCCCTTATACAGGATGGACAAGATATTAGAGAACATACAGAGAAAAATGACTAAAATGATTTACGGTGGGGGAACCCTCCCGTATAAATAGATTAAAGCCAAAAATCTCCACTCTCTGGAGGGTTGAACGGGGGAGTATCATTAAAAGGTATAAGTGGATGGGGGCATAAAAAAGGGGAGACATTAATAAAGTACTGAGGGTGTCGAACCTGTAAGAACAGATAAGGATTTAATTTGGGATAAATTTAGATTTAAAAGGGGCTAGGTAATATGGTTTTCAACAATTTTAGATGGTGGAACGTCTTCCTAGTGGGGTGAAGAGGCTAGGCCTTGTTAGCTTTAAAAAGAGAGGACAAATATAGAGGGGAGGGCTGGTTTGATTGGTGTATTGGTACGGAAGTTATTTCTTGGGGGGCTTTAGGGAGAGTCGTTTTTTATAAGGGCCTGCCTCGTAGGGCAGTAGGCCTTTTGCAATGTTCCTACATTCTTATTTCTTATGTTCTTAAAATACGTGTGGTAGACAGTGGACAGAGAAGGGTGTTCCAGGATGGACACAAAAAACAAGGGGGCCACAATTTTAAGTTGAAAATCCAGGAGTCAAAGGGGGGTTAGGAAAAATATTTTTCAGCACAGAGTTTTTTAGGAATGGAATAGTCTGGTAAGTGATGTAGGGGGCAGGGAACCATACATAGTTTAAGACCGGTATATAAAGGGTCATGGGCAGGGGGAAAAGGGGGGACCCATAGCGGTAGTGAAAAGGCGGGGGCCCGGAGCTGGTCCGACCCTGCAACCCCAATTAGGGGAGTCACACACAGAAGGAAGGCCCTTTTACCAGTTCCCCAAAAAGATTATGCAGAAGCTGGAGGGGCAGGTATGTATAACAGTAAAGGCCCTGCAGTGGATCAGATAATACCTGACGGGGGGCAAAAATATCATGGTACGTATGAGGTATCAAGTGGGCACCTGTGACAGCGGGGTCCCCAGGGGGGAACCCGGGCCCCGTGCTATTTTTGGTATATGTGAAGGGCAGATTTAAAAGGAAAAATCAGAAGTGTCCCATTGCAGAGATGTGAAGTTTAATGAGGAAAGTCAAGAGGATCAGGCGGGCTTCAAAGAGCCCTGGACGGCTGGACACGGGGCCCCGCACATGGCTTCTCGAATTTAACCCGCCAAATGCAAATCATAAGATTGGGGAAGGGCAAAAAAAAGACGCAGACAGAGTTGGGCAGGGGGACAAGTGTGACCCTGGCGTAATAGCGCAAAAAATGCGTGCAAAAGGGAAAAACAGGAAAAGCGTCGATGGATCTATAATTTCCTACTAACAAACCAGAGAGTATCTCAACAGAGAAAAGTCCGAGGCACTACGGTGAAAAGCCTGTTCCAAAAAGGCCAGTACTCCCCCCCTTTCTTGTTCCTCACCCTAATCCGACATGGAAAAGGGAAATGTCACCACAGCACCGTTCTTCCTTTGAGAGACACCCGAACTGATGACATGTTTTCCATTGCAGACACTGCAAGGCTCCAGGCGGACATCAACCGAATCTTTCAGTGGGCTGCAGAAAACAATATGAAGTTCAACGATGAGAAATTCAATTACTCAGATACGGTTTCCAGTCTGTTTGCCGCAGCTCGGGTTTCAACCCCTTCTGGCAGCAGCAAGGGCAAGTTTGGAAGAGGGCCAGCAATTTAAAGGGTACGATGGTTTCCTGTAGGCGGGGCCCTAGTCTGCGACAGTACATTTCAATGTTCGAAGTTAATCATTGTAATAGGATGATTTTTATAAGACTTTGAATTATTATGGAAGGTCATTGGATTAGAGTATAGAGTTCGAGGGGCTCTAAGAAGTTCTGAATACTGCTCACAAGGCATTGTAAAAGTCTCGAAAAGAGGTTACACTCATAGGAATTATACCATTCAGCCCACATGTGCAACAAAGTCATCATGTTGATCAGGGGAAAACATTAAGACGTTTCCGTTTTAAATATCCCACCAGGGAGAATAGTATTACCAATATCTAGAGAGGTTAACTTGGGAAATGATCAGACGCTAAAAACTGTTAAATGGAAACTCACAGCTGCAGAAGTAATGTTAAAGCCTGGGAAACAATCAAGGACACCTCCATAGATATGTTGGGTTTCAAGGTCACCTACAATTTGCACATTATCAGACTGTTTAAGATGACAACAGTTGATTGCCATACGATTACCACTGAAGTTTCCAAGCTTTTGTGTTTTGCATTATAATCAACCAATAATGAGAGTGGGTTCAAAACTGAGCACAAGTTGGGAGCTCCAAGTAATTTAAATTATCAGCAGGAGCGTACAAGTAAATATGTTGAGAGCAGGTTCCCAATATAATCCTAACACCGTGAATACTGTCCCCTGTTTTCTTAGGGGTGCAAGAGTTGATGGGAATGATTTTTTTAATAAAATAGAACACAAGAATAGTAGATTTGAGGTTATATGCAACAAAGCGGGAAATTTAGGGGGTTGGGGATTTTCAGGGACTCTGCACTCTTGTAGACACAATATCAATGGAATCAGTGGTTACTTATGATGCGGTCAGAAAATCTTTTTCTAAGTGACGCAATATTCCAACTTAAAATGGATAGTTTATACGAGTTTGGGGTTCCATTATAAAAGTCCAGGGATAGTATTCAATTCTCAGCAAAATGAAAAAACTTACTAAAATAAACAAAACAACATAATCAATTCAATATCATCAGTATTATCCTTATCCATGAGTCTCTAAGTGCACTTCCATTAGTGAGCCTCTTGGGAGTCTTTGACCAGAGGTCACTGCGCTCTTTGTCTGTGAATGTATGGAGGTACACTATCCTCGAAATCACCTCTCCGCTTTTTTACACTCATCACTATCCTCACATGTATCACTTCCTCTCATTATAAACCAGGGGATACATACACCATTATCACAACGGGGTCATTCACATCATATCTATAAATACTTAAACACTCACAGGTGATTATCATGATGGTCTTCACTGCCCTTATCATCTTCACGTGATTGTAAACACCACTATCAGATTCATCGTTTTTGTAATTATTAACACCACTGCAATCATCATTTTTGTTCATCATCACCACACTCATTTTCATAATGGCTGACAATCTGTGGGTTGATGTACTCATTTGCAACCTCTGTAAGTTTTTCCTCGTGGTGCTCAAGTTGTTGTTTCAAACACCATTGTTGCTTCTCCAGTACTGTTATAAGCAGCTGCATGTTGTGTACCACCCCACAAGACTAGCGTCAATCAGGAAGTATGAAGTCCCGATCAGCTGAGCCAGGTGGCTGACTGACAGCTGACCAGCCAGACAGATGGTGTCAACACCAGCAGCATTACTAGTGTTGATAGCAGACGTGATCGTGCTCTGTTGATGTACTCCCAGAGTGACTCGCTCAACCATATTGTCTGAGTTCAGGCATGGGTCAGTATTCAGACATGAAGTATCTGGTAGGCCTATTGCCTCATCATGGGGGGTGATGGGTGAGGCGGGAGCCCTGCGGCTGGCGATGTGGGCAGCTTTCGCTCTGCAGTCAGCATGAGCAGCTGTGACTCCTGGAGTCTTAAAATTTGATAAATTCTAATGCAACGGTCTGGTGTTTCTTGATCATATCATAGCACTGGTGAGAGGGATGGGCCTTGGCACACACTGCACACCAGTGTGACTTACTAAAGCATTTAAAAGCAACGTGACCCCAGCGCTGACACTTGTAGCATCTACGGTGAGGTGGTTTGTACAAAGCTATTTTGTAACTCCTGTTAAGCGCTGCACGAAAAGTAGATATATGTGGTGGAGTCCCTTGACCAATCCACTCAGCCAATATCAGATCATTTGGAAGTCGACGAGGGTTTGCAACTTGATCTGACAACAAGAATTTAGGATCCATGTACTTACTGACATTGTGGATAACAATAAGTACTTTAGGTGATCTTGGTGGGGCAGCTTGGAGTTGGATGTTAGCATATTTATGAGTAAGAAGTTTTTCTATGAATGTTGGGTCGTTAGTAACAAAAACGTAATTATCCTCGTCATGACGAAAGCGAATCCGAAGGTTTTTTTCTGGGTTGTCTAATGAAGCTTCGTAAAACCATCTAAACTTGACCACAAACTCAGTGTTAGCAGGGAAATTAAGCATAACCGTTCTGCAATGGTTGTTGTTGCTCTCGTTGTTTCTTGCAGCAAGCCTCCTTTGAAATCCTCTTTCTTTTTTCAAAGCTCCCTTACTTCTAAAACGTACGAATTCGCCTTCACCATCATTTACTTCGTTTCACATCCATAGGTCACTTTTTGTTCAGCTCTTGAGATGGAAGAGTTAGTCTGTTACTTTTGGGTCAGCGAAACCCCCTTTATTCCATAAGAGAGAAGGGACAAGGAAGGAATATTCACCTCACTAGACACAGGCAATATGGGTGTAGTGGCCTGCGGGTCGCAGTGCGATTTTCAAGGTCATTCACTGGGCCCACAGTCGTCTCGAGAGTTACCAACACTGTACTACTTGTTAATTACTCCAAACCCGCAGCACTTAACACATCTAGCACACGTGTCTTGGAATGACAGACAAATTTTCACTACATAAGAACTAGTTCTCACAACACCGAAGGTACGGCCGGAACACTGTAAACGTTCACAAAGGCATTCTGTAACTTGGCCTTCACTGGCTGGCTTGGAGCGCTGTTTAGCCTGGATCAGCTAAACTCGCCCTTATCCCATACCTGGAGTTTACCTGGAGAGAGTTTCGGGGGTCAACGCCCCCGGCCCGGTCTGTGACCAGGCCTCCTGGTGGATCAGCGCCTGATCAACCAGGCTGTTGCTGCTGGCTGCACGCAAACCAACGTACGAGCCACAGCCCAGCTGATCAGGAACTGACTTTAGGTGCTTGTCCATTGCCAGCTTGAAGACTGCCAGGGGTCTGTTGGTAATTCCCCCTTTGTGTGCTGGGAGGCAGTTGAAAAAGTCTCGGGGCCCCTGACACTTATTGTATGGTCTCTTAACGTGCTAGTGACACCCCCGCTTTTCATTGGGGGGATGGTTTCATCGTCCCGCCAAGTCTTTTGGGTTTCGTAGTGAGTGATTTTCGTGTGCAAGTTCGGTACTAGTCCTCTAGGATTTTCCCGGTGTATATAATCATGTATCTCTCCCTCCTGCATTCCAGGGAATACAGGTTTAGAAACCTCAAGCGCTCCCAGTAATTGAGGTGTTTTATCTCCGTTATGCCGCGCCGTGAAAGTTCTCTGTACATTTTCTAGGTCGGCAATTTCACCTGCCTTGAAAGGTGCTGTTAGAGTGCAGCAATATTCCAGCCTAAGATAGAACAAGTGACCTGAAGATGTCATCATGGGCTTGGCCTCCCTAGTTTTGAAGGTTTTTCATTTTCCAACCGTCATTTTTCTAGCAGATGCGATTGATACAATTGTTATGGTCCTTGAAGGTGAGATCCTCTGACATAATCACTCCCAGGTCTTTGACGTTGGTGTTTCGCTCTATTTTGTGGCCAGAATTTGTTTTGTACTCTGATGAAGATTTAATTCCCTCATGTTTACCATATCTGAGTAATTTAAATTTCTCATCGTTTTAACTTCATATTGTTTTCTGCAGCCCACTGAAAGATTTGGTTGATTTTCCGCCTGGAGCCTTGCAGTGTCTGCAATGAAGACACTGTCATGCAGATTCGGGGGTCCCTCTGCAAAGGAAGACACGGTGCTGTGGCTGACATCCTTTTCTAGTCGGATATGAGGATGAGGAACAAGATGAGGAGCTAGTACTGTGCCTTGTGGAACAGAGCTTTTCACCGTAGCTGCCTCGGACTTTACTCTGTTGACGACTACTCTCTGTGTTCTGTTAGTGAGGAAATTATAGATCCATCGACCCCACTTTCCTGTTATTCCTTTAGCGCGCATTTGTGCGCTATTACGCCATGGTCACACTTGTCAAAGGCTTTTGCAAAGTTTTGTATATATTACATCTGCATTCTTTTTGTCTTCTAGTGCATTTTGGACCTTGTCGTAGTGATCCCGTATTGAGACAGACAGGAAGCGACCTGTTCTAAACCCATGTTGCCCTGGGTTGTGTAACTGATGGGTTTCTAGATGGGGGTGATCTTGCTTCTTAGGACCCTTTTCAAAGATTTTTATGATATGGGATGTTAGTATATTGGTCTGTAGTTCTTTGCTGTTGCTTTACTGCCCCCTTTGTGGAGTGGGGCTATGTCTGTTGTTTTTAGTAACTGAGGGACGACCCCCGTGTCCATGCTCCCTCTCCATAGGATGGAAAAGGCTCGTGATAGGGGCTTCTTGCAGTTCTTGATGAACACAGAGTTCCATGAGTCTGGCCCTGGGGCAGAGTGCATGGGCATGTCATTTATCGCCTGTTCGAAGTCATTTGGCGTCAGGATAACATCGGATAGGCTTGTGTTAATCAAATTTTGTGGCTCATAAAAAATTCATTTTGATCTTCGACTCTCAGTTTGGTTAGCGGCTTGCTAAAAACTGAGTCATATTGGGACTTGAGTAGCTCACTCATTTCCTTGCTGTCATCTGTGTAGGACGATGAGTTAAGGGATACCGGTGAATAGGAAAGTCGAGGAAGGGACATTCACCTCACTAGACACATGCAGTATGGGTGTAAGTGGCATGCGGGTCTTATAGTGCCATTTTCAAGGTCACCCAGCAGGCCAGACATTCCTCACTCATTTTAAGCCTACGTAGGTACTGATGGTAGCACAATTGCCTAAGTCAGTGAAATCCACTTGTGCAAATAATTACAACAAATCTGCAACACTTAACACTACTAGCACAAACTTACTATGTTTATAGGTGAACCTCTGGCATGTCCCACTTAAAAAGTTAGTACTGCAATGCTCGTTAAATTGTTCTTAACTAAGCCACAGCAGGAAACACTGGTATGCCAGCAGCACTGTAGAACCTATACGTAGACATGCTGGGCCTTGGAATGCTGCTTTCAAGCCTGCTTGAATGTGCTTGCTAAGCCCATGTCAACCACTTGCATATTTGCTTGTAGCAGGCAGGTAGGCACACAGGAGACATATTCGTAAGATGAATGGAGTGCGGCACGGAGGACTGACACGGGCACTCAAGCATTTATGTGGTCTGGCAAAAACCGCCTCTAGACCATAAGTAAATAGAGGCGAATGCCTGAGTTCCAAATCGAGGAAGGAGGGGAGAGAGGCGAGGTGAAGTGAAGGTGTAGCCTCCTACAGCCACTTCAAATCAACATGTTTGTGTTTCACTAGGTATATCACTAGTCACAGTTCACACATAAGAGTTCCAGCAGCAATTCAGCTGCGCTCCAACGATATTTGTTGCATGGTGAGTTATCAGTCAGGTGAGATAAGCAGTTCTGATATAGAAGGCCTAGGACTTCACTCAACACACACGTCCTCTCCCCTCAACCACTCAGGCCTAACTGTTGCCATATAGGACAAGCGAAAATTTGTGTATGCAATAATTTCGCCAAAATCATTCTGAACCTAAAGAACAAAATATATTTCATTGTGTTTGTTTAGTGTTAAATTATTGTAAACAAATATAAAATATATTTAGCTGGGTTAGGCTAAAATAAATTGCGCTTGTTATAATAAGGTTAGGTAAGTTTTCTAAGATTCTTTTGGTTGAAAATTAAAAATTTTTACTTTAACAAGTATGAAAAAAAATATATCTTTAAACGTATAAGAGAAAATCTTAGAAAGGACTTAATTTTAAATGAGTTCTTACTAATTGACCAGTTTTACATATTCGGTGTGGAAAATTTTTAATTTTCCGAAACTATAGTGCCTAATAGGTGTTTAATGTGTCGATATGAGTCAAAAATATATTTGACAATAGGATAGAACCAAGAGTTCCCCTTTTCCC
>NC_069399.1:50217100-50248754 GCF_026875155.1 Cherax quadricarinatus | reverse complement strand
CCAAAAAACCCCCCCCCTACAGAAATCAGTATTTGAACCCCACAAAATCAGGATATAAACAACCCTATTTAAACCTAAAAGATAAATGACATGTTGACCCTGATCTAAACCTCCATAATCTAACACAATCAAATTTTTTGGGAAAAATTTAACTGCTTTATTACACACATCACAAGCCAGCACTACCCTGAACACTGCTCGAAGTCTATCAGTTCTTAACTACAAACATCAGGTCCTTAAACAAACACTATGATGACCTCCTGGCACTCCTTGAGTCACTAAAGACATCCTTCTCCTGCATTATTCTTGCTTAAGAGCAGGAAAACATTTAAATTTATCTACCCACTACCAGGATACACAGGCAATCCACAACTGCAGACCATCCCAGTTGGGGGTGGTACTGCAATATATTACTCTAACCAACTATCTTGTTTTAGCACTAATTGCTTTAGTGATGAATATGGGGAATACATTTTTGCTAATTTTACCTGTAAAAAAACCTCAAGACGCCTATAACAATCGGTGCCATATACGGATACCCCACCAAACATCCCAAACTTCAGTGAGAATCTAAAGTCACTAATAACAACAGACAAATGAACAAGCACCACCTTACTTAGTTTGGAGACTTCAATATAAACCCCTTGGCCTACCAGATAATCAGATGATTTCATCAACAATATGAAAAAAACACACTTCTATACCAACAATAACTAAACCAACCAGGCTGACTGAGACAAGTGCAACTATAATAGACCACATATGGACCAATATATAGGCCCCCTTAAATCAGGGATAATCACAGACAGCACTAGGGACCACTACCCAACCTTTCCTCTTAACAAACATTATTTAAGCCACCACTGAATACAACAGTTTCATTTAGACTCCATGACGAGGCCTCGATAAGGAATTTCACAGCAGACCTAGACTGTTGACGGGGCCTATAGAATTCTCCAATGCCAATGGTATTGACGATTGGACAGACATTTTTCTTAACAAATATTTAGGCTATACAACATGTCCTAGAAAAACGAAACAGATCATGTATAAACGGCTTGGTTGCCCCTGGCTAACCAGCAGGGATTCTGAAATCCATTGATGAGAAACACCAATATGAAAAGCAATATAGACAGGGCTTAATACACACAGATATTCTTAAACAATATTCAACAGTTCTCGCCAAATTAATAAAGAAAGCCAAACAACTGTACTACTCCAGCAGATTCACTGACACAAGAGGAGATATAAAAAAGACCCGGAAAAACACTTTTCTTCCAGATTCTGGGGACCCACAAACTGGAAAAAAAAAAAATATTGTTCTAACTAAACCTCATGAAACACCACTGCATCCCACTGATACAGCTAACAAGATAAACGACTTCTTATCAAACATGGGATCTAATCTCGCCAGTAAAATCCCACGTACCAGTGCCTGTTTCCGGGGATTACCTAGATGGGAATTTTCCAAATTCCCCTTTTTTCTTTTTACCAACTGAGCCCACTGAAGTCACCGCGATCATTAAGTCACTTAAAAATATCTCGGGGAATCTGTCTCATGTCCCACCATTATTGTACAAACCCAGCGGCCCATGTCCTTTCGCATGCTATTACATTACTTTTTAACAAGTCACTAGAACTAGCACTTTCCCGACACCAATCAAGACAGCAAGGGTTACCCAATACATAAAGGTGGTGACCCTACTGATGTAAACAAGCTATAGGCCAATATCGAACTTACCATTGCTACCACAGATCTTCGAGAATCGTGCCACAGGAACTATATTCATTTATAATGTCACAAACATACTCAACCCCTGCAATTTGGATTCAGGCAAAAATTAAAAGCACTTATGACAGCAATTATAAAAATGCTTGACGCTTTACACAGCATTGGAAAATAAGGATATCCGCTAGGATTATTATTGACCTATGAAAGTGTTTGACACAGTAGACCTGGCATGCCTACTCACAAACTTGACCACTGTGGTAGATAGAGGCCATAAGCTTGCATATTGCTGACGACACATTGTGTCATCTCCCACCATAATCTTGCCACCCTCAACCGATGTTACGGGACTGCTCAAAATATTGACTGATACAGCCAAAAACTACTCAACTGGCAAAACCTCTATATTATGTTGGTCAGCAGAGCAGGTGTTGCGCAACTTAACTTTAGATCGACAACACTAATTGCCAGACATAATGGGGCAAATTCCTTGGCCTATACCTCGACAACAACCTAAATTTTCAGCACCAATATCCAACACATAAAAAAGTATCCAAAACGGTGGGGATCCTCTCAAGATACTATATACGTGCCGCAACTGCCCTTCTCACACTATACAATTCACTTGTATATCCATACCTCACTATGCCTATCTATGCTTGGGGTTCAACTGCAGCAACACACTAAACCAATAATAAACCCAACAAAAAACCGCAGTAAGAATAATCGCTAAATCCATCCCTGGCAATACACCCCCCCCCCCACTCTTCATAGATCTGAACTTACTCCCTGTTCAGAACATCCACACTTACTACTGTGCAATCTATATCTACAGGACCTTAAATTCCAATATTAACCTTGACCTAAAACTTTCTTGATAGTTGTGACAGGATCCACAGGCATAACGCCGGACACAAACATCTCTATGACATTCCCCGTGTTCGACTAAACCTTTACAAAAAATCAATGTATTTCAAAGGACCTAACATCTGGAACACCTTACCTGAAAACTCTAGAACTGCAGACACATTCATCACTTTCAAAACTACAGTTAGAAAACATCTTATCTCCCTGATCCACCCCGACAACTAACTACATGGTAACCACCTGGTGGTTCACAATTACTCACTCACCCACTGACTATAAACCCAGAAATACTAATCTTAATCTTAAAATAATAAATCCTAACTAGTCATAAGTTTGCCTATGATACTCCAATATAGACACTTTGTATTGTGCCAAAACAAAAGCATTCACATTGCTAAACTCACAAATTATAATGTAGTCACTTAGCCTTAATACCATAATCTGTAAGGATTTAATGTTAAGAATTAATCTGTCTGCTCGAAATGCCTAGCCATGCTAGGTGTCCTAGTGGCCTCCTCTGTAATTAGTATTTTATAACATGTAAACCACACAATACCCAAAACCTGTAAACCCCACATTGTAACCCTTATAGAGAATAAACTTGAATTGCTGTTGCAGATGCTCTTGCAGCTCATCAGTGGAAAGTTCATCCTCCATGAACTCTTCCACATCCTCCCCACTAACCTCCAACCCCAAGGGCTTGCCCATTGCCACAATAGATTCCACAATTGGCATAGGCTTCTCAGGGTTAGCCCGAAACCCTTCAAAATCCTTCTTTGCACGTTCTGGCTACAGTTTCCTCCAAGCAGAGTTCAAGGTCCTGTTAGTCACTCCCTCCTAAGCCTTACCTGTAAGGTTTATGCAATTGAGGATACTGAAGTGATCTTTCCAAAACTCTCCTAGGGTCAATAAAGTGTCTGAGGTCACTTCAAAGCACTTTTGAAATATTGCTTTGGTGTACAGTTTTGAAATTTTAAATGACCTGCTGGTCCATGGGCTGGAGGAGAGGAGTGTTATTAGTAGGCAAAAACTTTACTTTAATAAGACTCAACTCCCCCAAAATTTGCTCTGGCAAGTCTGAAGGATGAGCAGGAGCATTGTCTAATACCAGGAGGCAGTTAAGGTCCAATTTATTTCCAGGAGGTAATTTTTCACTGTGGGGCCAAACACGTGATAAAACCACTCAATGAAAATGACTAGTGACCCATGCCTTACTGTTTGCCTTCCACATCACACACAAATTAGCCTTGATGACATAGTTTTTCCTGAAACACTGGGAGTTTGAGTGATACATGAGCAGAGGCTTCACTCTGCAATCCCCACTAGCATTACTACACAACATTAAAGTAACCCTGTCCTTTCATGGCTTGTCCTGGGAGTGCTTTTTCCTCCTGTGTAATGTAGGTCCTGTTTGGCATTTTATTCCTAAACAGTCCTATTTTGTCACAATTTAAACACTTGTTGGGGTTGCAATCCTTCAGCCTGTATGTACCCCTGGAATTCCTGCACATATTTTTCAGCAGCTTTTTTGTCCGTAGGCGCTCTAACGCCAGATGGGACACGTGGACGCGTTCCGGACGAATCTTGTTGGTAGTTTTTCATCGTTGGCCAGGCCAAAATTTTTACGCTCAAACACTTCGTTAGTCGAATTTATTGTTAGACGATGCCTTCGTTGGTCGGGGGTCCACTGTATCTTTAATTACAATGTCAGATCTTTGAGCAAACATTACGGTGACCTCACAGCATTACTCAATTCCCTGCATACCAGTATGTCAATCATCACACTCACCCAAACCTGGCTAAAGCCTGGTACTACAGATGTCTGTCATTCCTGGTTACACAGCCATACACAACTGCAGGACAGACCAGCTAAGGGGTGGAACAGCTATGTACTAATAAAATCAACTTGAATGTATCAACAATTCTTGCAAAAGGGACAATCATGGAGAATATGTAATTGCTAAATTTAAATCAAAACCTGTCATAAACATCTACTACAGAGTACCACAGTCGAACATTTACCATTTTAGTGACAAATTAGGAAACGTAACTGATGCGTACATGAACAAAGACCACTTACTGCTCACAGGAGATTTCAACATAAATCTCCTACATGACCAGGACCCACAAGTAACCGAATTCACAAACACTGAGTCACTGCTTGTTGCTACCAACAATAACAAAACCCACAATATTCTCCAAGGCCAGTGTCTCCTTATTAGACCACATCTGGCCTAACACCATATCCTCTTTAAAATCAGGCATTATCACAGACAATATCACAAACCCTACCCAACCTTTCTCATAACCAACTAGATAAATTACCCCAAGTTACCTTCAGACTACATAATGAGAGAGGACTTAACCCTTTCAGGGTCCAGAGGTCAAATTTCAAAATGTGCACAAAGTTCAGAATTTTAAAAAAATAATTGTTATTTTTCTTATGAATGGCAGAGACTTTTTCTGAAGGTAATAAAACAAAAGTACAAAATTTGATGGGAAATTGACTAAATTATGCTCTCGCAAATTTTGATGTGTCGGCAATATTTACGCATCGGCGATTTTGCCGACTTTGACTCCCATTTTAGGCCAATTACATTATTCCAGACAACCAAATTCTTAGCTATTTCACTAGTATTACTTCTATTCTATTGATTGAGCACAAGAAATCGCCAAGTCAACTACAAAATAGTGATCGGAAATGGATAATTTGGCCAATGTATCCTGGTAGTGGGTAGATATCTATTGTCCTGCTTAAGCCAGGTCTGGTAAGAATAATGCAGGAGAAGGGTGTCTTTAGCGATTCAAGGAGTGCCAGGAGGTAATCATAGTGTTTGCTTAAGGACCTGATGTTGTAGTTAAGAACTGATAGACTTTTAGCACTGTTTAGGATAGTGCTGGCTTGTGATGCTGTGTAATAAAGGCAGTTACTTTCCAGTAGGTTTTGATTGGGTGTTATATTGTGGAGGTTTATATCAGGGTCAATGTGATCATTCATCATCTAGGTTTAAATAGTGGTTATTTATATCCTGTATTGTGCGGTGAGTTCTAATACTGATATCTGTAGTAGTGGGAAGTTTGGACAACTATATAGCTAAAGCACTTTGGTCATATAGAGTATAGTCAATAATAAACATAATGAAGTTGATATTGTATATGTGTTGTGCTAGAATGAGCTAAAGTACAACCAAGTATGAACTAAAAATATAAAAATACAAATTAAAAATAGCACCAGACTCTCACCTGTAATTGCACTAAGGTCTAATATAATGAGTTTGGTGTTTGTGTATTGGGCTAGAATGAGCTAAAGTACAACTAGGTTTAATCTAATACAGGTCGGCCATCACTAATCCAGCAATCAGTTATCCGGTTCCATCAGTAATCCGGCACTAATTTTGGCTAGCATAATTTTAAATTTCATCATAATACTAACTCAAATCATTATACTGACTCAAATTTCATCATTATACTGACTCAGAAATTGTGTAGTGGTTGTAAATCCACAGCAGCAAGCCAGTGGAGGAGAAAGCAGTGATGAAAATGAGGAAGATGTAGCAGAAAGTCTCTATTGATAGGTTAATTAAGTGTATTCCAACGTAACCACTCTGTAATCCGGCAAAATCACTAATCTGGCACATTACAGGTCCCAATGATGCCGGATTAGTGATGGCCGACCTGTAATATAAAAAATACTAGTTTAAAATGGCACAAGACTCGCTTGTAATTGCACTAAGGTCTAATATAAGTTGTTAACAAGAACTAGAGTATAACTAAATATAATTTGAGGAGACAGAATACACAAGTTGAGGTGGCAAAAGAAAATAAAAAATAATAAAAAAATAAAAATGGCAATGACTTGGTTATAATATGATGGTAAGGTGGTACACAGGATATTAAAGTTGGAGTTGAATATAGAAGCTTAAAAATTGGTAACAAAAGGTTAAGAAAAGTAAAATAAAGTTGGGTGATAAAGTCTACAATAGAAAAGGGCAATTGTAAAAAAGTACAGTGGACCCCCGGTTAACGATATTTTTTCATTCCAGAAGTATGTTCAGGTGCCAGTACTGACCGAATTTGTTCCCATAAGGAATATTGTGAAGTAGATTAGTCCATTTCAGACCCCCAAACATACACGTACAAACGCACTTACATAAATACACTTACATAATTGGTCGCATTGGGAGGTGATCGTTAAGCGGGGGTCCACTGTATATAATAAAATTGGGTAATAAACTTTACAAATAATAAGGGCAATAATAAAAAGTTTAAAATAGATTGGGCAATAAGGTATTGGTAAAATTGGGCAAGTATAAGATTGGGTAATTAACTCATGACTAGAATAGTGCAATAATAAGATGAAAAGTTTACAATAAAGTTGACTTGGCGATTTCTTATGCTCAATCGATAGAATATAAGTAATACTAGTGAAATAGCTAAGAATTTGGTTGACAGGAATAATGTAATTGGCCTAAAATGGGAGTCAAAGTCTGCAAAATTGCCGATTCGTAAATATCGCTGACACATTAAAATTCGCGAGAGCATAATTTCGTCAATTTTCCATCAAATTTCATACTTTTTGTTTTATTACCTTCAGAAAAAGTCTCTACCATTTCATAAGAAAAAATAACAAATTTTTTTAAATTCTTGGACACTGGGGCACCACTTCAGATTTTGGTCTTGGACCCTGAAGGGGTTAAAGAGATGCCAGAAACAGAGCTCTCTGGACAGTTATTTTGTGAGACAGGACTCCAGTGACTCAAGCTGGTCCTAGTGGCATTAAGAAACAGAAGAGAAGTAACCCCAGAAAAGCAATTGGTACCTGAGGTGTTGATGGATGGGGATTCCCCTTCCAAACTGTAAATAATCCAATCTCTCTCCTCCTTCAGTCTTCCATACACTAAGAAGAATTGCCAATAAAGGCAAGTGTTATGCTGTTAATGTTCCATTCATCATTTCCCATTGTATTGTTTATGTACTACATCTATATTTCATGTAAAAAAAATTTTGTTTTAATACTTCTGGGTGTCAACAATGGATTAATTGTATTTATATTATTTCTTATGATGAAAATTCATTCGAAAATCATCTATTTCGATAATAGTAGCTGCTCCAGGAACGGATTAAATACGATAAACGAGGGACCACTGTACATAACTTAAAAAATGATATGAAAAAAACCTGGAAAACCCTATCTGAAATTCTAGGAACTAGAAAGATATCCAAACACACAACACTCAAATTAACAAATTCAGATGAACCCCTACTCCCACCAACTGAAACAGCAAACAGACTAAATGTTTTATTCTCCACCATAGGAAAGAATCTAGCGAGCAAAATCTCAGGCTCAAACACCTGTCCATCAGACTGCCTCACGGGCACCTACCTGAATTTATTTATTTATTTATTTATGTCTTTGCAAATAGTACATTGAGATTTTGTATTTACAATAGTGGGTTGCAATGCAAAGAGAGCCTCTATTATGCCTAGGCATTATGGGCCAACTTAACATTATTGGCTTACAGACTACTTAATACTAAGGATTTTATCATAGTTGTACAGTAGGACAGTAATTATTTCATAGTTGAACAGTAGGTTATTAATTATATGTGAATTAAATTCACTATTCCTAGCTCCGACCACCCCAACAGAAGTCTCGGTCATCATCAGCACCCTTAACCCTTTGACTGTCGCAAGCCCCTTTCTGAAATTGTCATTCTATGTTGAAAAATATTTGAAAAAAAAAATTTTTTTTCTTATGAAATGATAGACAATCTTTGCGATGGTAACGACACCAAAAGTACAAAAATTGATCGAAAACTTACAGAATTACGCTCCCGCGAAGTTAGCGATCTCGGCGATATATGCTCATTGGCGATTTTGCTGACTTTTGAACCCTATTTTCGGCCAATTCCAATGTTCCAGTCAATCAAACTCGTAGCAATTTCTTTAGAACTCCATTTTTTCTATCAACTGAGTACAAGAAACTGCCCATTTACTGACTTCAACTATCCAGTAAAGTAGTCAGAAATTGGTAATTTGGCCAATTTTACACAAATTTTAAAAGATGCCAATTTCAAAATAGGGTCCAGAATAAACAATGCAGACATTCTTGGCACTAAAATAACACATCCTCTGTTCATTAGTCATGTCTCCAGGCTCCTCTTATATTACTCTTACTTTCTATAGAAGATTTATTGTTATGCAGACTACTGCATTATTGTAAAAATGGTATAAATAATATCAGTGCACTAGTGAAAGAATATCACACTCCCCAGTTGACATGGATGTGTGGTGTGATTTGTTTACTCTTGAACATTGGTAAAAATCGAACATTTCTGCTACTTTGAGCTCAATTTCGAGGTCATTTTCATTGTGAAACTAATCAAAATCACAACTATTTCTGCAATATGTTTTCCATTATATCAAATGAGACCATGAAAACGAGAATACATCCATAAATACCATATGAAAATACACCTGAAAGTCAGCATTTTAATCCAAAAACTCGGTCGGAGTTTTTTTTTCTCTTGTACTACTTGCTGCAGGATTTTTCATACAGTGCAAAGTGACCACACAGACCCATTCTCTCACATGTGGGCCTACCAGCTTCCTGCTTGATTTGAAGCTAGAATTGTTGAGTATATATACATGTACGTCCAAAACACTGGCTCGTAAGACGTATACATGTGTATACGGCTGAAGCAGTCAGAGGGTTAAAAACAAGGCAGGAGATAAAAATAACTTATCACCTTTTATGTACAAAATAGCTTCTCAAGTACAGTGGACCCCCGAGTTTCAGCAGCATCAAATTTTGTGAAATTCGACTCGGCAAGTTTTCTCGGCAAAATTTGGCCTAGAGTTTCGTGATTAGACTTGTGATTCGGCGACAGTCTGGTGCCCTTCACCGCGCGCACAAAGCCAGTCTCCCATGCCATTCACGCTCAGTGTGCCATTGTTTACCAACATGTGACCATCACCCCGCGGGTTCATACGTAATAATTCATTGTTTTTTGTGATTGCAACTGCTAAATAAGTCACCATGGGCCCAAGGAAAGCTAGTGCAAGACCTTTGGTAAAGAAAGCGAAGAACACGATCCAGAGGGATTTTGAAGGGTTTGAGGCAGACCCTGACCCTGCTGACCCTCTGCCTGTTGTGGAAGGTGTTGTGGCATTGGGCAAGTCCATGGGGTTGGAGGCGAGTGACGGGGATGTGGAAGAGTTGGTGGAGGACCACAGGGAAGAGCTAACCACTGACGAACTGCAAGAGCTTCAACTGGAACAGCATCAGACCACAGCTGAGGAACTTGCTTCTGAGGAGGAGGAAAAAAGAGTGAAGGAGGTGCCTTCTTCGGTGATTAAGGACATGTGTTCAAAGTGGAATGAGTTGCAAAGTTTTATTGAAAAGTATCACCCTGACCAAGCTGAAACAAGCCATATCTGCAACATGTTCAGTGACAAAACCTTGTCCCACTTGAGGCAAATCATAAAGAAATGCCAGAAACAGACCTCTCTGGGCAGATATTTTGTGCGACAGGGGTCCAGTGACTCTCAAGTTGTTCCCAGTGGCATTAAAAGAAGGGAAGTAACCCCAGAAAAGGACTCGCTACCTGAAGTCCTAATGGAAGGAGATTCTCCTTCCAAACAATAGTGTACACCTTCCTCCTATCCCCTCCTCCCGTCTTCCATCCACCCAGAAGTCTTCGGTAAAGGTAAGTGTAATGTTATTGTTTTTTATATGCATGTTCTTGATTTCCGATTGTTTTCAGTATGTAAATCTTTATTTAACCCTTTGAGGGTTTCGGCCGTACTAGTACGGCTTACGACCCAGGGTTTTTGACGTACTAGTACGCCTGAATTCTAGCGCCCTCAAATCTAGTGGGAGAAAGCTGGTAGGCATACATATGAAAGAATGGGTCTGTGGGGTCAGTGTGTGCAGTATAAAAAAAAATCCTGCAGCACACAGTGCATAATGAGGAAAAAAAAAACTTAGACCGTGTTTTTGGAATAAAACAGCGACTTTGCAGTGTATTTTCGTATGGTATTTATTATTGTATTCTAGTTTTCTTGGTCTCATTTTATAGAATGAAGACATTACAGAATATTTTTTTTTTATCACACTGGCCGATTCCCACCAAGGCAGGGTGGCCCGAAAAAGAAAAACTTTCACCATCATTCACTCCATCACTGTCTTGCCAGAAGGGTGCTTTACACTACAGTTTTTAAACTGCAACATTTACACCCCTCCTTCAGAGTGCAGGCACTGTACTTCCCATCTCCAGGACTCAAGTCCGGCCTGCCGGTTTCCCTGAACCCCTTCATAAATGTTACTTTGCTCACACTCCAACAGCACGTCAAGTATTAAAAACCATTTGTCTCCATTCACTCCTATCAAACACGCTCACGCGTGCCTGCTGGAAGTCCAAGCCCCTCGCACACAAAACCTCCTTTACCCCCTCCTCCAACCTTTCCTAGGCCGACCCCTACCCCGCCTTTCTTCCACTACAGACTGATACACTCTTGAAGTCATTCTGTTTCGCTCCATTCTCTCTACATGTCCGAACCACCTCAACAACCCTTCCTCAACCCTCTGGACAACAGTTTTGGTAATCCCGCACCTCCTCCTAACTTCCAAACTACGAATTCTCTGCATTATATTCACACCACACATTGCCCTCAGACATGACATCTCCACTGCCTCCAGCCCTCTCCTCGCTGCAACATTCATCACCCATGCTTCACACCCATATAAGAGCGTTGGTAAAACTATACTCTCATACATTCCCCTCTGCCTCCAAGGACAAAGTTCTTTGTCTCCACAATCCTAAGTGCACCGCTCACCCTTTTCCCCTCATCAATTCTATGATTCACTTCATCTTCATAGACCCATCCGCTGACACGTCCACTCCCAAATATCTGAATACATTCACCTCCTCCATACTCTCTCCCTCCAATCTGATATCCAATCTTTCATCACCTAATCTTTTTTGTTATCCTCATAACCTTACTCTTTCCTGTATTCAACTTTAATTTTCTTCTTTTGCACACCCTACAAATTCATCCACCAATCTCTGCAACTTCTCTTCAGAATCTCACAAGAGCACAGTGTCATCAGCAAAGAGCAACTGTGACAACTCCCACTTTGTGTGATTCTTTATCTTTTAACTCCACGCCTCTTGCCAAGACCCTTGCATTCACTTCTCTTAAAACCCCATCTATAAATATATTAAACAACCACGGTGACATCACACATCCTTGTCTAAGGCCTACTTTTACTGGGAAATAATTTCCCTCTTTCCTACATACTCTAACTTGAGCCTCACTATCCTCGTAAAACTCTTCACTGCTTTCAGTAACCTACCTCCTACACCATACATCTGCCACATTGCCCCCCTATCCACCCTGTCATACGCCTTTTCCAAATCCATAAATGCCACAAAGACCTCTTTAGCCTTATCTAAATACTGTTCACTTACATGTTTCACTGTAAACACCTGGTCCACACACCCCCTACCTTTCCTAAAGCCTCCTTGTTCATCTGCTATCCTATTCTCCGTCTTACTCTTAATTCTTTCAATAATAACTCTACCATACACTTTACCAGGTATACTCAACAGACTTATCCCCCTATAATTTTTGCACTCTCTTTTATCCTCTTTGCCTTTATACAAAGGAACTATGCATGCTCTCTGCCAATCCCTAGGTACCTTACCCTCTTCCATACATTTATTAAATAATTGTACCAACCACTCCAAAACTATATCCCCACCTGCTTTTAACATTTCTATTTTTATCCCATCAATCCCGCTGCCTTACCCCCTTTCATTTTACCTACTGCCTCACGAACTTCCTCCACACTCACAACTGGCTCTTCCTCACTCCTGCAAGATGTTATTCCTCCTTGCCCTATACACGAAATCACAGCTTCCCTATCTTCATCAACATTTAACAATTCCTCAAAATATTCCCTCCATCTTCCCAATACCTCTAACTCTCCATTTAATAACTCTCCTCTCCTATTTTTAACTGACAAATCCATTTGTTCTCTAGGCTTTCTTAACTTGTTAATCTCACTCCAAAACTTTTTCTTATTTTCAACAAAATTTGTTTATAACATCTTACCCACTCTCTCATTTGCTCTCTTTTTACATTGCTTCACCACTCTCTTAACAGAAATTGAGATGATTTTGACTGGTTTTACAATGAAAAGTACCTTGAAATTGAGCTCAAAGTAGCAGAGATGTTCGATTTTTATCAAAGTTCAAAAGTAAACAAATCATGCCAAGTGTCCAATACACGTCAACTGGTGAGTCTAATATTCTTTCACAAGTGCGCTGATATTATTTATACCATTTCTACACTAATGCAATAGTCTGCATAACAGTAAATCTTCTATTTTTTGTAAGAATAAAAATTGAAAGTGGAAAGCCAAAGAAATATAAGAGGGGCCTGGGGATGTGACTAACGAACAGAGAAAATGTTATTTTAGTGCCAGGAATGTCTTTCTTGTTTATTCTGGACCCTATTTGGGAACTGGCATCTTTTGAAATTTGTGTGAAATTGGCAAAATTGCTAAATTCTGACCACTGTATTGGATAGTTGAAATCAGTAAATGGGTGGTTTCTTGTACTCATTCAATAGAAAAAATGGAGTTCTAGAGAAATAGTTATGATTTTTGTCAACTAGTACACTAGTATGGAATTGGCCGAAAATAGGGCTCAAAGTGGGCAAAATCGCCGATGCGTAAACATCGTCGAGACCGCTAACTTCGTGAGAGCATAATTCCGTAAGTTTTCGATCAAATTTCAAATTTTTTGGTGTCATTATGATTGGGAAAACATTCTCTCTTTTCATAAGAAAAAAATAATTTTTTTTTTTTTAAATTTGGCCGACCCTGAGAACAAGTCTCAGAGAGGGCCTGTCGACCCTCAAAGGGTTAATTTGAAAAAAAAAAAAATATTTTAATATATATGTAATATTTTTGGGTGTCTGGAAGGAATTAATTTTATTTCCATTATTTCTTATGGGGAAAATGGTTTCGAGTTTCGTGAATTTCGACTTTGGGCAGGCTATGGTCTAGAGGCGGTTTTTGCCAGACCACATAAATGCTTGAGTGCCCGTGTCAGTCCTCCGTGCCGCACTCCATTCATCTTACGAATATGTCTCCTGTGTGCCTACCTGCCTGCTACAAGCAAATATCCAAGTGGTTGACACGGGCTTAGCAAGCACATTCAAGCAGGCTTGAAAGCAGCATTCCAAGGCCCAGCATGTCTAAGTATACGTTCTACAGTGCTGCTGGCATACCAGTGTTTCCTGCAGTGGCTTAGTTAAGAACAATTTAACGAGCATTGCAGTACTAACTTTTTAAGTGTGACATGCCAGAGGTTCACCTATAAACATAGTAAGTTTGTGCTAGTAGTGTTAAGTGCTGCAGATTTGTTGTAACTATTTGCACGAGTGGATTTCACTGACTTAGGCAATTGTGCTACCATCAGTACCTACGTAGGCTTAAAATGAGTGAGGAATGTCTGGCCTGCTGGGTGACCTTGAAAATGGCACTATAAGACCCGCATGCCACTTACACCCATACTGCGTGTGTCTAGTGAGGTGAATGTCCCTTCCTCGACTTTCCTATTCACCGGTATCCCTTAACTCGTCGCCATTATCTACATATGGGATAAGGGCGAGTTTAGCTGATCCAGGATAAACAGCGCTCCAAGCCAGCCAGTGAAGGCCAAGTTACAGAATGCATTTGTGAACGTTCTACAGTGTTCTGGCTGTACCTTCGGTGTTGTGAGAACTAGTTCTTATGTAGTGAAAATTTGTCTGTCATTCCAAGACACGTGTGCTAGATGTGTTAAGTGCTGCGGGTTTGGAGTAATTAACAAGTAGTACAGTGTTGGTAACTCTCGAGACGACTGTGGGCCCAGTGAATGACCTTGAAAATCGCACTGCAATCCGCAGGCCACTACACCCATATTGCCTGTGTCTAGCGAGGTGAATATTCCTTCCTTGTCCCTTCTCTCTTATGGAATAAAGGCGGTTTTGCTGACCCAAAAGTAACAGACTAACTCTTCCATCTCAAGCAGCTGAACTAAAAGTGACCTATGGATGTGAACGAAGTAAATGATGGTGAAGGCAAATAAGTACGTTTTAGAAGTAAGGGAGCTTTGAAAAACGAAAGAGGATTTCAAAGGAGGCTTGCTGCAAGAAACAACGAGAGCAACAACAACCATTGCAGAACGGTTAGGCTTGATTTCCCTGCTAACACTGAGTTTGAGGTAAATTTTTAGAGGGTTTTACGAAGCTTCATTAGCCCCCCCCAAAAAAAAAAAACCTTCGGATTCGTTTTCGTAAAGACGGGGATAATTACATTTTTTTTTTATTTTAACGCCCCAAACATTCATAGAAAAACTTTTTACTCAAAAAGGGTGCTAACACCCAACCCCCAAAGCTGCCCCCCCAAAGATCACCTAAAAAAAACTTATTGTTACCCACAATGCCCAAAAAGACAGGGAATCCAAAATTCCTTTTGTCAGATCAAGTTGCAAACCCTCGTCGATTTCCAAAAATGTTTCTGATATTGGCTGAGGGGATTGGTAAAAGGGATTTCCCAACCACATACATCTACCCCTCTTGCAGCGTTTAACGGGGGTTTTAACAAATAGCTAGTAAAAACCCCCCTCACCGTAGTTTGCACAAGTGTCACGCTGGGGTCAAGTTGCTTTGAAATGTTTTAGTAAGTCACACGGGGTGTGCAGGGGTGTCCCAAGGGCCCCCCTTCTCACCATTGGCTATATATATCAAAAACACCAGACCTTTTGAAATTAGAATGTAAAAATTGTAAACTCCAGGAGCCCACAGCTGTTTAAAACCCCCGACTGCAGAGCGAAAGCGGGCCCACATCGCCAGCCGCAGGGCCCCCCCGCCTAAACCCATCCCCCCCCAGGGATGGGGCCAATGGGCCCTACCAATACCCCATGCCCTGAATATGACCCAGGGCCTTTAAACCCCTCAGAAAATTTGGGTTAAAGCGAGCACTCGGGGAGAAAATAAACAAAAGCACGATCACGCCCGCTACCCAACACTAGTAATGCGCGGGTTGACAAAAACTGCCGGGGCTGAGTCAGCTGTCAGTCAGCCACCTGACCCAGCTAAATGGGGAACTTCATACTTCCTGAGACGCTAGTTTTGGGCTGGGGTGGCACACAACATGCAGCGCGCATAACAGTACGGAGAAGCAACAATGGTTTTTGAAACAAAAAAACTTGAGCCCCAAACGGGGGAAAAACTTACACAGAGGTTTGCAAATAGTAAATCAACCCACAGATTGTCACCCAAATTATGAAAATGGTGGGGTTTGATAAATGAACAAACGATGTTTTGCATTGGTTTTTAAAATTTTACAAAAACGATGAATCTGATAGGGGGTTTTTACAATCACAGTGAAATGATAAGGGAAAGTGAAGAATCCCTGATAGTCAACCAAAAGGAGTGTAATGTTTTTGGTGATACTGGGTTGGAGAGGCCCCGGGTTTTGTTGAAAATGGGGGGTATGAAATCACTTTTTCTAATGATAAGGGAAGTGTTTTTTTGGGGAAAGTGATGAGTTTTAAAAAAGGGGAGAGGTGATTGCGGGGGATATGTCACCTTCCATACTTTCCACAGCCCGAGGCAGTGCCCTTTCTGTGTACAAAAAAGGGACACCCCCCCTACCCCCAAAAAAAGGGCCAAAGGAATGCATTTAAAGGAGATTTCAGGGGAAAGGATAATACTGAGGATATTGATATTGATTATGTCTTTTTTGTTATTTATAATTTTTTTTCTTTTTTGCTGAGAAATTAAATACTATCCCTGGATTTTTTATAAGGGAACCAAACTCGTATAAACTACCCCTTTTAAGGGGGAAATTTTTTTCGTCCTTGGGAAAAAGTTTTTCTGCCCTTTCATCATAAAGAAACCCAAACTGAACCCCATTATATTGTTTTCCCTACAAAGTCAGAGCCCCCTGAAAAACCCAAAACCCCAAAATTCCCAAACTTTTTGTTGCATAAAACCTCAAATCTACTAATTCTTTTGTGCAATATATTAAAAAATCACTTCCCCCCCCCACAACTTTTTTCACATAAAAAAAAAGGGGGGCTACAATATCAGGGTGTTGGGATTTATAGGGGAATTTCTGCTCCTCAACATTTTTTAACTTGTACGCTCCTGCTGAAAATTTTTTAATTATTTTGGAGCCCAAACTTTCTCAGCCCCTGAACCTACTCCATTTTTGGGTGATTAAAAAATGCAAGACAAAAAACTTGGAAACTCTCATTTGGAAATCGCAATGGCAATCAACTGTTGTCACTCTTAAACATTCATGATAATGTGCAAATTGTGGGTGCCCCTTAAAACCCCCAAAATATCTAGGGAGTGCCCCGGGTTTTGTGCCTGGGTTTCAAAATTACTTCTGCCAGCGTGGGGTTTTCCCCTTTGAACAATATAGCGTCTGATCATTTCCCAAGGCAAAACCTCCTAATTTTTGGTAATACTTTTCTCCCCGGGTGGGGATATTCAAACGGAAACGTTTTAAAATTTTTCCCCCTGATCAACATGATGACTTTGTTGCACATTACGATTTGGAAATAATTTCTTTTGATTGAAACCCCTTTTTAATTTTTAAAACAATGACCTTTTTAGCAGTTTTCAGAACTTTTTAGACCCGGGCCCTCTAAAATTTCCTACTATAAAACCAAATGACTTCCATAATAACCCATAAGTCTTAAAAAAAATCATCCCTATTAAAAATGATTCTAAACTTCGAACTTTAAAAAACGTACTTTTTCCCCAGACGGGCCCCTAGCCTATAAAAACCCAAACGTCCCCCTGAAATGCTACCTCTTAAAAAACTGCCCTTGCGGCGGGCCAAGGGGGCGTATAAACAGAGCTGCGGCAAACAGACTGGGAACAATTTGTAAAGGGGTCTCAATCTCAAAACCCCAAACTAAACCGGGGAAATTTGGGGGGGACAAAAATTAAAAAATTAAGGGTAACAGAACTGGGCAGATCGCGCACCCCTCACCCCTTTGCATGGGCGAATGAGTTAGTCAGTCCCTTGGGGCTCCCAAAACCTAAAGCTATGACAGTCCCCCCCCCAAAAACCCACACGGGCGAAATTAATGGACAAATAGATGAAAGGGAAAACTTTTTTGCTTTTTTGCTCAGCAAGGCAGTTTACTGCAACTTTCCTTTCCAAATTTAAATGAACTTGTTTCCCCAGCCTAACTAAGGAAACTCCATGTCCCCCTTGGGAGGTTTGGAAATTACTTAAAACCCTACTCAAAATTGCTGTGCCCGAGTACCAGGTAATTTTTTTACTTGAATTATAAAATTTGAGTTAGGGTCACTGGGGAGCTCCCTAAATCTTTGGACCAATACCCCTCATTATTCCCATTCCAAACCCCCAATCAACAAAACTCATTTTGCCCCAAAATCCCTTACTACGCTTGTGTAAAAAAATTTTGAAAGGGGGATTTTTTAATCGGGGGGGGTTAACACAGAATTAAGGAATTTTTGTAACCCCGGTTGCATGGCTTTATGCAAGGAAGGAGGGGTTTCATCATTGCATTACCACCTTTCTCACTCTGCACACCCGACACCATACACTACCCTTCCCCTTTACCTTAAATTTCCCCTTTTGATGTAAACCAACAGACATTTAATCATTAGGAACTTGCCAAATGGATGTTTGGGGGTTTGGCCTTCTCCCCTGGATTAAAAGGGTTTCCTGTCCAACAAAAGGGCTTTTGTGTTGTTTCCCGGGGCATAGAAGTGTAACTAAAAAAATTTTTTAATTAGGAACCCCAGGGGGGTGTGCTTAGTCCCCACCCTTTTTTTAAAATTTTTATTAAAGCCTTTCTTAAGCCATGCCTAGCCAGGGCCCCCTCATTATATGGTTTTGTTTTGGCCCGATGACAAAATAATTTACACTACCGGAATTTTTCCAACACCCAAAACATTCTTAATCAAGTACTAGCCTCGTGTCAGGACCCGGGGGTTTAAAAATCTCAGGGGAAAAACAGATACTCAACAAAGGGGGCCCCTCGCGAGAGGGACAGTTTATCAGATCCATTTTCTGATGGGTCTCTCAGAATATGTAAAACAATAAAAGGTATCTAAAGGGTTTAGGTTTCCCCACTTGGGCCTGTTGTAACGAAAAATTTGGGCCAATACAAAGAAAGGCTTTAGAGCAATTAAGTTTTGGGAGGTTTTTTAAACCCCGGTATGGTGCTAAATTTTAAAAATTTTGAAAATGATGTATCTTCTTAAAATTTGACATTATTGATTTGCGGGCCCACAAAATTTCACTCGGGCTGACTGGAACTTGGGGGGCGGGAAAAAATGCAAAAAAGAAGCAATGGGGGATCATCCAAAATGCCCTCGGGACTGGCCAAAAATTTTAAAAATGCGGAAAGAAATTAAAAATTCCAACATTAGAGATCGTGTTACGAAAGAAATATTTCCCTTTTTGGGGGCAATATGCTTAGCTAAACCCCTTCAAAACCCCGGGACAGAAGCCCTCCAAACTTTTTCCTTTAGCATGGTGAACTTTTTCCAGATGGGGTCGAAAAAAATGAACCCCCCTCCGCATGAACCAGCTACATATCTATATCAAATTAGACAAAAGAGACATTTCCCTGCTCCATGGATATTACCCCCTTCCCCAAAAAACCTTCCTTTCCCTTTCCCCCCCAAAAATCTTCTTAAATCCCCAACCCAAAACTTTGTCCCTTTAAGCCAAACATGATTCCTTTAAACTTTTATTGATAACTTAAATCACACAGAACACTCTTTTACAAATTTTTTACGTCAATTTGGGTTTTGTTTAAACCCGTCCCCTGGGGCAGCTGGGATCTGCTGTTGTCCAAAACAGATTTATGGCTCTCATAAAGAAATTGGAGCCCCCATCAATAACTGGGGCCCCTACCCTTCAAACAGAAATGTTTTTCCATACTCCTTTTCAAATCCCAAAAGTTTCCATGTTCTAAGGTTGACAGTTTTTAAATTTTAACTGATTCTCTGTCCCATAAATGCTCTCCAAAATCATTAAGCATAAATTGTGGGGATGCTTTTTGTCAAAAACCAAAAAACAGGGATGGAGGGTTTTTGGGCAGTGGAGCAGTGCACATGCCCGGGAATTTCCCTCTCACATTTGGGCTTCAGAAGCATGATAAACTGAAAAAATTGGCTAAGCTGTATGCTTTCAAAGAGGGAGAAAATTACAATCTTGGCTTGTCAGGGAATATTTTTAGAAAAATAATACAAAAAAAACTTTAGCTGAATTTTATGGGCCCTTTAAAGGGTCAGGGGGGATTGGGCAAACCAAATGAGTTTCCCTCTATCATCATTCCCTCATGCGGAGGGGCCACATGTCTATGGTTTCATCCAACAAGATAAGCAGACTTTTGGATGTCACTACACCCCGGGTCCGCTTTGGGGTTTCAAGTATCTTTGGGAGGTTAAATCACCACCACCAGATGTAACCAAACGAAATGTAAACTTTGCCAGATGGACTATTTCCCCACATTTTCGTCCCTTATGTACTGGGGTGGGGATCAAAATTAAAAAATTTAGAAAAAAACTCACCCCAGAAATTTTTCAAGAAAAGGGCCCAAAATATTTTTCCACCAAAGGGGGTATTGCAGACCATCTGGAAAATACCCCGACTTTCAGCGTAAATAAAAACATTAACCACGTGTGTGGGGGGTGTGGGGGGGGGTGTGGTTTGGGGGGTTTTGTGGGTGTGGGGGTTTTTTGTGGGGGTGTGTGGTTTTGGGGGGGGTGTGGGTGTGGGGGGTGTGGGTGTGGTGTGGGTGGGGTGTGTGGGTGGTTTTTGGGTGGTGTGTGGTGGGTGTGTGGTTTTTGGGGGGTGGGTTTTGTGGGTTGTGTTTGTGGGTGTGTGTGTGTTTGGGGGTGTGTGTGTGGGTGTGGGGGTGGGGGGTGTGGGTGGGGGGTGTGGGGTGTGTGGGGGGGGTGTGGGTGTTGTTGTGGGGGTGTGCGTCCTTGTGTGGGATGCCCCCTAAATTTGTACCTCGGGCAACATGTCCGTGCGGGGGCGCCCTTTATGTGTGGGCGCGCGCGGCGCTAGTGTTGGGGGTATGAAAACCCTTAATATTTTTTTATTTAAAAACTCATTACAATTGTGACCGGTGTGGACGTATCATGGCTCATTAAATTTGTAATTTTTTTTTCCCCATACGTAAAAACCCTTATAGGAGTGAGGGTGATTCATTACCTCTGTAACTTTCCAAGATTTGAACCAAAACTACCTGGAGTTCATTTCCTTTGGGAACTAGTTCCCTATCATAACTTTGGGGTCCAGTCACTGACCCTTATGTACCTTTTTTAATTTTTTGGGGGGGGCCACCGCCCACAGGATGGTATGGGGGGCATAATAAAGATATTAAACCCCCCAAAATGTGTGTGTGTGGTGTGACTCAACAATCAGTATTTTTCAAAAAAAAAACTCATTACGTTGGACCGGGTTGGAAATGTGAATTGCCCCATTTCTCAAAAATTTGTTCATGATTGTTTGCATGTTAAAAAAGTAAGTAAACCATTCTTACAGAATTCATTACCTTTGTACCTAGTTCAGCTATCAAAACTTTGGGAGCCCAGTCCCTGGACCCATTACGTACCTCTGTAATCTGTAAATACCTTTGTAACTTGTCATGATTGTGACCAGACCTACCTGGAGTTCATTACCTTTGTAAATTGTGAGTTCATTACCTTTGTAAATTGTGAGTTCATTACCTCTGTAACTTGCTCAGCTATCAAAACTTTGGAGTCCAGTCCCTGGACCAATTATGTACCTCTGTAATCTTTTGACTACCACCCACAGGATGGTTATGGGGTGCATAATAAACATATTAAACTAACTCTCTGGAACGGATTAATCACGAAACTCTGGGGGGGGGGTCCACTGTACTGTCACCAATTATTGCAACTCTCTTCAACAGATCCATCAAATCCTCCACCTTCCCATGAATTCTTAAAATAGTGAGGGTCACCCTAATTCACAAAGGAGGAGATCAGACAGACTTGAATAACTACAGTGGACCCCCGCATAACGATGGCATCGCATAGCGATTTTTCCGCATAACGATTACTTTTATCGCAAAATTTTTGCCCCGCATACCGATTAAAAACCCGCATACCGATTTTCGTCCGAGACGCGTCCAATGTGCCCTCACATGTGCCGGCCGTCCCATTGTTTACCAGCCAGCCTCCGCGGTAACATCCAAGCATACACTCGGAATATTTCGTATTATTACAGTGTTTTCGGTGGTGTTTCTGGAAAATAAGTGACCATGGGCCCCAAGAAAGCTTCTAGTGCCAACCCTGTGGTAAAAAGGGTGAGAATTAGTATGGAAATTAAGAAAGATTTTGAAGGGTTTGGGCTAACCCTGAGAAGCCTATGCCAGTTGTGGAAATCCATTGTGCCTACTTCAAAGATTAAGGAAATGTGTGCAGAGTGGTTTGAACTGCAAACCTTTATAGATGAAAATCACCCTGACACAGCTGTTGCAAGCCGTGCTTGTGACTATTTCAATGACAATGTTATGGCCCATTTTAGGAAAGTCTTGAAGAAACGGAGGTACAGAGCTCTATGGACAGATTTGTTGTGCGACAGAGGTCCAGTGACTCTGAAGCTGGTCCTAGTGGCATTAAAAGAAGAAGGGAAGTAACCCAGAAAAGGACTTGCTACCTCAAGTCCTAATGGAAGGGGATTCCCCTTCTAAACAGTAAGAAGATAATGCTCTCCCTCCTCCCATCCCATCAATCATCACCAGATCTTCAATAAAAGTAAGTGTCATGTAATTGTGCATGCCTTTTTCAGTTTGTGTGTATTAAAATTAACATTTCATGTGGTAAAAAAAATTTTTTTTCATACTTTTGGGCGTCTTGCACGGATTAATTTTATTTCCATTATTTCTTATGGGGAAAATTAATTCGCATAACGATTATTTCGCATAACGATGAGCCCTCTTGCACGGATTAAAATCGTTAACCGGGGGTCCACTGTATAGACCAATATCTAACTTACCTCTGCTCTCTAAAATCTTTGAAAAATTAATTCATAGGCAGATCTATTCCTACCGCGTCTCTCAAGACATACTCGACCCCTCTGTTTGGATTCAGGACTAATAAAAGCACAAATGATGCTATTGTACACATGCTAGAACTAATATACACTGCTCTCGAGAAGAAAGAAGTCCCGCTGGGAATCTCTATTGATTTACGTAAAGCTTTTGATACAGTCAACCATGATTTACTGCACATAAACCCCTTGACTGTTGCAACCCCCAATCCTGAGGTGTATCCTGGTGTTGCAAAATTTAAAAAAAAAAAAAATTTCATGTGAAATGATAGAGAATCTTTTCCTGATTGTAATGACACACAAAAAAAAAAAATTGACAGAAAACTGATGAAGTTATGCTCTCGGGAAGTTAGCGACCTGGGCGATATTTACAAATCGCCAATTTCGTCCACTTTGAGCCCTATTTTCGGCTAATTCCATTGCTCCAATTGACCAAACTCATAGCTATTTCTTTAGAACTCTTTTTTTTCTATCGATTGAGTACAAGAAACTGCCCATTTACTGATTTCAACTACCCAATAATGTGGTCAAATTTGCAATTTGGCCAATTTCACGAAAATTGAAAAAAAAAAAAAAAAAATTTCAAAATAAGGTCCAGAATGAACAATGCAGACATTCCTGGCTCTAAAATAACACTTTCTTTGTTCATCAGTCATGTCTCCAGGCCCCTCTGATATTACTCTTGCTTTCTATTTTGAATTTTTATGCAAACAAAAAAAAATAGAAGATTTAATGCCATGCATACTGCAATACTGTAATAATTGTACAAATAATGTCAACCCATTCATGACTGCATATTAGGATGGCTAGTTGGACATTTATTGGACAATGACATCATTTGTTTACTTTTGAACATCGGCAAAAATCAAACATTTCCCCTACTTTGAACTCCATTTCCAGGTTCTTTTTATAGTAAAACCAATCAAAATCACCTCTATTTCTATAATATGGCTTCCATTCTATCAAATGAGACCAAAAAAATGAGAATACAACCTTAACCCTTTCAGGGTCCGTCCCGTAGATCTACGGCTTTACGGTGAGTGTCCAAACCGTAGATCTACACCATGAGCTCAGCTCACTCTGATAAACTGTGAGTGGTACATGTGGGCCTAGATATGAGAGAATACATCTATGTGGTATGTGTGCACCACATAAAACAGATCCTGCAGCACACTGTGTATAATGAGAGAAAAAAACTGAAATCATGATTTTTCGATTAAAACAGCAACTTTGCAGTGTTTTTTCGTATGTTTTTTATAGTTGTATTTGCGATTTCTTGGTCTCATTTGATAGAATGGAAGACATATTACAGAAATAGAAGATTTTCATTGTTTTAGCACTGGAAATGGCTTGAAACTGAGCTCAAAATAGCGGAAATGTTAAATTTTTGCCGATATTCAAGAGTAAACAAACGACCTCACACGTCTAATACACGTCAGCTGGTGGGTCTAATATACATTCACAAATATGGTGATGATATTTATACAATTATTACAGTATTGCATAACAGTAAATCTTCTATTTTTTGGTTTTGAATAAAAATTCATTATTTTGAATAAAAAATCAAAATGGAATTTATTTGTAAAGCCTCAAAACATAACTAATGAACAGAGGAATGTTAGTTTAGTGCCAGGAATGCCTACATTGTTTATTCTGGACCCTATTTTGAAATTGGAATATTTTGAACTTTGTGTTAAATTGGCCAAATTAATAATTTCCGATCACTTTATTTTATAGTTGAAACAGTTGACTTGGCGGTTTCTTGTGCTCAATCGATAGAATAGAAGTAATACTAGTGAAATAGCTAAGAATTTGGTTGATTGGAATAATGTAATTGGCCTAAAATGGGAGTCAAAGTCGGCAAAATCGCCAATTCGTAAACATCGCTGACACATCAAAATTCGCGAGAGCATAATTTCAACAATTTTCCACCAAATTTCGTACTTTTTGTTTTATTACCTTCACAAAAAGATTCTCTACGATTTCATAAGAAAAAATAAAAAAATTTTTTTTTTGAAAATTCTTGGACACTGGTGCGTGACTCCAGATTTGGGCCTTGGACCCTGAAAGGGCTAAATACTATACGGAAATACACAACAAAGTCGGCATTTTTTATTAAAAAAAAAAGGTAGTTTTTTTTTTTCTCATTATGCACTGTGTGCGCCAGGACTTTTATATGGTGCACACTGACCACACACCCATTCTCTCACATGTGGGCCTACCACCTTTCTCCTGCTTGACTTGAAGCTGTTAGAATTTGAATATATGTATATACGTCAAACACGGTTGCTTGTAAGACGTGTATATACGACTGAAACAGTCAAATGGTTAAATTATCACACTATGGTATAAGAGGGCACTCCCTCAATTACTTAGTCATACCTTAGTAACAGAAGCCAGTATGTGTACACAAATGGAGCTAACTCTTCCACACAACCAATTAGAGTTGGGGTCCCACAAGGAAGTGTCCTTGGCCCTCTCCTCTTTCTCGCTTACATCAATGACCTACTGAATACATCACAACTACTCAAACCCATATTATTTGCAGATGACACAACACAAGTCTTCTCTCACCCAAACCCAGTCATACTGGCCAACACTATTAATGCTGAATTGAAGAAAATATCTACCTGGATGATGACTAACAAGCTTACACTCAATACTGACAAAACCTACTTCGTTCAGCTTGGAAGCAGAGCCACAAATGTTCCACTTAACATAGCACTACACAGATCACCAATCACAAGATGCACAGAAGGAAATTCCAAGGAATCCACTTTGACAGTAGCCTTAAATTCCAGACCCATATACAAGAAATTTCCAAGAAAATCTCTAAGACAGTAGGCATACTATCAAAGATATGGTACTATGTTCCACAATCAGCTCCACTTGCACTGTATCACTTGCTCATCTACCCTTATCTCGCCTATGGAATCTGTGCATGGGGATCAACAACATTAAATAACCTAAGACCACTAATAACCCAGCAAAAGGCTGCAGTCAGAATAACAAATTCCCACTTCAGACAGCATACTCCACCAATATTCAAAAGTCGAGAACTACTCACCATAAAGAACATACATACCTACTACATACATAGAACACTACACTCAAACATAAACCCTTCACTCAAACTTCTCTTCACCAATCTTAACAGGACGCACGACCATAACACCAGACACATCACTTTTTGATGTACCCAGTGTCCACAGCACACTATGTAAGAACTCTATGCACATGAAGGGCCCCAAAATTTGGAACTCATTACCAGTAAATACTAAAGTAACCCAGTCTGAACATCAATTCAAGACTCTTCTCAAAAACCATCTACATGTACTTACTCTAAACTAAATATTCAATACTCAATACTTAAATTAAGATCTCCCAATTACCTAAATTTTAACACTTCAAAATTTAAATACCCCAAAGTTCATACATAACTTAATACTTACTACATTGTAGTATAAATACCTGCACAAAACTATTCTGCCTTACACCATACTGTAGCATTCTCATGCTGTAAACTTACTTTCACCAATGCTCAATATTATATTACAATAATGTAACTTAACCCCTTGACTGTCGCAGCCCCAAATCCTGAGGTGTCTCCTGGTGCTGCAAAATTCACCCCCCCCCTTATTTTTTCTTATGAAGTGATAGAGAATCTTTTCCCAATTGTAATGACACCAAAAGAACGAAATTTGATGGAAAACTGACAGAATTACACTCGCGAAGTTAGTGACCTAGGCGATATTTACGAATCTGCGATTTCGCCCACTTTGAGCCCTATTTTTGGCTAATTCCGTTGTTCCAGTTGACCAAACTCATAGCTATTTCTTTAGAACTCCATTTTTTCTATCGATTGAGTACAAGAAACTACCCATTTACTGATTTCAACTACCCAATAATGTGGTCAGAAATTTGCAATTTGGCCAATTTCACGAAAATTAAAAAAAGTTTCAAAACAGGGTCCAGAATGAATAAAGCAGACATTCCTGGCTCTAAAATAACATTTTCTTTGTTCATCAGTCACGTCTCCAGGCCCCTCTGATATTACTCTTGCTTTCTATTTTGAATTTTTATTCAAACAAAAAATAGAAGATTTACTGTTATGCAGACTACTGCAATATTGTAATAATTGTATAAATAATGTCAACCCATTCATGACTGCATATTAGAATGGCTACTTGGACATTTATTGGAAAATGACATCATTTGTTTACTTTTGAACATCGGCAAAAATCATTTCCCCTACTTTGAGCTCCATTTCAAGGTTCTTTTCATAGTAAAACCAATTAAAATCACTCTATTTCTATAATATGTTTTCCATTCTATCAAATGAGAAGAAGAAAATGAGAATACAGCCATAAATACTAAACGAAAATAGACAACAAAGTCGGCACTGCGTGTAGCAGGATTTTTTTTGTGGCGCACACTGACCACATAGACCCATTCTCTCACATGTGGGCCTACCAGCTTTCTCCTGCTTGATTTGAAGCCGCTAGAATTTGAGTATATATACGTCAAAAACGGTGGCTCGTAAGACGTATATATACGATCAAAACAGAGGGTTAAATATTTACTGTTGATATACACAACCTACAAATTCCTTGAAATTGTCCCAATGTAATATCCCCAGATTTTAACTTGTTAACTTACTGTCTGCTTTAAATAGAAACAGATATACAACTGAAACAAACTATGATAAATTTCTCTGGTGTTAAGTAGTCTGTAAGCCATTAACCCTTTGACTGTCGCAGGCCCCTTTCTGAAACTGTCATTCTATATCGCAAAATATTTGAAAAAAAAAAAAAAATTTTTTTTTCTTATTTTCTTATGAAAATGTTAGGAATATTTTTCTGAGTGTTTTAAGGCTAAAAATTTTTTTTTGCTATCAGTACTTACCGAGATATAGAGCCGCAAAGTTTGCAGAAAGTGACGTGCGTACGGCAACAGCGGCGACTGCCGCCCACCCGGTATTCTTTTATTTACTCTAATTCAAAAGTTTCTTGCATTTTTCAATATTTTTCTTTTCCAAGTAACTTATGTGGCCTGTGAGACCAATGTAAGGTGCATTGTTCAAATATACACTCATTGTTTACAACACAATAACAGAACAAACTTTATCACTATTAGTTTGTGTATACACTTTTACACAAACAAACAATACAAAACAATGTTTATAACTTTTGGTTCCATAATTTTATATACATATGTACAGTCACTGAACACGTTCCTAGAACTGCTGCAGCTTGTGGAACTCTTTGAAACATGGGTATATGCAGAGGGGCACTTCACACTCCTCACAAAACAAAACGGTGTCTCTGCGTGTTTGTGGGGGTTTTTGTGGTTTGTGTACTACTTAAACTTTTCTGAGCATTTTTCTTGGCAGAAGTAGGAGGCAGTTGTATGGAGTAGTGATCACCAGGCCTGAAACGAGATGGCGTGTGTTGGTAATTTCGTGGGCGCTGGCCTATTGCAGGTGTTGCTCCTTGGTACTTTGCGATTATTTGTCTGATTACTGACAAACAAAATAAACCATATTTTGGTGTTTTGTTGATCTTCAGCTTGTATATGTTATAAGCATTTAGCATGGAGATATCAACAAGATGGAAAAAAAGTTTTATATACCACTTATAACTCTTGCTTACACAATCAGCAAACCCAATCTGCATGTCACATTTGTCCACTAAGTGCATATTGAGGTTGTAGTCTATGACAGCTGCAGGCTTTAGAATGGGTTCATTGGTCTCTATTGTGCCTGCCACTGTGTGCCATTTCGTTTGGGTGAACTGATGTCAACAATGTGACATCACGTTTGTCATGCTACCGAAATGCCATGATATCATTGGCAGCAAAGGCTTGCACCTCACCTTTGCGAGTGCCAGCGTTGAACCTTGGCATATGTTTACGATTGCCACGCACTGTGCCACACACGTCTGTCATGTTCACTCGCAAGAAATCACTGAGTAAGGGGCTTGTGTACCAGTTATCAGTGAATAACATATGCCCCTTACCAAGATATGGTTCCATCATTGTTCTAACCACATCACCAGAGATACCCAATAACTTCATGGTATCTCTCGAAGTATTACTGCCAGTGTACACAATGATATCCAAAACTAGACCACTTCTGCAATCACACAGTACAAATAACTTTATACCAAAGCGTTTCCTCTTGCTTGGTATATATTGCTTGAATGAGTCTTTGAATAAAATCAAGGACTCATCAATAACAAGCTTCCTGAAGGGATAAAAATATATGCAGCACTTTTTTCATGTACATAAACACATTTCTGATCTTATATAACCTGTCGGTTCTGTCAGGCCTGGTTTTGTCTGAAAAGTGCAACATACGTAACAGTATCAGGAAACGATTGACACCTGTAATGTCACTAAAATCTGGAGTTGAAATCAGGCGTTCTGTTGCTCAGTTTGTGGTGACAGTGTGCTTATACACATGCGGCATAAACATTATTGTGGAAAAAAACAGGTACATCTCTGCCACA
The DNA here is from genome assembly GCF_026875155.1 of Cherax quadricarinatus. Lineage (NCBI taxonomy): Eukaryota > Metazoa > Arthropoda > Malacostraca > Decapoda > Parastacidae > Cherax > Cherax quadricarinatus. The sequence continues at coordinate 50,219,506 of NC_069399.1, read as the reverse complement.
GTTGTCTCCTTCCACTGGTGTAGCCGTGATTTTGTTGAGAGAATTGTATTTGCCATGGTGTAATCATAGTGTGTTGGTTTCCCTGACAATGATGTCCATCAGGGGTTCATCGAAGAATAACTCAAAGCATTCCAGTTCACTAGCATTGTTCCCAAGTGGACATGATGGCTTTATTCCACTTTGTGTTTCATCAAAGTCATGGGGACTGGGAACAAACTAGTCACCATCCTGCCAATCCCAGATGCGGTCTGCTGGTGGGTTCTGGATATTGTACCGTGGTTGTGGTTGTGCAGGTTGTGGGAGTGTGGGGTTGGGTGAGGCTTGATTTGAAGCCGCTAGAATTTATGCGTATAAATACGTCAGAAACAGTGGTGTGTAAGACATATTTATGCGGCGTAAACAGTCAAAGGGTCAAAGAATATCAATGTAAACTTGCAAAGAAATACAGTGGACCCCTGGTATTCGATATTAATCCGTTCCTGAGAGCTCAGCGAATACCGAAAATATCAAAAAGGTTGTGGGAGTGTGGGGTTGGGTGAGGCTGGTTGTTGTTGTGCAGTCAGCAGCGTGGGTAGTAGCGTGGCCCGCTGCTGGTGCCACATGGGCCGTGCCACCAACTATCACCACCGCTACCTGCTCCCTCACTCGCATCATTCATACCCATCGTAACAATATCGTCATCTTCACTATCAGGTCGTGGTGTAGGGCCACGGGATGTGCTCCCAGAGTTTCTCCTTCCCCTTGGAACAGCATATGAAACACTACCAGACCGCATGCTATGTCGTACATACTGCCGCTTCACTGGAAATATTCACCCTCACTGTCACAACTAGAACTGCTTTCAATGACCTTGAAATCACTATCACATTCACTGCTAACATCTGGGTGTTGTACACGACCAAATAGTTTCCTCTTTCGTCCTGGTACAGGCAAACGTGAACGTGAACAAGCCGGCCCAGCACCAGAGGTGGAAGGTTGTGGGTCATCTGGGTTTTCATCACTAATTGCGTTATCCTGGGCATTTTTTCCGGTCACACTCACTTCAAAACCTTGGAATTCACTGTCACTGACATTTTCATCGCTGTTAGAGCTATCACTTGGGGACAAAAGACCTCCAATCTGCTGAGGAGTGAGGAACTTCTTACGAGAGGCATGGTGAAAATGGACTACCAAGATGGCGTTCCCACAATGCACTGCTGGGTCCCAGATTTTTTTCACAGGGTGCACTCCGACCACTGAGTCCCATTCTCTCTCATGTAGGCCTACCAGGCCTTTCCCGCTTGATTTGAAGCCGCTAGAATTTATGCGTATAAATACGTCAGAAACTGTGGTGTGTAAGACATATTTATGCGGTGTAAACAGTCAAAGGGTCAAAGAATATCAATGTAAACTTGCAAAGAAATACAGTGGACCCCCGGTATTCGATATTAATCCGTTCCTGAGAGCTCAGCGAATACCGAAAATATCAAAAAGTGAATCAATTTTCCCCATAAGAAATAATGGAAATCAAATTAATCCGTGCAAGACACCCAAAAGTATGAAAATTTTTTTTTTTTACCACATGAAATATTAATTTTAATACACACAAACTGAAGAAGACATGCTCAGTTACATGACACTTACCTTTATTGAAGATCTGGTGATGATTGATGGGATGGGAGGAGGGGAGAGTGTGGATGGTGTTAGTGTTTAGAAGGGGAATCCCCTTCCATTAGGACTTGAGGTAGCAAGTCCTTTTCCGGGGTTACTTCCCTTCTTCTTTTAATGCCACTAGGACCAGCTTGAGTCACTGGACCTCTGTCGCACAACAAATCAGTCCATAGAGCTCTGTACCTCTCGTTCCTTAACGATTTGTCTAAAATGGGCCACAACATTGTCATCGTAATAGTCACCAGCATGGCTTGCAATAGCTGTGTTAGGGTGATTTTCATCCATAAAGGTTTGCAGTTCAACCCACTGTGCACACATTTCCTTAATTTTTGAAGTAGGCACAATGGATTCCACAACTGGCATAGGCTTCTCAGGGTTAGCCCCAAACCCTTCAAAATCTTTCTTAATTTCCATTTGTAGATGAATGGTTCACAGAACCGACACGTTGATAAATTAAACACGTGTGCAACTCTTGGGTATCTTTATTGAGGAAACGTTTCGCCACACAGTGGCTTCATCAGTCCATACACAGGAAAAGCTAGAAGAACAGGAGGAGAATGAGGTAATCAGTCCCTCAGCCTTGAGTCGATGTGGTCAGTCCATCAATCTTGAATAGGATAGGGCACATGAGCGGAGAAGCAGCTTATAAACCTTAGGCAGGAGAGGTGCAGCAGACATAGGTGGTGTCACATTTGCCCAATGTGGAAGTAGGTCATGCCCAAAGATTAGGCAAGCGAAGAATTCCCAGGTTTTAAG
>NC_069399.1:50204600-50212100 GCF_026875155.1 Cherax quadricarinatus | reverse complement strand
TTATTTTAAGTCTCTATCACAAAGAAATGTCCTTAGTTGTCTTGATTATGTTTATTTTACACTATACTCTTCTCCAGTGTTTAAGCTGTAGGATAGTTTATTAACATTCTCATGGTCATGAAATATAACATTTCTTCCCATCAGTTTGTGTTGTGAAAGTAACTGCCTAAATTAAATCTCCTGTTTTGCCATATCTTTATGTATGTAGATTTTTCATTGTTAGTAAATATTTTACACTTCATATTTTAATATATTTTGAAAAGTAATAGATAATTTGCTTTGCACTGGCAGGAAAAAACTTTCTCCAAGATCTGTTTAGCATACTGTACACCAAGTGTCAATTAGTGGTGGATGTGAGCTAGTACATGTATATCTGAGGATCTGGATAGTAGTATATCCATGGGGGGCACGGATAACCGTTTGGCATTTGTTTTGTGGGGACAGTGTTACTTTTGCATTCGCTTGTCATTTTGCTTTTCAGACAAAGTGTTGGGGATAGATTATGATAATGAGGGCGTGTACACTGAAGTGGCAGAAACCATTGTTGAAGCTGCTCTTGATGGTTTCAATGGAACTATTTTTGCTTATGGTCAGACATCATCTGGTAAGTGAAATGTAATCGGCATTATTTAACCTTTTTTCTTTTCGTGAAGATGGCTAGAAGTAAGGTGGATCTAAAGTAGAGCTCATAAATTAAACCAGAAGTATACTGGGTATTTTTAATTTCTTTAATTTGCAATCTGCTGGCATGAGTAATACAGTGGTACCTTGAATTAAGAGTGCCCCAACTTCCGAGTTTTCCGAGTTAACAAGCCATCGCTCGGTCCATTTTTTGCTTTGAGTTGCAAGCCAAAGTCAGAGTTAGGAGCGAGCTTCAGATATCTGAAGTCAAATTCAACGCTGTACCCAAAGGAATGTCAGGTACTTCATCCCATCCCACATTCTCTTCAAGACATAACTGGAAGGATAATACTCCCACATTAATCCTCAGATTGTAGTGAGGCACCTCATCCCTTGTTGGCTCTCGTATAAGTCTGGGGAAGAGGTGACCTCCATTTAAGCACTCATGTTTCTCCAGAAACATTATGGAAGGCCTCCGTGATATTAGCTGCCTTACTGTGGTTCCTTCAATGGGTGGAGTAGTGATGGTGGTGGGTGGAGTAGTGATGGTGGTGGGTGGAAGTAGTGATGGTGGTGGGTGGAGTAGTGATGGTGGTGGGTGGAGTAGTGATGGTGGTGGGTGGAGTAGTGATGGTGGTGGGTGGAGTAGTGATGGTGGGGGTGGAGTAGTGATGGTGGTGGTGTGAGTAGTGATGGTGGTGGGTGGAGTAGTGATGGTGGTGGGTGGAGTAGTGATGGTGGTGGGTGGAGTAGTGATGGTGGTGGGTGGAGTAGTGATGGTGGTGGGTGGAGTAGTGATGGTGGTGGGTGGAGTAGTGATGGTGGTGGTGTGTAGTAGTGATGGTGGTGGGTGTAATAGTGATGGTGGTGGGTGGAGTAGTGAAGGTAGATGGAGTAGTGAGGGTGGTGGGTGTAATAGATGGTGGTGGGCAGAGTAGTGAGGGTGGTGGTGGAGTAGTGAAGGTGGTTCTTATTTAAAAACCCTTAACCAATATTTTTTTTTTTTTTTTTTTAGGGGGAGGGGCTGCAACAGATTAACAGCATTTCAGTGAGGAAAATGATTTGATATACGAGCAAATTAAGTTACGAGCTTGGTCACAGAGCGAATTAAATTCGTAAGTCAAGGTACCACTGTACTTTATTTTTTTTTAATTACAAAATACAGTAAATAAAGTACCAACAAACCATTGAATTATATATTTTTATTTATTTCACTTGTACTATAAACTCGCATTTATCTTGCATAATATGTACTGTTTACAAAAAAAAAAAAAAGTGGCAACAGCAGAGCCTTGACAAGTGCTTGTATTCTCGTCTGCTAAGCATAATTACACTGTGTGTGTGTGTGTGTGTGTGTGTGTGTGTGTGTGTGTGTGTGTAAATTTATTTATATTTAATTATTTATCAGTATCTCATGCAATTTTTTTCTACTTAGGCAAGACATTCACCATGATGGGTGACAAAAGTCTCCCTGGAATTATTCCCCTCGCCATTCAAAACATATTCCGTGGTATTGAGAAACACACAGATCGTGAATATCTTATAAGGTAGGTATATTTTAAAATTTGCTTAGCACAAGTCATCACTTGTGTAGTTAACCGTGATGCACTGTGTGGACCCTCCTGGCCTTAAATTTTTTTTTAACCTTTCAAGGTTTCCAACATAATAGTACGGCTTGCGCACCAGGGTTATTAACGTACTAGTATGAGTAAATTCTAGCGCTTCAAATCTAGTGAGAGAAAACTAATAGGCCTACATATGAAAGAAAGGGTCTGTGGTCAGTGTGCACAGTATAAACAAATCCTGCAGCACACAGTGCGTAATGAGAAAAAAACTTTGACAGTGTTTTTGGTTTAAAACAGCAACTTTGCACTGTATTTCATATGGTATTTATGGTTGTATTCTAGTTTTTCAGGTCTCGTTTTATAGAATGGATGACATATTAACAGAAATTGAGATGATTTTGATTGGTTTCACAAAGAGAAGTACCTTGAAATTGAGCTCAGATTAGCAGAAATGTTCGATTTTTGCAAAGTTCAAAAGTAAACAAATCATGCCACGCTTCCAATGTATGTCCACTGGTGAGTCTAATGTTCTTTTGAAAGTGCGCTGATTATTATTTATACCATTTCTACATTAATGCAGTAGTCTGCATAACAGTAAATCATCTATTTTTTTTTTTTTTTTTTTTTGTGAGAAAAATTCAAAATGGAAAGCAGAAATGTAAGAGGGGCCTGGGGACATGACTAATGAACAGAGGAAATGTTATTTTAGTGCCAGGAATGTTTGTCTTGTTACTCTGGACCCTATTTGGAAATTGGCATCTTTTGAAATTTGTGTGAAGTTGGCAAAATTGCTGATTTCTGACTACTTTATTGGGTAGTTGAAATTGGTAAATGGGCGGCTTCTTGTAGTCATTTGATAGAAAAAATTGAGTTCTAGCGAAATAGTTATGATTTTTGTTGACTACTACACTGGAATTCGCCGAGAATAGGGCTCAAAGTGGGCGAAATCGCCGATGCGTAAACATCGTTGAGACCGCTAACTTTGTGAGAGCATAATTCCGTAAGTTTTCCATCAAGTTTCATACTTTTGATGTCATTGTGATCGGGAAAAATAACCTTTTCATAAGATTTTTTTTTTTTTTTTTCCCCCCGAAAAATTTTCGACCCTGAGAACAAGTTTAGGGGAGGGCCTCTCGACCCTGTAAGGGTTTAAGGCATGAAGAGATTGTGTTGTGAAAGTTGAGCTAAAATAAAAAATAGTCAGGTGACATGTTTGAAGGTGTAAAAATTGTGCATACTAGTGCATCATACATGTTAAAATCACCTGTATACATGTACAAGTTTGTTGGATGCAGATAACCTTTTTAACTTTTATTTTGTGTTCAATATAATACACTGTACATATCTGTAGGTAGTAGGTTGGTAGACAGCAACCACCCAGGGAGGTACTACCGTCCTGCCAGGTGACTTTGAAACAGAAACCTGTAACTGTTTTTACATGATGGTAGGATTGCTGGTGTGTCTCTTCTGTCTCATAAACATGCTGGATAATGGGTATATCTTGCTGCTACTACTTACACTTAGGTCGCACTACACATACATGTACAAGCATATATATACACACCCCTCTGGGTTTTCTTCTATTTTCTTACTAGTTCTTGTTTATTCCTCTTACCTCCATGGGGAAGTGGAACAGAATTCTTCCTTCGAAACCATGCGTGTTGTCAGAGGTGACTAAAATGCCAGGAGCAAGGCGCTAGTAACCCCTTCTCCTGTATATATTACTAAATGTAAAAAGAGAAACTTTAGTTTTGCTTTTTGGGCCACCCTCCTTGGGGATACGGCCGGTTTGTTGAAAGAAAAAAATATATATATACATACACACATCTAGGGATTTTCTTTTCTTAATAGCTCTTGTTCTTGTTTTTTTCTCTGTATTGTCCATGGGGAAGTGGAAAAGAATCTTTCCTCCGTAAGCCATGCGTGTCGTATGAGGCAACTAAAATGCGGGAGCAATGGGCTAGTAACCCTTCTCCTGTACACATTTACTAAAATCAGAAGGAGACTATAAAACTGGGACGCTTAAATGTGCATGGATGTAGTGCGGATGGTAAAGAAATTATTGCTGATGTTATGAATAAAAAAGAAGTTGGATGTCCTAGCCCTAAGCGAAACAAGCTGAAGGGGGTAGGCAAGTTTGTGGGGAGAAATAAATGGATTAAATCAGAGTAGCTGAGAGAGTTAGAGCTAAGGAAGGGGTAGCAATAATGATGAAGGACCAGTTATGGAAGGAGAAGAGGGAATATAAATGTGTAAATTCAAGGATTATGTGGATTAAAATAATGGTCAGATGTGAAAAGTGGGTCATAATAAGCGTGTATGCACCTGGAGAAAAGAGGAGTGTAGAGGAGAGAGAGATAGATTTTGGGACATGTTAAGTGAATGTATAGGAACCTTTGAACCAAGTGAGAGAGTAATTGTGGTAGGGGACCTGAATGCTAAAGTAGGAGAAACATTTAGAGAGGGTGTGGTAGGTAAGTTTAGGATGCCAGGTGTAAATGATAATGGGAACCTTTGATTGAACTTTGTTATAGAAAGGAGTTTGGTTAAAGGTAATACATATTTAAGAAAAAAATAGGATAAATAAGTATACAAGATATAATGTAGGCATAATGCCAGTAGTTTTGTTGGACTATGTATTGGTAGATAAGACTGTTGAGTAGACTTCAGGATGTACATGTTTATACAGGGTCATGGGTAACTTTCTAGTTGTAGCTACAGTGAGAGTAAAAGGTAGATAGGATACAATGAAAATAGAAGCAGCAAGTAAGAGAGAGGTGAAGGTGTATAAACTAAAAGAGGAGGCAGTTAGGGTAAGATAAAAACAACTATTGGAGGATAGATGGGCTAGTGAGAGTATAGGCAGTGGGGTCGAAGATGTATGGGGTAGATTTAAGAATGTAGTGTTAGTGTTCAGCAGAAGTTTGTGGTTACAGGAAAGTGGGTGTGGGAGGGAAGAAGAGCGATTGGTGGAATGATGAAGTAAAGAGTAGTAAGGGAGAGAAAAAGTTAGCATATGAGAGGTTTTTACAAAGTAGAAGTGATTTCAAGGAGGGAAGAGTATATGGAGAGAAAAAGAGAGGTTAAGAGGAGTGGGAAGCAAGTGTAAAAAGAGAGCAAAATGAAAGAGTGGGTGAGATGTTATCAAGAAATTTTGTTGAAAATAATAAAAAGTTTTGGAGTGAGATTTAATAAGTTGAGGAAGCCTAGGGAACAAAAAGGATTTGACAGTTAAATAGAGTTATTAAATGAAGAGTTAGAGGGATCGGAAGTGGAGGGAATATTTTGAGGGAAATTGTTAAATGTTGATGAAAATAAGGAGCTGTGATTTCGTGTTTCCCTGGAGAGAGTTCCCGGGGGTCAACGCCCTGCGGCCTGGTGGATCAGAGCCTGATCAACCAGGCTGTTACTGCTGGCTGCATGCAATCCAACGTATGAGCCACAGCCCGGTGGTCAGGTACCGACCTTAGGTGCTTGTCCAGTGCCTGCTTGAAGACAGCCAGGGGTCTATTGGTAATCCCCCTTATGTATGTGGGAGGCAGTTGAACAGTCTTGGGCCCCTGACACTTATTGTATTGTTTCTTAACGTGCTAGTGACACCCCTGCTTTTCATTGGGGGGGATGTTGCATCATCTGCCAAGTCTTTTGCTTTCGTTGTGAGAGATTTTCATGTGCAAGTTCCGTACTAGTCCCTCTAGGATTTTCCAGGTGTATATAATCGTGTATCTCTCCCGCCTGCGTTCCAGGGAGTAAAGGTTTCAGGAACATCAAGCGCTCCCAGTAATTGAGGTGTTTTATCTCCGTTACGCGCACCGTGGAGGTTCTTTGTACATTTTCTAGGTCAGCAATTTCACCTGCCTTGAAAGGTGTTAGTGTGCAGCAATATTCCAGTCTAGATAGAACAAGCAACCTGAAGAGTGTCATCATGGGCTTGGCATTCCTAGTTTTGAAGGTTCTCATTATCCATCCTGTCATTTTTCTAGCAGATGCGATTGATATAATGTTATGGTCCTTGAAGGCAAGATCCTCCGACCTGATCACTCCCATGTCTTTGACGTTGGTTTTTTGCTCTATTTTGTGGCCGGAATTTTTTGTACTCTGATGAAGTTTTAATTTCCTCATGTTTACCATATCGGAATAATTGAAATTTCTCATCGTTGAACTTCATATTGTTTTCTGCAGCCCATTGAAAGATTTGGTTGATGTCCGCCTGGAGCCTTGCAGTGTCTGCAATGGAAGACACTGTCATGCAGATTCGGGTGTCATCTGCAAAGGAAAGCACGGTGCTGTGGCTGACATCCTTGTCTATGTCAGATAAGAGGACGGGAAACAAGATAGGAGCGAGCACTGTGCCTTGTAGAACAGAGCTTTTCACTGTAGCCGCCTCAGACTTTACTCTGTTTACTACGACTCTTTGTGTTCTGTTCGTCAGGAAATTATAGATCCATCTACCAGCTTTTCCTGTTATTCCTTTAGTACACATTTTGTGCGCTATTACGCCATGGTCATACTTGTCGAAGGCATTTGCAAAGTCTGTATATATTACATCTGCATTCTTTTTGTCTTCTAGTGCATCTAGGACCTTGTCGTAGTGATCCAGTAGTTGAGACAGACAGGAGCAACCTGCTCTGTTAGGACCCTTTCAAAGATTTTTATGAAATGGGATGTTAGTGCTATCTCTCTGTAGTTCTTTGCTATTGTTTTACTGCCCCTTTTGTGGAGTGGGGCTATGTCTGTTGTTTTTAGTAACTGGGACGACCCAGTGTCCATGCTCCCTCTCCATAGGATGGTAAAAGCTCGTGATGGGGCTTCTTGCAGTTCTTGATGAACACGGAATTCCACGAGTCTGGCCCTGGGGCAGAGTGCATGGGCATGTCATTTATCGCCTGCTCGAAGTCATTGGGCATCAGGATAACATCAGATAGGCTTGTTAGCCAAATTCTGTGGCTCTCATAAAAATTCATTTTGATCTTCGACTGTCTGGTTAGCGGCTTGCTAAAAACCGAGTCATATTGGGACTTGAGTAGCTCACTCGTTTCCTTGCCGTCATCTGTGTAGGACCCATCTTGTTCAAGTAGGGGCCCAATACTGGATGTTGTTCTCGACTTTGATTTGGCATAAAAAAGAAATTCTTTGGGTTTCTTTCGATTTCATTTATGGCTTCTAGTTCTTCCCGCGATTCCTGACTCCTATAAGATTCCTTTAGCTTAAGTTCGATGTTTGCTATTTCTCTGACCAGTGACTCCCTACGTATTTCAGATATATTGGCCTCTTTTAGTCGCTGTGTTATTCTTTTCCGTCGCCTGTAAAGGGA
>NC_069399.1:50104247-50204100 GCF_026875155.1 Cherax quadricarinatus | reverse complement strand
CGTCCACCCCCAAAATACTGAATACGTTCACCCCTCCATACTCTCTCCCTCCAATCTGATATTCAATCTTTCATCCCCTAATCTTTTGTTATCCTCATAAACCTTACTCTTTCCCTTTATTCACCTTTAATTTTCTTCTTTTGCACACCCTACCAAATTCATCCACCAATCTCTGCAACTTCTCTTCAAAATCTCCCAAGAGCACAGTGTTCATCAGCAAAGAGCAGCTGTGACAACTCCCACTTTGTGTGTGATTCTTTATCTTTTAACTCCAAACGCCTCTTGACAAGACCCTCGCATTTACTTCTTACCAACCCCATCTATAAATATATTAAACAACCACGGTGACATCACACACCCTTTGTTAAGGCCTACTTTTACTGGGAAATAATTTCCCTCTTTCCTACATACTCTAACTTGAGCCTCACAAACCTCGTAAAAACTCTTCACTGCTTTCAGTAACTACCTCCAAACACCATACACTTGCAACATCTGCCACATTGCCCCCCTATCCACCCTGTCATACGCCTTTTCCAAATCCATAAATGCCACAAAGACCTCTTTAGCCTTATCTAAATTCTTTTCACTTATATGTTTAAACTGTAAACACCTGGTCCCACACCCCCTACCTTTCCTAAAGCCTCTTGTTCATCTGCTATCCTATTCTCCGTCTTACTCTTAATTCTTTCAATTATAACCTACCATACACTTTACCGGGTACACTCAAGAGACTTATCCCCCTATAATTTTTGCACTCTCTTTTATCCCCTTTGCCTTTATACAAAGGAACTATGCATGCTCTCTCCCAAATCCCTAGGTACCTTACCCTCTTCCATACATTTATTAAATAATTGCACCAACCACTCCAAAACTATATCCCCACCTGCTTTTAACATTTCTATCTTTACCCCATCAACCCCGGGCTCCCTTTAAACCCCCTTTCATTTTACCTACTGCCTCACGAATTTCCCCCCACACTCACAACTGGCTCTTCCCTCACTCCTACAAGATGTTTTTCCCTCCCTTGCCTATACACGAAATCACAGCTTCCCTATCTTCATCAACATTTAACAATTCCTCAAAATATTCCTTTCCTCTTCCCAATACCTCTAACTCTCCATTTAATAACTTCCTCTCCTATTTTTAACTGACAAATCCATTTGTTCTCTAGGCTTTCTTAACTTGTTTAAACTCACTCCAAAACTTTTTCTTATTTTCAACAAAATTTGTTGATAACTCTCACCCACTCTCTCATTTGCTCCCTCTTTTTACATTGCTTCACCACTCTCTTAACCTCTCTCTTTTTCTCCATATACTCTTCCCTCCTTGATCACTTCTACTTTGTAAAAAATTCATATGCTAACTTTTTCTCCCTTACTACTCCTTTACATCATCATTCCACCAATCGCTCCTCTTCCCCCCTGCACCCACTTTCCCGTAACCAAAAAACTTCTGCTGAACACTAAACAACATTTTTAAACCTACCCCATACCTCTTCGACCCCATTGCCTATGCTCCATTAGCCCATCTATCCTCCAATAGCTGTTTATATCTTACCTAACTGCCTCCTCTTTTAAATTTATAAACCTTTACCTCTCTCTTCCCTGATGCTTCTATTCTCCTTGTATCCCATCTACCCTTTTACTCTCAGTGTAGCTACAACTAGAAAGTGATCTGATATATCTGTGGCCCCTCTATAAAAAATGTACATCCTGAAGTCTACTCAACAGTCTTTATCTACCAATACATAATCCCAAAAAACTACTGTCATTTCGCCCTTCATCATATCGTGTATACTTATTTATCCTCTTTTTCTTAAAATATGTATTACCTATAACTAAACCCCTTTCTATACAAAGTTCAATCAAAGGGCTCCCATTATCATTTACACCTGGCACCCCAAACTTACCTACCACACCCTCTCTAAAAGTTTCTCCTACTTTAGCATTCAAGTCCCCTACCACAATTACTCTCTCACTTGGTTCAAAGGCTCCTATACATTCACTTAACATCTCCCAAAATCTCTCTCTCTCCTCTGCATTCCTCTCTTCTCCAGGTGCATACACGCTTATTATGACCCACTTCTCGCATCCAACCTTTACTTTAATCCACATAATTCTTGAATTTACACATTCATATGTACGTCAAAAAACCCTACGCGTAAAACGTACTAGTACGACCAAAACCCTCAAAGGGTTAAGGGAGAGGGGGACGAGTATAAAAATTATAGGGGGAATAAGCCTAACAAGTATACCTGGTAGTGTATGGTATGATCATTATTAAAAGAATTAGAGGTAAGACAGAGAGCAGGATCACAGATGAACAAGGAGACTATCAGAGGAGGGGTTGTTGAAGTGGTTTGATCATTTAGAGACAATGGAACACAATAGGATGACTTGGAGGCTGTATAAATCTGTAGTGGAGGGAAGGAGGGGAAGGCATCATCTTAGGAAATGATGGAGGGAGGGGGTAAGAGGTTCTGTGTACAAGGGGCTTGGATATACAGCAAGCGTGCATGCATGTGCGCGCGTGCGTTTGAAGCGAGCGAGATGAATGGATTTTAGGACTTTACAAGCTGTTGGCCCATGGCATGGAAATATTTTGTGAAGGGATTCAGGGAAACTGGTTAGCCAGACTCGAGTCCTGGATGTGGAAATTACAATGCCTACACTTTATAGGAGAGGTTTGAGATATGTGTATTTGCTGTTTAGTGACATTTAAACTTTCATGTGTGTGCCTCTGCAAAGACTGATAGAGTGGATGATGGCTTTTTTGGGGGTGGGATGGGGGGGGGTAGTGGGTTGCCAAACCTCAGTGGGAGACAGCCAGCGTGTTAAACGAAAAATGTAAACAGAGATAAATTTTATACAGGAAAAGAATTTACATTCACTACCTTCAAGTTCTGAATTCAGAAATGCTCTTATGATGGAAAACTAAATTTTCTCTTTTGCCTATAACAGAAGCACTGAAATTAACCCTTCCACTGTCGGTCCCAATGGCTTGGAAGCCAGTGTTGGTGCCGTAATATTATGCCAAAATTCTAGCGGCTTCCAATCTTGTAGAAGAAAGCTGGTAGGGCTACATACGAGAGAATGGGTCTGAGTGGTCAGTGTGTGCAGTATAAAAAAAATCCTACAGCAGGCAGTGCAAAAGTAAACAAGTGACGTCATGCGTCCAATACACGTCAACTGGTGGGTCTAATATGGTTTCACAAATGCACTGATATAATTTATACCATTTTTACAATAATGCAGTAGTCTGCATAACAGTAAATCTTCTATTTTTTTGTGCTAATAAAAATTCAAAATGTAAAGCAAGCGTAACATAAGAGGGGCCTGGAGACAAGACTAATGAACAGAGAATGTTACTTTAGTGCTAAGAATGTTTGTATTGCTAATTCTGGAATCTAATTTGAAATTGGCCTTACTTGAATTGTGCATGAAATTGGCCAAATTACAAATTTCTGGTCACTTTATTGGGTAGTTGAAATAAGTATATGGGCAGTTTCTTGTACTCAGTGGATAGAACAAATGGAGTTCTAGCAAAATAGCTATGAGCCTGGTCGACTGGAACAATGGAACTGGCTGAAAATAGGGCTCAAAGTGGATGAAACTGCCGATGTGTAAAAACTGCAGAGACCTCTAACTTTGCGAGAGCGTATTTCCGTAAATTTTCCATCAAATTTCATATTTTTGGTTTCATTACCATCAGGAAAAAACTCTATCATTTCATAATTTTTTTTTAAAATTCAACTCAGAGCAAGTTTGTGAGCAAGGGTCTCGACAGTGAAAGGGTTAATGCCTTCTTTTTATTGCTGTGTGCCAATACCTGCCAAGCTATGAACTTTATATACTATACTTTTCAACACCAGTAATCTTCCACAGAGGTAAGGTGACCAAAAATAAATAAAAATTAAAAATTCTGAATTCCTTAATTTAAAAAGAAAAACTTTAGTTTTTCCCTTTTAGGTTACCCTGCCTTGGTGGGATACAGCTGGTTTGCCGAGAAAAAAAATCTTAAGATATGAAGCAATGGACCAAGTTCAATAATTTCAAAGTTTGTCAGATACAGGCCAGTGCCTCCTCATCCAACACTTGTCTCAGACTGCCCATTTTACAATCACAAAGAGGGGTGTTGATATGTCACAGTTGTTTAACTGTAGTGCAAGTGCAACTCTCGCAAGACAGTGAAGGAGTGAATGACGATTTTTTTTTTTTGAGGGGTGGGGGGGGGGTCACCCTACCTTGGTGAGAAATGGCGAAAGTGTTAACAAAATAACAAAAAAAAAAAATTATTTTGGAATCTACTGACAATTGCTAATAAACCCCCTTTTCCTAATAGTCCATTAATTAGAGTATTCAATATTCCATTAAGTGTTAAAATATTTGACAAAACATTACCAATCGAAAAATTGTGTGAGATCTAGAACTACGTTCATTCATGTTTGTTGTTCCTATGTGACGATTCTTGTCTCCTCTTCTCATTAATTCCAGTAACTGTCAAAAGAAAAAATAGCATTAATTTTTATTTTAAAAAATACATACATATATACAAAAGGTAATCAAATACAAAATGGGAGTTGACACAGTTACTTTTTGCTGATAATACTCTTTATGGGAGATTCTAAAGAAAAGTTGCAAAGGTTAATGGACAAGTTTAGGAGGGTGTGTATAGGTAGAAAGTTGAATGTGAACATAGATAAGAGTAAGGTGATGAGGGTATAAAAACAATTTAGATAAAGAAAAATTGGATATCACATTGGAGACAGGGAGTATGGAAGAAGTGAATGTTTTCAGAAATTTGGGAGTCGACTTGTCAGCAGATGGGTTTATGAAGGCTAAGGTTAGCCATAGAATTGATGAAGGAAAAAAGGCGAGCGGTGCGTCGAGGTATCTGTGGAGACAAAAATTGATATCTATGGAGGCAAAGAAGGGAATGTTTGAAAGTATAGTGGTACCAACACTCTTATATGCATGTGAAGCTTGGGTTGTAAATGCTGCAACAAGGTGGCGGCTAGAGGCAGTGGACATGTCCTGTCTAAGGGCAATGTGTGGTGTAAATATTATGCAGAGAATTCGAAGTGTGGAAATTAGGAGGTGTGGAGTTACTAAAAAGTATTAGTCAGAGGGTTTAAGAGGGGCTGTTGACGTGGTTTGGTCATTTAGAGAGAATGGATCAAAGTAGAATAACTTGGAGAGATTATAAATCTGTAGAGGAAGGAGGGAGGGGTAGGGGTTGTCCTCAAAAAGGCCCCTCACCTTTCTATTTGCAGTGGTAAATGTTAAAAAGTTTGAGAAGTTTGGAGCATTTTACACTCGTGACCTAACCTGATTCCTCCTTTTTTCTTCTTCTCCCTCTTCCCCTTTCCACTTTCCTTTTTCTCCTTTGGGTTGTCTTTCTTCTGCCCTGTGTATCTGTTCCTTCCTTCTTTATTTATTTAATTATTTGTTTGTTTGTTTGTTTTCCCCCCCTCGATGTTCTTGCTCTTACCCTCTGTGGGCACCTAGCTCCCTTGCAGTGCTCCTCTTTCTTAGTATTTGACTGGCTCCTACTACTCTTACTACCTTCGTACTACTACTTCCTTCCCTCCACTACCACCACTTCCTGCCTATATATACCCATCCTGCTCTCCTTTTTCTTAGTTTGACTTTGTAAATGGTCCAAGTCAGACCGAAACATCATCGTAAGCTCCTCTCTTCTATGTGCGGGTTATTTGTGTATGGAACAATATGAAAGGGTATGCTTGTCTCTCCCCTAACAACCATTTTATTTACCTCTCCTAGGCTGTGGATTTCCATAATCTGCACCAAGGATGCACCCAATATACTCTGTATACAAATCTTTTTATTAACACTATTCTCACAAATAATAGAACCTACTTAACATAAGAATTAACTTCTCTTATTGATTTACAGTCATTCCAGAATTTATAGTTGCCTGAATGAGTTATTGATTGTTCTTAGCAGTCTTGGAGGAAACTTTAATGTCTATCCTTGCATGTACTAGTAAACAGTGACTGAAAGACTTAAAATTCTGTATGACACTACTGTACATATTCCCTCAAAGCTGGTGAGGACCATGGTATTGTGTGTTTATGATTATACAAATACTGAATGAATAAGAATTGTGACTTACATTCTTTTCACAATTAACACACTCCTCCTTCAAATCAGCAACATAAACATTTCCTGACTGATCCTCTCTTACGTGCAGCAATTTTCGTGACTCACGACCAACAAGTAAATCAGTTATACTTTCATTATAGATTTCCATGTAGGATGCTCTGAAAATTATGAGTAATAATTATGGAATTAAAGAACAATAAAATTATGAGGAAAAACAAAAATTTTCATTTAAATCCCTGCTCAAAATAAAATAGTAATACAGCCTCTCCTCGCTTAACAATGGACTTCTGTTCCTGAAACCAAATTGGAAAACAAATTCATTGCTAAACAAGGAGCATGCTACAATGGTAGTGGGTTTGTGTCAACCATCTTTGATACCGTTTTAATGTCACCTTTGCACCATTTATAAATTTTTTTAGTATATTTTTAAATGTTTATACAGTAGTGTACTGTATACTGTAATAAACAGAAGAGAGGAAAGCAGCTCTAATATACAGTAGACAGTCATTTAACTGAAAATGCCATGTTAGGTAAAACCATGTTAGATGAACTGAAGAACTTATGGGAAAAATAGGTTTACATTCCTGGAAGCCCCGAAAAAGTCAAAAAAATTTTTTTTAAGGCCTCCACATCTTGCAAAAATAAAAGTGAATATGTAATTGTAGTTCACTGTTGTGACGTATTACGTTTTTACTGCTGAAGACTACAAATGTAACAAAAATTATTTCTTACCTTAAATTGTGGGTGCTGGTGTTTGTGAATGATTGTGAAGAGTGGAGAGTTATGCTGTGGCCCTACTGGGCTGAGGTGGATGGTAGAGGTTCTGGTACTGAAGTCGAGGGTTGTAATGGAGTGTCTGAGTCGTTCAGTCAATCAAGCCAGTAGGTCGTTCAGTCAAGCCAGTAAGTCAGTCACACAAACTTGTGTTTACCTCTTTTTATGTGTACAAAGTAACACTTCATTAAGGTTATCTCTTCGTTAGCCCTTTGACTGTTTCGGTCATATATATACGTCTTGCGCACCACTGTTTCTGATGTATTTATACGTGTAAATTCTAGCAGCTTCAAATCAAGCGGGAGAAAGCTGGTAGGCCCACATGTGAGAGAATGGGTCTGTGTGGTCAGTGTGCACCACAAAAAAAAAAAAAATCCTGCAACACGCAGTGTGTAATAAGGAAAAAAAAAAAAAAAAAAAAAAAAAAGACTTTTTTGGATTAAAACACCCACTTTGAGGTGCATTTTCGTATAGTATTTATCGTTGTATTCTCATTTTCATGGTCTCACGTGATAAAATGGAAAACATATTACAGAAATAGAGATGATTTTGATTACTTTCAAGATGAAAACAGCCTTGAAATTGGGCTCAAAGTAGTAGAAATGTTTGATTTTTACCTATGTTCAGGAGTAAGCAAATCACACCACACGTTCAATACACTTCAACTGGGGAGTCTAATATTCTTTCACTAGTGCACTGATATTATTTATATCATTTTTACAATAATGCAGTAGTCTGCATAACAGTAAATTTTGTATTTTTTTGTATGAATAAAAAATCAAAATACATATATAAACCATACCCCGGCTGGGATTGAACCCGCAGTCATAAGTCTCAAAACTCCAGCCCGTCACGTTAGCCACTAGACCAGCTAGCCACAATAAGATTCGTCCAACTAGGTATATTTCTACACCATAGGAAGGTTAGCACAGGCACCACTGTGACCACAAATGCAAGTTTTTACAGATGAATCTCCAGCTAGCGTGGCCGTGACAAACTCTAGCTCAAGTCCCTTCACTGCCGTCAACATGACTCACGAAATCGTAATGACACGATTGCAAATCGTGTCATTACGATATCGTGAGTACATATATAAAGCAATAGTAATATAGGAGGGGCCTAGAGATGTGGCTAATGAACAGAGGATATGTTATTTTAGTGCCAAGAATGTCTACATTGTTTATTCTGGACCCTATTTTGAAATTAGCATCTTTTTAATTTGTGTGAAATTGGCCAAATTGCCAATTTCTGACCACTTTATTGGGTAGTTCAAATCGGTAAATGGGCAGTTTCTTGTACTCAACTGATAGAGAAAATGGAGTTCTAAAGAAATAGCTATGAGTTTGGTCAACTGGAACAACAAAATTGGCCAAAAACAGGGCTCAAAGTCGGCAAAATCGCTGATGCGTATATGTTGCCGAGACCGCTAACTTCGCTGGAGCGTAATTCCACAAGTTTTCGACCAAATTTCGTACTTTTGGTGTCATTACCATCGGGAAAAGATTATCTATCATTTCCTAAGAAAAAACAACTTTTTTTTTTCCCAAAAATTTATCGACATAGAATGACAGTTTCAGAATGGGGCCTGCGACAGTCAAAGGGTTAATTCTAAGACTTAAATGCTTGTGCCTTTTCTTGCCAATTACAGCAACACCGGAATGCCTACTGGGTGTCATGATTGCTTGGCAGACAAGATATAGTAATTAAAAGATCAAAACAATTCACAAACGTAGCTAGCTCATAGCAGAGAAAGACTGGACTGGACACGTATGAAGTACGAATGCTGGGATGGTCTCGGAAGTTGGCAGGGAATGGAGGGAGGTCTCCCCGGCTGATCCACAAGTCAGCCACTTGAGGAAAAGGGATTTTTTTTCTTCCCGCAAACTGAACCATGTTAAATTAATTTTACGGTGTGTTACATAAAATTGTGCCGCAATTCTTCAATTGTACTACACTCAAATCGTGCCAAATAAACTCTTGCTAAATGATAGTCTACTGTACATTATATAGGCATGCATACTGGTCAGAACCCATCATAAGGCCAAGTTGTTGGTAAACGAGTACACTGCTAAGTGAGAAGAGGCTGTATAAAATAATTTTTAAAATGAATGACATTTTTATATATCAAGAGCAAAAGTCTCAATCCCATGCCTGGAACAATACATAAAAACCCACACTTAGAGATGAAACTTTAGATGCCATTTTAGTTAATCCTAGACCATTACACTAACATGTGAATGCAACAAATCAGAAATGACCAGAAACAGGTTGAGAAGAAGGAAGACTTTTGTGGTGGTATCGACCCTTTCACTGTCGGTGACATATAGGTAGGGCTTACAAGCCAGTGTTGGTGACGTATTAAGACACCAAAATTCTAGTGGCTTCAAGTCTAGCGGGAGAAAGCTGGTAGACCTACACGTGAAAGAATGGGTCAGCATGGTCAGTGCGTGCTGTATAAAAAAAATCTTGCAGCACGCAGTGCATGATAAAAAAAAAAACGTGTTTTTGGTTTAAAATGCAGACTTTGAGACATTTTCATATGGTATTTATGGTTGTACAGTGGACCCTCGAGTTTCGAACTTAACCCATTCCAGGAGCTAGTTCTAAAGTCGAACTGTTCGAAAGTTGAATCAATATTTCCCATAAGAAATAATGAAAATACTGACTCACGACTCACTGACTCTGACCGCGGGATCAAACCCCACTCGTGGTATGGTTTAATGAAAATACAATTAATCCGTTCCAGAAACCCAAAAAAAAAAAAAAAAAAATACATTTTAGACATCATATTATAGATTTACACACACACAACATACATACATACATAGAACAATTAGTAATAAATTTAAATAAACATAAAAACATTTTTAAGTACCTTTATTGATGATGGCATCTGGAAGATAGGGAGGAAGAGAGAGGGAGTTGGGGTTAGTGTAAGGGAAATCCCCCTCCATAAGGACTTCAGGTATCAAAACCCTCTCTGGAGTTACTTCCTTTCTCTGTCTTTTAATGCCACTAGGACAAGCTTGAGAGTCACTCCCATTTGCTAATTTGGACTACCCAATATGGTCAGTAATTGGCAATTTGGCCAATTTCACACAAACTTAAAAAGATGCCAATTTCAAAATAGGGTCCAGAATAAACAAGGTAGACATTCGTGGCACTAAAATAACATATGCTCTGTTCATTAGTCACATCTCTAGGCCCCTCTTATATTATTATTGCTTTCTATTTTGATTTTTTATTCATACAAAAAAAAATACAAAATTTACTGTTATGCAGACTACTGCAGTATTGTAAAAATGGTATAAATAATATCAGTGCACTAGTGAAAGAATATTAGACTCCCCAGTTGACGTGTATTGGACGTGTGGTGTGATTTATTTACTCCTGAACATTGGTAAAAATCGAACATTTCCGCTACTTTGAGCTCAGTTTCAAGGTTGTTTTCATCGTCAAGGTAATGAAAATCATCTCTATTTCTGTAATATGTTTTCCATTTTATCACCTAAGACCATGAAAACGCGAATACAACGATAAATACTATACGAAAATACACCTCAAAGTCGGCGTTTTATTCCAAAAAAATGATCAGTTTTTTTTTTTCTCATTACGCAATGTGTGCTGCAGGATTTTTTTATGTGGTGCACACTGACCACACAGACCCATTCTCTCACATGTGGGCCTACCAGCTTTCTCCCGCTTGATTTGAAGCCGCTAGAATTATTGAGTATATATATGTCAGAAACATTGGCTTGTAAGACGTATTTATACTTTGAAAACAGTCAAAGGGTTAAAATCCCCACTAGCATTACTACAATACATGAGAGTAAGCCTATCCTTCATAGGCTTGTTCTGGGAGTGCCGTTTTCTCCTGCGTGATGTAGGTCCTCTTTGGCATTTTCTTCCTAAAGAGGCCTGTTTCGTCACAATTAAACACTTGTTGGGGTTTGAATTCTCCAGTGTCTACGCACTCCTTAAACTCCTGTACAAACTTCTCAGCTGCAATTTTATCAGAACTGGCAGCCTCATTATGCCTTATCACACTGTGAATGCTGCTACGCTCCTTAAATCTCTCAAACCAACCTTTGCTGGCCTTAAAATCACAAGCATCACCACTTGTTGCAGGCATTTTCTTTACGAGATGGTCATGCAACTGCCTTGCCTTTTCACATATTATCGACTGCGTAACACTATCTCCTGCTAACTGTTTTTCGGTAATCCACACCAACAATAACCTCTCCACTTCTTCGAGAATTTGAGATCTCTTTTTTGTCAGCATATCTACCCCTTTTGCAACAACAGCACACTATTTCCTTTCCTTTCGCCACGATCGAAGTGATGGTTGAATGGGGTTTGCCATACATCCTGGCAAGCTCTAACACACACTCCACTCTCATATTCTTCAATGATTTCCCTTTAGAATTCGAACGTGTTCCTCACTTTCTTTACCAAAGGGCTTGCACTAGCTTTCCTTGGGCCCATGGTGACTTACAGTGGACCCTCAACCAGCGATGGCATCAATTAATGATAAATCTGACTAGCGATACATTTTAACGCAAAAATTTTGCCTCGACTAGCGCTTAAAACCCGACGAGCACTATTCGTTCCGTACGAGAAGCGTCCACTTTGGCCTGAGCGCGCCTCACTTGTCCCGTGGGTGCCAGTATTTACAAGCCAGCCACGACAGTCGCTTCCAAACATACAACTGGAACATTTCATATTATCACAGCCTTTATAGTGATTGCACCTGCAAAGTAAGTCACCATGGGCCCCAAGAAAGCTTCTAGTGCCAACCCTACAGCAAAAAGGGTGAGAATTACTATGGAGATGAAGAAAGAGATCATTGATAAGTATGAAAGTGGAGTGCATGTCTCTGAGCTGGTCAGGTTGTATAATAAACCCCAATCAACCATCGCTACTATTGTGGGCAAGAAAACGGCAATCAAGGAAGCTGTTCTTGCCAAAGGTGCAACTATGTTTTCGAAACTGAGATCGCAAGCGGTAGAAGATGTTGAGATACTCTTATTGATGTGGATGAACGAGAAACAGATAGCAGGAGATAGCATCTCTCAAGCGATCATATGTGAAAAGGCTAGGAAGTTGCATGACGATTTAATTAAAAAAATGCCAGCAACTAGTGAAGTGAGTGAATTTAAGGCCAGCAAATGTTGGTTTGAGAGATTTAAGAAGCACAGTGGCATTCGTAGAGTGATAAGGCATGGTGAGGCTGCCAGTTTGGACCACAAAGCAGCTGAAAAATGTGTGCAGGAATTCAAGGAGTACAGACAGTGAAGGACTGAAACCTGAACAAGTGTTTAATTGTGACAAAACAGGCCTGTTTTGGAAGAAATTACCAAGCAGGACCTACTCAGGAGGAAAAGGCACTCCCAGGACATAAGCCTATGAAAGACAGGCTTACTCTGTTGATGTGTGCCAATGTTAGTGGTGATTGCAAAGTGAAGCCTTTGTTGGTGTATCACTCAAACTCCCAGAGTGTTCAGGAAAAACAATGTCGTCAAGGCTAATTTGTATGTGCTGTGGAGGGCAAACAGTAAGGCATGGGTCACTAGGGACTTTTTCTATGACTGGTTACACCATGCATTTGCCCCCAATGTGAAAAATTACCTAATTGAAAAGAAATTAGATCTTAAGTGCCTCCTGGTATTAGACAATGCCCCTGGTCATCCTACAGACTTGGCAGAGCGACTTTCTCGGGACTTGAGCTTCATTAAGGTCAAGTTTTTGCCTCCTAATACCACTCCTCTCCTGCAGCCCATGGACCAGCAGGTTATTGCAAACTTCAAGAAACTGTACACAAAAGCAATGTCTGAAAGGTGCTTTGTAGTGACCTCAGAAACTCAACTGACTAAGAGAGTTTTAGAAGATCATTTTACCTTCCTCAATTGTGTAAACATTATAGGTAAGGCTTGGGAGGAAGGGACTAAGAGAACCTTGAACTCTGCCTGGAAAAAACTGTGGCCAGAATGTGTAGACAAAAGGGATTTTGAAGGGTTTGAGGCTAACCCTGAGAAGCCTATGCAAGTTGAGGAATCCATTGTGGCATTGGGGAAGTCCTTGGGGTTGGAGGTTAGTGGGGAGGATGTGGAAGAGTTGGTGGAGGAGGACAATGAAGAACTAACCACTGATGAGCTGCTAGATCATCTTCAACAGCAAGAGGCCAGACCTGAGGAAACTGGTTCGGAGGAGGGGATAGAGAAATTGAAGAAGTTGCCTGCTTCTAACATTAAGGAAATGTGTGCAAAGTGGCTTGAAGTGCAAACCTTTTTTGATGAAAATCACCCTGACACAGCTACTGCAAGCCGTGTTGGCAACCTGTACAATGACAATGTTGTGAACCACTTTAGGAAAGTCATAAAGGAACGAGAGGTACAGGTATCTATCGACATATGTTGTGCGACAGAAGTCCAGTGACTCTGAAGCTGGTCCTAGTGGCATTAAAAGAACAAGGGAAGTAACCCCAGAAAAAGACTTGCTACCTCAAGTGCTAATGGAAGGGGATTCCCCTTCTGAACACTAAGAAGATCAACAGTCTCGCCTCCTCCCATCCCATCAAACATCACCAAATCTTCAATAAAGGTAAGTGTCATGTAACTGTGCATGTCTTCTTCAGATTGTGTGTATTAAAATTAATATTTCATGTGGTAAAATTTTTTTTTTCAATACTTTGGGGGTGTCTTGCACGGATTAATTTGATTTCCATTATTTCTTATGGGGAAAATTAACTTGACTAACGATTATTTCGATTAACGATGAGCTCTCAGGAATGGATTAATATAGCTGGTTGAGGGTCCACTGTATTTAGCAGTTGCAATCACAAAAAACAATGGATTATTACATATGAACCCACGGGGTGATGGTCACGTGTTGGTAAACAATGGCACACCGAGCATGAATGGCGTGGGAGACTGGCTTTGTGTGCGCGGTGACGGGCAGATGGGTACCAGACGGTCGCCAAATCATGAGTCTAATCACGAACCAAGAGGCCAAATTTTGCCCCCCCCCCCCCAAAAAAAAAAAAAAAAAAAACTTGCCGAAAGTCGGATTTCACGAAAGTCGATGCCGCCGAAACTCGGGTCCACTGTACTCAGATCACAACATAATCAAGGTTCAGACATGTATGCGTGGAGCCCCAGACCGGCAAATGAGATTAGTCACAAGGGAGCCTTCAACAAATTCAACTTCAATAACAAGAACAAAGTGGGACCAAGTAAACCAAGTCCTAAACGATACAAGCTGGTAAGACAGACTAAGCAACACAGACCCCAACTTATGCCTAGAACAGATAAACTCGGTGGCACTCGATGTATGCTCAAGGCTTATTCCTTTAAGAAAGAGGAGGAGTAGATGTAAAATAGAAAGAGACAGGCGCTCCCTTTACAGGCGACGGAAAAGAATAACACAGCGACTAAAAGAGGCCAATATATCTGAAATACGTAGGGAGTCACTGGTCAGAGAAATAGCAAACATCGAACTTAAGCTAAAGGAATCTTATAGGAGTCAGGAATCGCGGGAAGAACTAGAAGCCATAAATGAAATCGAAAGAAACCCAAAGAATTTCTTTTCTTATGCCAAATCAAAGTCGAGAACAACATCCAGTATTGGGCCCCTACTTGAACAAGATGGGTCCTACACAGATGACGGCAAGGAAACGAGTGAGCTACTCAAGTCCCAATATGACTCGGTTTTTAGCAAGCCGCTAACCAGACAGTCGAAGATCAAAATGAATTTTTATGAGAGCCACAGAATTTGGCTAACAAGCCTATCTGATGTTATCCTGATGCCCAATGACTTCGAGCAGGCGATAAATGACATGCCCATGCACTCTGCCCCAGGGCCAGACTCGTGGAATTCCGTGTTCATCAAGAACTGCAAGAAGCCCCCATCACGAGCTTTTACCATCCTATGGAGAGGGAGCATGGACACTGGGGTCGTCCCAGTTACTAAAAACAACAGACATAGCCCCACTCCACAAAAGGGGCAGTAAAACAATAGCAAAGAACTACAGAGAGATAGCACTAACATCCCATTTCATAAAAATCTTTGAAAGGGTCCTAACAGAGCAGGTTGCTCCTGTCTGTCTCAACTACTGGATCACTACGACAAGGTCCTAGATGCACTAGAAGACAAAAAGAATGCAGATGTAATATATACAGACTTTGCAAATGCCTTCGACAAGTATGACCATGGCGTAATAGCGCACAAAATGTGTACTAAAGGAATAACAGGAAAAGCTGGTAGATGGATCTATAATTTCCTGACGAACAGAACACAAAGAGTCGTAGTAAACAGAGTAAAGTCTGAGGCGGCTACAGTGAAAAGCTCTGTTCTACAAGGCACAGTGCTCGCTCCTATCTTGTTTCCCGTCCTCTTATCTGACATAGACAAGGATGTCAGCCACAGCACCGTGTCTTCCTTTGCAGATGACACCCGAATCTGCATGACAGTGTCTTCCATTGCAGACACTGCAAGGCTCCAGGCGGACATCAACCAAATCTTTCAATGGGCTGCAGAAAACAATATGAAGTTCAACGATGAGAAATTTCAATTATTCCGATATGGTAAACATGAGGAAATTAAAACTTCATCAGAGTACAAAAATTCCGGCCACAAAATAGAGCAAAAAACCAACGTCAAAGACATGGGAGTGATCAGGTCGGAGGATCTTGCCTTCAAGGACCATAACATTATATCAATCGCATCTGCTAGAAAAATGACAGGATGGATAATGAGAACCTTCAAAACTAGGAATGCCAAGCCCATGATGACACTCTTCAGGTTGCTTGTTCTATCTAGACTGGAATATTGCTGCACACTAACACCTTTCAAGGCAGGTGAAATTGCTGACCTAGAAAATGTACAAAGAACCTCCACGGTGCGCGTAACGGAGATAAAACACCTCAATTACTGGGAGCGCTTGATGTTCCTGAACCTTTACTCCCTGGAACGCAGGCGGGAGAGATACACGATTATATACACCTGGAAAATCCTAGAGGGACTAGTACGGAACTTGCACATGAAAATCTCTCACAACGAAAGCAAAAGACTTGGCAGATGATGCAACATCCCCCCCAATGAAAAGCAGGGGTGTCACTAGCACGTTAAGAAACAATACAATAAGTGTCAGGGGCCCAAGACTGTTCAACTGCCTCCCAGCATACATAAGGGGGATTACCAATAGACCCCTGGCTGTCTTCAAGCAGGCACTGGACAAGCACCTAAGGTCGGTACCTGACCAGCCGGGCTGTGGCTCATACGTTGGATTGCATGCAGCCAGCAGTAACAGCCTGGTTGATCAGGCTCTGATCCACCAGGCCGCAGGGGCGTTGACTCCCGGAACTCTCTCCAGGGAAACACGAAATCACAGCTTCCTTATCTTCATCAACATTTAACAATTCCTCAAAATATTCCCTCCATCTTCCCGATACCTCTAACTCTTCATTTAATAACTCTATTTTAACTGTCAAATCCATTTGTTCCCTAGGCTTCCTCAACTTATTAAATCTCACTCCAAAACTTTTTATTATTTTCAACAAAATTTCTTGATAACATCTCACCCACTCTTTCATTTGCTCTCTTTTTACACTGCTTCACCACTCTCTTAACCTCTCTTTTTCTCTCCATATACTCTTCCCTCCTTGCATCACTTCTACTTTGTAAAAACCTCTCATATGCTAACTTTTTCTCCCTTACTACTCTTTACATCATCATTCCACCAATCGCTCTTCTTCCCTCCCACACCCACTTTCCTGTAACCACAAACTTCTGCTGAACACTAACACTACATTCTTAAATCTACCCCATACATCTTCGACCCCACTGCCTATACTCTCACTAGCCCATCTATCCTCCAATAGTTGTTTTTATCTTACCCTAACTGCCTCCTCTTTTAGTTTATACACCTTCACCTCTCTCTTACTTGCTGCTTCTATTTTCATTGTATCCTATCTACCTTTTACTCTCACTGTAGCTACAACTAGAAAGTTACCCATGACCCCTGTATAAACATGTACATCCTGAAGTCTACTCAACAGTCTTATCTACCAATACATAGTCCAACAAACTACTGGCATTATGCCCTACATTATATCTTGTATACTTATTTATCCTATTTTTTCTTAAAATATGTATTACCTTTAACCAAACTCCTTTCTATACAAAGTTCAATCAAAGGGTTCCCATTATCATTTACACCTGGCATCCTAAACTTACCTACCACACCCTCTCTAAATGTTTCTCCTACTTTAGCATTCAGGTCCCCTACCACAATTACTCTCTCACTTGGTTCAAAGGTTCCTATACATTCACTTAACATGTCCCAAAATCTATCTCTCTCTCCTCTACACTCCTCTTTTCTCCAGGTGCATACACGCTTATTATGACCCACTTTTCACATCTGACCATTATTTTAATCCACATAATCCTTGAATTTACACATTTATATTCCCTCTTCTCCTTCCATAACTGGTCCTTCATCATTATTGCTACCCCTTCCTTAGCTCTAACTCTCTCAGCTACTCCTGATTTAATCCCATTTATTTCTCCCCACAAACTTGCCTACCCCCTTCAGCTTGTTTCGCTTAGGGCTAGGACATCCAACTTCTTTTTATTCATAACATCAGCAATAATTTCTTTACCATCCGCACTACATCCATGCACATTTAAGCGTCCCAGTTTTATAGTTCTCCTTCTGATTTTTAGTAAATGTGTACAGGAGAAGGGGTTACTAGCCCATTGCTCCCGGCATTTTAGTTGCCTCATACGACACGCATGGCTTACGGAGGAAAGATTCTTTTCCACTTCCCCATGGACAATACAGAGAAAAAACAAGAACAAGAGCTATTAAGAAAAGAAAATCCCTAGATGTGTGTATGTATATATATATTTTTTTCTTTCAACAAACCGGCCGTATCCCACCAAGGCAGGGTGGCCCAAAAAGCAAAACTAAAGTTTCTCTTTTTACATTTAGTAATATATACAGGAGAAGGGGTTACTAGCGCCTTGCTCCTGGCATTTTAGTCACCTCTGACAACACGCATGGTTTACGAAGGAAGAATTCTGTTCCACTTCCCCATGGAGGTAAGAGGAAATAAACAAGAACTAGTAAGAAAATAGAAGAAAACCCAGAGGGGTGTGTATATATATGCTTGTACATGTATGTGTAGTGCGACCTAAGTGTAAGTAGTAGCAGCAAGATATACCCATTATCCAGCATGTTTATGAGACAGAAGAGACACACCAGCAATCCTACCATCATGTAAAACAGTTACAGGTTTCTGTTTCAAAGTCACCTGGCAGGACGGTAGTACCTCCCTGGGTGGTTGCTGTCTACCAACCTACTACCTACAGATATGTACAGTGTATTATATTGAACACAAAATAAAAGTTAAAAAGGTTATCTGCATCCAACAAACTTGTACATGTATACAGGTGATTTTAACATGTATGATGCACTAGTATGCACAATTTTTTACACCTTCAAACATGTCACCTGACTATTTTTTATTTTAGCTCAACTTTCACAACACAATCTCTTCATGCCTTAAACCCTTACAGGGTCGAGAGGCCCTCCCCTAAACTTGTTCTCAGGGTCGAAAATTTTTCGGGGGGAAAAAAAAAAAAAAAAAATCTTATGAAAAGGTTATCTTTTCCCGATCACAATGACATCAAAAGTATGAAACTTGATGGAAAACTTACGGAATTATGCTCTCACAAAGTTAGCGGTCTCAACGATGTTTACGCATCGGCGATTTCGCCCACTTTGAGCCCTATTCTCGGCGAATTCCAGTGTAGTAGTCAACAAAAATCATAACTATTTCGCTAGAACTCAATTTTTTCTATCAAATGACTACAAGAAGCCGCCCATTTACCAATTTCAACTACCCAATAAAGTAGTCAGAAATCAGCAATTTTGCCAACTTCACACAAATTTCAAAAGATGCCAATTTCCAAATAGGGTCCAGAGTAACAAGACAAACATTCCTGGCACTAAAATAACATTTCCTCTGTTCATTAGTCATGTCCCCAGGCCCCTCTTACATTTCTGCTTTCCATTTTGAATTTTTCTCACAAAAAAAAAAAAAAAAAAATAGATGATTTACTGTTATGCAGACTACTGCATTAATGTAGAAATGGTATAAATAATATCAGCGCACTTTCAAAAGAACATTAGACTCACCAGTGGACATACATTGGAAGCGTGGCATGATTTGTTTACTTTTGAACTTTGCAAAAATCGAACATTTCTGCTAATCTGAGCTCAATTTCAAGGTACTTCTCTTTGTGAAACCAATCAAAATCATCTCAATTTCTGTAATATGTCATCCATTCTATAAAACGAGACCTGAAAAACTAGAATACAACCATAAATACCATATGAAAATACAGTGCAAAGTTGCTGTTTTAAACCAAAAACACTGTCAAAGTTTTTTTTCTCATTACGCACTGTGTGCTGCAGGATTTGTTTATACTGTGCACACTGACCACAGACCCTTTCTTTCATATGTAGGCCTATTAGTTTTCTCTCACTAGATTTGAAGGCGCTAGAATTTACTCATACTAGTACGTTAATAACCCTGGTGCGCAAGCCGTACTATTATGTTGGAAACCTTGAAAGGGTTAAAAAAAAATTTAAGGCCAGGAGGGTCCACACAGTGCATCACGGTTAACTACACAAGTGATGACTTGTGCTAAGCAAATTTTAAAATATACCTACCTTATAAGATATTCACGATCTGGTGTGTTCTCAATACCACGGAATATGTTTTGAATGGCGAGGGGAATAATTCCAGGGAGACTTTTGTCACCCATCATGGTGAATGTCTTGCCTAAGTAGAAAAAAATTGCATGAGATACTGATAAATAATTAAATATAAATAAATTTACACACACACACACACACACACACACACACACAGTGTAATTATGCTTAGCAGACGAGAATACAAGCACTTGTCAAGGCTCTGCTGTTGCCACTTTTTTTTTTTTTTTGTAAACAGTACATATTATGCAAGATAAATGCGAGTTTATAGTACAAGTGAAATAAATAAAAATATATAATTCAATGGTTGTTGGTACTTTATTTACTGTATTTTGTAATTAAAAAAAAAATAAAGTACAGTGGTACCTTGACTTACGAGTTTAATTCGCTCTGTGACCAAGCTCGTAACTTAATTTGCTCGTATATCAAATCAATTTTCCTCACTGAAATGCTGTTAATCTGTTGCAGCCCCTCCCCCTAAAAAAAAAAAAAAAAAAAATATTGGTTAAGGGTTTTTAAATAAGAACCACCTTCACTACTCCACCCACCACCCTCACTACTCTGCCCACCACCATCTATTACACCCACCACCCTCACTACTCCATCTACCTTCACTACTCCACCCACCACCATCACTATTACACCCACCACCATCACTACTACACCCACCACCATCACTACTCCACCCACCACCATCACTACTCCACCCACCACCATCACTACTCCACCCACCACCATCACTACTCCACCCACCACCATCACTACTCCACCCACCACCATCACTACTCCACCCACCACCATCACTACTCCACCCACCACCATCACTACTCCACCCACCACCATCACTACTCCACCCACCACCATCACTACTCCACCCACCACCATCACTACTCCACCCACCACCATCACTACTCCACCCACCACCATCACTACTCCACCCACCACCATCACTACTCCACCCACCACCATCACTACTCCACCCATTGAAGGAACCACAGTAAGGCAGCTAAGTATCACGGAGGCCTTCCATAATGTTTCTGGAGAAACTGAGTGCTTAAATGGAGGTCACCTCTTCCCCAGACTTATACGAGAGCCAAACAAGGGATGAGGTGCCTCACTACAATCTGGGATTAATGTGGGAGTATTATCCTTCCAGTTATGTCTTGGAAGAGAATGTGGGATGGGATGAAGTACCTGACATTCCTTTGGGTACAGCGTTGAATTTGACTTCAGATATCTGAAGCTCGCTCCTAACTCTGACTTTGGCTTGCAACTCAAAGCAAAAAATGGACCGAGCGATGGCTTGTAACTCGGAAAACTCGGAAGTTGGGGCACTCTTAATTCAAGGTACCACTGTATTACTCATGCCAGCAGATTGCAAATTAAAGAAATTAAAAAATACCCAGTATACTTCTGGTTTAATTTATGAGCTCTACTTTAGATCCACCTTACTTCTAGCCATCTTCACGAAAAGAAAAAAGGTTAAATAATGCCGATTACATTTCACTTACCAGATGATGTCTGACCATAAGCAAAAATAGTTCCATTGAAACCATCAAGAGCAGCTTCAACAATGGGTTCTGCCACTTCAGTGTACACGCCCTCATTATCATAATCTATCCCCAACACTTTGTCTGAAAAGCAAAATGACAAGCGAATGCAAAAGTAACACTGTCCCACAAAACAAATGCCAAACGGTTATCCGTGCCCCCCATGGATATACTACTATCCAGATCCTCAGATATACATGTACTAGCTCACATCCACCACTAATTGACACTTGGTGTACAGTATGCTAAACAGATCTTGGAGAAAGTTTTTTCCTGCCAGTGCAAAGCAAATTATCTATTACTTTTCAAAATATATTAAAATATGAAGTGTAAAATATTTACTAACAATGAAAAATCTACATACATAAAGATATGGCAAAACAGGAGATTTAATTTAGGCAGTTACTTTCACAACACAAACTGATGGGAAGAAATGTTATATTTCATGACCATGAGAATGTTAATAAACTTATCCTACAGCTTAAACACTGAGAAGAGTATAGTGTAAAATAAACATATCAAGACAACTAAGGACATTTCTTTGTGATAGAGACTTAAGAATAAGTATAAAAAATAATTTTGTAATTTCTGTGAATTTATATATATGTACAGGAAGGCCCTGCTTATACAGAAGGTTGGGTTCTGGGCTACTGCTGTAAACAAAAATTCATGTAAAGTGAAGCAGCCTTTTTTCACTTTCAAATGCAAATAAAAGCCTGATAACAAATTTACACTAGCATAGTAAGTGAGCAATAGAGCTATGCCTAAAAAAATGCATATATAGTGCACACATTACTTTAAAATATTTTCATCCTTAGTATATAGTGAGTGGTGAATGTATTTATGGTAGAAAGTCTGAATAACTGAAGAATGAGTATAACTGAAAACCACTGCATTAGCAAAATGCCATAAAGTGAAGTGCTGTGAAGCAGGGCTCGCTTGTATACTACGTATATATTGTACATCACAGTTAAAAAAATGTATTCCTCCCATATTAGAATACAAGATTTATTCTCACCAAACTGGTATGGAGCACACACAGGTTTGTTAGATCCATCAACTTGTGTAATGGTGTGTTCATGACCAATTTGCCAATGAAGAGTGGCGGACTCTGCCTCCTCCCGTGTGATCAGTGGCCTTACACGGACAGCCACAAGGATATTGTCCGACATGGTTCTCTTCAATGAAAAAGTTTCACAGCAGGTTCTGTAATGAAACTATTAATGTCAAGATATACACATTACATATGCATCACATTTATCAGAAACAAAGTACACAAGTGTTATGTGCAATTAATTATACAAAACATTCAGAACTAGCACTGACTCAGTGCTCAAATTCTTCTTGGAGAGCTGTAATGAAACAGACAACACAAGGAACAAATACTTCTGATAAACTGCATGTTTAATGTAGCCTGTTAAGTAGTAACTGTGAACCTCTGAATTAATGGACCAGCAGGAGGGAGGGGATGTATGTTATTGCTGATTAACCATAGATTCCAAATGACAAAATTTATTTTTTCATGATTGTAACAAATGGACAGTGTGGAATCAGCAATTTGGTCCAATGATTCAGAAGGCTACAGAATGCTAAGACTATTTTAACCTGTACATTAGAGAATGGTATACTAATTTTACAGGAATTTACAGTAATTTTACTTAGCTACCTTTTTTTTTTTTTAGTCAAGAAGAGCTGTTGCCTGCTGTGAATCAAAAGCTGTAAAGCTTCACCAGTGAAACTGTAGATGGTTTAGACAATGTACGTAGCTAAATGGTTGAGAAAACATCAGACTCGACCTTCAAGTTTCTCCTTAAAACTGAGACTAATATGTTTCCTCTTGGCACCACCACTTGCTTGAGAAGCCATTGCTAATTGCATTTTACTTAGTATGCTAATGAAGTCAAGCAAAACACTGTAAATCCAGGGAAAATAGGAGACTGACTAGTGTATGCATGAGCAAGCACACACAATGAACCAAAGCAAGTGGCTATGGCTTAGGAAAGAAAAAATGGGTCTTGGATGAGGACAACAGCCAATACTAGACAAACAGAAGTAATAGGACAGTCGGTTGATTCAAAGACAAATGGACATTAATACTGCTATGGACAAAATCCATAATCTACAGAATTTTTTCCCTTCTGTACAATGATTCCAACATTTGTCCAGCAAATTTTTGCCCAGTTTCTGAAATTAGAGATTTTACTGCACTGTACATGCAGAAAAAAGACACTCAAATATGGAACTCATAACCTGATGATACAAAACCGCTTCAAAACTCGTTAAAAAAAATCTCCTTAATCCTTTGAGTGTCGCCAGGCCCTATCAGAGACTTGTTCTCAGGGTCGCCAAAATTTAAAAAAAAAAAAAAAAAAAAAAAAATTATATATATATATATAATATATATAATATATATAATATATAAAATATATATAAATATATATAAATATATAAATATATATAAATATATATAATTATATATAAATATATATAATATATATAATATATAAATATATATAAATATATATATATAATATATAAATTATATATATATTATATATATATTATATATATATATATATATATATATATATATATTATGAAAAGATAGAGAATCTTTTCCCGATCATAATGACACCGAAAGTTTGAAATTTGATGGAAAACTTATGGAATTATGCTCTCGCGAAGTTAGTGGTCTCAACGATGTTTACGCATCGGCGATTTTGCCCACTTTGAGCCCTATTTTCGGCCAATTCCAGTGTACTAGTCGACAAAAATCATAACTATTTTGCTAGAACTCCGTTTTTTCTATCGAATGAGTACAAGAAACCACCCATTTACCGATTTCAACAATCCAATCAAGTGGTCAGAATTTAGAAATTTTGCCAATTTCACACAAATTTCAAAAGATGCCAATTTCCAAATAGGGTCCAGAATAAACAAGAAAGATTCCTGGCACTAAAATAACATTTCCTCTGTTCATTAGTCACATCCCACGCCCCTCTTACATTTCTTTTGCTTTCCACTTTGAATTTTTATTCTCACAAAAAATAGATTTACTGTTATGCAGACTACTGTATTAGTGTAGAAATGGTATAAATATTGCCAGCGCACTTGTGAAAGAATATTAGATTCACCAGTTGACGTGTATTGGACGCGTACCATCATTGGTTTACTTTTGAACTTTGGCAGAAATCGAACATTTCTGCTACCAGGAAAACTAGAATACAACCATAAATACCAAACGAAAATACAGTGCAAAGTCGCTGTTTTAAACCAAAAACATGGTCAAAGTTTTTTTTTTTCTCATTACACACTTTGTGATGCAGGATTTTTTTTATACTGCACACACTGACCACAGACCCATTCTTTCATATGTAGGCCTACCAGCTTTCTCTTGCTAGATGTGAGGGCGCTAGAATTTATGCGTACTAGTACGTCGAAAACCCTGGCATGTAAGCCGTACTAGTACAGCTGAAACCCCGAAAGGGTTAATTTGACTAAATATTTAGTGTTAATGTTGGAAAATCATCGAAAATCATATTTTTCGCATTATTTCAACGATTCAAACATCATGCAATACTGTTGCCACTTAGAATTCAAGCAACTGAACCTTTACTATGCATAGTTCAGATGTGTTAAGTCGGTTACAAAACAATTACAGTGGACCTCCGGTATTCGATGGCTTCGGTATTCGATAAATCCGGTATTCGATGCATTTTAACGCAAAAACTTTGCCTTGGTATCCGATTGAAAACCTGGCATTCGATATGGTTCGTACGAGACGTGTCCACGTGTGGCCTGAACTGCCCTGTGTGTGCCAGTGTTTACAAGCCAGCCAGTGTGCGCGCATCTAAGGATACACAAATAACCCGCACATAAAAGAGAAGCTTACGACGGCGTTTCGGTCCGACTTGGACCATTGACAAAGTCACACAGTGTGACTTTGTCAATGGTCCAAGTCGGACCGAAACGTCGTCGTAAGCTTCTCTCTTTTATGTGCGGGTTATTTGTGTATCGTTCCAGTCACGGTATTGTGCCTTTTTTGTTATCTAAGGATACATTCTGTACATTCCATATTATCACTGTTTTTGGTGCTTGTTTCTGCAAAACAAGTCACCATGGGCCCCAAGAAAGCTTCTAGTGTCACCCTGTGGTAAAAAGGGTGAGAATTAGTATGGAAATTAAGTTAGACATGCGCAACTCTTGGGTATCTTTATTGAGGAAACGTTTTGCCACACAGTGGCTTCATCAGTCCATACACAGAAGAAGCTAGAAGAACAGGAGGAGAATGAGGTAATCAGCCCCTCAGCCTCGAGTCGATGTGGTCAGTCCATCAATCTTGAATAGAATACGGCATATGAGCGAAGAAGCAGCTTATAAACCGTAGGCAGGAGAGGTGCAGCAGACGTAGGTGGTGTCACATTTGCCCAATGTGGAAGTAGGTCATGCCCAAAGGTTAGGCAAGCGAAGAATTCCCAAGTATTAAGATCCCAAGAAGTTGCAGTGTCTGACAGGTTTGTAGATGAATGGTTCACAGAACCGACACTTTGATAAATTAGACACATGTACAACTCTTGGGTATCTTTATTGAGGGAAAAGTTCTGCCACACAATGGCTTCATCAGTCCATACACAGGAGAAGCTAGAACAGGAGGAGAATGAGGTAATCAGTCCCTCAGCCTTGAGTCGATGTGGTCAGTCCATCAATCTTGTCAGACACTGCAACTTCTTGGGATTTAAAATGGTATAAAATACTGACAGGTTGTTAGGCAAGACACATGCAACAGTTAGGTATCTTTATTTCGAAACGTTTCGCCTACACAGTAGGCTTCTTCAGTCGAGTACAGAAAAGTTGATAGAAGCAGAAGAGACTTGAAGACGATGTAATCAGTCCATCACCCTTAAAGTTTTGAGGTGGTCAATCCCTCAGTCTGGAGAACAGCATTGTTCCATAGTCTGAAACAATATGGAGTTGAAGTGACAGGATGGAGCCTTATATAGCGCCAGGAGGCAAGACGTAGGTCACTAGTAGAAGTAAGAACGCAGATGTTGGGAGGTCAGGTCCCTCTCAAATCCAGCCGTTCTCACTAGTAGAGGTTGTCGATGTTGATTGCAGGTCTGTACCAAGATACCCTTGTGTTGCAGACCTGCAATCAACATCGACAACCTCTACTAGTGAGAACGGCTGGATTTGAGAGGGACCTGACCTCCCAACATCTGCGTTCTTACTTCTACTAGTGACCTACGTCTCACCTCCTGGCGCTATATAAGGCTCCATTCTGTCACTTCAACTCCATATTGTTTCAGACTATGGAACAATGCTGTTCTCCAGACTGAGGGACTGACCACCTCAAAACTTTAAGGGTGATGGACTGATTACATCGTCTTCAAGTCTCTTCTGCTTCTATCAACTTTTCTGTACTCGACTGAAGAAGCCTACTGTGTAGGCGAAACGTTTCGAAATAAAGATACCTAACTGTTGCACATGTGTCTTACCTAACAACAACTTCTTGGGATCTTAAAACCTGGGAATTCTTCGCTTGCCTAATCTTTGGGCATGACCTAACCCCACATTGGGCAAATGGACACCCCCAAAGTCTGCGGCCCCTCTCCGCCAAGGTTTTTAATAAGCTGCTTTTTCCGCCTATGCCCAAACCCTATTAAAGGGATTGATGGACCCCAAACATCGCTAAAAAAAGGTTTTGGGGGACTGTTTACCTAAATTTTTCCTCCGTTTTTCTAGTTTTCCCCCTGTGAAAGGACTGATGAAGCCAATTGGGGAAAAACTTTTCCCTCAAAAAGATCCCCAAGATTGCACACGGTTTTAATTTAACAAGGGTTTTCTGTAACCCAAATTCATCTACAAAGGAAAATTAAAAAAAGATTTGAAGGGTTTTGGGGGCAAACCCCTGAAAACCAAGCCATTTTGTGGAACCCAAATTTGTGCCTATTTCCCAAAAATTTAAGGGAAATGTTGCACAGGGTTAAAACTGCAAACCTTAGGGATGAAAATCACCCTAACACACTTTTTCAACCTGCGGGCCCTTTTTACGATGACAATGTTGGGCCCCTTTTTGGGAACAAATCGTTAAGGAACAGAGGTAAGGGGCTCAAAGGGACTGTTTTTTTGTGCACAGAGGTCCAGTGACTCAAGCTGGCCCCTAGGGTTTAAAAAAGAAAAGGGAAGAAAACCCCGGGAAAAGGCTTGCAAAACCTCAATTTCCTAAGGGAAAAGGGGAAACCCCCTTCAAAAAACACTAACCCCAAACCCACCCCTCCCCCCTCCTCCCCCCATCAATCATCACCAAATTTAAATAAAGGTAAGTGTCATGAAACTGACATGTCTTCTTCATTTTGGGTGTGTTTTAAAAATTAATATTTCATGTGGAAAAAAAAAAAAATTTTTCAAAATTTTGGGGTTGTCTTGCACGGTTTAAAATTTTTTTTTCCCTTTTATTTTTTAGGGGGAAATTGATTCATTTTTTTATATTTTCGGTTTCGTTTGACTCTCAGGAAGGGTTTTAATTTCGAATCCCGGGGTCCACTGTATTTTTTTGCAATTTTAACATTGATATTCTTTGCCCCAAATGACTTTTTTAAAAACCGCATAAATTTTGCCCTTTACACACCACAGTTTCTGACGTTTTTATACGCATAAATTCTAGGGGGCTTCAAATCAAGGGGAAAGGGCCTGGTGGGGCCTACAATGAAGAAATGGGACCAGGGGCCCGGAGTGCACCTGTAAAAAAACCCTGGGCCCCCAGCATGCTTTGGGGAACGCCTTCTTGGTTTTCCTTTTTTCACCTCCCTTTTGGAAAAAGGGTTCCCTTTCACTCCCCCCAGCAGTTTGGGAGGTTTTTTGCCCCCAAGTAAAGCTCTAACAGCGATAAAAAAGTCAGTGCCCAGTAAATTTTCCAAAGGTTTTGAAGTGAGTGTGCCCGGGAAAAAAAATTCCAAAAAAAAACCCCAATTTTTGATGAAAACCCAATGACCCACCCCCTTCCCCCTGGAGCTGGGCCGGGTTTTTGTTAAAGTTCACGTTTCCCCTGTACCGGGGACAAAAGAGGAAACTATTTGGTCTTGCCCAACCCCCAATTTTAGCATGAATGTGAAGTTTTTTAAAGGGTCATGAAGCAGTTCAAATTTGTGACAGTGAGGGTTTTTTTTTCCATGAAGGGGGCAGAAAGAAAGGACAAAAACATGCGGTTTTGGTAGTGTTTTTCTATGCTTTTTCCAAGGGGAAAGAAGAAAACTCGGGAGCACCCCCGGGGGCCCACACCACGACCCGAAGTGAAAAATGAAAGATAGTTACATGGGTATGAATGATGCATGGGGGAGCAAAAACGGTGGTGATATTGGGTGGAAAGGGCCCCCATGTGGCACCACGGGCCCACAAACTACCCCCACGCTGCTGCCCTGCACAACAAAAACCCCAGCCCCCCCACCCAACCCACATTTCCCAAAACCCTTTTTTGAAATTTTTTTGTTTTCCGAGCTCTCAGGAAGGGAAATTAAAACAAATTTACCGGGTCCACTGAAATTTTTTTCAATTTTACTTTGAAAAGTTTTTTGCCCCTTTTTACTTTTTACCCCCCCCAAAAATATTTTCTTTACACACCACTTTTTTCTGACTTATTTATACGCAAAATTCTAGCGGTTTTAAAATCAAGCCCACCCAAAACCCCACCATTCCCACAACCTGCAAAACCCACAACCCCCGTTAACAATATCCAAACCCACCAGAAAGACCGAAATCTGGTTTGGGAAAGGATGGTGACTATTTTGTTCCCAGCCCCCCTTTATTTTAAAAGAAACAAAAAGGGAATAAACCCATAAAGTCCACTTGGGGAAACATGTAGTAAAACGGGAAAATGCTTTGAGTTATTCTTCATGAACCCCAATGGACATCATTGCCAGGGGAAACCAAAAACACATGTTTAACACCATGGCAAATACAATTCTCTCAACAAAATAAAGGGCTAAAACCTTTTAAAAGGAGAAAACCCGTGCAGAGATGTACCTTTTTTTTTTTCCAAAAAAATTTTAAGCCCCCAATGGGGTATAAGCACACTGTCACCACAAATTTTCCAACAGAACCCTGTTTTTCAACTCCAGTTTTTTAGTGACATTACGGGTTTGTCAATCGTTCCTGAAACGTTTTCGTATGTTGCACTTTTCAGACAAAACCAGGCCTGACAGAAACCCACAGGTTATATAAGACAGAAAAAGTGGGTTTTTGTACCTGAAAAAAGTGCTGCAATATTTTTATCCCCCTTTAGGGAAACTTGGTTTTTGATGAAGGGCCTTTATTTTAAATTTAAAAGAACCCCATTCAAGCAAAAAAAAAATATACCAAGCAAGAGGGAAAAGCTTTTGGGATAAAGTTATTTTTACTTTTTGATTTTCAGAATTGGCTAGTTTTTGGAATCCCTTGTTACACTGGCCAGTAATACTTCAGAGTTTCCATAAGTTTTTTGGATCTCTGGGGATGTGGGGTTTGAACAAAGATGGAACCAAATCTTTGGGAAGGGGGAATATTTATTTTACTGATAACTGGGACACAAGCCCCTTTTCTCAGTTATTTCTTTTCGAGTGAACATGACAGCCGGGGGGGGGGCACAGTGGGGTGGGAAAACCCTAAACATATGCCCCAAAGGGTTTAACGCTGGCCACCGCAAAAGGGAGGTGCAAGCCTTTGCCCGCCAATGAAAAATCATTGGAATTTTGAAACATGACAAACGGAAAGTCCCCATTGGGTTTACTCAGTTTACCCAAACGAAATGGCAAACAGTGGCAGGCACCAAAAGAGCCCAAAGAACCCCCTTCAAAGCCGCCCGCGTCATAGACTACAAACCCCAAAAATGCACTTAGTGGGCAAATGTTACATGCAAAAGGGTTTTCTGAATTTTTTAAGCAAGAGTTAAAGTGGTAAAATAAAAAAATTTTTTTTTCCCCTTTTTGATAAACTCCCTGCTAAATTCTTTTAACCAAAAACAACTAAGATCAACAAAACACCAAAATTTTGGTTTATTTGTTTGTCATAATCAAAAACAAAAATCGCAAAGTACCAAGGGGGCAAAACCTTCAATAGGCCAGCGCCCACGAAATTACCAACACACCCATCTCGTTTCAGGCCTGGTGATCACTACTCCATACAACTGCCTCCTACTTCTGCCAAGAAAAATGCTCAGAAAAGGTGTTATGTATGTACACATACCACAAAACGCCCACAAACACGCAGAGACACTCGTTTTGTGTGTGAGGAGTGTGAAGTGCCCCTCTGCATATACCCATGTTTCAAAGAGTTCCACAAGCTGCAGCAGTTCTAGGAACGTGTTCAGTGACTGTACATATGTATATATATTATGGAACAATAGTAATAAACATTGTTTTGTATTGTTTGTTTGTGTAAAAGTGTATACACAAACTAATAGTGATAAAGTTTGTTCTGTTATTGTGTTGTAAACAATGAGTGTATATTTGAACAATGCACCTTACATTGGTCTCACAGGCCACATAAGTTACTTGGAAAAGAAAAATATTGAAAAATGCAAGAAACTTTTGAATTAGAGTAAATAAAAGAATACCGGGTGGGCGGCAGTCGCCGCTGTTGCCGTACGCACGTCACTTTTCCCCTGAAAATTTTGCGCCTAAACTCGGTAAGAAACGATACAAAAAAAAATTTTAGCCTTAAAACACTCAAAAAAAATTTTCCTAACTTTTTCAAAGAAAAAAAAAAAAAAAAAATTTTTTTTTTTTTTTTTCAAATTTTTTGGCGAAAAAAATGACAGTTTTCGAAAGGGCCTGCGACGTAAAAGGGGTTTTAATGGTTTACAGACAAATTAACACCAGAAAAATTTTTCCATAGTTTTTTTTTCAGTTGTATATCTTTTTTTCTTTTTAAAAGGGCCAGACAAAAAAATTTAACAATTAAAATCGGGGAAATATTACATTGGGAAAAATTTAAAGGGGTTTTGGGTAGGTTGTGTATATAAACAAAAATATTTAACCCTCTTTTTTGATCGTATATATACGTTTTTACAGCCCCCGGGTTTTTGACGTATATAAACCCAAATTCTAGCGGCTTCAAATCAAGCGGGAGAAAGCTGGTGGGGCCCACATGTGGGGAGAAGGGGTTCTATGTGGTCAGGGGTTGGCGCCAAAAAAAAAATCCTGCAAAAACGCAGTGCCGACTTTTTGTCTATTTTCTTTTAGTATTTATGGCGGGTATTCCATTTTCCCCACATTTGATAAAAATGGAAAACATATTAAGAAAAAAAAGTGATTTTAATTGGTTTTACTTGAAAAAACCTTGAAAGGGGGGGTTCCCTAAAAAGTAGGGAATGATTTTTTGCCGATGTCAAAAGGGTAAACAAATAAAGTCATTTTCCCAATAAATGTCCAAGTACCCATTCTAATATGAAAGTCAGAATGGGTTGACATTTTTGTACAATTTTTACAGAAATTGCAGTATGCAGGGCTTTAAAATCTTCTATTTTTTTGTTTTGCTAAAAATTAAAAATAAAAGCAAAGAATAAAAAGGGGGGCCTTGGGGAACATGACTGATAAACAAAAAAAGGGGTTTTATTTTAGAGCCGGGAATTCTGCATTGTTCATTCGGGAACCTTTTTTTGAAATTTTTTTTTTTTTTAAATTTTGGGTAAAATTTGGGCCAAATTGAAAATTTGACCACATTATTGGGGAAAGTTTAAAAATCAGAAAGGGGGCATTTTTTCCTTGTACTCAATCGTAGAAAAAAAGATTTCAAAAGAAATAGCTATGATTTTTGTCAATTGGGGGGCAAGGGGAATTTACCAAAATGGGGGCTCAAATGGACAAAATTTGGAGATTTGTAAATATCCCCCAAAGGTCCCCAAACCAACTTCCCGAGAGCAAACTTCATTAAAATTTTCGTAAATTTTTTTTTTTTTTTTTTTGTTCTTACAACCCAGGAAAAGTTTCTCTATAAATTTTCACTAAAATTTTTTTTTTTTTTTTTAAATTTTGGAAAACACCAGAGAAAAACCTCAGGTTTGGGGGGGTTTTCAACAGTAAAGGGGTTTTTTATGTGCAGAAAACCCAGGTTGATTTGAAATAAAAAGCTTTACGTAAATCAATAGGGGATTCCCACGGGACTTCTTTTTTTCTCGAGAGCATGTATATTAGTTCTAGCATGTGTACCAAAAGATCATTTTTGCTTTTAAAATTTGTCCGAATCCAAACAAGGGGGCGGATATGGGCTTGAAGACGCGGGGAAAGGGAAAAGGGTCTGCCTTTTGAAATTTAAATTTTTTAAAGAAAATTTTTGAAGGGAAGGTAAAAATTAGATATTGGTCATAGTTATTCAAGTCTGCTGATCTCCTCCCCTTTTTGAATTAGGGTGACCCTCCCTATTTTAAGAATTCATGGGAAGGTGGAGGGGTTTATGGGTCTGTTTTTAAAAGAGTTTTCAATAATTTTGGGGAAAATACAGTGGACCCCCCCCGAGTTTCGTGATTAATCCCTTCCAGAGAGTTAGTTTTTAAAATGTTTTTTAGGGACCCCTAAAACCCTCCTGGGGGGTGGGAGCAAAAGATTTTCAGGTACATAATTGGTTCAGGGGCTGGGCTCCAAAAATTTTTATTTGCTGAAAACAAGTTACAAGGTAAGGAATCCACAATTTACAAAGGAAAAAAAAAAAAAAAAAAAAAAAAAAAAAAAAAAAATAAAAATTTTTAATTTTCAAAGGTAAAGAAATTTCCCGGGATGGGGGGTTTTCCCCAAATTTTTTGGGGCAAATTTCAAAGGGAAAAATTTTCCGGTTTAAAAGGTTCACGTTTTAAAGGTCCAAAACTGGGTAAAGTTTTTAATTACAACCTGGGACAAATGTAATGAATTTGAAATAATGGTTTTAGTTTAAACACAAAACAACAAATTTAGGTTTTAAAACAAGCACCCCTTCCCAACCCCTCACAAAAGATTTAAAGGTAAATAATGGATTGGTTTTGATACAACAACAAAAAAAACTTAGTTTAAATAATTTAAAAAATTAAAAGCCACCCATAACCCCCTGGGGGCGTAGGCAAAAAATTTCAAATAATAAGGCCAGAACTGGAACCCCAAATTTTTAATAGTTAATAAATTTCAAAAAAAATGGAATCCCTAAACCCACAATAGGCAAGGTTTTGGGAAAATAGGGGGGGACCCAACCCTGTTTTACAAGCTTTCAAATAAAAGACCACGGAAAGCCCCACCCCCACAAAAACCCCAAAAACAAAAAAAACCCAAAACCCCACAACCCCCCCCAACACACATCCACCCACACACACACAACGACAAAAACAACCCACACAAACCCACACCCCCCCACACACACCCACACCCCCACACAAACCCCCACCCACACCCCCACACCCACAAAACACACACACCCACACACACACACACCCACACCACACACACACCCACACACACCCACACCCACACCCACACACACCCACACCCACACA
Source organism: Cherax quadricarinatus (assembly GCF_026875155.1). Lineage (NCBI taxonomy): Eukaryota > Metazoa > Arthropoda > Malacostraca > Decapoda > Parastacidae > Cherax > Cherax quadricarinatus. The sequence goes on along the minus strand of NC_069399.1, from coordinate 50,170,383 downwards.
CACCCACACCCACACACACCCACACCCACACACACCCACACCCACACACACCCACACCCACACACACCCACACACACGTGGTAATGCTTTATTTACAGCTAGCAAAGTCAGGGTATTTCTCCAGAATGGTCTGCAATACACCACTGTGGATAAAATACTTTGCCATTTCTTGAACATTTCTGAGTGAGTTGTTTCTAAATTCATTAATTTGATCACACTCCAGTACATAATGACGCAATGTGTGACAATAGTCCATCTGGCAAAGTTTACATTTCGTTTGGTCTACATCTGGTGGTGGTGATTTAACCTGCCAAAGATACTTGTAACCCAGCCGGAGCCGGGTAGTAGTGACATCCAAGAGTCTGCTTATCTTGTTGGATGCACCATAGACATGTGGCTCCTCCTGCATGATGGAATGATGATAGTTTGGACCACTGGGGGCAACCCTCCCCTTGAGCCTTTAAAGGGTCCAAAAAATTTCCAGCTGAGTTCTTTTTGTATTATGTTCTCAAACTTTTACCTGACAAGCCAAGTTGAAATCTACTCCCCCTTTAAAAAACTACAGCTTGGGCCCAATTTATTTCTATAAAGAAATCTAAAACCCAAAAGTGAGATGGAATCCAAAAGGAAATTGGCACTGACCCCACTGCCCCAAATCCTCCCAAAACCTGGGGTCGGGTTTTTCGGGCCACAAGCATGCCAAAATTTTTTAGGGCTTAATTTTTTAGAGCTTTTAAGGGACAAAAACATTTTACAATTAAACTAAACCCTTTAGATACATGGACAAAATTTGGTGAAAGGGAGTAGGGCAAAACATTTTCTGTTTGAAGGGGTAGGGGCCCCAAATTTAAATTTGATGCGTGCCCCAAATTTTCCTTTATGAAGCCATCACCCCCTGTGGACAACACAGCACACCACTCCCAAGGGGGACGGGTGAACAAAACCCAAATTGACGGAAAAAAATTTTGAAAGAGTGTTCTGTGTGACTAAGTTATAAATACAGTTTAAGCATAAATTTTTGGGGTTTCAAGACGAAGCTTTGGTTGTGATTTAAGAAATTTTTTGGGGAAAAGGGAGAATGGTATTTGGGGGAAGGGGGTAATATCCTTTGGAGGGGGGAAAATGTCTCTGTTTCTAACTTGTTTTTGATCATGTAGCGGGTTTCCCTTTGGGGAGGGGGGTTCCAGTTTTTCGACCCATCGGGAAGGTGTTCAAATTGCTGGGAAATTTTTGGAGGGCCCCTGTGGGGGGGGTTTTTGGGAAAGGGCTAGCCTAAGCATTTTGACCCCTTTAAGGGATTTTCTTTCAGAACACGACCCTTTAATCTTGGAAATTTTTAATTCTTCCGATTTTAAAATTTTTTGGCAATACGAGGGCATCCTGGGATGATCCCTTTGGCTTCTTTTTGCATTTTTTTTCCCCCTCCAAGCTTCCACAACACGAGTGGCAAGTATGGCCCGCTTAATCAACTAATGACAAATATAAGCAAAAATACATCTTTTTCCAAAATTTTTTAAAATTTTTACACCAAAAACCTGGGAAAATTAAAAACCTGCCACAACCTAATCTCTCAGCCTTTTTTTGTTTTGGGCCCACAAAGTTTCGTTACAACAGCCCAAGTATTTGGAACCTCAAAGCCAAGATACCTTATCTGCTTACATATTCTAGAAGAGACCCACATGCAACTGGATCTGATAACTGTGCCTCTCCCCGGGGAGGGGGGAACCCCTTTTTTATCTTTTTTATCCCCTGAATTATTAACCCCGGGCCCCTAAACACGAGGGGCTATCATGATTAAGAATTTTTGGGGGGTTTTGGGGGAAAAACCGGGTAGTGGGAATCATTGTGTCATCAGAAAAACAAAACCATAAAATTTGATGGGGCGGGCTAGGCATGGCATTAATTAAGGCATTAATCAAAATTTTAAAAAAGGGTGGGACAAAAGCCCCCTCCCTGTGGGGTTTTCCAAATTTCCCAAAATCTTTATTTTACATTTTCTAGTTTTTTGGAAAACAACACAGACGATTTTTTTTTGGGAAAAAAAACCCCTTTAATCCAGCGGAGAAGCCATCCCCAACACCATTCTGGCAAGTTCACAAATTTTTTACATGTCTTTTTGGCTACTCAAAAGGCGGTTTAAAAAGGTCAAGGAACGTATTGTAATTTGCAGTGTGCAAAAGGGGAGAAAGGGGTAAGGGCAATGATCACCCCTTCCTTCCAGGGGCATGAAGCCATGAAACCCCCGGGTGACAAAATTCCTTAATTCTTTTGCTTTAAGACGATTAAAAAACACCCTTTCGAATTTTTTTACACAAGCAGCTAGAAAGGGGATATTGGGCAAATGTTTTTTGTTGTTTGGGGTTTTGGGAATGGGAATTAGGCAAATTGGGCCCATATTTAGGGAGCCCCCAGTGACGAAACTCATGTTATAAAATTTCCAAGAAAGGATTACCGGGTACTCAACAAAGAAATCTGATTATTTTGTAAGTAATCCCAAATCCTCACCAGGGACATGGATTTGGCCCTTGTTATTTCCCTTCCCATAAATTTTCATAATTAGTGAAAGGAAGGTTTGCAGTCATCTGCCTTGCTGACCCTAAAGCAAACAAGTCTCCCCCTTTTGCATCATATTTGTCCTTAATTTCGTTTTTGGGGTTTACGGGGAAACGTCATACCCCAAAGTTTGGTACCCCCAAGCACTACTAACTCATTCGCCCAAATGAAAGGGAAAGGGGGTGCGCGATCGCCCATTTCGTTTCCCCTTTAAAAACTTTTTAAATGTCCCTCCTTTTCCCGGCTAAGGGGGGTTGACATTGAGACCTTTACAAATTTTTCCCAGCTTTTTTGGCCCAGCTCTGTCATACGCCCCTCGGGCAGCAGAAAGGGCATTTGGAAGAGGCTCACTTTTTCGGGGGTACGAGGGGTTTTCTAAAGGCTGGGCCCTTTAGCCCGCGAACGGGACGTTTCAATTTTTCCAAGTTTAAAAATCATTGAAATAGGTAGTTTTTTTATAAGACTTTTTTGATTTTTAAATGGAAGCCCTTTTGGATTTATATGGGAATTTAAAGGGGGCAGCTCTAAGAAGTTCTGAATACTCCCTCAAAAGGGGCCATTGTTAAAAGTCTCAAAAAGGTCCCACTAAAGGGAATTTACCAGTCAGTCACATTCAAAAAAGTAAATCATGTCGATCGGGGGGGAACTTTAAAGGGACGTTTCCGTTTGAATATCCCACCGGGGAGAATATTTATTCCCAATTACTAGAGAGGTTACCCTTTGGGGAAATGATCAGACGCTATTCGTTACAAGGGGAAACTCACACGGGCAGAAGAAAATTGTTAACCCCAGGCCCCAAATAAAGGGGACACCTCCATAGATAGTGGGGTTTTTCAAGGTAAACCTACAATTTGAAACATTATCAGGAATGTTTTAAGAGTGACAACAGTTTTTTTCCATTGCGATTACCAAACTGAATTTTCCAATTTTTTTGTGTCTTGCTTTTAAACACCAATAATATTTGGGTTCGGGACTGACCCCAAAAATTGGGGAGCCCAATTTAATTAAACTTTTTCAGCAAAAGCGAAACAATTAAATATGTTGAGAGCAAGTTTCCCAAAAAAAACCTAACACCGTGATTTGAAGCCCCTTTTTTTTTCCTTATGTGCAAGAATTTGGGGGGAAGTTTTTTTTTTAATAATAGCACACAAAAATTTATAATTTGGAGGTTTAATCCCAACAAACGTTGGCAATTTGGGGGGGTTGGGATTTTCCCGGGGCCCTCTGCACTCTTGTAGACACAAAATATCAAGGTTTTCCCAGGGGTTAAACTTTATAAATAAAGGGGTTAAAAAAATTTTTTTTTTTTCTAAGTGACGAAATTTATTCCAATTTTAAAATGGTAGTTTATACGATTTTGGGTTTCCATTATAAAAGTCCGGGATAGTTTTCCCAAATTTTTTCAAAAAAATAAAAAAAACTTACAAAAATAAAAAAACAGACATAATCAAAATCAATTTTCATCAGTATTACCCTTTAAACCAAGTCCCCCCTAATGTTTTTTCCCATTGTGAGCCCTTTTGGATCCTTGACACAGGGGCCCCACTGAAACCCCTGTCTGTAAATGTAGGGAAAGGGTGACACTATCCCCCCGAAATCACCTCTCCGCTTTTATTAAAACTTTCACTATCCTCACAATTTATCATTTCCCCCTCATCTTTAATAACCAGTGATACATACACCATTATCAAAAACCCGGGTCATCCCACCCTCATATCAACCAATACTTTTCACTCACAGGTTGCCCTACATGAGGGGTTTTCACTCCCCTTTAAACATCTTCATGTGTTTGGTAAACACCACTATCAAATTAAACTTTTTTGTAATTTTTAAACCCCAAATGAAACCCCATCATTTTTGTTCATCATAAACCCACACACATTTTCAAATGGCTGACAAATCGGGGGGTTATGAAACTCATTTGCAACCTCTGTGTAATTTTTTCCCTCGGGGGTGCTCAAGTTTTTTTTTCAAACACCATTGTTTGCTTTTTTCCCAGTAACTTTTACCCGGCTGCATGTTTGGGGGCCCACCCCAGAAAGACAGCTTTTAAAGGGGAAAGTATGAAGTCCCGATCCTAGTCAGGGGGCTGACTGACAGTGAGCCAGCCAAACAGAGGGTGTAAACACCAGCGGGCATTACTAGTTTTTATAGCAGACGTGATCTTTCCCCGTTGATGTACCCCCAGAGTGACTCGCCCCAAACCATATTGCCCTGATTTCAGGCAGGGGGTCAGTTTTTCGACATGAAGTATCTGGTGGGCCCTTTTGCCCATAAATTGGGTGATGGGGGGAGGCGGGAGCCCTCGGCTGGGCGTTTGGGGGCAGTTTTCGCTCGGGCAGTCACCCATGGCAACTGTGACTCCGGGATCTTACAATTGATAAATTCTAAGCAAGGGCCCCCGGGTTTTTTTTTTTTGGATCATATCATAGCACTGGTGAGAAGGAGGGGCCCTTGGCACACACTGCACACCATTGGACTTATTTAAAGCTTTTTAAAAGCAACTGACCCCGGGCGCTGACACTTGTAGCATCTACGGTGGGGGGTGGTTTGTACATAGCTTTTTTGAAACCCCCCTGTTAACCTGCCCGGGGAGTAGATGAATGATGGGGGAGTCCTTTGCCCAACCCACTCACCCAATATCGATCATTTGGAATCGAAAAGGGTTTGAAATTTTAAATCTGACAAAAATTTGGGACCATGTACTTTTTTGACATTGTGGTTTAACCAATAAGAACTTTAGGTGATCTGGTGGGGAAAGTTTGGGAGTTGGTGTTACCCACATTTATGATAAAAAGTTTTTCAAAGAATGTGGGGTCTATTTAACAAAAATGTAATTATCCTCGCATGACGAAAGCAATCCAAAGGGTTTTTTTTCGGGGTTTTCTAATGAAGCTTCGAAAAAACCATCAAAAACCTTGACCTAAAACTCAGTGTTAGCAGGGAAATAAAGCCTAACCGTTCGGCAATGGTTTTTTGTTGCTCTTAGTTGTTTCTTGCAGCAAGCCCCTTTAAAATCCCTTTCGTTTTTCAAAGTTTCCCTTATTTTCTAAAACGATTTAAAATTTGGGCCTTTAAACCATCATTTATTTTCCGTTCAAAACCATGGGTTCATTTTTATTTTCAGCTGCTTGAGATGGAAGATTAGTCGGTTTTTTTTGGGGCCCAGCAAAACCGCCCTTTAAATTTCCTTAAGAGAAAAGGGGGGGAAAAGGGAAGGAAAAAATTCACCTCCCCAAACAAAAGGCAATGGGGGGTTTAGGGGCCGCGGTTTTGCAGGGGCCATTTTAAAAGGTCATTCACTGGCCCACAGTCGTCTCGGGGAAAAGTTTTTAAACCCCAACCCCACCTTTAAACTTTCCCCCGTGTTTAATTTAAAAACCAAACCCCAAAAAGCACTTAAACCCAATCACCCAAACGGCTTAAAAAGACAAAAAATTTTCATTCTGGAACTTTTTTTCACCCCGGGGGTTTTCCCCGGTCACCTAAATTTTGGTTTAAACCTTCAAAATGCAATTTGGGTAACTTTGGCCTTTTCCCCTTTGGGGGGCTTGGAAACCCCTTTTATTGTTTTAAGTAAACCCCGGTTTTTAAACCCATAAAGATAATGGCGGGGGGGATTAAGGGTAACCGGTTTTAGAAAATTTTTTAACCGAGGGAAGGGGCCATTCAATACCTAGACCACGCAGAAATGGGTTTGAAATTTGGCAGGGGGGGCCCTTAAATAGTCCCCATTTTAAAAGGTCACCCAGCGGGCCATTTTTTCCCCTCCTCATTTTAAGCCTACGTGGGTTCGGATGGTAGCACAATTGCCTAAGTCAGGGGAAATCCACTCGGCAAATATTTAAACAAATCTGCAGCACTTAACACTACTAGACAAACTTACAATGTTTATAGGGAACCCTCTGGAAATGTCACACTTAAAAAGTTAGAAATCCCAATGCTCTTTAAAATTTGGGTTCTTAACTAAGCCACTGCAGGAAACACTGGTATGCCAGCACACGTAAAACCGTATATTTTTGACATGCGGGGCCCCTTGGGAAATGCTGCTTCAAAACCTGCTTGAAAGTGGGTTGCTAAGCCCGGGGTTTAACCACTTGGGGTATTTTCTTGTAGCAGGCAGGTAGGCAACAGGAGACATATTCGTAAGATGAATGGATGCGGCAAAGGAGGGCTTTACCCCGGCACTCAAGCATTTATGTGGCCCCCGGGAAAAACCCCCTCTAACCATAAAAAAAAACCCTTCCCAAAATCCCAAATTCACGAAACCGAAACCCCTTTTTTCCCCTAAAAATAATGGGGAAAAAAAATTCTTCCCTTTCCTAAAACCCCCAAAAAAAATTTCATTAAATTAAAAAATTTTTTTTTTTTTTAAATTTAAAACCCTTTTAGGGTCGACAGGCCCCCTCTGAGACTTGTTCAGGGCGGCCAAAAATTTAAAAAAAAAAAAAATTTTTTTTTTTCTTTTTGGGAAAAAAGAGAATGTTTTTTTAATCATAAAGAACCAAAAAATTTGAAATTTGAACGAAAAAATTACGGAAAATTTTGGGTCTCACGAAGGGTTTGCGGGCCCCACGATTTTTTCGCATCGGCGATTTTTGGGCCCCCTTTTAGCCCCCAATTTTTGGCCAAATTTCCCTATAAATGTACAGTTGACAAAAAACATAACTATTTTCCTAGAACTCCATTTTTTCCTTGAATAGTACAAGAAACCCCCATTTTCTGATTTCAAAATCCAAAACAGTGGTCAAATTTTGCAAATTTGCCAAAATTTTACACAAATTTTAAAAGATGCCGTTTCCCCAAAAAAAGGGGCCAGAAAAAAACAAAAAAGACATTCCTGGGCACAAAAACCTTTCCCCTGTTCGTTTTGTCACATCCCCAGGCCCCTCTTAAAATTTCTTTTTTTTTTCCACTTTCAAATTTTTTTTCTTACAAAAAAAAGAAAATTTTCTGTTATCAGACTATTTCATTATTAGAAATGGGATAAATAATATCAGCGCACCGTGAAAGAATATAGACTCCCCCAGTTGACGTGTATTTGGGCCCCTTGGGGAAAAGATTTTGTTTAAATTTTTTTAAATTTGATAAAAAACGAACATCTCTGCTACTTTGAGCTCAATTTCAAGGTACTTTTCATTGTAAAACCAGTCAAAATCATCTCAATTTCTGTTAAGAGAGTGGTGAAGCAATGTAAAAAGAGAGCAAATGAGAGAGTGGGTAAGATGTTATAAACAAATTTTGTTGAAAATAAGAAAAAGTTTTGGAGTGAGATTAACAAGTTAAGAAAGCCTAGAGAACAAATGGATTTGTCAGTTAAAAATAGGAGAGGAGAGTTATTAAATGGAGAGTTAGAGGTATTGGGAAGATGGAGGGAATATTTTGAGGAATTGTTAAATGTTGATGAAGATAGGGAAGCTGTGATTTCGTGTATAGGGCAAGGAGGAATAACATCTTGCAGGAGTGAGGAAGAGCCAGTTGTGAGTGTGGAGGAAGTTCGTGAGGCAGTAGGTAAAATGAAAGGGGGTAAGGCAGCCGGGATTGATGGGATAAAAATAGAAATGTTAAAAGCAGGTGGGGATATAGTTTTGGAGTGGTTGGTACAATTATTTAATAAATGTATGGAAGAGGGTAAGGTACCTAGGATTGGCAGAGAGCATGCATAGTTCCTTTGTATAAAGGCAAAGAGGATAAAAGAGAGTGCAAAAATTATAGGGGGATAAGTCTGTTGAGTATACCTGGTAAAGTGTATGGTAGAGTTATTATTGAAAGAATTAAGAGTAAGACGGAGAATAGGATAGCAGATGAACAAGGAGGCTTTAGGAAAGGTAGGGGGTGTGTGGACCAGGTGTTTACAGTGAAACATGTAAGTGAACAGTATTTAGATAAGGCTAAAGAGGTCTTTGTGGCATTTATGGATTTGGAAAAGGCGTATGACAGGGTGGATAGGGGGGCAATGTGGCAGATGTATGGTGTAGGAGGTAGGTTACTGAAAGCAGTGAAGAGTTTTTACGAGGATAGTGAGGCTCAAGTTAGAGTATGTAGGAAAGAGGGAAATTATTTCCCAGTAAAAGTAGGTCTTAGACAAGGATGTGTGATGTCACCGTGGTTGTTTAATATATTTATAGATGGGGTTTTAAGAGAAGTGAATGCAAGGGTCTTGGCAAGAGGCGTGGAGTTAAAAGATAAAGAATCACACAAAGTGGGAGTTGTCACAGTTGCTCTTTGCTGATGACACTGTGCTCTTGTGAGATTCTGAAGAGAAGTTGCAGAGATTGGTGGATGAATTTGGTAGGGTGTGCAAAAGAAGAAAATTAAAGTTGAATACAGGAAAGAGTAAGGTTATGAGGATAACAAAAAGATTAGGTGATGAAAGATTGGATATCAGATTGGAGGGAGAGAGTATGGAGGAGGTGAATGTATTCAGATATTTGGGAGTGGACGTGTCAGCGGATGGGTCTATGAAAGATGAAGTGAATCATAGAATTGATGAGGGGAAAAGGGTGAGTGGTGCACTTAGTCTGTGGAGACAAAGAACTTTGTCCTTGGAGGCAAAGAGGGGAATGTATGAGAGTATAGTTTTACCAACGCTCTTATATGGGTGTGAAGCATGGGTGATGAATGTTTGCAGCGAGGAGAAGGCTGGAGGCAGTGGAGATGTCATGTCTGAGGGCAATGTGTGGTGTGAATATAATGCAGAGAATTCGTAGTTTGGAAGTTAGGAGGAGGTGCGGGATTACCAAAACTGTTGTCCAGAGGGTTGAGGAAGGGTTGTTGAGGTGGTTCGGACATGTAGAGAGAATGGAGCGAAACAGAATGACTTCAAGAGTGTATCAGTCTGTAGTGGAAGAAAGGCGGGGTAGGGGTCGGCCTAGGAAAGGTTGGAGGGAGGGGGAAAGGAGGTTTTGTGTGCGAGGGGCTTGGACTTCCAGCAGGCACGCGTGAGCGTGTTTGATAGGAGTGAATGGAGACAAATGGTTTTTAATACTTGACGTGCTGTTGGAGTGTGAGCAAAGTAACATTTATGAAGGGGTTCAGGGAAACCGCAGGCCGGACTTGAGTCCTGGAGATGGGAAGTACAGTGCCTGCACTCTGAAGGAGGGGTGTAAATGTTGCAGTTTAAAAACTGTAGTGTAAAGCACCCTTCTGGCAAGACAGTGATGGAGTGAATGATGGTGAAAGTTTTTCTTTTTCGGGCCACCTGCCTTGGTGGAATCGGCCAGTGTGATAATAAAAAAAAAATATTCTGTAATGTCTTCATTCTATAAAATGAGACCAAGAAAACTAGAATACAATAATAAATACCATACGAAAATACACTGCAAAGTCGCTGTTTTATTCCAAAAACACGGTCTAAGTTTTTTTTTTTCCTCATTATGCACTGTGTGCTGCAGGATTTTTTTTTATACTGCACACACTGACCCCACAGACCCATTCTTTCATATGTATGCCTACCAGCTTTCTCCCACTAGATTTGAGGGCGCTAGAATTCAGGCGTACTAGTACGTCAAAAACCCTGGGTCGTAAGCCGTACTAGTACGGCCGAAACCCTCAAAGGGTTAAATAAAGATTTACATACCTGAAAACAATCGGAAATCAAGAACATGCATATAAAAAACAATAACATTACACTTACCTTTACCGAAGACTTCTGGGTGGATGGAAGACGGGAGGAGGGGATAGGAGGAAGGTGTACACTATTGTTTGGAAGGAGAATCTCCTTCCATTAGGACTTCAGGTAGCGAGTCCTTTTCTGGGGTTACTTCCCTTCTTTTAATGCCACTGGGAACAACTTGAGAGTCACTGGACCTCTGTCGCACAAAATATCTGTCCAGAGAGGTCTGTTTCTGGCATTTCTTTATGATTTGCCTCAAGTGGGACAAGGTTTTGTCACTGAACATGTTGCAGATATGGCTTGTTTCAGCTTGGTCAGGGTGATACTTTTCAATAAAACTTTGCAACTCATTCCACTTTGAACACATGTCCTTAATCACCGAAGAAGGCACCTCCTTCACTCTTTTTTCCTCCTCCTCAGAAGCAAGTTCCTCAGCTGTGGTCTGATGCTGTTCCAGTTGAAGCTCTTGCAGTTCGTCAGTGGTTAGCTCTTCCCTGTGGTCCTCCACCAACTCTTCCACATCCCCGTCACTCGCCTCCAACCCCATGGACTTGCCCAATGCCACAACACCTTCCACAACAGGCAGAGGGTCAGCAGGGTCAGGGTCTGCCTCAAACCCTTCAAAATCCCTCTGGATCGTGTTCTTCGCTTTCTTTACCAAAGGTCTTGCACTAGCTTTCCTTGGGCCCATGGTGACTTATTTAGCAGTTGCAATCACAAAAAACAATGAATTATTACGTATGAACCCGCGGGGTGATGGTCACATGTTGGTAAACAATGGCACACATGAGCGTGAATGGCATGGGAGACTGGCTTTGTGCGCGCGGTGAAGGGCACCAGACTGTCGCCGAATCACAAGTCTAATCACGAAACTCTAGGCCAAATTTTGCCGAGAAAACTTGCCGAGTCGAATTTCACAAAATTTGATGCTGCTGAAACTCGGGGGTCCACTGTACTTGAGAAGCTATTTTGTACATAAAAGGTGATAAGTTATTTTTATCTCCTGCCTTGTTTTTAACCCTCTGACTGCTTCAGCCGTATACACATGTATACGTCTTACGAGCCAGTGTTTTGGACGTACATGTATATATACTCAACAATTCTAGCTTCAAATCAAGCAGGAAGCTGGTAGGCCCACATGTGAGAGAATGGGTCTGTGTGGTCACTTTGCACTGTATGAAAAATCCTGCAGCAAGTAGTACAAGAGAAAAAAAAACTCCGACCGAGTTTTTGGATTAAAATGCTGACTTTCAGGTGTATTTTCATATGGTATTTATGGATGTATTCTCGTTTTCATGGTCTCATTTGATATAATGGAAAACATATTGCAGAAATAGTTTGTGATTTTGATTAGTTTCACAATGAAAATGACCTCGAAATTGAGCTCAAAGTAGCAGAAATGTTCGATTTTTACCAATGTTCAAGAGTAAACAAATCACACCACACATCCATGTCAACTGGGGAGTGTGATATTCTTTCACTAGTGCACTGATATTATTTATACCATTTTTACAATAATGCAGTAGTCTGCATAACAATAAATCTTCTATAGAAAGTAAGAGTAATATAAGAGGAGCCTGGAGACATGACTAATGAACAGAGGATGTGTTATTTTAGTGCCAAGAATGTCTGCATTGTTTATTCTGGACCCTATTTTGAAATTGGCATCTTTTAAAATTTGTGTAAAATTGGCCAAATTACCAATTTCTGACTACTTTACTGGATAGTTGAAGTCAGTAAATGGGCAGTTTCTTGTACTCAGTTGATAGAAAAAATGGAGTTCTAAAGAAATTGCTACGAGTTTGATTGACTGGAACATTGGAATTGGCCGAAAATAGGGTTCAAAAGTCAGCAAAATCGCCAATGAGCATATATCGCCGAGATCGCTAACTTCGCGGGAGCGTAATTCTGTAAGTTTTCGATCAATTTTTGTACTTTTGGTGTCGTTACCATCGCAAAGATTGTCTATCATTTCATAAGAAAAAAATTTTTTTTTCAAATATTTTTCAACATAGAATGACAATTTCAGAAAGGGGCTTGCGACAGTCAAAGGGTTAAGGGTGCTGATGATGACCGAGACTTCTGTTGGGGTGGTCGGAGCTAGGAATAGTGAATTTAATTCACATATAATTAATAACCTACTGTTCAACTATGAAATAATTACTGTCCTACTGTACAACTATGATAAAATCCTTAGTATTAAGTAGTCTGTAAGCCAATAATGTTAAGTTGGCCCATAATGCCTAGGCATAATAGAGGCTCTCTTTGCATTGCAACCCACTATTGTAAATACAAAATCTCAATGTACTATTTGCAAAGACATAAAATAAATAAATAAATAAATTCAGGTAGGTGCCCGTGAGGCAGTCTGATGGACAGGTGTTTGAGCCTGAGATTTTGCTCGCTAGATTCTTTCCTATGGTGGAGAATAAAACATTTAGTCTGTTTGCTGTTTCAGTTGGTGGGAGTAGGGGTTCATCTGAATTTGTTAATTTGAGTGTTGTGTGTTTGGATATCTTTCTAGTTCCTAGAATTTCAGATAGGGTTTTCCAGGTTTTTTTCATATCATTTTTTAAGTTATGTACAGTGGTCCCTCGTTTATCGTATTTAATCCGTTCCTGGAGCAGCTACTATTATCGAAATAGATGATTTTCGAATGAATTTTCATCATAAGAAATAATATAAATACAATTAATCCATTGTTGACACCCAGAAGTATTAAAACAAAATTTTTTTTACATGAAATATAGATGTAGTACATAAACAATACAATGGGAAATGATGAATGGAACATTAACAGCATAACACTTGCCTTTATTGGCAATTCTTCTTAGTGTATGGAAGACTGAAGGAGGAGAGAGATTGGATTATTTACAGTTTGGAAGGGGAATCCCCATCCATCAACACCTCAGGTACCAATTGCTTTTCTGGGGTTACTTCTCTTCTGTTTCTTAATGCCACTAGGACCAGCTTGAGTCACTGGAGTCCTGTCTCACAAAATAACTGTCCAGAGAGCTCTGTTTCTGGCATCTCTTTAACCCCTTCAGGGTCCAAGACCAAAATCTGAAGTGGTGCCCCAGTGTCCAAGAATTTAAAAAAATTTGTTATTTTTTCTTATGAAATGGTAGAGACTTTTTCTGAAGGTAATAAAACAAAAAGTATGAAATTTGATGGAAAATTGACGAAATTATGCTCTCGCGAATTTTAATGTGTCAGCGATATTTACGAATCGGCAATTTTGCAGACTTTGACTCCATTTTAGGCCAATTACATTATTCCTGTCAACCAAATTCTTAGCTATTTCACTAGTATTACTTATATTCTATCGATTGAGCATAAGAAATCGCCAAGTCAACTTTATTGTAAACTTTTCATCTTATTATTGCACTATTCTAGTCATGAGTTAATTACCCAATCTTATACTTGCCCAATTTTACCAATACCTTATTGCCCAATCTATTTTAAACTTTTTATTATTGCCCTTATTATTTGTAAAGTTTATTACCCAATTTTATTATATACAGTGGACCCCCGCTTAACGATCACCTCCCAATGCGACCAATTATGTAAGTGTATTTATGTAAGTGCGTTTGTACGTGTATGTTTGGGGGTCTGAAATGGACTAATCTTACTTCACAATATTCCTTATGGGAACAAATTCGGTCAGTACTGGCACCTGAACATACTTCTGGAATGAAAAAATATCGTTAACCGGGGGTCCACTGTACTGTTTTATAATTGCCCTTTCCTATTGTAGACTTTATCACCCAACTTTATTTTACTTTTCTTAACCTTTTGTTACCAATTTTTAAGCTTCTATATTCAACTCCAACTTTAATATCCTGTGTACCACCTTACCATCATATTATAACCAAGTCATTGCCATTTTTATTTTTTTATTATTTTTTATTTTCTTTTGCACCTCAACTTGTGTATTCTGTCTCCTCAAATTATATTTAGTTATACTCTAGTTCTTGTTAACAACTTATATTAGACCTTAGTGCAATTACAAGCGAGTCTTGTGCCATTTTAAACTAGTATTTTTTATATTACAGGTCGGCCATCACTAATCCGGCATCATTGGGACCTGTAATGTGCCAGATTAGTGATTTTGCCGGATTACAGAGTGGTTACGTTGGAATACACTTAATTAACCTATCAATAGAGACTTTCTGCTACATCTTCCTCATTTTCATCACTGCTTTCTCCTCCACTGGCTTGCTGCTGTGGATTTACAACCACTACACAATTTCTGAGTCAGTATAATGATGAAATTTGAGTCAGTATAATGATTTGAGTTAGTATTATGATGAAATTTAAAATTATGCTAGCCAAAATTAGTGCCGGATTACTGATGGAACCGGATAACTGATTGCTGGATTAGTGATGGCCGACCTGTATTAGATTAAACCTAGTTGTACTTTAGCTCATTCTAGCCCAATACACAAACAACCAAACTCATTATATTAGACCTTAGTGCAATTACAGGTGAGAGTCTGGTGCTATTTTTAATTTGTATTTTTATATTTTTAGTTCATACTTGGTTGTACTTTAGCTCATTCTAGCACAACACATATACAATATCAACTTCATTATGTTTATTATTGACTATACTCTATATGACCAAAGTGCTTTAGCTATATAGTTGTCCAAACTTCCCACCTACTACAGATATCAGTATTAGAACTCACCGCACAATACAGGATATAAATAACCACTATTTAAACCTAAATGATGAATGATCACATTGACCCTGATATAAACCTCCACAATATAACACCCAATCAAAACCTACTGGAAAGTAACTGCCTTTATTACACAGCATCACAAGCCAGCACTATCCTAAACAGTGCTAAAAGTCTATCAGTTCTTAACTACAACATCAGGTCCTTAAGCAAACACTATGATTACCTCCTGGCACTCCTTGAATCGCTAAAGACACCCTTCTCCTGCATTATTCTTACCGAGACCTGGCTTAAGCAGGACAATAGATATCTACCCACTACCAGGATACATTGGCCAAATTATCCATTTCCGATCACTATTTTGTAGTTGACTTGGCGATTTCTTGTGCTCAATCAATAGAATAGAAGTAATACTAGTGAAATAGCTAAGAATTTGGTTGTCTGGAATAATGTAATTGGCCTAAAATGGGAGTCAAAGTCGGCAAAATCGCCGATGCGTAAATATTGCCGACACATCAAAATTTGCGAGAGCATAATTTAGTCAATTTCCCATCAAATTTTGTACTTTTTGTTTTATTACCTTCAGAAAAAGTCTCTGCCATTTCATAAGAAAAATAACAATTATTTTTTTAAAATTCTTGAACTTTGGTGCACATTTTGAAATTTGACCTCTGGACCCTGAAAGGGTTAAGTGCTCTCTCATTATGTAGTCTGAAGGTAACTTGGGGTAATTTATCTAGGTTGGTTATGAGAAAGGTTGGGTAGGGGTTTGTGATATTGTCTGTGATAATGCCTGATTTTAAAGAGGATATGGTGTTAGGCCAGATGTGGTCTAATAAGGAGACACTGGCCTTGGAGAATATTGTGGGTAGCAACAAGCAGTGACTCAGTGTTTGTGAATTCGGTTACTTGTGGGTCCTGGTCATGTAGGAGATTTATGTTGAAATCTCCTGTGAGCAGTAAGTGGTCTTTGTTCATGTACGCATCAGTTACGTTTCCTAATTTGTCACTAAAATGGTAAATGTTCGACTGTGGTACTCTGTAGTAGATGTTTATGACAGGTTTTGATTTAAATTTAGCAATTACATATTCTCCATGATTGTCCCTTTTGCAAGAATTGTTGATACATTCAAGTTGATTTTATTAGTACATAGCTGTTCCACCCCTTAGCTGGTCTGTCCTGCAGTTGTGTATGGCTGTGTAACCAGGAATGACAGACATCTGTAGTACCAGGCTTTAGCCAGGTTTGGGTGAGTGTGATGATTGACATACTGGTATGCAGGGAATTGAGTAATGCTGTGAGGTCACCGTAATGTTTGCTCAAAGATCTGACATTGTAATTAAAGATACAGTGGACCCCCGACCAACGAAGGCATCGTCTAACAATAAATTCGACTAACGAAGTGTTTGAGCGTAAAAATTTTGGCCTGGCCAACGATGAAAAACTACCAACAAGATTCGTCCGGAACGCGTCCACGTGTCCCATCTGGCGTTAGCGCGCCTTACGGACAAAAAAAGCTGCTGAAAAATATGTGCAGGAATTCCAGGGGTACATACAGGCTGAAGGATTGCAACCCCAACAAGTGTTTAATTGTGACAAAATAGGACTGTTTAGGAATAAAATGCCAAACAGGACCTACATTACACAGGAGGAAAAAGCACTCCCAGGACAAGCCTATGAAGGACAGGGTTACTTTAATGTTGTGTAGTAATGCTAGTGGGGATTGCAGAGTGAAGCCTCTGCTCATGTATCACTCAAACTCCCAGTGTTCAGGAAAAACTATGTCATCAAGGCTAATTTGTGTGTGATGTGGAAGGCAAACAGTAAGGCATGGGTCACTAGTCATTTTCATTGAGTGGTTTTATCACGTGTTTGGCCCCACAGTGAAAAATTACCTCCTGGAAATAAATTGGACCTTAACTGCCTCCTGGTATTAGACAATGCTCCTGCTCATCCTTCAGACTTGCCAGAGCAAATTTTGGGGGAGTTGAGTCTTATTAAAGTAAAGTTTTTGCCTACTAATAACACTCCTCTCCTCCAGCCCATGGACCAGCAGGTCATTTAAAATTTCAAAACTGTACACCAAAGCAAATTTCAAAGTGCTTTGAAGTGACCTCAGACACTTTATTGACCCTAGGAGAGTTTTGGAAAGATCACTTCAGTATCCTCAATTGCATAAACCTTACAGGTAAGGCTTAGGAGGGAGTGACTAACAGGACCTTGAACTCTGCTTGGAGGAAACTGTAGCCAGAACGTGCAAAGAAGGATTTTGAAGGGTTTCGGGCTAACCCTGAGAAGCCTATGCCAATTGTGGAATCTATTGTGGCAATGGGCAAGCCCTTGGGGTTGGAGGTTAGTGGGGAGGATGTGGAAGAGTTCATGGAGGATGAACTTTCCACTGATGAGCTGCAAGAGCATCTGCAACAGCAATTCAAGTTTATTCTCTATAAGGGTTACAATGTGGGGTTTACAGGTTTTGGGTATTGTGTGGTTTACATGTTATAAAATTACTAATTACAGAGGGGGCCACTGGGACACCTAGATGGCTAGGCATTTCGAGCAGACAGATTAATTCTTAACATTAAATCCTTACAGATTATGGTTTAAGGCTAAGTGACTACTTATAATTTGTGAGTTTAGCATGTGAATGCTTTTGTTTTGGCACAATACAAAGTGTCTATATTGGAGTATCATAGGCAAACTTATGACTAGTTAGGATTTATTATTTTAAGATTAGATAGTATTTCTGGGTTTATAGTCAGTGGGTGAGTGAGTAATTGTGAACCACCAGGTTTTACCATGTAGTTAGTTGTCGGGGTGGATCAGGGAGATAAGATGTTTTCTAACTGTAGTTTGAAGTGATGAATGTGTCTGCAGTTCTAGAGTTTTCAGGTAAGGTGTTCCAGATGTTAGGTCCTTGAAATACAATGATTTTTTGTAAAGGTTTAGTCGAACACGGGAATGTCATAGAGATGTTTGTGTCCGGCGTTATGCCTGTGGATCCTGTCACAACTATCAAGAAAGTTTTAGGTCAAGGTTAATATTGGAATTTAAGGTCCTGTAGATATAGATGCACAGTATGTAAGTGTGGATGTTCTGAACAGGGAGTAAGTTCAGATCTATGAAGAGTGGGGGGGGGGGTGTATTGCCAGGGATGGGATTGGGCGATTATTCTTACTGCGGTTTTTTGTTGGGTTATTATGGGCTTTAGGTGTGTTGCGGGCAGTTGAACCCCAAGCATAGATAGCATAGGTGAGGTAGGATATACAAGTGAATTGTATAGGGGTGAGAAGGGCAGTTTGCGGCACGTAGTATAGTATCTTGGAGAGGATCCCCACCGTTTTGGATACTTTTTTATGTGTTGGATATGGGTGCTGAAATTTAGGTTGTTGTCGAGGTATAGGCCAAGGAATTTGCCCTCATTATGTCTGGCAATTAGTGTTGTCGATCTTAAAGTTAAGTTGCGCAACACCTGCTCTGCTACCAAACATAATATAGTAGGTTTTGCCAGTGTTAAGTGTAAGTTTATTGGCTGTCATCCAAGTCAATATTTTGAGCAGCTCCTCGTTAACAATCGTGTTGAGGGTGGCAAGATTAGGGTGGGAGATGACACAAGTCGTGTCGTCAGCAATATGCAAGCTTATGGCCTCTTATACCACAGTGGTCAAGTTTGTGGAGTAGGATGCCAAGGTCTACTGTGTCAAACACTTTTCATAGGTCAATAATAATTCCTAGCGGATATTCCTTATTTTCCAATGCTGTGTAAAGCAGGTCTAGCATTTTTATAATTGCATCATTAGTGCTTTTATTTTTCCTGAATCCAAATTGGCAGGGGTTGAGTATGTTTTGTGACATTATAAATGAATATAGTCTCCTGTGCACGATTCTCGAAGATTTTTGGATAGCAATGGTAAGTTCGATATTGGCCTATAGTTGTTTACATCTGTAGGGTCACCACCTTTATGTATTGGTGTAACCCTTGCTGTCTTGATTGGTGTCGGGAAAGTGCTAGTTTCTAGTGACTTGTTAAAAAGTAATGTAATAGCATGCGAAAGGACATGGGCCGCTCGTTTGTACAATAATGGTGGGACATGAGACAGATTCCCCGAGATATTTTTAAGTGACTTAATGATCGCGGTGACTTCCGTGGGCTCAGTTGGTACAAGAAAGAAGGAATTTGGAAAATTCCCATCTAGGTAATCCCCGGCACAGGCACTGGTACGTGGGATTTTACTGGCGAGATTAGATCCCATGTTTGATAAGAAGTCGTTTATCTTGTTAGCTGTATCAGTGGGATGCAGTGGTGTTTCATGAGGTTTAGTTAGAACAATATTGTTTTTTTTCCAGTTTGTGGGTCCCCAGAATCTGGGAAAGTGTTTTCCAGGTCTTTTTTATATCTCCTCTTGTGTCAGTGAATCTGCTGGAGTAGTACAGTTGTTTGGCTTTCTTTATTAATTTGGCGAGAACTGTTGAATATTGTTTAAGAATATCTGTGTGTATTAAGCCCTGTCTATATTGCTTTTCATATTGGTGTTTCTCATCAATGGATTTCAGAATGCTGCTGGTTAGCCATGGGCAACCAAGCCGTTTATACATGATCTGTTTCGTTTTTCTAGGACAATGTTGTATAGCCTAAATATTTTGTTAAGAAAAATGTCTGTCCAATCGTCAATACCATTGGCATTGGAGAATTCTATAGGCCAGTCAACAGTCTAGGTCTGCTGTGAAATTCCTTATCGAGGCCTCGTCATG
Organism: Cherax quadricarinatus; assembly: GCF_026875155.1. Taxonomy (NCBI): domain Eukaryota; kingdom Metazoa; phylum Arthropoda; class Malacostraca; order Decapoda; family Parastacidae; genus Cherax; species Cherax quadricarinatus. The sequence continues at coordinate 50,150,777 of NC_069399.1, read as the reverse complement.
GAGTCTAAATGAAACTGTTGTATTCGAGTGGTGGCTTACTAATGTTTGTTAAGAGGAAGGTTGGGTAGTGGTCAGTAGTGCTGTCTGTGATTATCCCTGATTTAAGGGGGCCTAGTATATTGGTCCATATGTGGTCTATTATAGTTGCACTTGTCTCAGTCAGCCTGGTTGGTTTAGTTATTGTTGGTATGAAAAGTGTGTTGTTCATATTGTTGATGAAATCAGTCTGATTATCTGGTAGGCCAAGGTTGATATTGAAGTCTCCAGCTAAGTGAAGGTGGTGCTTGTTCATTTGTCTGTTTGTTATTAGTGACTTTAGATTCTCACTGAAGTTTGGGATGTTTGTGTGGGGTATCCTGTATATGGCACCGATTGTTATAGGCGTCTTGAGGTTTTTTACAGTAAAATTAGCAAAAATGTATTCCCCATATTCATCACTAAAGCAATTAGTGCTAATACAAGATAGTTGGTTAGAGTAATATATTGCAGTACCACCCCCAACTTGGTATGGTCTGCAGTTGTGGATTGCTGTGTATCCTGGTAGTGGGTAGATATTAACTGTGTCCTGCTTAAGCAAGAATAATGCAGGAGAAGGATGTCTTTAGTGACTCAAGGAGTGCCAGGAGGTCATCATAGTGTTTGTTTAAGGACCTGATGTTGTAGTTAAGAACTGATAGACTTCGAGCAGTGTTCAGGATAGTGCTGGCTTGTGATGCTGTGTAATAAAGGCAGTTACTTTCCAATAAGATTTGATTGTGTTAGATTATGGAGGTTTAGATCAGGGTCAACATGATCATTCATCTTTTAGGTTTAAAGTGGTTGTTTATATCCTGTATTATGTGGCGAGTTCTAATACTGATTTCTGTAGTGGTGGGAGGTTTGGATAAGTATACCGCTAAAGCAGTTTGGTCATATAGAGTATCGTCACTAATAAACATAATGAAATTGATATTGTCTGTGTTGTGCTAGAATGAGCTAAAGTACAACTAGGTATAACTAATGCTACAAAAAAAAAAATTACAAGTGGCACCAGACTCATTCTTGTAATTGCACTAAGGTCTAATATAATGAATTTAGTGTTGTCTATGTATTGAGCTAGAATGAGCTAAAGTACAACTAGGTATAGTTAGAGGCCACAACCGAGGAAATTGCTTCAGTGGAGGGGAGAGAAATTGAGGAAGTTGCCTTCTTCAACGATTGAGGAAATGTGTACAATGTGGACAAAGGTGCAAACCTTTATGGAGGAAAATCACCCTGACATAGCTATTGCAAGCCGTGCTGGTGACTTACAATGACAAAGTTGTGAACCACTTTAGGAAAATCTTAAAGGAACACGAGGTACAGAGCTCTATGGACAGATTTTTGGTGCGACAGAGGTCCAGCGACTCAAGTTGTTCCCAGTGGCATTAAAAAACAAGGGAAGTAACCCCGGAAAAGGACTTGCTACCTGAAGTCCTTATGGAAGGGGATTCCCCTTCCAAACAATTGTAAACTCCACCATCTCTCCTCCCATCTCATCACACATCACTACATCTTCAATAAAGGTACTTTACCTTTGATATACCTTTGAAGAATTTCGAGAGTATATCTACTCTCTCGTCATTTATTCTTCATTTAGTACAGTACATTATTTATTGTGCATGTATCTTCCTTTTTCTGTGTAGGAAAATGTATACAGTGGACCCTCGGTTAACGATTTTAATCCGTGCAAGAGGGCTCATCGTTATGCGAAATAATCGTTATGCGAATGAATTTTCCCCATAAGAAATAATGGAAATAAAATTAATCCGTGCAAGACGCCCAAAAGTATGAAAAAAAATTTTTTTTACCACATGAAATGTTAATTTTAATACACACAAACTGAAAAAGGCATGCACAATTAAATGACACTTACTTTTATTGAAGATCTGGTGATGATTGATGGGATGGGAGGAGGGGAGAGAGTGTGTTAGTGTTTAGAAGGGGAATCCCCTTCCATTAGGACTTGAGGTAGTAAGTCCTTTTCTGGGGTTACTTCCCTTCTTCTTTTAATGCCACTAGGGCCAGCTTCAGAGTCACTGGACTTCTTTCGCACAAGATATCTGTCCATAGTGGCCTGTACCTCTCGTTCCTTTATGACTTGCCTAAAGTGTTTCACAACATTGTCAGTGTAATAATCACCAGCACGGCTTGCAATAGCTGTGTGAGGGTGATTTTCATCCATGAAGGTTTGCACTTCAAGCCACTTTGCACAGATTTCCTTAATCTTTGAAGTAGGCAACTTCTTCAATTTTCTCTCTCCCCTCCTCCGAAGCAATTTCCTCAGGTGTGGCCTCTTGCTGTTGAAGTTGATCTAGCAGCTCATCAGTGGTTAGTTCTTCATTGTCCTCCTCCACCAACTCTTCCACATCCTCCCCACTAACCTCCAACCCCAAGGACTTTCCCAATGCCACAATGGATTCCTCAACTGGCACAGGATTCTCAGGGTTAGCCTCAAACCCTTCAAAATCCCTTTTGTCTACACATTCTGGCCACAGTTTCTTCCAAGCAGAGTTCAAGGTCCTCTTTGTCACTTCCTCCCAAGCCTTACCTATAAGGTTTACACAATTGAGGATATTAAAGTGATCTCTCCAAAACTCTCTTAGAGTCAGTTGAGTTTCTGAGGTCATTACAAAGCACCTTTCAAACAGAGCTTTTGTGTACAGTTTCTTGAAGTTGGAAATAACCTGCTGGTCCATGGGCTGCAGGAGAGGAGTGGTATTAGGAGGCAAAAACTTCACCTTAATGAAGCTCATGTCCCCATAAAGTCGCTCTGCCACGTCTGTAGGATGACCAGGGGCATTGTCTAACACCAGGAGGCACTTAAGTTCTAATTTCTTTTCAGTTAGGTAATTTTTCACATTGGGGGCAAATGCATGGTGTAACCAGTTATAGAAAAATTCCCTAGTGACCCATGCCTTACTGTTTGCCCTCCACAGCACACACAAATTATCCTTGAGGACATTCTTTTGCCTGAACGCTCTGGGGTTTCAGAGTGATACACTAATAAAGGCTTCACTTTGCAATCACCAGTAGCATTGGCACACATCAACAAAGTAAGCCTGTCTTTCATAGGCTTATGTCCTGGGAGTGCCTTTTCCTCCTGAGTAATGTAGGTCCTGCTTGGCATTTTCTTCCAGAACAGGCCTGTTTCATCACAATTAAACACTTGTTCAGGTTTCAGTCCTTCAGTTTCTATGTACTCCTTGAATTCCTGCACATATTTTTCAGCCGCTTTGTGGTCCGAACTGGCAGCCTCACCATGCCTTATCACACTATGGATGCCACTACGCTTCTTAAATCTCTCAAACCAACCTTTGCTGGCCTTAAATTCACTCACATCATCACTAGTTGCAGGCATTTTTTTAATTAAATCCTCATGCAACTTCCTAGCCTTTTCACATATGATCGCTTGAGAGACGCTATCTCCTGCTATCTGTTTTTCATTTATCCACACCAATAAGAGTCTCTCAACATCTTCCATCAATTGCGATCTTTGTTTCGAAAACACAGTTGAACCTTTGGCAAGAACAGCTTCCTTGATTGTCTTTCTGGTGCCCACAATAGTAGCGATGGTTGATTGGGGTTTCTTGTACAGCTTGACTAGGTCGGCTATACGCACTCCACTTTCATACTTATCAATTATCTCTTTCTTCATCTCTATAGTAATTCTTACCCTTTGAGGTGTAGGGTTGGCACTAGAAGCTTTCTTGGGGCCCATGGTCACTTATTTTCCAGAAACAGCACCGAAAATACTGTAATAATACGAAATATTCCGAGTGTATGCTTGGATGTTACCGCGGAGGCTGGCTGGTAAACAATGGGACGGAGCGGCACATGTGAGGCTGGCTGAGGGCACATTGGACGCGTCTCGGACGAAAATCGGTATGCGGGTTTTTAATCGGTATGCGCGGCAAAAATTTTGCGATAAAAGTAATCGTTATGCGGAAAAATCGCTATGCGATGCCATCGTTATGCGGGGGTCCACTGTATTTCATGTGATTTTTTTTTTTTTTTTTTTCCAAACTTTTGGGTGTCTGGAATTTCCATTATTTCTTACGGGGAAAATTAATTTGACTAACGATAAATTCATCTAATGATGAGCACTCTGGAACGGATTAATATCGTTGGTCGAGGGTCCACTGTAGTTATGTTATTGTTGGCTCAGAGTATTGTCTTTGCTTGGTCTTCTGTATAATAATAACAGATGCTGTTCGATGCGTCCAAGTTGTTTAACCCTTTCAGGGTCGAGAGGCCCTCTCCTTAACTTGTTCTCAGGGTCGAAAATTTTTCAGGGTAAAAAAAAAAAAAAAAAAAATTCTTATGAAAAAATAGAGAATCTTTTCCCGATCATGACACCAAAAGTATGAAATTTGATGGAAAACTTACGGAATTATGCTCTCGCGAAGTTAGCGGTCTCAACGATGTTTATGCATCGTGATTTCGCCCACTTTCAGCCCTATTTTCGGCCAATTCCAGTGTACTAGTCGACAAAAATCATAACTATTTCGCTAGAACTCCATTTTTTCTATCAAACGAGTACAAGAAACCACCCATTTACTGATTTCCACTATTCAATAAAGTGGTCAGAAATTAGCAATTTTACCAATTTCACACAAATTCCAAAAGATGTCAATTTCTAAATAGGGTCCAGAATAAACAAGAGACATTCCTGGCACCAAAATAACATTTCCTCTGTTCATTAGTCATGCCCCCAGGCCCCTCTTACATTTCTTTTGCTTTCCACTTTGAATTTTTATTCTCACAAAAAATAGAAGACTTACTGTTATGCAGACTAGTACTGCATTAGTGTAGAAATGGTATAAATAATACCAGCACACTTGTGAAGGAATATAAGATTCACCAGTTGACATGTATTGGACACGTGGCATGATTTGTTTACTTTTGAACTTTGGCAAAAATCAAACATTTCTGCTACTTTGAGCTCAATTTCAAGGTACTTTTCGTTGTGAAACCAATCAAAATCATGTCAATTTCTGTAATATGTCTTCCATTCTATAAAATGAGACCAGGAAAACTAGAATACAATCATAAATACCATACGAAAATACAGTGCCAAGTCGCTGTTTTAAACCAGTTTTTTTTTTTTCTCATTACGCACTGTGTGCTGTGGGATTTTTTTTATACTGTGCACACTGACCACATAGACCCATTCTTTCATATGTAGACCTACCAGCATTCTCTCGCTAGATTTGAAGGCTCTAGAATTTACGCGTACTAGTACATCAATAACCCTGGTGCGTAAGCCGCACTAGTGCGTTGGAAACCCCGAAAGGGTTAATAAAAGATTGATATCAAGATCAATGCATAAGCATTATTGTGGCAAAGAAAAGATACATCTCGGCCACAGTTGTCTCCTTCCACTGGTGTAGGAGTGATTTTGGTGAAAGTATTGTATTTGCCATAGTGTACTCAAAGTATCTGTTGCTTTCCCTGACAATAATTTCCGTCAGGAGTGCATCAAAGAATAACTCGAAACTTTCTAGTACGGTGGCATTGTTCCCAAGTGTACAAGATGGCCGTATTCCACTGACTTTCATCAAAATTATGGGGATTGGGAACAAAATTGTCAGCTTCCTGCCAATCCCAGGTGCAGTCTGCTGGTGGGTACTGGATATTGACAGGTGGTTGTGGAGATTGTGGTTATGGAGGTTGTGGTTGTGGAGGCTGGTGTGGTGGGTGGGTGGTGGATGGTGGCCTTTGTTGTAGTTCAGCTGAGGCAGCAGCATGGGTGGCAGCATGGCCACTGCTGGTGCCTCACAGCTGGCACCACCACTGCCACCACTAGGCACATTTTCTATCCCAATTGCAACACTATCATCTTCATTTTCACTATCTGTTCCTGTTGTACAGCCACAGGATGCACTCCAAGATGTACTCCTTCCCCTTGGAATAGCATATGGCACACTACCAGAGCACATACCGTCGTATATACTGATGCTTCACTGGAGAATATTTCACTTCACTATCGCTACTGGAATTGTTATCAAGAGCTTGTAGTTCATATTCATGATCACTATTGCTCACATCCAAGTCCTGGATATGGGAAAATAGGAGTTTCCTCTTTTGTTCTGATACAACTGAACATGAACAAGACGGCCCAGCACAAGAGGTGGAAGGTTGAGGGTCATCTGGATTTTCCTCACTATTACCGGTATTATGGTCAATAGTTTCGGTCACATTATCAAAACCTTAAACTCATTTTCACTGGCACTTCCATCTGTGTTAGAACTGCCACTGGGGAACAAGTGTCCCAATTCGTCGAGGAGTTTCTTACCGCGAGGCATAGTGAACAAGGTGTACTAAAATGGTGTTCCCACAATGCACCACTGGGTCCCCAATTTTTTTCCTACTGCGCACTGACCATGCAGACCCATTCTCTCACATCTAGGCCTATCAGCTTTGTCCCACTTGATTTGAAGGCGCTAGAATTTATGCATACTAGTACATCAATAACCCTGGCGCATAAGCCGTACTAGTACGTCGGAAATCCTGAAAGGGTTAAAATGGAAGTGTTAATGCGACATGGCATCAGTGAATCCCAGGTGTTTGCCACGCCATTTGCTCTAGCTGGTGCTCCCACAAGGTACTAAGTGCTCCCAGATTTTTTTAATAGTGTATAGACCCATTCTTTCATGTCTAGGCGACAAGCCTATTGTGGTAAATTTGAAGGAATGAAAAATAAAACGTAGATCTACGTTTGGACAGTTTAAGGGTTAAAAACTCCTCGACATCCCTCGTGTCCTGTCTCACCCTCTGCAAAAATGCAATGCACATCAAAAGCCCCAAGAACTGGAATTCATTTCCCAAGCCAGGAAAAATGTCCCATCTGCCAGTCAATTTAAGGCTGCAATTAAAAATCATCTGCCAAACTTAACTATACCAACAGTATACTATGCCTGAAATCATAGCACAAGTTTGAAACTACTCAAGAAATCCCAATTAACTTTTGATCACTAAATCAATTTACAGCATTAACACTTAAAATTGCACTAATCGTATTTTTTTTTATTATTGTTACCCATCTACTATAAATTTTATAAAAAAAATTTTTTACCTCCTTTTACAATTATGCCAAATTAAAATTTAACATTCCATAACCTATGTCTAGTTTTAAGTAGTGATCGTCCACCACATCCTGGAGAGAGTTCCGGGGGTGAACGCCCCCGCGGCCCGGTCTGTGACCAGGCCTCCTGGTGGATCAGAGCCTGATCAACCAGGCTGTTACTGCTGGCTTCACGCAAACCAACGTACGAGCCACAGCCCAGCTGATCAGGAACCGACTTTAGGTGCTTGTCCAGTGCCAGCTTGAAGACTGCCAGGGGTCTGTTGGTAATCCCCCTTATGTATGCTGGGAGGCAGTTGAACAGTCTCGGGCCCGACACTTATTATATGGTCTCTTAACGTGCTAGTGACATCCCTGCTTTTCATTGGGGGGATGTTGCATCGTCTGCCAAGTCTTTTGCTTTCGTAGTGAGTGATTTTCGTGTGCAAGTGCGGTACTAGTCCCTCTAGGATTTTCCAGGTGTATATAATCATGTATCTCTCCCGCCTGCATTCCAGGGAATACAGGTTCAGGAACCTCAAGCGCTCCCAGTAATTGAGGTGTTTTATCTCCGTTATGCGCGCCGTGAAGGTTCTCTGTACATTTTCTAGGTCAGCAATTTCACCTGCCTTGAAAGGTGCTGTTAGTGTGCAGCAATATTCCAGCCTAGATAGAACAAGTGACCTGAAGAGTGTCATCATGGGCTTGGCCTCCCTAGTTTTGAAGGTTCTCATTATCCATCCTGTCATTTTTCTAGCAGATGCGATCGATACAATGTTATGGTCCTTGAAGGCGAGATCCTCCAACATGATCACTCCCAGGTCTTTGACGTTGGTGTTTCGCTCTATTTTGTGGCCAGAATTTGTTTTGTACTCTGATGAAGATTTAATTTCCTCATGTTTACCATATCTGAGTAATTGAAACTTCTCATCGTTGAACTTCATATTGTTTTCTGCAGCCCACTGAAAGATTTGGTTGATATCCGCCTGGAGCCTTGCAGTGTCTGCAATGGAAGACACTGTCATGCAGATTCGGGTGTCATCTGCAAAGGAAGACACGGTGCTGTGGCTGACATCCTTGTCTGTCAGATATGAGGATGAGGAACAAGATGGGAGCGAGTACTGTGCCTTGTGGAACAGAGCTTTTCACCGTGCCTGCCTCGGACTTACTCTGTGACTACTACTCTGTGTTCTGTTTAGTGAGGAAATTATAGATCCATTGACCGACTTTTCCTGTTATTCCTTTAGCACGCATTTTGTGCGCTATTACGCCATGGTCACACTTGTCGAAGGCTTTTGCAAAGTCTGTATATATTACATCTGCATTCTTTTTGTCTTCTAGTGCATCTAGGACCTTGTCGTAGTGATCCAATAGTTGAGACAGACAGGAGCGACCTGTTCTAAACCCATGTTGCCCTGGGTTGTGTAACTGATGGGTTTCTTGATGGGTGGTGATCTTGCTTCTTAGGACTCTTTCAAAGATTTTTATGATATGGGATGTTAGTGCTATCGGTCTGTGGTTCTTTGCTGTTGCTTTACTGCCCCCTTTGTGGAGTGGGGCTATGTCTGTTGTTTTTAGTAACTATGGGACAACCCCCGTGTCCATGCTCCCTCTCCATAGGATGGTAAAGGCTCGTGATAGGGGCCTTCTTGCAGTTCTTGATGAACACGGAGTTCCACGAGTCTGGCCCTGGGGCAGAGTGCATGGGCATGTCATTTATCGCCTGTTCGAAGTCATTTGGAGTCAGGATAACATCAGATAAGCTTGTGTTAACCAAATTCTGTGGCTCTCTCATAAAAAATTCATTTTGTCTGACCGAAATGCTCATGCATGCTAGTGGCTTTCTTTGTGCTTAACAATATTTTATTACATGTAAACTACATGTACTGTATACTATGCAAAGAATTTTTTTTATTTTTTTATTTTTACATTACATGATTATCTGATCTATGTCATCCACACTAGCCCCCAGGAAACACCCTCTGTCACCTTCCTATAAGTTACAGAATGCTGTATCCATATACAGTGGTCCCTCGATAATCGTTGGGCTCGATAGTCGTCCTTTTCGGAAATCGTCACGTTATTTTCGTCCAAACATTGGCTCGCAAATGGTCAGTTGACTCACTAATCGTCGTACGTCCTGGACGCATACTCATGGCTCTGAGCCACCTCGGCCTCCCTTCCCAGCCAGTGTGCCATTGTTTACCAGTGAGTGACTGTTCCCTCACTTGTTCATACAAAATATTTCATAATATTCCATTCATTTCAGTGCTTGCTAGTGCTAAATAAGCTACCATGGCTCCAAAGAAAGCTCCTAGTGCCAAGCCTTTGATAAAGGTGAGAAATACGATTGAATTTAAGAAAAACATCATTGAACAATATGAAAGTGGCATACGTGTGGCCGAACTGGCCAGGATGTATAACAAACCCCATACAACCATATCTTCCATCGTGGCAAAGAAAAAGGAAATCAAGGAAGCTGTTGTTGCTTGGAGAAAACTGGCCAAATTGTGTCCACAAGAGGGATTTTGAAGGGTTTGTGGCTGACCCTGATGAGCCTATGTCAGTTGTGAAATTTATTGTGGCATTGGGAAGTTCCATGGGGTTGGATGTGAGTTTGGAGGATGTGGAAGAGTTGGTGGAGGACCACAATGAAGAGCTAACCACCGAGGAGCTGCAAGAGCTTCAGCAGGAACAGCAACAGATCACAGCTCAGAATCTTGCTGCAAAGGAGGATAAAGAGATGGAAGGTGCCTTCAGAAATTAAGGAGATTTTTGAAATGTGGGGTAGGATGGAAAGATTTATGGAGAAACATCACCCTGAGAAGGATGTTGCAAGCCATATCGGCAACTTGTACAGTGACAGTCTTGGCCCATTCTAGGGAAGTTTTAAAGAGATGCCAAAAACAGAGCTCTCTGGACACTTTTTTTGGCAAGACAGGACTCCAGTGATTCTAGCTGTTCCTAGTGGCATTAAGAAACAGAGAAGAGAAGTAACCCCAGAAAAGGACTTGGTACCTGAGGTGTTGATGGAAGGGGATTCCCCTTCCAAACAGAAACTAATCCAATCTCTCTCCTCCCCCAGTCTTCCATACACTAAGAAGAATCGCCAATAAAGGGAAGTGTTATGCTGTTAATGTTTCATTCATTCATGTCCCATTGTATTGTTTACGTACTACATCTATATTTCATGTAAAAAATTTTTTTGTTTTACTACTTCTGGGTGTCAGGAACGGATTAATTGTATTTACATTATTTCTTATGGGGAAAATTGATTCGAAAATCTTAATTTATTATTATTATTATTATCACACTGGCCGATTCCCACCAAGGCAGGGTGGCCCGAAAAAGAAAAACTTTCACCATCATTCACTCCATCACTGTCTTGCCAGAAGGGTGCTTTACACTACAGTTTTTAAACTGCAACATTAACACCCCTCCTTCAGAGTGCAGGCACTGTACTTCCCATCTCCAGGACTCAAGTCCGGCCTTCTATTCCGATAATCGTCGCACTTCCAGCAACAGATTAACGACGATAAATGAGGGACCACTGTACCTAGCCTGCAAGTCCCCAACAATGAAACTTTCTTACTTTCATTATATTTATTATGACTATTTACTTTTGTCTGTTAGTTAGGTGTTAATAACTGTGTGGCCTTTTGAGTCTGTAGTGATTAAGTTTGCAAAATTTATTATGGTCAATCTCATCAATAGTCTTACCTGGAAAAACATCAAGTCCAATTGGATAAGCTATAAAAACTATCAAGTAGTATTTGTGTGACATCCTTTATGGGATCTGAATCCAAATAGACAAGGAGTAAGCCCATGTTTAGTAGATTTGATAATGGTAAGGATATTTTATTTTTTTTCAGTTACACAAAATATGTCAGCTGTAGTTTTAATATTGTACAAAATGAACTATAAATAATGGCCAAAATCTGCCAAAGAACTACGTACATTTACCATATTTTGAAATGTTAGCGATATGTACATAATTTAAAAAAAAAATGGTTTGATAAATTATATAGGATTTAGATTAGGATAAGTCAATAAAGTTATTCTAGGATATTGATCTATGATTATACATACTTTAACTTTTAGGTGCAATTGCTGTATACTAATCAAGAACTAGAACCACTAACAGATAACATAATTGACGTCTTGCAAAATTGTAATTAGAAGATTGCAAACAAACCACAGTATGAGTGGAAATTGAGCTCTCATAAAGCTAACGACATCATTTTAACTCACTAACCACGAGTTAAATCTCCATCCATACCGTGGTTTAGATAATTTGTGTTTCTGATTCTAATAGGTTTATTTATTTTGCATGCACAGCACCTGGCACAGGTGGAATATTGGACATGTTTCCTTATAACTCCCACCCCTGTTCACCTGGCAGTAAGTAGGTACCTTGTGTTAGTCAACTGTTGTGAATGGCATTATTCAAAGTTTATTCTCTATAAGGATTACAATGCTGAGTTTACAGAAATTTGGTTATTGTTTGGTTTAACATGTAGTAAAATTGAGATTACAGAGTGTACCACTAGAACGCTTAGCATGGCTAGGCATTTCGGGCATACTTAGTTTTATTCTTAAATGTAAAATATTACAAATTATGAGGTAAGTTGGTATTATGGCTAAGTGACTAAATACTATTTTGTGAGTTTAGAAATGTGAATGCTTTTGTTTTGGCACAGTATATAGTTTCAGTATTGGAGTATCACAGGATTCATTATATTAAGACTGAGATTAATATTTCTGTTTATGGTCAAATGAGTGAGCGAGTGTAGGTGTGAACCACCAGGTGGTATTCGTGAAGTTAGTTGACGGGTGTATCAGGGAGATAAGATTTTTCTAATGGTAGTTTTGAAGGTGATGAATGTGTCTGCAGTTCTAGAGTTCTCAGGTAGGGTATTCCAGATTTTAGGGCCTTTGACATACATTGAATTTTTGTAAAGGTTTAGTCGGACACGGGGAATGTCATAGACATGTTTGTTTCTGGTGTTATGCCTGTGGGTTCTGTCACAACTATCAAGAAAGCGTTTAAGGTCAAGGTTGATATTAGAGTTTAAGGCCCTGTAGATATAGATTGCACAGTAGTAAGTGTGGATGTACTGACCTGGGAGTAAGTTTAGATCTTTGAAGAGTGGGGGGGTGTGCTGCCAGGGATGGGATTTAGTGATTATTCTTACTGCAGCTTTCTGTTGGGTTATTATTGGCTTTAGGTGTGTTGCTGCAGTTGATCCCCAAGCACAAATAGCATAGGTGAGGTATGGATAAATAAGTGAGTGGTATAGTGTGAGAAGGGCATTTTGCAGCACGTAGTATTGCATCTTGGAGAGGATCCCAACCGTTTTGGATACTTTTTTGGCTATATGCTGGATATGGGTGCTGAAATTCAGGTTATTGTCAAGGTATAAGCCTAAGAATTTTCCCCCATTATTTCTGGTAATTAGAGTGTTGTCAATCTTAATGTTAATTTGTGCATCTCCTGCTCTGCTACCAAACATAATATAGTAAGTTTTGTCAGTGTTAAGCGTAAGTTTGTTGGCTGTCATCCAAGTCGATATTTTAATCAGCTCCTCATTCACAATGGTGTTAAGGGTGGCAAGATTAGGGTGAGAGATGACATAAGTCGTGTCATCAGCAAAGAGAATGGGTTTTAGGTGTTGGGATACGTTTGGTAGGTCATTGATGTATATGAGGAAGAGCAGGGGACCAAGGACACTTCCCTGTGGAACTCCAGTATCAAGTGGCCGTGTTGCTGATGCTGTGTCTTTAATGGTGACGTACTGATACCTATTAGTAATGTAAGATTTGAAATAAGCAAGCGCATGGCCTCTTATACCGTAGTGGTCAAGTTTGTGGAGTAGGATTTCATGGTTTACTGTGTCAAAAGCTTTTCTTAGGTCAATAAAAATTCCTAGTGGATATTCCTTATTGGGTGAATAGGTTAAGGACCCTAATTGAAATAGGCCAGTTCTGGATGACACCCTGATTATTGGATTACCCTGGATTACTAATCTTCTGGAATAATAATCCAAACAAATTCTTTTTGACATTACATAAGAATAAAGTACAATTTGTAGATTTAACCTAAGATAAGCCAATCAAGGCAAACAATGCAATTTATTTCCACTGGGAGCCAAGGAATATAGTTATTACATCAGTAGTAGACAACACCAAGAAGTTTATGTATTAGACACTTGCAACATCTAGGTATCTATTTGTAGATGCTTGCCAACCAGTGACATTTATCAGTACAAGGATAAACTGAAGATTGTAGAAGAGGATTACGTCCTCTTCTACAATCTTCAGTTTATGTCCCTGTTATACTGACATCAATAGTTGGCAAAACATCTACAAAATGGATACCCAAATGTTGCACACGTCTAATACATCAAGGAATATATACTATTAGGGAAGTCATACTTGAGAGGGTTATACATATATACTGAGATACACCTTGCACCTGTGCATGCAGCATTGCTCCTGGTGTAGATGCCATAAGGATGAAAGAACAAGCTCAAAAGATTTAGTTGGGATTTTTAACTAGGGGTTAAGCTCCCAGGATGACTTATTATGGTTCTTTAATCTTGTCCCCCAGGATACAACCCACACCAGATGACTAACACTACCCAAGTACCTATTTACTGATAGGCAAACAGGAGCAGTAGGCATGAAGAAACTTGCCCAACATTTCCACCTGCACTGGGGATTGAACCACAGGCACTCAGTGTGTGATGAGTGTGCTATTAACCAAGCCACAGGACATACTCTTAGCATCTGAATTCTTTAGAAAAGTGACAAGTTGATAAATGAGACACTTGTGCAACATTTGTTATTATTATTATTACAATCAATTGTGTAACACTTGTGCATATTTACTCTGGTAATGTTCACCAGCCAGTAGCTTCTTCAGTCCAGTCCAAAGAATGGTGGAGGCTGAGTGTGAGGTAGTCAGTCCCTCAGCCTGGAATTATGTTCAGTCTATCACTTGACCAAAGAGCAGCATATTCACAGGGATATGATAAAACAAGACAGGGCTTATATACTGCAGTCAGATGAAATGAAGTGATAGGCAGAATTACCCGTGGAAAGCCCCACGAGTGGAAGTAGGTCATGCCTATATAGGTTAGGTAAGCTTTGAAGAATTTATTGCAGCAAGATCCCAAGATGTTGTGTCTGACAATTTGAGTGATTTAAAAAACCACATGTTGATGAAGAGTCTCAATTTTAACAAAACGCTATGCCACAGGTCCTCATATCTTGGTAAGTTTTTATTCAGGTACAAATACACACAAATACAGGTACATAGACCATCGTACATAGCAGCTTATATGTAGATTGCCAGGATAACCCAAAAAAGTCAGCGACTTAGTTCCATTGTCCTATACGTCAATTGCTAGCGCACTCAGCTCATACACTGCGGTCTGGGGATTGATCCCCCGGCAAGGCTGGAAAATATTAGGATGTGTTTCCACGAGAGATCTGTCCCTGTTCACCCATCAGTAATAATGGGTACCTAGGTGTTAGTCGACTGGTGTGGGTTGCATCCTGGGACATAATTCAATTCACCTAATTTGCCTGAAACGCTCAGCATAACAAGCGACTTTCTATGTAGTAGTATATGAGTGATGTCAGCCAGGACTGTAGACCTTGTAAATGTTCTTGTAGTACATATATAATGTAATATAATTATTATTATTGGGGTTCTTGCCTTATTAGTCTTAATGTGGCCTGAAATGCTGTACATAATAATGGTCTTTCTGCATGCACACTTAAATGTCATCCATCTCTGTACAAACTTTACATCATGCTGAAACAAACTTCTATTTTAACTTGTAATAACAAGAGTAAATCAAGTTCATCACCACCAAGGATACAAGTGGAACTTATTTTGACTTAACACTTTAACCTTCATAATCTATGTATATACTTCTCTTTATGATAATTTATGTAACTATTTAAGTGTAACTCTACCTGAATAAACTTGCACAACAATAAACTTGCACAACAATAAACTTGCACAACAATAAACTTGCACAACAATAAACTTGCACAACAATAAACTTGCACAACAATAAACTTGCACAACAAAAAAACTTGCACAACAATAAACTTGCACAACAATAAACTTGCACAACAATAAACTTGCACAACAATAAACTTGCACAACAATAAACTTGCACAACAATAAACTTGCACAACAATAAACTTGCCAAATACAACAATAAACTTGCACAACAATAAACTTGCACAACAATTAAAAAAACTTGCACAACAAAAAACTTGCACAACAATAAACTTGCACAACAATAAACTTGCACAACAATAAACTTGCACAACAATAAACTTGCACAACAATAAACTTGCACAACAATAAACTTGCACAACAATAAACTTGCACAACAATAAACTTGCACAACAATAAACTTGCACAACAATAAACTTGCACAACAATAAACTTGCACAACAAAAAACTTGCACAACAATAAACTTGCACAACAATAAACTTGCACAACAAATAAACTTGCACAACAATAAACTTGCACAACATAAACTGCACATCAATAAACTTGCACAACAATAAACTTGCACAACAATAAACTTGCACAACATAACTTGCACAACAATAAACTTGCACAACAATAACTTGCACAACAATAAACTTGCACAACAAAAATCCCAAAAACTTGCACAACAATAAACTTGCACAACAATAAACTTGCACAACAAATAAACTTGCACAACAATAAACTTGCACAACAATAAACTTGCACAACAATAAACTTGCACAACAATAAACTTGCCACACAAAACAACAATAAACTTGCACAACAATAAACTTGCACAACAATAAACTTGCACAACAATAAACTTGCACAACAATAAACTTGCACAACAATAAACTTGCACAACAATAAACTTGCACAACAAAAACTTGCACAACAATAAACTTGCACAACAATAAACTTGCACAACAATAAACTTGCACAACAATAAACTTGCACAACAAATAAACTTGCACAACAATAAACTTGCACAACAATAAACTTGCACAACAATAAACTTGCACAACAATAAACTTGCACAACAATAAACTTGCACAACAATAAACTTGCACAACAATAAACTTGCACAACAATAAACTTGCACAACAATAAACTTGCACAACAATAAACTTGCACAACAATAAACTTGCACAACAATAAACTTGCACAACAATAAACTTGCACAACAATAAACTTGCACAACAATAAACTTGCACAAACAATAAACTTGCACAACAATAAACTTGCACAACAATAAACTTGCACAACAATAAACTTGCACAACAATAAACTTGCACAACAATAAACTTGCACAACAATAAACTTGCACAACAATAAACTTGCACAACAATAAACTTGCACAACAATAAACTTGCACAACAATAAACTTGCACACAATAAACTTGCACAACAAAAATTTGCACAACAATAAACTTGCACAACAATAAACTTGCAAAACCCAATAAATTTGCACAACAATAAACTTGCACAACAATAAACTTGCACACAATAAACTTGCACAACAATAAACTTGCACAACAATAAACTTGCACAACAATAAACTTGCACAACAATAAACTTGCCACAACAAAAAAACTTGCACAACAATAAACTTGCACAACAATAAACTTGCACAACAATAAACTTGCACAACAATAAATTTCACAAAAATAAATTTGCACAACAATAAACTTGCACAACAATAAACTTGCACAAAAATAAACTTGCACAACAATAAACTTGCACAACAAAAAACCTTGCACAACAATAAACTTGCACAACAATAAACTTGCACAACAATAAACTTGCACAACAATAACTGCACAACAATAAACTTGCACAACAATAAACTTGCACAACAATTAAACTTGCACAACAATATTGCACCAAACTTGCACAACAAAAAACCCTTGCACAACAATAAAACTTGCACAACAATAACTGCACAACAATAAACTTGCACAACAATAAACTTGCACAACAATAAACTTGCACAACATAAACTTGCACAACAATAAACTTGCAACAAACAATAAACTTGCACAACAATAAACTTGCACAACAATAAACTTGCACAACAATAAACTTGCACAACAATAAACTTGCACAACAATAAACTTGCACAACAATAAACTTCAAAAATACACTTGCACAACAATAAACCTGCACAACAATAAACCTGCACAACAATAAACCTGCACAACAATAAACCTGCACAACAATAAACCTGCACAACAATAAACTTGCACAACAATAAACTTGCACCAGAACTTTTCATATAATACACTAACTCTTCTCTTTCAATAAGTGTATTATAACACTCTTAATAAGTGTATTATAACATTCTCCTTCAATAAGTGTATTATAACACTCTTAATAAGAGTGTAGGTATAAAACTGACCTTACAAACACGTAAGAGAAGCCATCACACTGTAACTCTTCTCCTTCAATAAGTGCATTATAACATTCTCCTTCAATAAGTGTATTATAACACTCTTAATAAGTGTATTATAACACTTTTAATAAGAGTGTAGGTATAAAACTGACCTTACAAACACGTAAGAGAAGCCATCACACTGTAACTCTTCTCCTTCAATAAGTGTATTATAACATTCTCCTTCAATAAGTGTGTTATAACACTCTTAATAAGTGTATTATAACACTCTTAATAAGAGTGTTGGTATAAAACTGACCTTAAAAACACGTAAGAGAAGCCATCACACGTCCAGTGTGGAACTTAACGTTTTAAACTGTGTAGTCTGTCTGCCTGGACGCAGCGCTGACCAATCAGAGCGCAGCCTCCCGTTCAAGCAGCCAATCAGAGCTCTGGTTCTTAAACCTTGGCCAATCACAGTTCATCTTGCATCAGCCAGCCAATCAGCACAGCTAAAAAAATACTCCCAAATAATTAACGTTTAAATAATAACAATAATAATAATAATAATAATAATAATAATAATAATAATAATAATAATGTCAATAATAATAATAAGTATGTAAGTTTATTCAGGTATACACAAATATAATTACATAAATTATCATACATAATAATATATGTGTAGAGAACCTGGGATAACCCAAAGTGACTTATTTCCATTGTTATCCTTTAATATATTATACTATAAAGAAGATAATATCTTAATATTATATTATAAAGAAGATAATATCTTAATATTATATTATAAAGAAGATAATATCTTAATATTATATTATAAAGAAAATAATATCTTAATATTTATTATAAAGAAAATAATATCTTAATATTATATTATAAAGAAGATAATATCTTAATTTTATATTATAAAGAAAATAATATCTTAATATTTTACTATAAAGAAAATAATATCTTAATATTATATTATAAAGAAGATAATATCTTAATATTATATTAAAAGAAGATAATATCTTAATATTATATTATAAAGAAAATAATATCTTATTATTATATTATAAAGGATATCTACTAGAATAAGGTAAAAAAAGAGTTATTTATATTTACACTTGTGTTAGCTAAAAAAATAAAAAATATTCCCTCCCTTTCTGTCACTACATTCATCAGACAACTTTTGTCAGTCTTCTTGAACTGGTTCATGCTATGACTGACATGTACAGGCAGTCTGTTCCATTAATGATGCAATCATAAAAATGCTAGATCTGCTTTACACAGCATTGGAAAATAAGGAATATCCACTAGGAATTTTTATTGACCTAAAAAAGCTTTGACACAGTAGACCACGAAAATCCTACTCCACAAACTTGATCATTATGGTATAAGAGGCCATGCGCTTGCTTATTTCAAATCTTACCTTACTAATAGTATCATTTGTTACCATTAAAGACACAGCATCAACAACACAGCCACTTGATACGGGAGTTCCACAGGGAGTTAGTTAGTTTAATATGTTTATTATGTACCCTACCCATCCTGTGGGCGGTAGTCAAAAGATTACAGAGGTACATAATGGGTCCAGGGACTGGGCCTCAAAGTTTTGATAGCTGATTGGGGGTGTTAAAGGGTGATCGACCATCAGGTTATTTCCGGGAGAAAATTTAGGGAAAGGCAGATGGGACTACCATAGCGCATCTAGTGGTCGCTGATGGGGGGGGGGGTTATGTGGTGGGTCAAGGTCTTACTGATACAGATTATATTAGTGGTTATGCTGATTTTGGTTTAGGGAGAAATGGAGGAGGAACAAGAAGTTGCAGTGAGGAGGTATTTGGGGTTATGCAGAATACTATTGTATTGGGACAAGAGGAACGGGAAATGCTGGAGGGTAGTATTAGTGAGGGGGAGGTGGGGGAGGCGGTTTAGGGGATGAGTCAGGGTAAGACGCCGGGCATGTTTGGAATACCGAATGATTTTTATAGAGTTTATTGGGAATGCATTGGGTTTATGGGTTATGGAAGTCTTGAATCATAGGGATGAGCAGTGGGAGGAGGGGGGAAAGACCCAGAAAACAGGGATCGTTGTGTTGGTGCCGAAGAAAAAGGGATGAGAAAGTATTGAATGATTATAGAGCAATATCCTTAATGTGTGCAGATTATAAAATTTATTGCTAAAATTCTGGGCAAATAGACTGAAGAAGGTTCTAGGATCAGTGGTACATGGGGGACAGTTTGGCATTCCGGGAAGAAGTATGGGGGACGGGCATAGTCACATAAGGGATTTTATTGAGGATTTGCACCGGAGGGGGATACTTGGATTAGATTGGGCTAATGCGTATGATTGTGTGAATAGGGATTTTCTTGAAAAAGTTTTTTTGGAACAGTTGGGTTTGGGGGAGAAGGTGGTGAGATGGGTGCAAACCTTGATGGGGAGCAGTTGTTTGGGTACAGGTTATGGTAAGTTGGGGGACCCAGTACGGGATGAGGGGAGGTTTGAGGCAGGGCTGTCCACTCTCTCAGTTATTGTTTGCCTGCGTACAGAATCCATTTTCTGGGCTGGTGGATGAGGTGATAAATGGAACATGGGATAGGGGGGGGGTGGGGCGGGGGGGTTTTGTGGGGGTACGTAGATGATACTACTGTGCTGGTAAGGCATGAGGAAGATCTAAGGAAAGTTTGTTGGAATCATTCAGATTTTTGGGGACCCCACGGGTATGAGAGTTAATTTAATGAATTTCGAGACTATTAGAGGGGGGGGGATTGGGTGGGAGGGATTGGGGGAGGGGTTGGGATGGTCAGTAGTGGACAGAATTAAGGTTTGTGGAATATGGTACATGGCGGAAGTGCAGGAGAGTAGGAAGATAAATTCGGAATTAGTTACGAGCAGGGTTTGTGGGTAGGCTAGGAGGCTTAAGGGCTAGGGACGTAACATTACAGCAGAGATTTTTTAGTGGTCAACTCTCTGGTTTACAGTAAGGTGTGGGGAGTGGCTGAGGTGTTCCCTTTAAGAGCAGAGGATATTGCAGAAATCCAAGGAAGGTTCTAAGGTATTGGGTGGGGGTTTGGGAGGGCATGGTTGAGCAAGGACGTGGTGATGACGGAGGGGAGACGTGGGGGTCTTGGCCTGATGTCCATTGGGTCATAGAGTAATGACTTTATATATTAAACAAAGATATATCCGGACTGGGGGACAGAGGAGTCAGGGTAGGTGGGGTAATGGAGGATGCACGAAGATGGTGGTGGGGAAGGGATTTGGGGTATTGTGAGGATATTTTTGAGGGTTTTATTACATGTTAAACAGGTGTCCACGTTAAAGGTCAAACGAATGGTGGGTGCTGTGGTAGGCAAGGGTGTCTTACAGGGACTTGCTGTATATCCAACATATGACTGGATAAGCATATGGGGGAAAGTTTGGCTTGCTTAGAATACCAGCGAGGGTACGAGAGTTAGTAAAATCTTTTTCTGATGGGAATATTGGCCTCTAGGGATGTGTTATATAAAATGGTCTTGTGAGAGAGGACTCATGCTTGCATTGTGGGGGCATCGAAACGGCTTTTCATGCGGTATATTTTTTTTCCCTCTTTGGAGGGGGTGAGGTTATGGATGGTGAGAGTTATCAGACTTTTGGGGGGGGGGGCAATGGCCATTCCTACGGGCCTTAATGTTGGATGTAAAATGGGGTGCCTGGTGATGTGGGTAGACCTTAATGTATGTTATGACGGATTATTTACATGTATCTTGGGGATGAGGGGGGTTAGGGGAGAGTTGAGGATAAAAGCGTTAGCAGCGAGATTTTATAGAACTATGTGTAGGAATAGGCAAGTCTATGGGGAGGTGGGTAGTTAGCTTTCGGGAGGGTTACCGGAATCTCACTGTGGGGGGGTCTCCTCCTCATGAACCCAGGGGGCGGGCAAAGGGTTGGTCTCCTACCGGGGGATACATGGGTGGGTTGGTTTTTTGGCTTCTTGTAGTTTTGGATGGTGGGAGGGTTCTGAATAGAGTGGAAGGGGGATGAATGAGGATTTGGAATCTATGGTTATGTCACTGCATACAGGATAACCTTAAAACCATGATACTAAACCTTGGGATCTCGGGGTTTAGAGCAGAATGATGTTAAGATAGCACACAAGTTAACTTGATGTTGTATAACTTATGTTTGTGAAGTGCGTGACCCTGCAAAAGTTGCTTTTTGGGAAAAATTTTCTGCTATGTTTATTAAAGAAATCATGATCTTTGGCTTAGTCAATTTTTTTATCACATATAATGACACCTTTTTCTATGTACCTAATCATGGGATATGTAATGTTTTATGAATTATAATGAATAGTGAGGTATTAGGTTAGGAGTGGACAATTTTATTGTGCGATGCCCTTAATGGGGTTTCGTGAGATTGTTAACTGGTTTTGTTCAATGGTGTTATTGGGGAAAAAAATAAGGATGGAACATGTACGAACTTGTATGTCAATATTTTTAATTGTGACTAATGTATGTGCATGGGAATTTTTTTATTCCCATGAAACGCTCAGTAAATAGCATTGATAATAGGGAAAAGGGGGGGGGGGGGGGTTTGTATGTGCCGGCACGAAGTAAGTGCGGCGAGTCTTTAGGCAATGAGAATTATAATTATAAAGCTAATTATTTGTTTATATATTATCTTTTAGACTGTTTATATAAAAAAAAAAAAATTCAGCCCAAAGATGACTAGTGTTTCAAATAGGGGTAAGTTTTTATGGTCCTGTAACTAGACAGTTTTGAACCTTATGTTAGGAATTTGTTTGTTGTATGGGTTGTACTTTCATATATAATGTTATGTCTTTTACTCGAGGGTGTTTCCTGCCCAGGTTTTTGTGGGGAGTTTCATTGTGATATGTACCAATGTAAGTTATTGTAGGCTTTGGTTTGCCTAATGTTTAAATTAATGTTCTGCATAATTTTAATTTTTGTATGTTAAATAATATTTACTGTGCACTTTGTGCAAGGGGTCTAATTGTACAGAGTTGTGGGGGATTTATGTGGACACAGACATAAATTTTGAGTTTTTGGTTTTTGTAAATTTTTTTGTTCGGTGCTGGAGCTCTCTCGCTCTTTATTCTGTTAAGAGTTTCCTGCTATTTGCGGGAAGTATTATGTGGTATGTCTTTGCAATTGGTGGCCCGGTGGCCTGGTGGCTAAAGCTCCCGCTTCACACACGGAGGGCCCGGGTTCGATTCCCGGCGGGTGGAAACATTCGACACGTTTCCTTACACCTGTTGTCCTGTTCACCTAGCAGCAAATAGGTACCTGGGTGTTAGTCGACTAGTGTGGGTCGCATCCTGGGGGACAAGATTAAGGACCCCAATGGAAATAAGTTAGACAGTCCTCGATGACGCACTGACTTTCTTGGGTTATCCTGGGTGGCTAACCCTCCGGGGTTAAAAATCCAAACGAAATCTTATCTTATCTTATTGTAGGGTTAGGTTAGCCTTTTGTTTAATTATTGTAATGTATAATTTTATCCTTCGTATGCTGCATCATATCATCTGTGTACTTTGTGCAAGGAGGTCTTACTGTACTGTATAACAGGCATGATTTGTAGGTTTAGACTTTGTTAATGTTTTTTCTGAGCAGGTGTTATCCTGTTCTTTTCATTGTTCGGTGATGGTATATCCTTTAATACAATATGAATGTAACACTTAGGGTATGCTATGGGGTTGATGGTAGGTCATTGGATTTGCAAACGGTTAATTATTGTGTTCTTTTATTTATTTAATCTTTTACGTGTCCTTTTAAATAAAAAATAAAAAAAAAATAGGTATCATGGTCACACTTTTCGAAGCTTTTGGGCAAAGTCTGTATATATTACATCTGTCATTCTAGTTGTTGGGTGCTTCTAGTGCGTTCTAGGACCTTGTCGTAGTGATACCAATATTTGAGACAGACAGGAGCGACCCTGTTCTAAACCGCTGTTGCCCTGGGTTTGTGTAACTGAATGGGTTTCTTGATGGGTGTGTGATCTGCTTCTTAGGACTCTTTCCAAAGATTTTTATGGATAGGATGTTAGTGCTATCGTCTGTGGTTCTTTGCTTTGCTTTAACTGCCCCGTTTGTGGAGTGGGCTAGTGTCTGTGTGTTTTTATTAACTTTGGGACAACCCCCGTGTCCATGCTCCCTCTCCATAGGATGGTAAGGCTCGTAGATAGGGGCCTTCTTGCGAGTTCTTGGAGAACACGGAGTTCAACGAGTCTGGCCCGTCGGGCAGAGTTGCATGGGGCAATGGCTTGGTATCGGCCTGTTTCGAAGTCCATTTTTGGAGTCAAGGGATACCATCAAAAGCTTGTGTTAACCAATTCTAGTTGGCTCTCATCAGTAAAAATTCCCATTGTCTGACACGAAATCTCATGCATGCAGTGAATTTGCTTGTGCTTAACACATATTTTATTACATTAAACTACAGTACTTATACTATGCAAAGAATTTTTTTATTTTTTTATTTACATTACATGATTATCTGATTCTTTGTCATCTCACACTAGCCCCCAGGAAACAACCTCTCTGATCACCTTCCTATAAGTTACAAGATTGCTGTATCCATATACAGTGGTTCCTCTGATAATCGTTGGCTCGATAGTCGTGTACCTTATTGCGGGAATCGCGACGTATATTTTCGTCCAAACATTGGCTCGGTCAAATGGTCAGTTTGAGCTCACTATCGTCGTACGATCCTGGACGCAATAACTCATGGCTCTGGCCCACCTCGGCCTGCCTCCCAGCCAGTGTGCCAATTGTTTACCCATAGTGAGTACTGTTCCCTCACTTGTCATACAAAATATTTCATAATATTCCATTCATTTCAGTGCTTGCTAGTGCTAAATAAGCTACCGATGGTCTCCAAAGTAAGCTCCTGTAGCGCAAGCCTTTTGATTAAAGTGAAGAAATACGATTGAATGTTAAGAAAAACATCATTGAACAATATGAAAGTGGCGTTTATCGTGCCGTGAACTGGCCAGGATGTATAACAAACCCTATACAACCATATCTTCCTGATCGTGGCTTTAAAGAAAAGAAAATCAAGGAAGGCTGTTGTATGCGTTGGAGAAAACTGTGCGCCAATTGTGTCCACAAAGGGATTTTGAAGGTTTGTGCTGAACCCTGATGAGCCTATGTCAGTTGTGAAAATTTATTGTTGGCTTGGGAAGTTTCCATGTGGGGGTTGGATGTGGGTTTGGAGGAAGTGAGAAGAATGGTGGAGGACCACAATGAAGGCTAACCACCGAGGAGCTGCAAGAGCTTCAGCAGAACAGCAACAATCACAGCTCAGAATCTTGCTGCAAAGGGGAGAAAAGAGATGGAAGGTGCCTTTCAGAAATTAAGGAGATTTTGAAATGGTGGGGTAGGATGGAAAAGATTTATGGAGAGAAACATCACCCTGAGGAAGGATGTTGCAAGCCATAATCGGCAACTTGTACAGTGACAGTCTTGGCCCATTCTAGGGAAGTTTTTAAAGAGATGCCAAAACAGAGCTCTCTGACACTTATTTATTTGGCAAGACAGACTCCAGTGATTCTAGCAGTTCCTAGTGCATTAAGAAACAGAGAAGAGAAGTAACCCCAGAAAAGGACTTGGACCTGAGGTTGATGGAAGTGGGGATTCCCCTTCCAAACAGAAACTAATCAATCTCTCTCCTCCCAAGTCTTCCATACACTAAAGAAGAAATCCCATAAAGGTAAAGTGACGACGTTATGCTGTTAATGTTTTCATTCATTCATGTCCATTGTATTGTTTACGTACTACAATCTATATTTCATGTAAAAAATTTTTTTGTTTTTACTACTTCTGGGTGTCAGGAACGGATTAATTGTATTTACATTATTTCCTTATGGGGAAAATTGAATTCGAAATCTTAATTTAATTTATAGTTATTTATTTAACACACTGGCCCGATTCCCACCAAGGAAGGGTGGGCCCGAAAAAAAAGAAAAACTTTCACCATCATTTCACTCCTTCACTGCTTGCCAAAGGGTGCTTTACACTACAGTTTTTAAACGTGCAACATTAACACTCCCTCCTTCAGAGTGCAGCACTGAACTTCTTCCCATCTCCAGGACACAAGTCGCCTTCTATTCCGATAATCGTCGCACTTCCAGCAACAGATTAATCGACGAAAATGAAGGGACCACTGTTACTAGCCTGCAAGTCCCCCAACAATGAAACTTCTACTTTCATTATATTTATTATGACTATTTACTTTGTCTGTTAGTTAGGTGTTAATAACTGTGTGGCCTTTTGAGTCTGTAGTGATTAAGTTTGCAAACTTTATTATGGTCAATCCATCAAAAGTCTTACCTGGAAAAAACATCAGTCCAAATGGATAAGCTATAAAAACTATCAAGTATATTTGTGTGACATCCTTTATGGGATCATGAATCCAAATAGACAAGGAGTTTGCCCATTTTAGTAATTTTTGATACTGGTAAGGATATTATTTTTTTTTCAGTTACACAAAATATGTCAGCGTAGTTTTAAATTGTACAAAATGAACTATAAAGTAAGGCCAAAATCTGCCAAAGAACTACGGACATTTTACAATATTTTGAAATGTTAGCGATATTTTTTTTTATTTTATTATTATCACAACCGGCCGATCCCACAAAGGCAGGGTGGCCCCAAAAATGAAAAAACTTTCACCATCATTCACTCCATCACTGTTTCTTGCCAGAAGGGTGCTTACACTACAGTTTTTTTTTAAACTAGCAAAATTTAACACAAACCCCCTCCTTCAGAGTGCATGGCATCTGTACTTCCCATCTCCATGACCCAGTCCGGCCTGCCGGTTTCCCCTGGAATCCCTTCATAAATGTTACTCGCTCACACTCCAACAGCACGTCAAAGTATTAAAAAACCATTTGGAAACTCGCATTGTTCACATCCTATCAAACACGCTCACGCATGCCTGCTGGAAGTCCAAGCCCTCGCACACAAAACCTCCTTTACCCCCCCCTCCCTCCAACCCTTCCTAGGCCACCCCTACCCCCGACTATCCTTCCACTACATAGACCTGATACACTCTGAAGTCATTCTGTTTTCGCTCAACCATTCTCTCTACATTCCGAACCACCTCAACAACCGTTCCTCACCCTCAGGACAACATTTTTGGTAATCCCGCACTCTCCTCCTAACTTCCAAACTACAATTCTACTGCATTATATTCACACCACACAATTGCCCTCAACATGACATCTCCACTGCCTCCAGCCTTCTCTCGCGCACCAGACATTCATCACCCACGCTTCACACCCATATAAAGCGTTGGTAAAAACATACTCATCTGCCATACATTCCCCTCCTTTGCCCTCCAAGACAAGAGTTCTTGTCTCCACAACTCTAAGTGCACCACTATCACTCTTTTTCCCTCATCAATTCTATGATTCACTCATCTTTCATAGACCATTCCCGCCTGACACTCCATCCCGTCCCAAATATCTGAATACGTTCACCTCCTCCATACTCTCTCCCTCCAATCTGATATTCATCTTTCAATCACCTAATCTTTTTGTTACCTCATAACCTACTCCTTTCCTGTATTCACCTTTAATTTTCTTCTTTTTGCACACCTAGAGAACCAAATTCATCCACCAATCTCTGCAACTTCTCTCAGAATCTCCCAAGAGCACAGTGTCATCGGGCAAAGGAGCAGCTTGACAACTCCCACTTTTGTGTGTGATTCTTTATCTTTTAACTCCAACGCCTCTTGCCAAAACCCTCGCATTTACTTCTCTTAACAACCCCATCTATAAATATATTAAACAACCACGTGACATCACACATCCTCCTGTCTAAGGCCTACTTTTACTGGGAACAAATTTCCCTCTTTCCTACATACTCTAACTTGAGCCTCACTATCCTCGTAAAAACTCATTCCATGCCTTCAGTAACCTACCTCCATCACCAAACACTGGCAACATCTGCACAATGCCGCCCCTATCCACCCTGTCATACGCCTTTTCCAAATTCCATAAATCGCGCACAAAGACCTCATTTAGCCCTTATCTAAATACTGTTCACTTATATGGTTTCACTAGATAAACACCTGGTCCACACAACCCCTACTTTCCGAAAGCCTCCTTGTTCATCTGCTTATCCTATTCCTCGTCTTACTCTAATTCTTTTCAATTATAACTCTACCATACACTTTACCAGGTACACTCAACAGACTTAACCCCTATAATTTTTTGCACTTCTTTTATATCCCTTTGCCTTTATACAAAGGAACTATGCATGCTCTCAGCCAATCCCTAGTACCGTTAATACCCTCTTCCATACATTATTAAATAATGCACCCAACCACTCCAAAACTAATCCCCACCTGCTTTTAAAACATTTCTATCTTATCCCATCAATCCCGGCGCCTTTACCCCCTTTCATTACCTACTGCCTCACGAACTTCCCTCCACACTCAGCACAACTGGCTCTTCCTCAACTTCCTACAAATGTTATCCTCCTTGCCCTATACACGAAATCACAGCTTCCCTAGTCTTCATCAACATTTAACATTCCCACAAATATCCTTCCCATCTTCCCATAACGCTGACCTATCCTTTAAAACTCAACTCTCCCTCCTATTTTTAACTGACAAATCCATTTTTTCTCTAGAGGCGTTTCCTTAACTTGTTAATCTCACTCCAAAACTTTTTTCTATTTTCAACAAAATTTGTTTGATAACATCTCACCCACTCTCTCATTTGCTCTCTTTTTACATTGCTTCACCCACTCTCTTAACTTCTCTCTTTCCTCCATAAATATACTCTTCACCCTCCTTGCATCACTTCTACTTTGTCAAAACTTCTCATAGTGCTAACTTTTCTCTCCCTTACACTCTCTTTACAATCTCATCCATTCCACCAATCACGCGCCACTTCCTCCTGCACCCCCTTTCCTGTAACCACAAACTCTGCTGAACACTTCTAACACTACATTTTTACAACCTACCACCATATCCTCTTCGACCCCATTTGCCTTATGGCCTCATTAGCCCATCTATTCCTCCAATAGCTGTTTAATCTTACCCTAACTGCCCTCCTCTTTTTAGTTTATAAATCTTCACCTCTCTCTTGCCCTATGCTTCTATCTCCTTGTATCCCACTACCTTTACTCTCAGTGTAAGCTACAACTAAAAGTTGATCTGATATATCTTGGGCCCCTCCTTATAAACAATTACATCCTGAAGTCTATTCAACAGTCTTTATCTCCTATACATAATTCCAACAACTACTGTCATTTCGCCCTACATCATATCGTGTATACTTTATTATCTCTTGGGGCGGTTATTATGTATTACCTATAACTAAAACCACCTTTCTATAACAAAGTTCAATCAAAGGGCGTCCCATTATCATTTACACCTGGCAACCCCCAAACTTACACTACCACACCCTCTCTAAAAGTTTCTCCTACTTTAGCATTCAAGCTCCCCTACCACAATTATACTCTCTCACTTGGTTCAAAGGCTCCTATACATCACTTTTAACATCTCCCAAAAATCTCTCTCTCTCCCTGCATTCCTCTCTTCCAGGTGCATACACGCTTATTATGTCCCACTTTCTCGCATCCAACCTTTACTTTAATCCACATAATTCTTGAAATTACACATCATATTCTCTTTTTGTCATCCTTCCATATCTGATCATTTAACTTACTGCTACCCCGTCCTTTGCTCTAAAACTCTCTCAGATACACCTGATTTAATCACGCAATTTATTTTCCCCACTGAAACCTCCTACCCCCTTCAGCTTTGTTTTCGCTTAGGGCCAGGCACATCCAACTCTTTTCATTCAAAACATCAGCAATCATCTGTTTCTTGTCATCCGCACTTACATCCACGCACAGTTAAGCAACCACAGTTTTTATAAAGTTTTTCTTCTTATCTTTTTTAGTAATGAGATACCAGGAGAAGGGGTTACTAGCCCATTGCTCCCAGGCATTTAGTCGCCTCATACGACACGCATATGCTTACCGGAGAAAGATTCTTTTCCACTTCCCCATGGACAATAGAAGAAATAAAAAAGAACAAGAGCTATTTAGAAAAAGGAGAAAAACCTAGATGTATGTATATATATATATGCATGTGCGTGTCTGTGAAGTGTGACCAAAGTGTAAGTAGGAGTAGCAAGATATCCCTGTTATCTTAGCGTGTTTATGAACTGAAAAAGAAACCAGCAATCCTACCATCATGCAAAACAGTTACAGGTTTTTGTTTCACAGTCATCTGGCAGGACGGTAGTACTTCCCTGGGTGGTTGCTGTCTACCTTAGCGATATGTACATAATTTAAAAAAAAAATGGTTTGATAAATTATATAGGATTTAGATTAGGATAAGTCAATAAAGTTATTCTAGGATAATGATCTATGATTATACATACTTTAACTTTTAGGTGCAATTGCTGTATACTAATCAAGAACTAGAACCACTAACAGATAACATAATTGACGTCTTGCAAAATTGTAATTAAGAAGATTGCAAACAAACCACAGTATTGAGTTGAAAATTACTCTCATAAAGCTAACGACAATCATTTAACTCTCACTAACCACGAGTTAAATACTCCATCCATACGTGGGTTTAGATAATTTGTGTTTTCTGATCCTAATAGGTTTTATATTATTTTGCATTCACACACCTGGCGCAGGTGAATCTTGGACATGATTCCTTATAACACCCACCGCACTGTTCACCTGGCAGTAAGTAGGTACCTTGGTTTAGTCTAACTGTTGTGAAGGCATTATTCAAAGTTTATTCTCTATAAGGATTACAATGCTGAGTTTACAGAAATTGGTTATTGTTTTGGTTTAAAACATGTAGTAAAATTAGATACAGAGTGTACCACAGAACATCTTAGCATGGCTAGGCATTTCGGGCATACTTAGTTTTATTCTTAAATGTAAAATATTACAAATTATGAGTAAAGTTGGTATTATGGCTAAGTGAATACAATACTATTTTTGTGAGTTTAGAAGATGTGAAATGCTTTTGATTTTGCACAGTATAAGTTTCAGTATGGAGTACACAGGATTCATTATATTAAGACTGAGATTAATCTTTTCTGTTTATGGTCAAATGAGTGAGCGAGTGTAGGTGTGAACCATCCAGGTGTATTCGTGGAAGTTAGTTGACGGGGTGTAATCAGGGAGATAAAAGATGTTTTCTAATGGTAGTTTTGAAAGGAGATGACTGTGTCTGCATTTTCTAGAGTTCTCAGGTAGGGTATTCCCAGATTTAAGGCCTTTGCATACATTGAATTTTTGTAAGGTTTAGTCCGGACACGGGGCTGTCATAGACAATGTTTTGTTTTCTGGTGTTATGCCTGTGTGTTCTGTCCCCAGACTAATCAAGAAAAGCGTTTAAGTCCAAGTGTTGATATTAGAGTTTAAGGCCTGTAGATATAGATGGCACAGTAGTAAGTGTGGATTAACTGAACTGGTGAGTAAGTTTAGATCTTGAAGAGTGGGGGGTGTGCTGCCAGGGGATGGGATTTAGTGACTATTCTTACTGTCATGCTTTTTGTTTGGGTAATTAATTGGCTTTAGGTGTGTTGCGCTGCAGTTGATCCCCAAGGCGACAAATAGCAGAGGTGAGGTATGGATAAATAAGTGAGTGGTAAAGTGTTGAGAGGGCATTTTGCAGCACGTAGTATTGCAATCTATTGAGAGGATCGCCAACCGTTTTTTGGATATCTTTTTTTGGCTATATGCCCCCCTGGATATGGGTGCTGAAATTCAGGTTATTGCAAGGGTATAAGCCTAAGATTTTCCCCCATTAATTCTGGTAATTAGAAGAGTAGTTCAA
Organism: Cherax quadricarinatus; assembly: GCF_026875155.1. Taxonomy (NCBI): domain Eukaryota; kingdom Metazoa; phylum Arthropoda; class Malacostraca; order Decapoda; family Parastacidae; genus Cherax; species Cherax quadricarinatus. The sequence continues at coordinate 50,119,433 of NC_069399.1, read as the reverse complement.
TCTTAATGTTAATTTGTGCATCTCCTGCTCTGCTACCAACACATAATATAAGAAGTTTTGTCAGTGTTAAGCGTAAGTTTGTTTGGCTGTCCTCCAATTCGATATTAATCATGACTCCCTCATTCACAATGGTGTTAAGGGTGGCAAGTTAGGGTAGAGATACATAAGTCCTGGTCCAATCAGCAAAGAGAATGGGTTTTAGGTGTTGGGATTACGTTTGTAGGTCATTGAATGTATATGAGGAAGACAGGACCAAGGACACTTCCTGTGGAACTCCAAGTATCAATGGCCGTGTTGGCTGATGCCTGTGTCTTATAATTGTGACGAACTGAGTACTATTAGTAATGAAAGATTTGAAATAAGCAAGCGCATGGCCTCTTATACCGTAGTGGTCAAGTTTGTGGAGTAGGATTTCAATGGCGTTTACTGGTGTCAAAAAGCTTTTCCTTAGGTCATAAAAATTCCTAGTGGATATTCCTTTATTGGGTGAAGTAGGTTAAGGACCCCTAATTGAAATAAGGCCAGTTTCTGGATGACACCCTGATTATTGGATTACCCTGGATTACTAATCTTCTGGAAAATAAATGCCAAACAAATTCCTTTGGGGGTCAGTAACTAAGAATAAATAAAATTTGTAGATTTAACCTAAGTAAGCAACAATCAAGGCAAACAATGCAATTATATTTCCACTGGGACCAAGAAATAGTTTATTACATCAGTAGTAGACCCAATACCAAGAAGTTTATGTATTAGACACTTGCAACTCAGGTATCAATTTGTATATGCTTGCCAACCAGTGACATTTACAGTACAGGATAAACTGAAGATTGGTAGAAGAGGATTACTCCCTACTTCTACAAACTTCAGTTTATGTCCCTGTTTGACAGACCATCAATCGTTGCAAACATCTACAAAATGGATACCCAAATGTTGCACACGTCTAATACATCAAGGAATATATACTATTAAGGGAATCATACTTGAGAGGGTTATACATATATAACTGAATACACCTTGCACCTGTGCTTGCAGCATTGCATCCGGGTTAGATGCCATAAGGATGAAAGAACAAGCTCAAAAGATTAGTTGGATTTTTAATCTAGGGGTTAAGCTCCCAGGAAGACTTATTATGGTTCTTTAATCTTGTCCCCCGCATGATACAACCCACACCAGAATGACTAACACTACCAATGTACCTTATTTACTGATAGGCAAACAGAGCAGTAGGCATGAAGAAACTTCCCAACATTTTCCACCTCACTGGGGATTGAACTCACAGGCACTCCAGTGTGTGATGAGTGTGCTATTACCAAGCCACAGGACATACTCTTAGCAACTGAATTCTTTAGAAAAGTGACAAGTTGATAAAAGAGACACTGTGTGCAACAAGTGTTTATTATTATTATTACATATCAATTGTGTAACACTTGTGCATATTTACTTCTGGTAATGTTCACACAGCCAGTAGCTTCTTCAGTCCAGTCCCAAGAATGGTGGAGGCTGAGTGTGAGTAGTCAGGTCCCTCAGCCTGGAATTATGTTCAGTCTATCACTGACCAAAGAGCAGCCATATTCACGTAGGATATGAATAAAACAAGACAGGGCATATATACTGCAGGTCAGATGAATGAAGTGATAGGTAGAATTACCCTTGGGGAAAGGGGGCCCACGAGTGGAAGTAGGTCATGCCTAAATAGGTTAGTGTAGCTTTGAAAGAATTTATTGCAGCAAGATCCAAGATGTTTTGTCTGACAATTTGAGTGATTTAAAAAAACCACATGTTGATGAAGAGTCTCAATTCTTAACAAAACCGCTATGCCACAGTCCCATATCTTGAAGTTTTTTATTCAGGTACAAATACACACAACTACAGGTACATAGACATCGTACATAGCAGCTTATATGTAGATTGCCCAGGATAACCCAAAAAAGTCAGACCGACTAGTTCCATTGTTCCTATACTTCAATTGCTAGCGCACTCAGCTCATACACTGCGGTTGGGGATGATCCCCACCCCCGGCAAGGCTTAGAAAATATTAGGATGTGTTGTCCACGAGAGATCGTGTCCCTGTTCACCCTGGGCAGTAATAATGGGTACCTAGTTGTTAGTCGACTGTAGTGGGGGTTGCATCCTGGGACATAAATCAATTCACCTAATTTTGCCCTGATACGCCATACATAACATCGACTTTCTTATGTAAGTAGTAATGAGTGATGTCAGCCAGGATGTAGACCTTGAAATGTTCTTGTAGTACATAGATATGTTAATATAATTAATTATATTGGGGTCTTGCCTTATTAATCTTAATGTGGCCTGAAAAGCTGTACATAATAATGGTCTTTCTGCATGCACACTTAAAAGTCATCCATCTCGTGTACAAAGTTTTACTGTTACATCATGCCTCAAACAAACTTCTATTTTAACTTGTAATAACAAGAGTAAATCAAGTTCATCACCACCAAGTATACAAGGTTGGAACTTATTTTGACTAACACTTAACCTTCTTAATCTATGTATATACTTCTCTTTATATAATTTTATGTAACTATTTAAGTGTAACTCTACCTGAATAAAATTAAACAATAAACTTGCACATACATAAACTTGCACAACAATAAACCTGCACAACAATAAACTTCCACAAACAATAAACTTGACAAACATAAACTTGGCACAACAATAACTTGGCACCAACAATAAACCTACACAACAATAAACCTGCACAACAATAAACTTGCACAACAATAAACTTGCACAACAATAAACCTGCACAACCAATAACCCCCTGCACAACAATAACCCTGCACAACAATAAACTTGCCACAACAATAAACCTGCACACAATAAACTTGCACAACATAAAACCTGCACAACAATAAACCTGCACAACAATAAACCTGCACAACAATAAACTTGCACACAATAAACTTGCACAACAATAAGAACTACCACAACAATAAAACCTGCACAACAATAAACCTGCACAACAATAAACTTGCACAAACAATAACTTTACAACAAGTAAACCTGCACAACAATAAACCTGCCCAACAATATACCTGCACAACAATAAACTTGCCAACAATAAACCTGCACAACAATAAACTTGCACAACAATAAACCTGCACAACAATAAACCTGCACAACAATAAACCTGCACAACAATAAACTTGCACAACAATAAACTTGCACCAGAACTTTTCATATAATACACTAACTCTTCTCTTTCAATAAGTGTATTATAACACTTTTAATAAGAGTGTAGGTATAAAACTGACCTTACAAACACGTAAGAGAAGCCAATCACATTGTAACTCATCGTCCTTCAATAAGTGTATTAAAACATTCACTCCTTCAATAAGTGTGTTATAACACGGCTTAATAAGTGTATTATAACACTCTTTAATAAAGTGTTTGTGTATAAAACTGACCTAAAACCACGTAAGAGAAGCCATCACACGTCCAAGTTTGGAACTTGATTTTAATAAACTGTGTATCCTGTCTGCCTGGCCGCAGCGCTGACCAATCAGAGCGCAGCGGCCGTCCCGTTTCAAGCAGCCAATCAGATGCTCTGGATCCTTCAACCTTGCCAATCACAGTTCATCTTGCATCAGCCAGCCAATCAGCACAGCTAAAAAAAATACTCCCAAATAATTACGTTTAAATCATAAACAATATAATAATAATAATAATAATAATAATAATAATAATAATAATGTCAATAATAATAATAAGTATGTAATTTATATCAGGTATACACAAATATAATTACATAAATATCATACATATTAATATATGTGGTAGAGAACCTGGGATAACCCAAAGAGTGACTTATTTCCATTGTTATCCTTTAATATATTTAAATATAAAGAAGATAATATCTTAATATTATATTATAAAGAAGATATTATCTTAATATTATATTATAAAGAAAATAATATCTTAAATTATATTATAAAGAAGATATATCAGTAATATTATATATAAAGAAAATAATATCTTATATTATATTATAAAGAAAATAATATCTTATATTATATTAAAAGAAGATAATAATCTTAATATTATATTATAGTCATCGACAAACCATGCTAACCCTTCTAGGGTAGGTAGGTCCTGAACCCGAGCCATTAGCTCATAAGACTGTCATTCCTCATTTGCCCCCTTGGGGCGGGATGCAGACCAGAGAGGCCTAGCTTTGCTAGGCCTGGGGACAGTTTGGTCCCATAAGGATGAAGGAGGTACTAGTTGCCATCCTCCCATGGGAGACTTAGGTCTCAGACACTCCCTAAAGAGGGAGCCACGGCCGCCACCACTTGGAAAATGGCCCGGGCCCGGGAGAATACCGGATAATCTTTAATAATATAATAATAAAATTAATATTATAAAGAAAATAATATCTTAATATTATACTATAAAGAAAATAATATCTTAATATTATATTATAAAGAAGATATATCTTAATATGATATTATAAAGAAATAATATCTTTATATATATAAAGAAAATATATCTTATTATTATATTATAAAGGATATCTACTAGGAAAAGGTAAAAAAAGAGTTATTTATATTTACACTAGTGTTAGCTAAAAAAATAAAAAATATATTCCCTCCCTTTCTGTCACTACATTCATCAGACAACTTTGTGTCAGTCTTCTTGAACGGTTCATGCTATGAACTGACATGTACAGGCATCTGTCCATTAATGATGCAATCATAAAAATGCCTAGATCTGCTTAAACACAGCTTGGAAATAAGGAATATCCGACTAGGTATTTACTATTGCCCTAAGAAAAGCTTTTGGACACAGTAGACACACGACATCCTACTCCACAACTTGATCATTATGGTATAAAGCCCATGCGCTTGCCTTATTTCAAATCTTACCTTACTAATAGTATCAGTATGTTTACTCATTAAAGACACAGCATAAAAACACAGCCATTGATACTGGAGTTCCGCAGGGATTAGTTAGTTTAATTGTTTATTTATGTACCCCATACCCATCCTGTGGGCGGTAGTCAAAAGATTACAGAGTACATAATGGGTGCCAGGGACTGGCCTCAAAGTTTTGATAGCTGTTGGGGTGTTAAAAGGGTGATCGACCACAGTTTTATGTCCTGAGAAATTTAAGGGAAAGGCAGATGGTGACTACCATAGCGCTTCTAGTGTCGCTGATGGGGGGGGGAAGGTTAAGGTGAGTGGTTCAAGGTCTACTGATACAGATTATATTAGTGTTTATGCTGATTATTTGGTTAGGGAGAAATGGAGGAGGAACAAGGAATTGTCAGTGAGGAGGTATTTGTGGGGTTATGCAGAAACTATTAGTATTGGGACAAGAGGAACGGGAAATGCTGAGGGTAGTATTAGTGAGGAGGAGGTGGGGGAGGCGGTTTACGGGATGAGTCAGGTAAGACGCCGGGCATGATGGAATACCGCATGATTTTTATAGAGTTTTATTGGGAATGCATTAGGTATGGGTTAGTGGAAGCTTGAATCATAGTGGAGCAGTGGGAGGATGGGGGAAGACCCCAGAAAACAGGGATCGTTGTGTGTGCGAATAGAAGAAGGTGAGAAAGTATTGAATGATTATAGAGCAATACCTTAATGTGTGCAGATTATAAAATCTATGGCAAAATTCTGGGCAATAGACTGAAGAATGTTCTAAGGATCGTGGTACATGGGGACAGTTTGGCATTCCGGAAAGAAGAATGAGTGTACGGCACGAGTCACTTAAGGGATTTTATTGAGGGAACTGCACCGGAGGGGGAAATACTTGGATTAGATTGGGCTACTGCGTATGATTGTGTGAATGGATTTCTTAAAAGTTTGTTTGGAACTGTTGGGTTGGGGGAGAAGGTGGTGAGATGGGGTGCAAACCTTGTAATGAGGGAGCAGTTGTTAGGGTACAGGTTAATGGGTAAGGTTTGTGGGGACCCAGTATTTGATGAGAGAGGTTTTGGGCAGGGCTTGTCCACATCTCTCAGTTATTGTTTGCCTGCGTAACAGAAGTCCATTTTATGGGCTGGTGATGATGTGATGAATGAACATGGGGATTAGGGGGGTGGGCGGGGGGGATTGTGGGGTACGTAGATGATACAACTGTGTCTGGTAAGGCATGAGGAAGAAATCAATGAAAGTTGGTGGAATCATACAGAATTTTTGGGGACGGCCACGGGATGAGAGTTTAATTTAATGAAGTCGAGACTATTAAGGTGGGGGATTGGGTGGGAGGGGCTTGGGGAGGGGTGGGATGGTCAGTAGTGACAGAATTTTTTTTTTTTTTTATATTTTATTAAAAACTGCCATATACATAAATACATTGTATTACTTACAATAACAAACCACAGTGAAAATAAATAAAAAGTATACATACGTGAACTTCATACGCTACTCCGAACATGAAATTAAACACCAACATTACAAAATAGTCATAAACCTACCACATCCACTGTAACTTTTATAGAAAGTATCTTAGTAATTTATGACAATACATACATACACATACATAGTATTTACTCATATATATATATATACATATATTATATACACAACACACAACACACACATACATATATGTAATTAAATTAATATACAACTCAGATCGGTATACAAGAACAAATACATATAGTTTACTTCCATGTCACAATACTTGGCTAAACAGGAAGCACCATACCTAACACATACACCAAATATGAAAACCCACCTTCCACATCCTTACAATACAGAAATTTTATAAACAGAGCAAATACAATAATGATTATAGTATAAAATTAAAAACCATACTAGGTATTACAAAACCTCTAGTACACATCCCGGTACATTTTAAGAAGAACCCATAGAACAAGGCCATATTACAACCATATACATAACCCGCACAACCATATACATACCTATAAACCATCCTTTTTATAATAATCATTATTACCATGCAAAGACACACTGACACTTCTACCCCCACCTCCTCCCCGTTTGTACAGTCCCCGTTCCTAAATAACAACATTGAATTATCCTAATGAAAGTTCCAACCCTGACCTCATCAACAACCTAAAATGGTAGTGACATGAATCAAGACAAAGACACAAAAATTCAGGCCTAAAACAGATAGTGAATCATTACTCCTAGACCACATACACTGAATAAGTAGCAGTATATACACCACCAATATGATATCAAATATTAATGTTAACCCATAATTACAAAACATTCAAAACATTAGCATAAGTGTAGTTTCACAACTCAAAAAAAGATAATACACCAACATGTGGCCATAGTACGGTACAATAACTAAGGCTATGTAAATAATTAAAGAACCCGAGACTTAAATAAATCCAAGTATTATAAAGAAACTAAAGGCTGCTGTAATGTTCCAGTCCCAAAAGACTGACCCGTATCTCAGAAATATTTTGTGTTGGATACCAAGCGTGTCAATCTAATTACTAAAAAACGGGATCCTACGGGCTCGGATCCCATGGCTTTCCAAGAAATTTTAAACCCATTGAACATAACCATCAGGCTTAGACAGCAACCCGTGGAAACCATACTATATCTCACTATGACAAACATTCCTTTTGAAACATGGCTTACCATCCATACCTAATTCTCACTACCTTCCTCTTACACACATTCAGTTCCAGATAACCAAAAACAACCCTCTCCCCCCCCCTTTACAATCCCCCCATAAGGAGACCACTCCTTTGTTCCATCCTCAGGGAGACCGCTCGCCCAAGGGAACCCACAGTGAGATTCCCTATAACCTTCCGGGGAACTTTTTTCCCAAGACCCCCATAAACCAACTTATTCTACACTTCGTCCTATAGAATCTGGCCGAGCCAACGAGCTTTATCCTCAGTATCACCCCTTAATCCCCTCATTCCCCATGAAATGTTCCAGAATAAATCCACTAATATACATTATATACCCCTTCCTAACATCCAACACTCCCCCCTACAATCCAGTAGGTAAAAGCCCTTAAAGCGGACAAAAAACGACCCCCCCCCCAACAGTCTGATAACCCCACCCATCCATGATCTCACCCCCTCCAAGGAGGTAAACAAAAAAAACCACATGAAACGCCGTTTCATCATCACCACAAAACTGACAAAAAAAGCCTCTTCCCAAATCCCATACTACGTAACCACCTCTTGGAAGAGCCAAATCCCCATGATAAAACTATATACTAAATCTCTTACTCTAGCCGGTATCCGCAGCTTACTAAAATCTTCCAAATAACCCCCCAACATAAGTTGGATACACGCTACCCCTTCATAATTCTTGACCTTTCCACTACCCTCACCAAACCGTTTCACTTTGATTTTATCCACCTGTTGCACCGTCAATAAAAATCTCAACCCATGGTCACACTTTTCGAAGCTTTTGGGCAAAGTCTGTATATATTACATCTGTCATTCTAGTTGTTGGGTGCTTCTAGTGCGTTCTAGGACCTTGTCGTAGTGATACCAATATTTGAGACAGACAGGAGCGACCCTGTTCTAAACCGCTGTTGCCCTGGGTTTGTGTAACTGAATGGGTTTCTTGATGGGTGTGTGATCTGCTTCTTAGGACTCTTTCCAAAGATTTTTATGGATAGGATGTTAGTGCTATCGTCTGTGGTTCTTTGCTTTGCTTTAACTGCCCCGTTTGTGGAGTGGGCTAGTGTCTGTGTGTTTTTATTAACTTTGGGACAACCCCCGTGTCCATGCTCCCTCTCCATAGGATGGTAAGGCTCGTAGATAGGGGCCTTCTTGCGAGTTCTTGGAGAACACGGAGTTCAACGAGTCTGGCCCGTCGGGCAGAGTTGCATGGGGCAATGGCTTGGTATCGGCCTGTTTCGAAGTCCATTTTTGGAGTCAAGGGATACCATCAAAAGCTTGTGTTAACCAATTCTAGTTGGCTCTCATCAGTAAAAATTCCCATTGTCTGACACGAAATCTCATGCATGCAGTGAATTTGCTTGTGCTTAACACATATTTTATTACATTAAACTACAGTACTTATACTATGCAAAGAATTTTTTTATTTTTTTATTTACATTACATGATTATCTGATTCTTTGTCATCTCACACTAGCCCCCAGGAAACAACCTCTCTGATCACCTTCCTATAAGTTACAAGATTGCTGTATCCATATACAGTGGTTCCTCTGATAATCGTTGGCTCGATAGTCGTGTACCTTATTGCGGGAATCGCGACGTATATTTTCGTCCAAACATTGGCTCGGTCAAATGGTCAGTTTGAGCTCACTATCGTCGTACGATCCTGGACGCAATAACTCATGGCTCTGGCCCACCTCGGCCTGCCTCCCAGCCAGTGTGCCAATTGTTTACCCATAGTGAGTACTGTTCCCTCACTTGTCATACAAAATATTTCATAATATTCCATTCATTTCAGTGCTTGCTAGTGCTAAATAAGCTACCGATGGTCTCCAAAGTAAGCTCCTGTAGCGCAAGCCTTTTGATTAAAGTGAAGAAATACGATTGAATGTTAAGAAAAACATCATTGAACAATATGAAAGTGGCGTTTATCGTGCCGTGAACTGGCCAGGATGTATAACAAACCCTATACAACCATATCTTCCTGATCGTGGCTTTAAAGAAAAGAAAATCAAGGAAGGCTGTTGTATGCGTTGGAGAAAACTGTGCGCCAATTGTGTCCACAAAGGGATTTTGAAGGTTTGTGCTGAACCCTGATGAGCCTATGTCAGTTGTGAAAATTTATTGTTGGCTTGGGAAGTTTCCATGTGGGGGTTGGATGTGGGTTTGGAGGAAGTGAGAAGAATGGTGGAGGACCACAATGAAGGCTAACCACCGAGGAGCTGCAAGAGCTTCAGCAGAACAGCAACAATCACAGCTCAGAATCTTGCTGCAAAGGGGAGAAAAGAGATGGAAGGTGCCTTTCAGAAATTAAGGAGATTTTGAAATGGTGGGGTAGGATGGAAAAGATTTATGGAGAGAAACATCACCCTGAGGAAGGATGTTGCAAGCCATAATCGGCAACTTGTACAGTGACAGTCTTGGCCCATTCTAGGGAAGTTTTTAAAGAGATGCCAAAACAGAGCTCTCTGACACTTATTTATTTGGCAAGACAGACTCCAGTGATTCTAGCAGTTCCTAGTGCATTAAGAAACAGAGAAGAGAAGTAACCCCAGAAAAGGACTTGGACCTGAGGTTGATGGAAGTGGGGATTCCCCTTCCAAACAGAAACTAATCAATCTCTCTCCTCCCAAGTCTTCCATACACTAAAGAAGAAATCCCATAAAGGTAAAGTGACGACGTTATGCTGTTAATGTTTTCATTCATTCATGTCCATTGTATTGTTTACGTACTACAATCTATATTTCATGTAAAAAATTTTTTTGTTTTTACTACTTCTGGGTGTCAGGAACGGATTAATTGTATTTACATTATTTCCTTATGGGGAAAATTGAATTCGAAATCTTAATTTAATTTATAGTTATTTATTTAACACACTGGCCCGATTCCCACCAAGGAAGGGTGGGCCCGAAAAAAAAGAAAAACTTTCACCATCATTTCACTCCTTCACTGCTTGCCAAAGGGTGCTTTACACTACAGTTTTTAAACGTGCAACATTAACACTCCCTCCTTCAGAGTGCAGCACTGAACTTCTTCCCATCTCCAGGACACAAGTCGCCTTCTATTCCGATAATCGTCGCACTTCCAGCAACAGATTAATCGACGAAAATGAAGGGACCACTGTTACTAGCCTGCAAGTCCCCCAACAATGAAACTTCTACTTTCATTATATTTATTATGACTATTTACTTTGTCTGTTAGTTAGGTGTTAATAACTGTGTGGCCTTTTGAGTCTGTAGTGATTAAGTTTGCAAACTTTATTATGGTCAATCCATCAAAAGTCTTACCTGGAAAAAACATCAGTCCAAATGGATAAGCTATAAAAACTATCAAGTATATTTGTGTGACATCCTTTATGGGATCATGAATCCAAATAGACAAGGAGTTTGCCCATTTTAGTAATTTTTGATACTGGTAAGGATATTATTTTTTTTTCAGTTACACAAAATATGTCAGCGTAGTTTTAAATTGTACAAAATGAACTATAAAGTAAGGCCAAAATCTGCCAAAGAACTACGGACATTTTACAATATTTTGAAATGTTAGCGATATTTTTTTTTATTTTATTATTATCACAACCGGCCGATCCCACAAAGGCAGGGTGGCCCCAAAAATGAAAAAACTTTCACCATCATTCACTCCATCACTGTTTCTTGCCAGAAGGGTGCTTACACTACAGTTTTTTTTTAAACTAGCAAAATTTAACACAAACCCCCTCCTTCAGAGTGCATGGCATCTGTACTTCCCATCTCCATGACCCAGTCCGGCCTGCCGGTTTCCCCTGGAATCCCTTCATAAATGTTACTCGCTCACACTCCAACAGCACGTCAAAGTATTAAAAAACCATTTGGAAACTCGCATTGTTCACATCCTATCAAACACGCTCACGCATGCCTGCTGGAAGTCCAAGCCCTCGCACACAAAACCTCCTTTACCCCCCCCTCCCTCCAACCCTTCCTAGGCCACCCCTACCCCCGACTATCCTTCCACTACATAGACCTGATACACTCTGAAGTCATTCTGTTTTCGCTCAACCATTCTCTCTACATTCCGAACCACCTCAACAACCGTTCCTCACCCTCAGGACAACATTTTTGGTAATCCCGCACTCTCCTCCTAACTTCCAAACTACAATTCTACTGCATTATATTCACACCACACAATTGCCCTCAACATGACATCTCCACTGCCTCCAGCCTTCTCTCGCGCACCAGACATTCATCACCCACGCTTCACACCCATATAAAGCGTTGGTAAAAACATACTCATCTGCCATACATTCCCCTCCTTTGCCCTCCAAGACAAGAGTTCTTGTCTCCACAACTCTAAGTGCACCACTATCACTCTTTTTCCCTCATCAATTCTATGATTCACTCATCTTTCATAGACCATTCCCGCCTGACACTCCATCCCGTCCCAAATATCTGAATACGTTCACCTCCTCCATACTCTCTCCCTCCAATCTGATATTCATCTTTCAATCACCTAATCTTTTTGTTACCTCATAACCTACTCCTTTCCTGTATTCACCTTTAATTTTCTTCTTTTTGCACACCTAGAGAACCAAATTCATCCACCAATCTCTGCAACTTCTCTCAGAATCTCCCAAGAGCACAGTGTCATCGGGCAAAGGAGCAGCTTGACAACTCCCACTTTTGTGTGTGATTCTTTATCTTTTAACTCCAACGCCTCTTGCCAAAACCCTCGCATTTACTTCTCTTAACAACCCCATCTATAAATATATTAAACAACCACGTGACATCACACATCCTCCTGTCTAAGGCCTACTTTTACTGGGAACAAATTTCCCTCTTTCCTACATACTCTAACTTGAGCCTCACTATCCTCGTAAAAACTCATTCCATGCCTTCAGTAACCTACCTCCATCACCAAACACTGGCAACATCTGCACAATGCCGCCCCTATCCACCCTGTCATACGCCTTTTCCAAATTCCATAAATCGCGCACAAAGACCTCATTTAGCCCTTATCTAAATACTGTTCACTTATATGGTTTCACTAGATAAACACCTGGTCCACACAACCCCTACTTTCCGAAAGCCTCCTTGTTCATCTGCTTATCCTATTCCTCGTCTTACTCTAATTCTTTTCAATTATAACTCTACCATACACTTTACCAGGTACACTCAACAGACTTAACCCCTATAATTTTTTGCACTTCTTTTATATCCCTTTGCCTTTATACAAAGGAACTATGCATGCTCTCAGCCAATCCCTAGTACCGTTAATACCCTCTTCCATACATTATTAAATAATGCACCCAACCACTCCAAAACTAATCCCCACCTGCTTTTAAAACATTTCTATCTTATCCCATCAATCCCGGCGCCTTTACCCCCTTTCATTACCTACTGCCTCACGAACTTCCCTCCACACTCAGCACAACTGGCTCTTCCTCAACTTCCTACAAATGTTATCCTCCTTGCCCTATACACGAAATCACAGCTTCCCTAGTCTTCATCAACATTTAACATTCCCACAAATATCCTTCCCATCTTCCCATAACGCTGACCTATCCTTTAAAACTCAACTCTCCCTCCTATTTTTAACTGACAAATCCATTTTTTCTCTAGAGGCGTTTCCTTAACTTGTTAATCTCACTCAACCACAAACTTTGGTGCTGTATGCTGTGCTCAAAAGGTACATTCCTTCCTTTCACCCAAGTAAAATACTTAGACACATCATGCAAGCATACTTCCACTGCCGAATTTATACTCATCCGTCGTTCTTGAAATTCATCTACGATGGTAGAGTAGAAGTCAGCCCTCATGAACTCACGAAGACCCTTGAAAATTCCATTCAGTGCCACACCATACAGCTCTTCGTTGGGGATGCCATAACAGTCCCTGATAATGCTTGGCAGGAGAACGTTCATCGTGTCGTTGCTTAAAGTTCCTCTAACCAGCTGAAAGCAGACAGTATTAATGCGCCGGTACAGTCGGTCCGCCATCTTGGCGCTAATACTATGTTTTCCTCACCAGGTGGAGTGCAAGAGAACCAGTAGAAGCGTCCTCTCTCCCCGCAGGTCGAGAGACGAATGAGTCGTGGACAGAATTAAGGTTTGTGGAATATGGTACATGGCGGAAGTGCAGGAGAGTAGGAAGATAAATTCGGAATTAGTTACGAGCAGGGTTTTGGGTAGGCTAGGAGGCTTAAGGGCTAGGGACGTAACATTACAGCAGAGAGTTTTAGTGGTCAACTCTCTGGTTTACAGTAAGGTGTGGGGAGTGGCTGAGGTGTTCCCTTTAAGAGCAGAGGATATTGCAGAAATCCAGAGGAAGGTTAAGGTATGTGTGGGGTTTGGGAGGGCATGGTTGAGCAAGGACGTGGGGATGACGGAGGGAGACGTGGGGGTCTTGGCCTGATGTCATTGGGTCATAGAGTAATGACTTTATATATTAAACAAAGATATATCCGGACTGGGGGGAACAGAGGAGTCGGGTAGGTAGGGTAATGGAGGATGCACGAAAGATGGTGGTGTGGAAGGGATTTGAGGTATTGTGGGATATGTTGAGGGTTTTTTACATGTTAAACAGGTGTCCACGTTAAAGGTCAAACAAAATGGTGGGTGCTGTGGTAGGCAAGGGTGCTTACAGGGACTTGCTGTATATCCAACATATGACGGGGAATAAGCATATGGAGGAAAGTTTGGCTTGCTTAGAATACCAGCGAGGGTACGAGATTTTTAGTATATCGTTTTTCTGATGGGAATATGGCCTCTAGGGATGTGTTATATAAAATTTGGGGCTTGTGAGAGAGGACTCATGCTTGCATTGTGGGGACATCGAAACGGCTTTTCATGCGGTATATTTTTGTCCCTCTTTGGAGGGGGTGAGGTTATTTGGGTGGTGAGAGTTATCAGACTTTTGGGGGGGGGGCAATGGCCATTCCTACGGGCCTTAATGTTGGATGTAACTGGGGTGCCTGGTGATGTGGGTAGAGCCTTAATGTATGTTATGACGGATTATTTACATGTATCTTGGGGGATGAGGGAGGTTAGGGGAGAGTTGAGGATAAAAGCGTTAGCAGCGAGATTTTATAGAACTATGTGTAGGATAGGCAAGTCTATGGTGGAGGTGGGTAGTTAGCTTTTCGGAGGGTTACCGGAATCTCACTGTGGGGGGTCTCCCCCTCATGAACCCAGGGGGGGGCAAAGGGTTTGGGCTCCTACCGGGGGATACATGAGGGTGGGTTGGTTAGGCTTCTTTGTAGTGTGGATGGTGGGAGGGTTATGAATAGAGTGGGAAAGGGAGTGAATGAGGATTTGGAATCTATGGTTTGTTCACTGCATACAGGATAACCTTAAAAACCATGATGACTAAACCTTGGGATCTCGGGTTTAGAGCAGAATGATGTTAAAATAAAACACACAAGTTAACTTGATTTGTTGTATAACTTATGTTTTTGAAGTGCTGTGACCCTGCCAGTTGCTTTGTGGGAAAAATTTTTTGCTATGTTTATATATGAAATCATGTCTTTGGCTTAGTCAATTTATTTTTTTTACATATAATGCACCTTTTTCATGTACCAAAATGATATTAATGATAATGAAAATTTAATGAAAAGTGAGG
>NC_069399.1:50075487-50103747 GCF_026875155.1 Cherax quadricarinatus | reverse complement strand
ATGCTCTGAATCGGGGGCCACTGAAATTGAGAAGCTATTTTGTACAAAAAAGGTGATAAGTTATTTTTATCTCCTGCCTTGTTTTTAACCCTCTGACTGCTTCAGCCGTATACACATGTATCGTCTTACGAGCCAGTGTTTTGGACGTACATGTATATATATCAACAATTCTAGTTTTCAAATAAAGCAGGAAGCTGGTAGGCCCACATGTGAGAGAATGGGTTTTGTGTGGTCATTTTTGCACTGTATGAAAAATCCGGGCAGCAAGTAGTACAAGAGAAAAAAAAACTCCGCCCGGGAGTTTTTGGTTTAAAAATGCTGACTTTCAGGTGTATTTTCATATGGTATTTAGGGAGTATTTCGTTTTCAGGTCTCATTTGATATAATGGAAAACATATTGCAGAAATAGTTGTGATTTTGATTATTTTCACAATGAAAAATGACCTCGAAATTGAGCTCAAGTAGCAGAAATGTTCGATTTTTACCAATGTTCAAGAGTAAACAAATCACACCACACATCCATGTCAACTGGGGAGTGTGATATTCTTTCACTAGTGCACTGATATTATTTATACCATTTTTACAAAAAATGCAGTAGTCTGCATAACAATAAATCTTCTATAGAAAGTAAGAGTAATATAAGAGGAGCCTGGAGACATGACTAATGAACAGAGGATGTGTTATTTTAGTGCCAAGAATGTCTGCATTGTTTATTCTGGACCCTATTTTGAAATTGGCTTTTTAAAATTTGTGTAAAATTGGGCCAAATTACCAATTTTCCGACTATTTTACTGGATGTTGAAGTCAGTAAATGGGCAGTTTTTTGTACTCATTTGATAGAAAAAATGGAGTTCTAAAGAAATTGCTACGAGTTTGATTGATGGAACATTGGAATTGGCCAAAAATAGGGTTCAAAAGTCAGCAAAATCGCCAATGAGCATATATCCCCGAGATCGCTAACTTCGCGGGAGCTAATTCTGTAAGTTTTCGATAAATTTTTTTGTACTTTTGGTGTCGTTACCATCGCAAAGTTTGTCTTCTTTTCATAAGAAAAAAATTTTTTTTTTCAAATATTTTTCAACATAAAATTTGACAATTTCAAAAAAGGGGCTTGCGACAGTCAAAGGGGTTAAGGGTGCTGATGATGACGAGACTTCTTTTGGGGGGTGGTCGAGCTAGGAATAGTGAATTTAATTCACATATAATTAATAACCTACTGTTCAACTATGAAATAATTACTGTCCTACTGTACAACTATGATAAAATCTTAGTATTAAGTAGCTGTAAGCCAAAAATGTTTAAGTTGGCCCATAATCCCTAGGCATAATAGAGGCTCTCTTTGCATTGCAACCCACTATTGTAAATACAAAATCTCAATGTACTATTTGCAAAGACATAAAAAAAATAAATAAATAAATTCAGGTAGGTGCCCGTGAGGCAGTCTGATGGACAGGTTTTGACCCTGAGATTTTGCTCGCTAGATTCTTTCCTATGGTGGAGAATAAAAATTTAGTCTGTTTGCTGTTTCAGTTGGTGGGAGTAGGGGTTCATCTGAATTTGTTAATTTGAGTGTTGGGGTTTTTGGATATCTTTCTAGTTCCTAGAATTTCAGATAGGGTTTTCCAGGTTTTTTTCATATCATTTTTTTAAGTTATGTACGGGTGGTCCCTCGTTTATTCGTATTTAATTCCTTTCCTGGAGCAGCTACTATTATCGAAATAGATGATTTTCGAATGAATTTTCATCATAAGAAATAATATTAAATACAATTAATCCATTGTTGACACCAGAAGTATTAAAACAAAATTTTTTTTACATGAAATATAGATGTAGTACATAAACAATACAATGGGAAATGATGAAGGGAACATTAACAGCATAACACTTGCCTTTATTGGCAATTTTCTTAGTGAAATGGAAGACGAAAGGAGGAGAGATTGGATTATTACAGTTTGGAAGGGGAATCCCCACTCATCAACACCTCAGGTACCAATTGCTTTTTGGGGTTACTTCTCTTCTGTTTCTTAATGCCACTAGGACCACTTGAGTCACTGGAGTCCTGTCTCACAAAATAACTGTCCAGAGAGCTCTGTTTTGGCATCTCTTTAAACCCCTTCAGGGTCCAAGGCCAAAATCTGAAGTGGTGCCCCAGTGTCCAAAAAATTAAAAAAATTTGTTATTTTTTTTTATGAAATGGTAGAGACTTTTTCTGAAGGTAATAAAACAAAAATTTATGAAATTTGAGGGAAAAATTTGACAAAATTATGCTCTCGCGAATTTTAAGGGTGTCAGCGATATTTAGGGAATGGCAATTTTGCAGACTTGACTCCCATTTTAGGCCAATTACATTATTCCGGCAACCAAATTCTTAGCTATTTTCACTAGTATTACTTATATTCTATCGATTGAGCATAAGAAACGCCAAGTCAACTTTATTGAAAATTTTCATCTTATTATGCACTATTCTAGTCATGAGTTAATTACCCAATCTTATACTTGCCCAATTTTACCAATACCTTATTGCCAATCTATTTTAAATTTTTTATTATTGCCCTTATTATTTGTAAAGTTTATTCCCCAAATTTTTTATTATATACAGTGGACCCCGCTTAACGATCACCTCCCAATGCAAACCAATTATGTAAGTGTTTTATGTAAGTGCGTTTGTACGTGTATGTTTGGGGGTCTGAAATGGACTATCTAACTTCACAATATTCCTTATGGAACAAATTCGGTCAGTACGGCACCTGAACATACTTCTGGAATGAAAAAATATCGTTAACCGGGGGTCCACTTTTACTTTTTTTACAATTGCCCTTTTCTATTGTAGACTTTATCCCCCCAATTTATTTTACTTTTCTAACCTTTTGTTACCTTTTTTTTAAGCTTCTATATTCAATTTCCAACTTTAATAATCCGTGTACCACCTTACCATCATATTATAACCAAGTCATTGCCTTTTTTATTTTTTTTATTATTTTTTATTTTCTTTTGCCACCTCAACTTGTGTATTCTGTCTCCTCAAATTATATTTAGTTATATTTTAGTTCTTGTTAACAACTTATATTAGACCTTATGCAATTACAAGCGAGTCTTGTGCCTTTTTAAAAACTAGTATTTTTTATATTACAGGTCGGCCACCCACTAATCCGGCATCATTGGGACCTGTAATGTGGCCAGATTAGTGATTTTGCCGGATTACAGAGTGGTTACGTTGGAATACACTTAATTAACCTATCAATAGAGACTTTCTGCTACATCTTCCTCATTTTCATCACTGCTTTCTCCTCCATGGCTTGCTGCTGTGGATTTACAACCACTACACAATTTCTGAGTCAGTATAATGATGAAATTTGAGTCAGTAAAATTTGATTTGAGTTAGTATTATGAGAAATTTAAAAATTATGCTAGCCAAAATTAGTGCCGGATTACTGAGGGAAAACCGGATAACTGATTGCTGGATTAGTGATGGCCGAACCTGTATTAGATTAAACCCTAGTTGTACTTTAGCTCATTCTAGCCCAATACACAAACACCAAATCATTATATTAGACCTTAGTGCAATTACAGGTGAGAGTCTGGTGCTATTTTTAATTTGTATTTTTATATTTTTTAGTTCATACTTGGTTGTACTTTAGCTCATTCTAGCACAACACATATACAATATCAACTTCATTATGTTTAATTATTGACTATACTCTATATGCCCAAAAGTGCTTTAGCTATATAGTTGTCCAAACTTCCCACTACTAACAGATATCAGTATTAGAACTCACCGCACAATACAGGATATAAATAACCACTATTTAAACCTAATGATGAATGATCACATTGACCCTGATAAAAAACCTCCACAATATAACACCCAATCAAAACCTCCCTGGAAATTTAACTGCCTTTATTACACAGCATCACAAGCCAGCACTATCCTAAACAGTGCTAAAAGTCTATCAGTTCTTAACTACAACATCAGGTCCTTAAGCAACACTATGATTACCTCCGGGCCCACTCCTTGAATCGCTAAAGACACCCTTCTCCTGCATTATTTCTTACAAGACGGGCTTAAGCAGACAATAATACTCCCATCCCAGGAACATTGGCCAAATTTTCATTTCCCGGATCACTATTTTGTAGTTGACTTGGGATTCTTGTGCTCAATCAATAGATGAAGTAATACTAGGAAATAGCTAAGAATTTGGTTGTCTGGAATAATTTAAATTGGCCTAAAATGGGAGCCCAAAGTCGCAAAATCGCCTTTTGCTAAATATTCCGCAAATCAAAATTTGCGAGAGCATAATTTAGTCAATTTATCAAAATTTTGTACTTTTTGTTTTATTACCTTCAGAAAAAGTCTCTGCCATTTCATAAGAAAATAACAATTATTTTTTAAAATCTTGAACTTTGGTGCACATTTTTGAAATTGAACCTCTGACCTGAAAGGGTTAAGTCCTCTCATTATTTTGTTGAAGGTAATTGGGGTAATTTACTGGGTGGTTATGAGAAAGGTTTGGGTAGGGTTTGTGATATTGTCTGTGATAATGCCTGATTTTAAAGAGGATTTGGTGTTAGGCAGTGTGGTCTAATAAGGAGCACTGGCCTTGGGAAATTTTTGTGGGAACAAGCAGTGGCTCAGTGTTTGTGAATTCGGTTACTTGTGGGTCCTGGTCATGTAGGAAAATTATGTTGAAATCTCCTGTGAGCAGTAAGTGGTCTTTGTTCATGTACGCATCAGTTACGTTTCCTAATTTGTCACTAAAATGGTAAATGTTCGACTGTGGTACTCTGTAGTAGATGTTTATGACAGGTTTTGTTTTAAAATTTAGCAATTACATATTCTCCTGATTGTCCCTTTTGCAAGAATTGTTGATACATTCAAGTTGATTTTATTAGTACATAGCTGTTCCACCCCTTTGCTGGTCTGTCCTGCAGTTGTGTATGGCTGTGTAACCAGGAATGACAGACATCTGTAGTACCAGGGTTTAGCCAGGTTTGGGTGAGTGTGATGATTGACATACGGTATGCAGGGAATTGAGTAATGCTGTGAGGTCACCGTAATGTTTTTCTCAAAGATCTGAAAATTGTAATTAAAGATACAGTGGACCCCCCACCAACGAAGGCATCGTCTAACAATAAATTCGACTAACGAAGTGTTTGAGCGTAAAAATTTTTTGGGCCCGGCCAACGATGAAAAACTACCAACAAGATTCGTCCGGAACGCGTCCAAAGTGTCCCATCTGGCGTTAGAGCCCTTTCGGACAAAAAAGCTGCTGAAAAATATGTGCAGGAATTCCAGGGGTACATACAGGCTGAAGGATTTCAACCCCAACAAGTGTTTAATTGTGACAAAATAGGACTGTTAGGAATAAAAATGCCAAAAAGGACCTACATTACACAGGAGGAAAAAGCACATCCCAGGACAAGCCTATGAAGGACAGGGTTACTTTAATGTTGTGTAGTTTAAAGCTAGTGGGGATTGCAGAGTGAAAACCTCTGCTCATGTATCACTCAAACTCCCAGTGTTCAGGAAAAACTATGTCATCAAGGCTAATTTGTGTGTGATGTGGAAGGCAAACAGTAAGGCATGGGTCACTAGTCATTTTCATTGAGTGGTTTTATCACGTGTTTGGCCCCACAGTGAAAAATTACCTCCTGGAAATAAATTGGACCTTAACTGCCTCCTGGTATTAGACAATGCTCCTGCTCATCCTTCAGATTGCCAGAGCAAATTTTTGGGGGAGTTGAGTCTTATTAAAGTAAAGTTTTTTGCCTACTAAAAACACTCCTCTCCTCCAGCCCATGGACCAGCAGGTCATTTAAAATTTCAAAAAATGTACACCCAAAACAATATTTCAAAAGTGCTTTGAATTTACTCAGACACTTTATTGACCCTAGGAGAGTTTTGGAAAGATCACTTCAGTATCCTCAATTGCATAAACCTTACAGGTAAGGTTAGGAGGGAGTGGGCTAACAGGACCTTGAACTCTGCTTGAGGAAACTGTAGCCAGAACGTGCAAAGAAGGATTTTGAAGGGTTTCGGGCTAACCCTGAGAAGCCTATGCCAATTGTGGAATCTATTGTGGCAATGGGCAAGCCCTTGGGGTTGGAGGTTAGTGGGGAGGATGTGGAAGAGTTCATGGAGGATGAACTTTCCACTGATGAGCTGCAAGAGCATCTGCAACAGCAATTCAAGTTTATTCTCTATAAGGGTTACAATGTGGGGTTTACAGGTTTTGGGTATTGTGTGGTTTACATGTTATAAAATACTAATTACAGAGGGGCCACTAGGACACCTAGCATGGCTAGGCATTTCGAGCAGACAGATTAATCTTAACATTAAATCCTTACAGATTAAAGGTATTAAGCTAAGTGACTACATTATAATTTGTGAGTTTTGCAATGTGAATGCTTTTTTTTTGGCACAATACAAAGTGTCTATATTGGAGTATCATAGGCAAACTTATGAAATAGTTAGGATTTATTATTTTAAGATTAAGATTAGTATTTCTGGGTTTATAGTCAGTGGGTGAGTGAGTAATTGTGAACCACCAGGTGGTTACCATGTAGTTAGTTGTCGGGGTGGATCAGGGAGATAAGATGTTTTCTAACTGTAGTTTTGAAAGTGATGAATGTGTCTGCAGTTCTAGAGTTTTCAGGTAAGGTGTTCCAGATGTTAGGTCCTTTGAAATACATTGATTTTTTGTAAAGGTTTAGTCGAACACGGGGAATGTCATAGAGATGTTTGTGTCCGGCGTTATGCCTGTGGATCCTGTCACAACTATCAAGAAAGTTTTAGGTCAAGGTTAATATTGGAATTTAAGGTCCTGTAGATATAGATTGCACAGTAGTAAGTGTGGATGTTCTGAACAGGGAGTAAGTTCAGATCTATGAAGAGTGGGGGGGGGTGTATTGCCAGGGATGGGATTTAGCGATTATTCTTACTGCGGTTTTTTGTTGGGTTATTATTGGCTTTAGGTGTGTTGCTGCAGTTGAACCCCAAGCATAGATAGCATAGGTGAGGTATGGATATACAAGTGAATTGTATAGTGTGAGAAGGGCAGTTTGCGGCACGTAGTATAGTATCTTGGAGAGGATCCCCACCGTTTTGGATACTTTTTTATGTGTTGGATATGGGTGCTGAAATTTAGGTTGTTGTCGAGGTATAGGCCAAGGAATTTGCCCTCATTATGTCTGGCAATTAGTGTTGTCGATCTTAAAGTTAAGTTGCGCAACACCTGCTTGCTACCCAACATAATATAGTGGTTTTGCAGGTTAAGTGTAAGTTATTGGCTGTCATCAAGTCATATTTTGGCAGCCTCGTTAACAATCGGTTTAGGGTGGCAAGATTGGGTGGGAGGGTGACACAAGTCGTGTCGTCAGCATATGCAAGCTTATTTGGCCTCTTATACCACAGTGGTCAATTTGTGGAAGTAGGATGCCAAGGTTCTACTGTTGTCAAACACTTTTCAATAGGTCAATAATAATTCCAGCGGATTTCCCTTATTTTCCAATGCTTTTGTAAAGCAGTCTAGCATTTTTATAATTGCATTCATTAGTGCTTTTATTTTTCCTGAATCCCCAAAATTTGGGAGGGGTTGAGTATGTTTGTGACATTTTAAATGAATATAGTCTCCTGTGCACGATTCTCGAAGATTTTTGGATAGCAATGGTAAGTTCGATATTGGCCTATAGTTGTTTACATCTGTAGGTCACCACCTTTATGTATTGGTGTAACCCTTGCTGTCTTATTGGTGTCGGGGGAAAGTGCTAGTTTCTAGTGGGCTTGTTAAAAAGTAATGTAATAGCATGCGAAAGGAAAATGGGCGCTCGGTTTGTACAATAATGGTGGGACATGAGACAGATTCCCCCCAGATATTTTTAAGTGACTTAATGATCGCGGTGACTTCCGTGGGCTCAGTTGGTACAAGAAAGAAGGAATTTGGAAAATTCCCCTCTAGGTAATCCCGGCACAGGCACTGGTACGTGGGGTTTTACTGGCGAGATAGATCCCATGTTTTGATAAGAAGTCGTTTATCTTGTTAGCTGTTTCAGTGGGATGCAGTGGTGTTTCATGAGGTTTAGTTAGAACAAAAATTGTTTTTTTTTTCCAGTTTGTGGGTCCCAGAAAACTGGGAAAGTGTTTTCCAGGTCTTTTTTTTTATATCTCCTCTTGTGTCAGTGAATCTGCTGGAGTAGTACAGTTGTTTGGCTTTCTTTATTAATTTGGCGAAACTGTTGAATATTGTTTAAGAATATCTGTGTTTTTTAAGCCCTGTCTATATTGCTTTTCATATTGGTGTTTCTCATCAATGGATTTCAGAATGCTGCTGGTTAGCCATGGGCAACCAAACCGTTATACATGATCTGTTTCGTTTTTCTAGGACCAATGTTGATAGCCTAAATATTTTTGTTAAGAAAATTGTCTGTCCAATCGTCAATACCCTTGGCATTGGAGAATTCTATAGGCAGTCAACAGTCTAGGTCTGCTGTGAAATTCCTTAAACGAGGCCCCCGTCATGGAGTCTAAATGAAACTGTTGTATTCAGTGGTGGCTTACTAATGTTTGTTAAGAGGAAGGTTGGGTAGTGGTCAGTATGCTGTCTGTGATTATCCTGATTTAAGGGGGCCCATATATTGGTCCTATGTGGTCTATTATAGTTGCACTTGTCTCAGTCAGCCTGGTTGGTTAGTTATTGTTGGTATGAGAAGTGTGTTGTTCATATTGTTGATGAAATCAGTCTGATTATCTGGTAGGGGCCCAAAGGGTTTATATTGAAGTCTCCAGCTAAGTGAAAAGGTGGTGCTTGTTCATTTGTCTGTTTGTTATTAGTGACTTTAGATTCTCACTGAAGTTTGGATGTTTGTGTGGGGTATCCTGTATATGGCACCGATTGTTATAGGCGTCTTGAGGTTTTTTTACAGTAAAATTAGAAAAATGTTTTCCCCCTATTCATCACAAAAACAATTAGTGCTAATACAAGATAGTTTTGGGTTTGAGTAATATATTGCAGTACCCCCCCAACTTTGGGATGTCTGCAGTTGTGGATTGCTGTGTATCCTGGTAGTGGGTATAAAATTAACTGTTTTCCTGCTTAAGCAAGAATAATGCAGGAGAAGGATGTCTTTAGTGACTCAAGGAGTGCCAGGAGGTCATCATAGTGTTTGTTTAAGGACCTGATGTTGTAGTTAAGAACTGATAGACTTCGAGCAGTTCAGGATAGTGCTGGCTTGTGATGCTGTGTAATAAAGGCAGTTACTTTCCAATAAGATTTGATTGTGTTAGATTATGGAGGTTTAGATCAGGGTCAACATGATCATTCATCTTTTAGGTTTAAATAGTGGTTGTTTATATCTGTATTTTTGTGGCGAGTTTTTAATACTGATTTCTGTAGTGGTGGGGGGGTTTGGATAAGTATACCGCTAAAGCAGTTTGGTCATATAGAGTATCGTCACTAATAAACATAATGAAATTGATATTGTCTGTGTTGTGCTAGAATGAGCTAAAGTACAACTAGGTATAACTAATGCTACCAAAAAAAAATTACAAGTGGCACCAGACTCATTCTTGTAATTGCACAAAGGTCTAATATAATGAATTTAGTGTTGTCTATGTATTGAGCATAGAATGAGCTAAAGTACAACTAGGTATAGTTAGAGGCCACAAAACCCAGGAAATTGCTTCAAATGGAGGGGAGAGAAAATTTAGGAAGTTGCCTTCTTTAACGATTGAGGAAATGTGACAATGTGGACAAAGGTGCAACCTTTATGGAGGAAAAAACACCCTGACATAGCTATTGCAAGCCGTGCTGGTGCTTACAATGACAAAGTTGTGAACCACTTTAGGAAAATTTTTAAAAGGGAACACGAGTACAGAGCTCTATGGACAGTTTTTTGGTGCACGAGGTCCAGCGACTCAAGTTTTTCCCCAGGGCATTAAAAAACAAGGGGAAAAACCCCGGGAAAAGGACTTGCTACTGAATCCTTAGGAAGGGGATTCCCCCCCAAAAAATTTTAAACTCCACCACTCTCCCCCATCTCACACACTCACTAAAATCTTCAATAAAAGGGACTTTACCTTTTTTAACCCCTTTTAAGATTTCGGGGTAAAACTACTCCTGTCATTTATTCTTTATTTTACGACATATTTATTTTGGGATTATCTTCCTTTTTTTGTGAGGAAAATGTATTTCATTTTTTTTTTTTTTTTTTTTTTTTTCCAAACTTTTTTGGGGGGTTTTGGAATTTTCCCTTATTTCTTACGGGAAAATTAATTTGACTAACGATAAATTTACTAAGATGACATCGGAACATTAATTTTCGTTGGTCGAGGGGGCCACGTAAATTATGTTATTTTGGCCAGAGTTTGTCTTTGCTTTGGGCTTCTGTATAATAATAACAATGCTGTCGATGCGTCCAAATTTTTAAAACCCTTTTAGGGTTTGAGAGGCCCTTCCTTAAAATTGTTCTAGGGTCGAAATTTTTTTTAGGGTAAAAAAAAAAAAAAAAAAATTTTTATGAAAAAATAGAGAATCTTTTCCCGATCATGACACCAAAAGTATGAAATTTGATGGAAAACTTACGGAATTATGCTCTCGGCGAAGTTAGCGTCTCAACGATGTTATGCATCGTGATTTCGCCCACTTTCAGCCCTATTTTTCGGCCAATTCCAGTGTACTAGTCGACAAAGAATCATAACTATTTCTGCTAGAAACTATAACTGCTAACTCTTCTTCTCCATTTTTTTCTCCTTTCAAACGAGTACAGAAAACCACGCCATTTACTGATTTCCCCTATTCCATTAAAGTTGTCAGAAAAAATTAGCAATTTTAAACCAACCAATTATCACACAAAATTCCAAGATGTCATTTCTAATAGGGTCCAGAATAAACAAAGAGACATTCCTGCACAAAATAACCTTTCCTCTGTTCATTAGTCATGCCCCAGGCCCCTCTTACTATTTCTTTTTGCTTTCCACTTTTGAATTTTTATTCTCACAAAAAATAGAAGACTTACTGTTTGATGCAGACTAGTACTGCATTAGTGTAGAAATTGTATAAATAATACCAGCACAACTTGTTGAATGGAAATAAGATTCACCAGTTTGAACATGTATGTGACCACGTGCCATATTTGTTTAAACTTTGAACTTTGGCAAAAATCAAACATTCTGCTACTTTGAGCTCAATTTCAAGGTACTTTTCGTTGTGAAACAATCAAAATCATGTCAATTTCTGTAATAATGTCTTCCATTCTATAAAAGAATACACAGGAAAACTAGAATAAATACAATCATAAATACCATACAAAATACAGTGCCAAGTCGCTGTTTTAAACCAGTTTTTTTTTGTTTTTCTCATTACCACTGTGTGCTGTGGATTTTTTTATACTGTGCACACGTGACCACATAGCCCATTCTTTCATATGTAGAACTACCAGCATTTCTCATTCGCTAGATTAGAAGGCTCTAGAATTACGCGTACTAGTACATCAATACCCGTGCGTAAGCCGCACTAGTGCCCCGTTTGGGAAAAACCCCGAAAAGGGTTATAAAGATTGAATATCAAGATCAATGCATAAGCATTATTGTGGCAAAGAAAAGATACATCTCGGCCGAACATGTTGGTCCTCCTTCCACTGGTGTAGGAGTGATTTTGGTGAAAAGTATTGTCTTTGCCATAGTGTACTCAAAGTATCTGTTGCTTTCCCTGACAATAATTTCCGTCCATGGGGGAGTGCTCAAAGAATAACTCGAAACTGTTCTGTACTGTTGGCATTGTTCCCAAGTGTACAATATGGCCGTATTTCCACTTGACTTTCATCAAAATTTATGGATTGGGAACAAAAATGTTGTCAGCTTCCTGCCAATCCCAGGTGCAGTCCCTGCTGGTGGTACTGGATATGACAGGTGGTTGTGGAGATCTGTGGGTTATGGAGGTTGTGGTTGTTGGTAGGCTGGTGTGGTGGGTGGGTGGGTGGTGGTGGCCTTTGTTGTAGTTCACTGAGGCAGCAGCATGGGTGGCAAGCATGGCCACTGCTGGTGCCTCACAGCTGGCAGCACACCACAGCCACCACTAGCACATTTTCAATCCCAATTTGCAACACATATCATCTTCATTTTCACTATCTGTTCCCTGTTGTACAGCCACAGGATGGAGCACTCCAAGTGTACTCCTTCCCCTTGGAATAGCCCCCAAATAATTGGGGCACACTACCATAGCACTTACCGTCGTATATCCTGATGCTTCACTGGAGAATATTTCACATTCACTATCCTACATGGAATGGTTATCAAGCTTGTAGTTCCATATCATGATCACATTTTTGCTCACATCCAATCTGGATAATGGGAAAATAGGAGTTTCCTCTTTTTTCTGATACAACTTGAAGCATGAACAAGACGCCCAGCACAAGAGGTGGAAGTTGAGGGTCATCTGTATTTTCCCTCACTAGTACCGTATTATGGTCAATATGTTTCGTCACATTAACAAAACCTTAAACTCATTTTCACTGGCACTTCCATCTGATGTTAGAACTGCCACTGGGGAACAAGTGACCCAATTGTCGAGGAGTTTCTTACACGAGCGAGGCATCGTGAACAAGGTGTACATAAAATGTGTTCCCCACAATGCACCACGGGTCCCAATTTTTTTCCTACGGCGCACTTGACCATGGCAGACCCATTCTCTCACATCTAGGCCTATCACTTTGGTCCCACTTGATTTGAAAGGCGCTAAATTTATGCATACTAGACATCAATAACCCTGGGCGCATAAGCCGAACTAGTACGTCGGAAACCTGAAAGTGTAAAAGTGAAGTGGTTAATGCGAAACATGGCATCAGTGGAATCCCAGTGTTTTTTTCCACGGGCCATTTGCTCCTAGCTTAGTGCTCCCACAAGGTTACAAGGTGCTCCCAGATTTTTTAATAGTGTAATAGACCCATTCTTTCATGTCTAGGCGACAAGCCTATTTTGTTAAATTTTGAAGGAAGAAAAATAAAAACGTAGATCTACGTTTGGACAGTTTAAAGGTTAAAAACTCCTCGACATCGCCTCGTGTCTCTGTCCTCACCCCTCTGCAAAAATGCAATGCCACATCAAAATCCCCAAGAACTGGAATTCATTTCCCAAGCCAGGAAAAATGTCCATCTGCCAGTCAATTTAAGGCTGCAATTAAAAAAATCATCTGCCAAACTTAACTATACCCAACAGTATACTGATGGCCTGGAAATCATAGCACAAGTTTAAACAACTCAAGAAATCCCATTTAAACTATTAGATCACTAAATCAAATTACAGCTTTAACACTTAAAATTGCACTAATCGTATTTTTTTTTATTATTGTTACCCATCTACTATAAATTATTAAAAAAAATTTTTTACCTCCTTTTACAATTATGCCAAAATAAAAATTAACATTCCATAACCTATGTCTAGTTTTAAGTAGTGATCGTCCACCACAATACCTGAGAGAGAGTTCGGGGGTTGAACGCCCCCTAGCGGGCCCGGTCTTGACCAGGCCTCCCCTGGTGATCAGAGCCTGATCAACCCATGCTGTTACGCTGGCTACACGCAAACCACGAACTGACCACAGCCAGCTGATCAGGAATCCGACTTTAAGGTGGCATTGTCCAGTGCCAGCTTGAAGAGCTGCCAGGGGTCTGTTTGTAATCCCCCTTATGTAATGCTGGGAGGCAGTTGAACAGTCTCGGGCCCGACACTTATTATATGGTCCTCTTAACGGCTTAGTGACATCCTGCTTTTCATTGGGGGATGTTTGCATCGTCTGCGAAAGTCTTTTGCTTTCGTAGTGAGTGATTTTCGTGTGCAAGTGCGGTACTAGTCCCTCTAAGGATTTTCCAGGTGTATATAAACATGTAACTACCCCGCCTGCAATCCAGGAATACAGGTCAGGAACCTCAAGCGCTCCCCCAGTAATTGAGTGTTTTATCTTCCCCCCGTTATGTATGCTCGCCGTGAAGGTGTCTCTGCTGTACATTTTCTAGGTCAGCAATTTCACCTGCCTTGAAATGTGCTGTTAGTGTGCAGCAATATTCCAGCCTTGATAGAACAAGTGACCTGAAGAGTGTCATCATGGTATTGGCCTCCCTAGTTTTGAAGGTTCATCATTATCCATCCTGTCATTTTTTCTAGAAGAGCCTATCGATACAAATGTTAATGGCGCTTGTAAGGCGGAGATCCTCCAACTGATCACTCCCCGGTCTTTGAGATGGTTTTACGCTCTATTTGTGGCCAGAAATTGTTTTGTACTCT
Organism: Cherax quadricarinatus; assembly: GCF_026875155.1. Classification (NCBI taxonomy): domain Eukaryota; kingdom Metazoa; phylum Arthropoda; class Malacostraca; order Decapoda; family Parastacidae; genus Cherax; species Cherax quadricarinatus. The sequence continues at coordinate 50,089,478 of NC_069399.1, read as the reverse complement.
GATGAAGATTTAATTTCCTCGATGTTTACCATATCTGAGTAATTGAAAATACTCATCGTTGAACTTCATAATGTTTTCTGCAGCCCCTCCCCACTTAAGATTTGGTTGGGGCTATCCGCCTGAGCCTTGCAGTGTCTGTCAATGGAAGACACTGTCATGCCAGATTCGGGTGTCATCTGCAAAAGGAAGACACGGTGGGCTGTGGCTGACATCCCTTGTCTGTCAGATATGAAGATGAGAACAAGATGGTAGCGAGTGAATCTTATATCCTTGTGGAACAGAGCTTTTCACAGTGCCTTCCTCGGACTTACTCGTTGACCTATCTACTCTGTGTTCTTTTAGTGAGTAATATAGATCCCTTGACCGACTTATTCCTGTTATTCCTTAAGCACGCATTTGTGCGCTATTACGCCATGGTCCACACTTGTCAGGCTTTGCAAAGTCTGTAATATTACATCTGCAATCTTTTTGTCTTCTAGTGCATCAAGGCCCTTGTCGTAGTGATCGCAATAGTTGTAGACAGACAGGAGCGACCTGTTCTAGAACCCATTGTCCCTGGTTGTGTAACTGAGGGTTGTTCTTGATGGGTGGTGATCTTGCTTTCTTAGGACTCCTTCAAAAGAATTTTTATGATATGGGATGTTTAGTGCTGATGCGGTCTGTGGGATCTTTGCTGTTGCTTTAACTGCCCGCTTTGTGTGAGTGGGGCTATGTCTGTGTTGTTTTTAGTAACTAAAGGGAAACCCCCGTGTCCATGCTGTCCCCTCTCCTAGGATGGTAAAAGGCTCGTGATAGGGCCATCTTGCAGTTCTGAGAACACGGAGTCTCCACAGTCTGGCCCTGGGACAGATTGCATGGGCAAATTCATTATATCGCCTGTTTCGAAGTCATTTGGAGTCAGGATAACATCAGATAAGCTTGTGTTAGACCAAATCTGTGGCTCTCAATCAAAAAAATTCATTTTGTCTGACCCCGAAATGCTCATGCATGCCTAGTGGCTTTTCTTTGTTGCTTAACAATATTTTATTACAATTTAAACTACATGTAACTGTAACTATGCAAAGAATTTTTTTATTTTTTATTTTTACATTACAGATTATCTGATCTAATTGTCCAACCACCCTAGCCCCCAGCAAACACCCTCTGCGACCTCCTATAGTTACAGAATGCTGTAATCCATATACAGGCCCTACGATAATCGTTGGGTCTCGATAGTCCGTCCTTTTCGAAATCGTCAACGTTATTTTCGTCCAAACATTGGCTCGCAAAATGGTCAGTTGACTCACTAATGTCGTCGTACGTCCTTGACATAGTCTCATGCTCTGAGCCACTCTTCGGACCCTCCCTTTTTGTTTTTTTTTTTTTTTCCCCCCAAAAATGCCAGTGTGGCCATTGTTACCAGTTTGAGTGACTGTTCCTTCAACTTGTACATGACAAAATATGTTTCATAATATTCCATTCATTTCAATGCTTGCTAGTGCGAAATAAGCAACCATGGCTCCAAAGAAAGCTCCTAGTGCAAGCCTTTGATAAAGGAGAGAAATAACATTGAATTTAAGAAAAACATCATTGAACAATATGAAAGTGCATACTTGTGGCCGAACTGGCCAGGATGTATAACAAACCCCATACAACCATATCTTCCATCGTGGCAAAGTAGAAAAAGAACTCAAGGAAGCTGTTGTGCTTTGGAGAAAACTGGCCAAATTGTGTCCACAAGAGGATTTTTGAAGGGTTTGTGGCTGACCCTGATGAGCCCTATGTCATTTGTGAAATTTATTGTGCATTGGTAAGTTCCATGGGGTCTGGATGTGAGTTTGTGAGGATGTGGAAGAGTTGGTGGAGAGACCAAAAAGAAGAGCTAACCACACGAGGAGTGCAAGAGATTTCAGCAGGAACAGCAACAGATCACAGCTCAGAATCTTGCTGACAAAGGAGGATAAAGAGATGGAAGGTGCCTTCAGAATAAAGGAGATTTTTTGAAAGTGGGGTAAAGGATGGAAAGATTTATGGAGAAACATCAACCCTGAGAAGGATGTTTTTCAAGCCATATCGGCAACTTTGTACAGTGACAGTCTTGGCCCATTCTAGTGGAAGTTTAAAGAGATGCCAAAAACAGGAAGCTCTCTGAAACTTTTTTTTGGCAAGACAGTACCTAGTATTCAGCGTTTTCCTATGGCAGTAAGAAACGAGAATAGAAGTAACCCCAGAAAAGACTTGGAGTACCTGAGGTGTTGATGGAAGGGGATTCCCTTCGCAAACAGAAACAAATCCAATCTCTCTCCTCCATCCCCCAGTCATCCATTCACTAAGAAGAAATCGCCAAAAAAGGGAAGTGTTATGCAGTTATGTTTCATTCTTTCATGTCCCATAGTATTGTTTTACGTACTACATCTATATTTTCATGTAAAAAATTTTTTTGTTTTACTACTTCTGGTGTCAGGAACGATTAATTGTATTTACATTATTTTCTTATTATGGGGAAAATTGAATTCGAAAATCTAATTTTATTATTATTATTATTATCACACTGGCCGATATCCCACCAAGCAGGTGGCCAAAAAGAAAAACATTCACCATCATTACTCCATCACTTGTCTTGCCATAAGGGTTGCTTTACACTAAGTTTTTTAACTGCAAACATTAACATACCCCTCCTTCAGAGTGCTGGCACTGTACTTCCCATCACTCCAGGACTCAATCCGGGCCTTCTATTCCGATAATCGATCGCACTTCCAGCAAACAGATTAACGACGATAAATGAGGGACCACTGTACCAAGCCTGCAAGTCCCCACAAGAAACTTTCTTACTTTCCATTATATTTATTATGATATTTACTTTTGTCTGTTATGTTAGTTGTTAATAACTGTGTGGCCTTTTGAGTCTGTAGGATTAATGTTTGCAAAATTTATTATGGTCAATCTCATCAATAGTTCTCACCTGAAAAACATCAAGTCCCAATGATAAGCATATAAAACTATCAAGTAGTATATTTGTGTGACATCCTTTAGGGATCTGAATCCAAATAGACAAGGGAGTTAAGCCCAAGTTTAGTAGATTTGATAATGAAAGGATATTTCATTTTTTTTCAGTTACAACAAAATATGTCAGCGTAAGTTTTAATATATGTACAAAATGAACTATAAAATAAGGTCCCAAAATCTGCCAAAGTACTACGTACATTTACCATATTTTGAAATGTTTAGCGATATGTACATAATTTTAAAAAAAAAATGGTTTGATAAATTAATATAGGAATTAGATTAGGATAAGTCAATAAAGTTATTCCTATGATATTGATCTATTATTATACATACTTTAATCTTATTTAAGTGCAATTGCTGTATACTAATCACGACTAGAACCACTAACAGATAACATTATTGACGTCATGCAAATTGTAAATAGAAAATGCAAACAAACACAGTATGTATGGAAATTGAGCAATCATAAAGCTAACGACATCATTTTAACTCACTAACCACGAGTTAAATCTCCATCCATTAACCGTGTTAGATAATTTGTGTTTCTGATTCTAATAGGTATATTTATTTTGGCATGCACAGCACAGTGGCACAGGTGGAATATTGGACATGTTTCCTATAACTCCCACCCCTGTCACGCTGGCCAGTAATAGGTACCTTGTGTTAGTCCAACTGTTGTGAATGGCATTATTCAAAGTTCATTCTCTATAAGGGATTACAATGCTGATTTACAGAAATTTGGTTATTGTTTGGTTTAACATGTAGTAAAATTGAGATTACAGAGCGATACCACTAGACGCTATAGCAGCTAGGGCATTTCGGCATAGCTTAGTTTTATTCTTAAATGTAACAATATTACAAATTATGAGGTAAGTTGGTATTATGGCTAAGTGACTAAATACTATTTTGGTGAGTTTTAGAAATGTGAATGCATTTGTTTTGGCACAGTATATAGTTAACAGTATTGTAGAGTATCAAGGATTCATTATATTTAAGACTGAGATTAATATTTCTGTTTATGGTCAAATGAGTGAGCGAGTGTAGGTGTGAACCACCAGGTGTATTCGTGAAGTTAGTTGACGGGTTATCAGGGAGAAAAGATGTTTTCTAATGGTAGTTTTGAAGGTGATGAATGTGTCTGCAAGTTCTAGAGTTTCACTCAGGTAGTGTATCCAGATTTAGGTCCTTTTGACATCAATTAATTTTGTAAAGGTTAGTCGACACGGGGGAATGTCATAGACATGTTTGTTTCTGGTGTTTATGCCTTGGGTTTTCTTCACAACTATCAAGGAAAGCGTTTTAGGTCAAGATTGATATTTGATTTAAGCCCTGTAGATAATAGATTGCACAGTAGTAAGTTGTGATGTACTGACCTGGGAGTAAGTTTAAGATCTTTGAAAGAGTGGGGTGGTGTGCTGCCAGTGGATGGGATATAGTGATCTTTTCTTGATGCAGCGTTCTGTTGGGTTATTATTGGCTTTAGGTGTGTTGCTGTCAGTTGATCCCCAAGCACAAATAAGCCTAGGTGAGGTATGGATAATAAGTGAGTGGTATAATTGTTAGAAGGCATTTTGAGCACGTAGTATTGCATCCTTGGAGAAGGATCCCAACCGTTTTGGATACTTTTTTGGCTATGCAGGATAGGTGCTGAAATCAGGTTAAGTCATTTATAATCCTAAGAATTTTCCCTCCATTATTTCTGGTAATTAGAGTGTTGTCAATCTTAATGTTAATTTGTGCATCTCCTTGCTCTGCTCCCAAACATATTATAGTAAGGTTTTGTCAGGGTGTTAAGCGTAAGTTTGTTGGTCTGTCATCCAAGTCGATATTTTAATCATCTCCTCATTCACAATGGTGTATAAGGGTGGCAAGATTAGGGTGGAGAGATGACATAAGTCGTGTCCAAAGCAAAGAGAATGGGTTTAGGTGTATGGGATACGTTTGGTAAGGTCATTGATGTATATGAGGAAGAGCAGGGACCAAGGCACTTCCCTGTGGAACTCCAGATATCAGTGGCCGTGTGTTGCTGATGCTGTGTCTTTAATGGTGACGTACAGATACCTATTAGATTGTAAGATTTGAAATAAGCAATCGCAGTGGCCTCCTTATACGTATTGGTCAAGTTTGTGGATTAGGATTACATGGTTTAACTGTTCAAAAGCCTTTTCTTAGGTCCAATAAAAATTCCTAGTGGATAATCCTTATGGTGAATAGATAAGGACCCTAATGAAATAAAAAGGCCAGTTCTGGATGAACAACCCTGATTATTGGATATTTAACACTGGATTACTAACTTCTGGAATGATAATCCGAAACAAATTCTTTTGACATTACATAAGATAAAAAGTACAATTTGTAGATTTAACCTAAGATAACCAATCAAAGGCAAACAATTGCAATTTATTTCCACGTAAGCCAGAATATAGTTATTACATCAGTAGTAGACAACACCAAAGAAGTTTATGTATTAGACACTTGACTTGCAACATCTAGTACTATTTGTAAGATGCCATTGCCAACCAGGTGACATTTATCAGTAACAGAGGATAAACTGAAGATTGTAGAAGAGGCTTACGTCCCTCTTCTACAATCTTCAGTTTTATGGTCCCTGTTATACTGACATCAATAGTTGGAAAACATCTACAAAATGGATACACAAATGTGAACACGATATAATACATCAAGGAATATTACTATTAGGGAATCATACATGAGAGGGTTAATACATAAATAACTGAGATACACCTTGCACCTGTGCATGCAAGCCTTGCTCCGGTGTAGATGCCATAAGGATGAAAGAACAAAGCTCAAAAGATTTAGTTGGGATTTTTAACTAGGGGTTAAGCTCCCGATGACTTATTATGGTTCTTTAATCTTTTCCCCACAGGATACAACCACACCAAAGACTAACACTACCCAAGTACCTAATTACTGATAGGCAAACAATGAGCAGTAGGCCCATGAAGAAACATGCCCAACATTTCCACCTGTCCATGGGATTGAACCACAGCACTCAGTTGAGTGATGAGTGGCTATAAACCAAGCACAGGACCATTACACTAGCCATCTGAATTCTTTAGAAAAGTGACAAGTTGATAAATGAGACACTTGGTGCAACGTTTGTTTATTATTATTATTACAATCAATTGTGCTAACACTGCGCATATTTACTCTGGTAATGACACGACAGCCAGTATGCTTCTTCGTCCAGACCAAAGAATGGTGGAGGCTGAGTGTGAGGTAGTCATTCCTCAGCCTGGAATTTAATGTTTCAGGTCTATCACGTGACTAAACCAAAGAGCAGCATATTCACAGGGATATGAAAAACAAAGAAGGTCTTATATACTCAGACAGATTGAAATAAGATAAAGGCAGAATTAACCCGTGGAAAGCCCCACGAGTGGAAGTAAGTCATGCCTATATTAGGTTAGTAATGCTTTGAAGAATTTATTGCAGCAAGATCCCCAAGATGTTGGTGTCTGACAAGTTGAGTGATTTAAAAACCAACATGTTGATGAAGAGTCTCAATTTTAACAAAACGCCTATGCACAGGTCCTTCTCATATCTGGAAGGTTTTATTCAGTACAAATACAACACAAATACAGGTAATAGACCATCGTATACATAACACTTATATGTAGATTGCCAGGAAAACCCAAAAAAGTCAGCGACATAGTTCCATAGTCCCTATACGTCATTGCTAGCGCAGAGTCAGCTCCATACACTAGGCGGTCTGGGGATTTGTGTATCCCCCGGCAAGGCTGGAAAATATTAGGATGTGTTTCCAACAGAGAGTCTGTCCCGGTTCACCCATTCATAATAATGGGTACCCTATGTGTTAGTCGACTGGTTGGTTGCATCCTGGGACATAATTCCATTCACCTAATTGCCTGAACGCGTCAGCATAACAAGCGCCTTTCTATGTAGTAGTATATGTAGTGTGTCAGCCAGGACTGTAGAACCTTGTAAATGTTCTTGTGAGTATACATAATAATGTAATAAATTATTTATTATTGGGTTTCTTGCCTTAATAGTCTTAAAGTGGCCCCTAAATGCTGTACAAAATAATGGTCTTTCGTTTCTTCTGCATGCACAATTAAATGACATCCTCTCTGTACAAACTTTACATCATGCTGAAACAAACTTCTATTTTAACTTTAATAACAAGAGTAAATCAAGTTCATTCACCGCCAAGGATACAAGTGGAACTTAATTTTGACCTTAACACTTTAACCTTCATAATCTATGTATTATACTTCATCTTTATGATAATTTTATGTAACTATTTAAGGTGAAACTCTACCTGAATAAACTTGCAACAACCATAAACTTGCACAACAATAAACCTTTTTTTTTGCACAACAATAACTTGCACAACAATAACCTGCACAACAATAAACTTGCACAGACAATAAACTTGCACAACAAATAAACTTGCACAACAATAAAGCTTGCACAACAATAAACTTGCACACAAATAACTACACAACAATAAAACCTTGCACAACAATAAACTTTGTGCACTACAATAAACTTGCACAACAATAAACCTTGCACAACAATAAACTTTCACAACAATAAACTTGCACAACAATAAACTTTGCACAACAATAAACTTGAGCACAACAATAAACTTGCAACAAACAATAAACTTGCACGAAAATAAACTTGCACAACAATAAACTTGCACCAACAATAAACTTGCACAACAATAAACTTGCACAACAATAAACTGCACAACAATAAACTTGCACAACAATAAACTTGCACAACAATAAACTTGCACAACAAACAACTTTCACAACAATAAACTTGCACAACAAATAAACTTGCACAACAAAAAACTTGCACACAATAAACTTTGGCACAACAATCAACTTGTCACAACAATAAACGAACTTTTCACAACAATAAACTTGCACAACAATAAACTTGCACAAACAATAAACTTGGCACAACAATAAACTTGCACAACAATAAACTTGCCATACGAGTACGTCTGACATAAACTTTCCACAAAACCATAACATGCAAACCATAAAACTTGGCACAACAATAAACTTGCAACAAACAATAAACTGCAACAACAATAACTTGGCACAACAAAAAACTTGCACAACAATAAACTTGCAACAGAACAAATAAAACTTGCACAACAATAACTTGCACAACAATAAACTTTGCACAAACAATACACTTGCAACAACAATAAACTTGCACAGCAACAATAAACATGCACAAACAATAACTTGCACAACAATAAAACTTGCACACCAATAAACTTGCACAACAATAAACTTTGCACAACAAACAACACTTGCACAACAATAAACTTGCACAAACAAAAAACCTTGGCACAGACAATAAACTGCGACAATAAACAATAATCATGTCACAACAATAGAACTGTTGCACAACAGATAAAACGTAAACCTTGCACAGAAACGAATAAACTTGCAATCAACAATAAACTACTTGCACAAACCCATAAACTCTTGCAACCACATAAACTACTTTGCACGATCAATAAACTTCCCAACAATAAACTTGCACAACAATAAACTTGCACAACAATAAACTTGCACAACAATCACTTGCACAACCAAAAATAACTTGATACAACAATAACTTGCACAACAATAAAACTAGCACCACAATAAACCTTGCAACAAACAACAATAAACTTGCACAGACATAAACATGCACAACAAATACAAACTTGCACAACAATAATTTGTGGATTGCTGTGTATCCTGGTAGGGTAGATAATAACTGTGTCCTGCTTAAGCAATAATAATGGCAGGAGAAGGATGTCTTATAGTGACTCAAGGAGTGCCAGGAGGCATCATAGTGTTTGTTTTAAGGACCTGATGTTGTAGTAAAGAACAGATAGACTTTTCGAGCAGTAGTTCCAGTATAGTTGCTTGGCTGTGATGCTGTGTAATAAAGGCAGTTACCTTTCCAATAAGATTTGATTGTGTTAGATTAGGAGGTTTAGATCAGGGTCAACATGATCATTGCATCTTTAGGTTTAAAGTGGTTGTTTATATCCTGTATTATGTGGCGAGTTCTATTACTTGATTTCTGTATTGGTGGGAGGTTTGGATAAGAAACCGCTAAAGCAGTTTTGGGTCATGATAGAGTAATCCCCGTCACTACTAACATAATGAAATTTGTATTGTCTGTGTTGTGCTAGAATGAGCTAAAGTACAACTAGGTATAACAAATGCAACAAAAAAAAAAATTACAAGTGGCACCAGACTCATTCTTGTAATTGCACTAAGGTTCAAATATAATGAATTTAGTGTTGTCCTATGTATTTGAGGCTAGAATGAGCTAAATACAACTAGGTATAGTTAGAGGCCCACAACCGAGAGAAATTGCTTCAGTGTATGGGAGAGAAATTGAGGAAGTTGCCATTCTCCAACGATTGAGGAAATGTGTACAATGTGGACAAAGGTGCAAACCTTTAATGGAGGAAGAATCACCTGACATAGCTATTGCAAAGCCGGTGCTGGTGACTTTACAATGACAAAGTAGTGACCACTTATAGGAAAAAATCTAAAGGAACACGAGGTAAAGAGCACTAGGACAGATTTTTTGGTGCGCAGAGGTCCAGCGACTCAAGTTGTTCCCAGTGGCATTAAGAAAAAAAACAAGGGAAGAAACCCCGGAAAAGGAACTTGCTACCTTAAGTCCTTATGGAAGGGGTATTCCCCTTCCAAACAATTGTAAACTCCACCATCTCTCCTCCCATCTCATCACCATCCCACTACATCATCAATAAAGTTACTTTACCTTTGATATACCTTTGAAAGAATTTCGAGAGTATATCTACTCTCTCGTCATTTATTCTTCATTTAGTACAGGACATTATTAATGTGCATGTAAATCTTCCTTTTCTGTGTAGGAAAAGTGTAATACAGTGGGACCCTCGTTAACGATTTTTAATCCGTGGAAGAGGGCCCCCCCTCAAAAAAAAATCGTTATGCGAAATAACGTTAATGCTAATGAATTTTTCCCCATAAGAAATAATGGAAATAAAATTAAGTCCGTGCAAGACGCCCAAAAGTATGAAAATAAAATTTTTTTTAACCACATGAAATGTTAATTTTAATACACCCACTGAAAAAGCATGCTCAAGTTTAATGACACTTACTTTTATTGAATATCTGTGATGATTTATGGGATGGAGGAGGGTAGAGAGTGTGTTAGTGATTAGAAGGGTGAATCCCCTTCCATTAGGACTTGAGGTAGTAAGTCCTTTTCTGGGGTTACTTCCCTTCCTTCTTTTAATGCCACAGGGCCACTTCATAGTCACATCTGGACTTCTTTCCGCACAAGTATCTGTCCATAGTTGGCCGTACCTCTCGTTCCTTATGACTTGCCTAAAAGTGTTTCACAACCACCATTGTCAGTGTAATAATCACCAGTCACGGCTTGCGAATAGCTGTGTGAGGTGATTTTCATCCATGAAGGTTTGCACTTCAAGCCACTTTGCCTCAATTTACCTTAATCTTTGAGTAGGCAACTTCTTCAATTTCTTCCTTTCCCCTCCTCCGAAGCAATTTCCTCAGGTGTGGGCCTCTTGCTGTTGAAGTTGATCTAGCAGCCTCATCATGGTTAGTTCTTCATTTGTCCGCCTCCACAACACTTCCACATCTCCCCACAAACCTCCAACCCCAAGGACTTGTCCAATGCCACAATGGATTCCTCAACTGTCACAGGATTCTCAGGGTTACCATCAAACCCTCAAATCCTTTTGTCATCACATTCTGGCCACAGTTTCTTCCAAGCAGAGTTCAAGTCCTCTTTGTCACATCCTCCCAAGCCTTACCTATAGGTTATCACAATTGAGATTATTAAAGTGATCTCTCCCAAACTCTCTTAGAGTCAGTTAGTTCTGAGGTCATTAACAAAGAACCTTTCAAACAGAGCTTTTGTGACAGTTTCTTGAAGTTGGAAATAACCTGCTGTCCAGTGGGCCTGCAGAGAGGATGTGGTATAAGGACAGTCAAAAACTTCACCTTAATGATGCTCATGCCCATAAAGTCGCTCTGCCGGACTCTGTAGATGACCAGGGGCATTGTCCCTAACACCATGAGGCACTTAAGTTCTAATTTCTATTCAGTTAGTGTAATTTTATTTCGCACATTGGGGCAAAATGCATGGTGTAACCAGTGTATTGAAAAATTCCCTAGTTACCCATGCCTTACTGTTTGCCCTCCACAGCACACCAAATTATCCTTGAGGACATTCTTTTGCCTGAACGCTGCTGGAGTTTCAGAGTGATACACATAATAAAGGCTTTCACTTTGCAATCACCAGTACATTGGCACCCATCAACAAAGTAAGCCTGTCTTTCATAGGCTTAAGTCCTGAGTGCCTTTTCCTCCTAGTAAAAGTAGGTCCTGCTTGTCATTTTCTTCTCCAGAACAGGCTTTTTTCATCACAATTAAAACACTTGTTCAGGTTTCAGGTCCTTCAGTTTCTGATGTACTCCTTGAATTCCCTGCACATATATTTCAGTCCGCTTTGTGTCCGAACTGGCAGCCTCACCATGCCTTATACACTAATGGAATGCCACTACGGCTTCTTTAAATCTCCAACCAACCTTTTGCTGGCCTTAAAAACACTCACATCATCACTAGTTGTCAGAGCATTTTTTTAATTAAATCCTCATTCAACTTCCTAGCCTTTTCACAATGATCGCTTGAGAGACGCTATCCTCCTGCTATCTGTTTTCATTTATCCACATACCAATAAGAGTCTCCAACATCTTCCAACAATTGCGATCTTTGTTTTCGAAAACGCACAGTTGAACCTTTGCAAGAAACTAGCTTCCTTGATTGTCTTTCTCTGGTGCCCACCTAGTAGCGATGGTTGATTGGGGTTTTCTGAACACTTGACTAGGTCGGCTATACGCACTCCACTTTCATTCTTATCAATTATCTCTTTCTTCATTCTCTATAGTAATTCTTACCCCTTGAGGTGTAGGGATGGCACTAGAAGCTTTCTTGGGGCCCATGGTCACATATTTTCTCCAGAAACAGCACACCGAAAAATTACTGTAATAAAACGAAATATTCCGAGTGTATGCTTGGATTTTACCGCGGAGGCTTGGCTGGTAAACCACATATGAGGACGGAGCGCACATGTGAGGGCTGGCCTGAGGGCACATTGGACGCGTCTCGGACGAAAAACGGTAAGTGCGGGTTTTTAATCGGAATGGGCTCGGCAAAAATTTTGCGATAAAAGTAATCGTTACGCGGAAAAACGCTAATGCGATGCCATCGTGTTATGCGGGGCCACTGTATTTCATGTGTATTTTTTTTTTTTTTTTTTTCCAAACTTGGTGTCTGGAATTTCCATTTATTTCTTTACGGGAAAATTAATTGATAACGATAAATTCATCTAAGAAGAGCACTCTGAACGGATTAATATCTTGGTCGAGGTCACTGTAGTTATTTTATTGTTGGTCAGAGTATTGTCCTTGCTTGGTCATCTGTATAATAAAACAATGCTGTCGATGCCCAAGTGATGTTTAAAACACCTTTCAGGGTCCGAGGAGGCAAACGTAAGAAACCAACACACGCCCAGTGGGGAAACTTAATTTTAAAAAACGTGTGTCTGTCTGCCGGGACGCAGCGCGCCCAAGAGCGCGCCCCCCTTCAAGCAGCCAATAAAGGCTCTGGTCTAAACCTTGGCCAATCCAGTTCTCTTGCATCAGCCACCCAAATCAGCACAGCAAAAAAAATATCCCAAATAATTACGTTTAAATAAAAACAATAAAAAAATAATAATAATAATAATAAAAATAATAATAAAAATAAGTCAAAAATAATAAAAAGTATGTAAGTTTTTTCAGGTAAACAAATATAATTACAAAAATTTAAAAACATAATAATATATGTTAGAGAACCTGGGAAAACCCAAATGACTTTTTCCTTTTTTATCTTTAATAATTATATATAAAAAAGATAATATCTTAATAAAAATTTTAAAAAGAAATATTTCTTAATATTTTTTATAAGAAGATAATATTTTAATTTTAATTATAAAGAAAATAATTTTTTAATATTATTTTATAAAAAAAATAAAACTTAAATTATTAAAAAAAATAATATCTTAATTTATATTATAAAAAAAATTTTAATTTAATATTTACTATAAAAAAAAATATCTTAATATTATATTATAAAAAAGATAATATTTAATTTTATATTTTAAAGAAGAAATATCTTAATTTTATTTAAAGAAAATAATATTTTATTATTAATTTAAAGGAATCTACTAGGAATAAGGAAAAAAAAAGAGTTATTTTTTTTACACTTGTGTTGCTAAAAAAAAAAAAAATACCCCTCCCTTTCTGTCCTACATTCATCAGACAACTTTTGTCAGTCTTCTTGAACGGGTTCATGCAACGCATTACAGGATCTGTTCCATTAATGATGAAATCATAAAAATGCGATCTGCTTTACACAGCATGGAAAATAAGGAATATCCACTAGGAATTTTTATTGCCTAAGAAAAAACTTTTGACACGAGACCCGACATCCTACTCCACAAACTTGATCATTAGGTAAAGGGCCATGCGCTGCTTATTTCAAATCTTACCTTTTAAAGGGATCCGTATGTTACCATTTAAAAACACACATCAACAAAACAGCCCCTTGAACTGGAGTTCCACGGATTGTTATTTAAATGTTTATTATGTACCCAACCCCCCTGTGGGCGGTATCAAAAGAACAGAGGTACATAAGGGTCAGGGGCGGGCCCCAAAATTTTGATAGGATTGGGGTGTTAAAGGGGATCGACCTCATTATGTCTGAGAAAATTTAGGGAAAGGCAGATTTGGGGACACCATAGCGCATTAGTGGTCGCTGATGGGGGGGGGGGGTTTTGTGGTGGGGCCCAAGGGCTTACTGATACAGATTATATTAGGGTTATGTGATTATTGGTTAGGGGGAAATGGAGGGGGAACAAGGAAGTTGTCATGAGGAGGT
>NC_069399.1:50057247-50074987 GCF_026875155.1 Cherax quadricarinatus | reverse complement strand
ACAAAAAACCCGCAACAACCCGCAACAACAGCAACAACAACAGCAACAACAGCAACAACAACAACAACAGCAACAACAGCAACAACAGCAACAACAGCAACAACAGCAACAACAGCAACAACAGCAACAGCAACAACAGCAACAACAGCAACAACAACAGCAACAACAGCAACAACAGCAACAACAACAGCAAAAAACAGCAACAACAGCAACAACAACAGCAACAGCAACAAAAAGCAACAACAGCAACAACAGCAACAACAGCAACAACAGCAACAACAGCAACAACAACAACAACAGCTGCAGCATAGTACTGGGTCAAAATATCTCCTCCATCTGACTCAGACGAACATGCAACTCATAGCACTGTATCATCCTTCCCAGGCAGGTAGAGAGCACCACCACTGTATCATCCTTCCCAGGCAGGTAGAGAGCACCACCACTGTATCATCCTTCCCAGGCAGGTAGAGAGCACCACCACTGTATCATCCTTCCCAGGCAGGTAGAGAGCACCACCACTGTATCATCCTTCCCAGGCAGGTAGAGAGCACCACCACTGTATCATCCTTCCCAGGCAGGTAGAGAGAACCACCACTGTATCATCCTTCCCAGGCAGGTAGAGAGAACCACCACTGTATCATCCTTACCAGGCAGGTAGAGAGCACCACCACTGTATCATCCTTCCCAGGCAGGTAGAGAGCACCACCACTGTATCATCCTTCCCAGGCAGGTAGAGAGCACCACCACTGTATCATCCTTCCCAGGCAGGTAGAGAGCACCACCACTGTATCATCTTCCAGGCAGGTAGAGAGAGCCACCACCCACTGTAGATCCTTCCCAGGCAGGTAGAGAGAAACCACCTCTGTATCGTCCTTCCCAGGCAGGCTAGGAGAGCACCACCACTGTATCATCCTTCCCAGGCAGGTAGAGGCACCACCCACTGTCTCATTCCATCCAGGCAGGTAGAAAGCACCACCAATGTATCATCCTTCCCAGGCAGGTTAGAGAAGCACCACCACTGTAACATCTTCCCAGGCAGGGAGAGAGCACCACCAACTGTCTCATCCTTCCCAGGCAGGAGAAGAGAACCACCACTGTATCATCCTTCCCAGGCAGGTAGAGGAGAACCACCACTGTATCATTCCTTACCAGGGCAGGTTAGAGAGCACCACCCACTGTATCATCCTTCCCAGTCAGGTAGAGGCACCACACTGTATCATCCTTCCCAGGCAGGTAGAGGCACCAACACTGTATCATCCTTCCAGGCAGGTTAGAGCGCACCACCACTGTATATCCTTCCCAGGCCGGTTAGAGTGGCACCACCACTGTACTCATCCTTCCGGCAGGCTTAGAGAGCACCACCACTGATCATCCTTCCCAGGCAGGTTAGAGGGAACCACCACTGTATCCATCCTTACCCAGGCAGGTAGAGAGCACCACACTGTATCATCCTTTCCCAGGCAGGTAGAGTGCACCACCCTGTATCTCCCTTACAGGCAGGAAGAAGAGAATACCACACTGTATTCATCCTTCCCAGGAGGTAGCGACAGCACAACATGTATCATCCTTACCAGGCCAGGTAGAGAGCACCACCACTGGATATCCATCCTTCCCAGGCAGGTAGAGAGCACCACCACTTGTATCATCCTTACCAGGCAGTAGAGAGAACCACCACTGTATCATCCTTCCAGGCAGGAGAGAGCACAAACCACTGTATCATCCTTCCCAGGGCAGGTGAGAGCACACCACTTATCATCTTCCCAGGCAGTAGAGAGCACCACCACTGTATCATCCTTACCAGGCAAGGTAGAGGAACCACCACTGTATCTTCCTTCCAGGCAGGTAGAGAGCACAACCCTGTATCAATCCTTACAGGCAGGTGGTAGAGTGCACCCCACTGTATCATCTTCCCAGGCCGGTAGGAGAAGCACCACCACTGTATCATCCTTACAAGGCAGGTAGAGAGAAACACCACTGTTATCAATGCGTCCTTCCCAGCTGGTAGAGAGCAAACCACTGTATCATCTTCTGGCAGGTAGAGTGCACCACACTGTATCTTCCTTCCCAGGCAGGTAGAGAGCACCACCACTGTTTCGTCCTTACCAGGCAGGTAGAGAGGAACCACCATGTAATCATCCTTCCCAGGCAGCAGGTAGAGAGCACAAGCAAGTATCACCTTACCAGCGCAGGTAGAGGGCCACACCACTGTATCATCCTACCCCGCATGGTAGAGAGCCACCACCACTGTATCATCCTTCACAGGCAGGTAGAGAGCACCACACTGTATCAATCCTTCCCAGGGCAGGTAGAGAAGCACCACCACTGTATCATCCTTCCCAGGCAGGTTGAGAGCACCACCATTGTATCATCCTTCCCAGGGCAGGTAGAGAGCCACCACCACTGTATCATCCTCCCAGGCAAGTAGAGAGCACCACCACTGTATCTCCTTCAAGGCAGGTAAGAGACCACCACTGTATCACCTTCCCAGGCAGGTAGAGAGCACCACCAATGTTTCATCCTTCCCAGGCAGTAGAGAGCACCCCACTGATATCATCTTCCCAGGCAGGTAAGAGAACCACCCTGTATCATCCTTCCCAGGACAGGTAGAGAGACCACCCCTGTATCATCCTTCCCAGGCAGGTAGAGAGAACCACCACTGTTATCATCCTTCCCAGGCAGGTTAGAGAGGCACCACCACTGTATCATCCTTCCCGCAGGTAGAGAGCACACCACTGTATCATCCTTCCCAGGCAGGTAGAGGCACCACCACTGTATCATACCTTCCCAGGCAGTAAGAGCACCACCACTGGTATCATCCTTTCCAGGCGGTAGAATAGCACCACCACTGAATCATCTTCCCAGGCAGGAGAGAGAACCACACTGTATCATCCTTCCCAGGGCGGTAGAGAGCCAACCACTGTATCATCCCTTCCCAGGCAGGTAGAGACACCACCCACTGTATCATCCTTCCAGGCAGGTTAGAGAGCACCACCACAGTATCTCCTTCAGGCAGGTAGGAGAGCACCACCCACTGTATCATCTTCCCAGGAGGTAGAGACGCAACCACAACTGGATGTCGCATCCTTCCAGGCAGGTAGAGAGCCCCACCACTGTTATCATCCTTACTGGCAGGTAGAGAGACCCACCACTGTATCATCCTTCCCAGGCACGGTAGAGACACAACCACTGTATCACTTACCATGCAGGTTAGAGAGCACCACCAACTGTATCATCCTTCCAGGGCCGGTAGAGAGCACCACCACTGTATCCTCATTACCAGTCAGGTAGATGAGAACCACCACTGTACTCTCTTCCCAGGCAGGAAGAGGCACAACACGTATCATCCTTCCCGGCACGTAGAGAGCACACCATGTATCTCCTTCCAGGCAGGTAGAGAGCACACCACTGTATCACTTACCAGCAGAGGTAGAGAGAACCACCACTGTCTCATCCTTCCCAGGCAGGTAGAGAGCACAAACCACCTGTTATATCCTTACCAGGCAGGTTAGAGAGACACCACCACTGTATCATCCTTCCCAGGCAGGTAGGGAGAGCACCACCACTGTATCATCCTTACAGGCAGGTAGAGAGAACCCACCATGTATCATCTTCCAGGCAGGTAAGAGAGCACAACCACTGTAGCATCCTTCCCAGGCAGGTGTAGTAGAGCACCACCACTGTATAATTCCTTCCCAGGCAGGTAGAGAGCACCACCACTGTACATCCTTACCAAGGCAGGTAGAGAGTACCCACCACGGGATCATCCATCCCAGGCGGTAGAGACACAACCACTGTATCATTACCAGGCAGGTAGGAGCACCACCACTGTATCATCTTCCAGGCAGGTAGAGGCACCACCACTGTATCATCCCTTCCAGGAGGGGTAGGAGAGCACCACACTGTATTCATCCTTCCCAGGGAGGTAGAGAGGCACCACCACTGTATCATCCTTCCCAGGCAGGCTAGAGAACACCACCACTGTAACCGAGGTAAAACATACACGTGAGGTAAACAAGTCTTCCGTGGAGGCACAGTAGACCAAGTTCTTCCTGTGGAACACAGTAGACAAGTCTTCCGTGGAGCACAGTAGACCCCATGTCTATCCCGGTGGAGCACAGAGACCAAGTCTTCAAGTGGAGAACTGTAGACCAAAGTCTTCCTGTGGGCACTGTAGGACCAAGTCTTCCTGTGGAGCACTGTAGACCAAGTCTTCCTGTGGAGCACTGTAGACCAAGTCTTCCTGTGGAGCACTGTAGACCAAGTCTTCCTGTGGAGCACTGTAGACCAAGTCTTCCTGTGGAGCACAGTAGACCAAAGTCTTTCCCGTGGAGCACTGTAGACCAAGTCTTCGGGGAGCCACAGTAGACCAAGTCTTCCTGTGGAGCACAGTAGACCAAGTCTTCCTGGGAGCACAGTAGCCAGTTTCTGTGGAGCACTGTGACCAAGTCTTCCCGTAGGAGCACAGTTAGACCAAGTTCTTCCCCGTGGAGCACAGTAGAACCAATTCTTCCCGTGGAGCACAGTAGACCAAGTCTTCCGTGGAGCACAGTAGACCAAGTCTTCCCTTGGAGCACTGTAGACCAAGTCTTACTGTGGAGCACTGTAGACCAAGTCTTCCTGTGGAGCACAGTAGACAAAAGTCTTCCCGTGGAGGCACAGTAGGACAAGGTCTTCCCGTGGGAGCACAGTAGACCAAGTCTTCCCGTGGGAGCACAGTAGCCCAAGTCTTCCTTGGTGCCACAGAAGACCAAGTCTTCCCGTGAGCACAGTAGACCAAGTCTTCCCGTGGAGCACTGTAGACCAAGTTTCCTGTGGGCACAGTAGACCAAGTCTTCCCGTGGAGCACAGTAACCAAGTCTTCCCGGGAGCACAGTGACCAAGTCTTCCCGTGGAGCACAGTAGACCAAGTTCCCGTGGAGCACCAGTAGACCAAGTCTTCCTGTGGTGCACTGTAGACCAAAGTTCCTGTGGAGCACAGTAGACCAAGTCTTCCCGTGGGAGCACAGTAGCACCAGTCTTCCGTGGTAGCCACTGTTGACAAGTTTCCCGTGGCGCACAGTAGACATGTCTACCTGTGGTAGCACAGTAGGACCAAGTCTTCCTGTGGAGCACGTAGACCAAGTCTTCTGGTGGAGCAATGTAGACCAAGGGCTTCCGTGGAGCACAGTAGGCCAAGTCTTCCTTGTGCGAGCACCGTCTACCAAGTCTTCCTGTGGAACACAGTAGACCAAGTCTTCCCGTGGAGCACAGTAGACCAAGTCTTCCCGTGGAGCACAGTAGACCAAGTTTTCCTGTGGAGCATGTTAGACCATGTCTCATGTGGAGCACAGTATACCAAGTCTTCTGTGTGGAGCAGGTAGACCAAGTCTCCTGTGGAGCAACTGTTAGACCAAGTCTTCTGTGGAGCATGTAGACCCAGTCTAACTGTGGAGAGCACAGTAGAACCAAGTCTTCCTGATGGAGCACTGTAGACCAAGTCTTCCTGTGGAGCACAGTAGACCAAGTCTTCCTGTGGAGCACAGTAGACCAAGTCTTCCCGTGGAGCACTGTAGACCAAGTCTTCCCGTGGAGCACAGTAGACCAAGTCTTCCTGTGGAGCACAGTAGACCAAGTCTTCCCGTGGAGCACAGTAGACCCAGTCTTCTGTGGAGCACAGTGACCAAGTTGCCTTGGAGCACAGTTAGACCAAGTCTACCTGTGAGAGCACCAGTAGACCAAGTTTCCTGTGGAGCCTGTAGCCAAGTCTTCCTGCTGGAGCACAGTTAGACCAACTGGTCTTCCCGTGGAGCTCAGTAACCAAGTCTTCCCTGGAAGCACTGTAGACCAAGTCTTCCGTGGGAGCACAGTAGGACCAAGTACTTCCTGTGGAGACAGTAGACAAGTCTTCCTGTGGAACAGACAGTTAGACCAAGTCTCCTGTGGAGCACTGTAGACCAAGTCTTCCCTTGTGGACGCACAGTAGACCAAAAGTCTTTCTTGTGGAGCACAGTAGACCAAGTCTTCCTGTGGAGCACAGTAAGAACCAAGTCTTCCGTGGAAGCACTGTTAGACCAAGTCTTCCCGTGGAGCACGTGACCAAAGTTTCTGTGTAGGCACAGCTTAGAAAGTCTTCCCGTGGAGCACGTAGACAGTTTTCTGTGGAGCACAGTAGACCAAGTCTTCCTGTGGAGCACAGTAGACCAAGTCTTCCTGTGGAGCACTGTAGACCAAGTCTTCCCGTGGAGCACAGTAGACCAAGTCTTCCCGTGGAGCTCTGTAGACCAGTCTTCCCGTGTGTGAAGCACAGTAGACCAAGTCTTCCTGTGGAGACAGTAGACCAAGTCTTTCCTGTGGTGCACAGTTAGACCAAGTCTTCATGTGGAGGCACGTAGACCAAGTTTCCCGTGGAGCACTGTAGACCAATGTCTTTCCCGTGGAGCACAGTAGACCAAGTCTTCCTGTGGAGCACAGTAGACCAAGTCTTCCTGAGTAGCACAGTAGACCAAGTCTTCCTGTGGAGCACTGTAGACCAAAGTCTTTGTGGAGCAGCACAGTAGACCTGAACTTCCCAGTGGAAGCACAGGTAGACAAGTTCTTCCCGTGGAGCACTGTAGGGACCAAGTCTTCTAGTGGGGGGACAGTAGACCAAGTTTCTGTGGAGCACTGTAGACCAAGTCTTCTCGTGGAGGTGGTGCTAGCTCTGTCGACCAAGTCTGCCTGTGGTGCACAGCAGACCAAGTCTTCCTGTGGAAGCACAGTTAGACAAGTCTTCCTGCGGAGCACGTAGACCAAAGTCTTCCTGTGGAGCACTGTGACAAGTCTTCCTGTGCGGAGCACAGTTAGACCAAGTCTTCCCGTGGAGCACTGTGACAAGGCATCCTGTGGAGCACAGTAGACCAA
The DNA here is from genome assembly GCF_026875155.1 of Cherax quadricarinatus. NCBI lineage: Eukaryota > Metazoa > Arthropoda > Malacostraca > Decapoda > Parastacidae > Cherax > Cherax quadricarinatus. The sequence continues at coordinate 50,068,108 of NC_069399.1, read as the reverse complement.
GTCTTCCTGATGGAGCACAGTAGACCAAGTCTTCCAGTGGAGCCTGTAGACTCAAGTCTTCCTGTGCGGAGCCACAGTAGACCAAGTCTTTCCTGTGGTGCACAGTTGACTAGTCTTCCTGTTGGAGCACTGTAGATAAGTTTTCCTGTGGAGGACAGTAGACCAAGTCTTCCTGGATGGGCACTGTAGCCAAGTCATTCCTGTGGAGCACTGTAGACCAAGTTTCCTGTGGAGCACTGTAGACAAGTCTTCCTGAGGAGCCAGTAGACCACGTCTTCCAGTGGAGCACAGAAGCCAAGTTTCCTGTGGAGCTCTGTAGGACCATGTCTTCCCGTGGAGCACTGGTAGACAAGGTCTTCCCGTGGAGCAAGTTAGCCCAAGTCTTTCCTGTGGAGCACTGTATAGACCAAGTCTTCCTGTGGAAGCACAGAAGACCAAAGTCTTCCTGGTGGTAGCACAGTAGGACATTCTTCTGTGTGAAGCACTGTGACCAAGATCTTCCTCTGTGGAGCACTGTGACCAAGTCTTCCTGTGGAGCACAGTACGACCAAGTCTTTCCCGTGGAGCACAGTAGACCAAGTCTACCTGTGTGAGCACTGTACGTCCAAGTCTTCCTGAGGAGCACCACTAGACCAAGTCTTCCCGTGGTGCACAGTAGACCAGGTCTTCCTGTGGAGCACTGTAGGACCAATCTTCCTCTGGATCACTGTTAGACCAAGTCTTTCCCGTGGGAGCACTGTAGACAAAATCTTCAGTGGAGCACTGTAGACACCGTCTTCCCGTGGAGCACTGTAGACCAAGTCTTCCCGTGGAGCACAGTAGACCAAGTCTTCTGTGGAGCACTGTAGACCATGTCTTCTGTGGAGCACAGTAAGACCAAGTATTTCTGTGGAGCACAGAGGAACCCAATGTCTTCCTGTGGAGCACTGTAGACCAAGTCTTCCTGTGGAGCAATGTAGACCAAGTCTTCCTGTGGAGCACAGTAGACCAAGTCTTCCCGTGGAGCACAGTAGACCAAGTCTTCCTGTGGAGCAATGTAGACCAAGACTTCCTGTGGAGCACTGTAGACTAAGTCTTCCTGTGGAGCACAGTAGACCAAGTCTTCCTGTGGAGCACTGTAGACTAAGTCTTCCTGTGGAGCACAGTAGACCAAGTCTTCCTGTGGAGCACTGTAGACTAAGTCTTCCTGTGGAGCACTGTAGACCAAGTCTTCCTGTGGAGCACTGTAGACCAAGTCTTCCTGTGGAGCACAGTAGACCAAGTCTTCCGTGGAGCACAGTAGACCAAGTCTTCCTGTGGAGCACTGTAGACCAAGTCTTCCTGTGGAGCACAGTAGACCAAGTCTTCCTGTGGAGCACAGTAGACCAAGTCTTCCTGTGGAGCACAGTAGACCAAGTCTTCCCGTGGAGCACAGTAGACCAAGTCTTCCTGTGGAGCACAGTAGACCAAGTCTTCCTGTGGAGCACAGTAGACCAAGTCTTCCCGTGGAGCACAGTAGACCAAGTCTTCCCGTGGAGCAATGTAGACCACGACATTCCTGTTGGAAGCAAGCACTGTAGATAAGTCTTCCTGTGGAGCACGTGACCAAGTGCTTCTGTGGAGCCACTTGTAGGGACTAAGTTTCCCTGTGGAGCACAGTAGACAAGTTCTTCTTGTGGAGCACTGAAGATAAGTCTTCCGGTGGAGCATGTAGAACCAAGTCTTCTGTGGAGCACCAGTAGACAAGGTCTTCCTGTGGGCACAGTAGACCAAGTCTTCCGGTGGAGCACTGTGACCAAAGTCTTCTGTGGAGCACAGTAGACCAAGTCCTTCCTGTGGAGCACAGTAGACCAAGTCTTCCTGGGAGCACATAGACCAAGTCTTCCGTGGAGAACAGTAGACAGTCTTCTTTGGAGCACAGTAGACCAAGTCTTCCTGGGAAGCAACAGTAGACCAAGGTCTTCCTGTGGAGCACCGTAGACCAAGTTTCTGTGGAGCACAGTAGATCCAAAGTTTCCTGTGGAGCACAGTAGACCAAGTCTTCCTGTGGAGCACTGTGACCAAGCCTTCCGTGGAAGCACAGTAGACCAAGTCTTCCTGTGGATCACTGAGACCAAGTTTCCTGTGGAGCACAGTAGACCATAGTTTCCTGGGAGCCAGTTAGACCACGTCTTGCTGGGGAGCACAACAAGTAGACCAAGTCTTCCTGAGTAAGCACCGTAGACAAGTCTTCAGTGGAGCACTGGGGACAAAGTCTTCCTGTGGAGCACTGTAGACCACGTCTTCCTGTGGAGCACTGTCGACCAGTCTTCTGTGGTGCACTGTAGACCAAGTCTTTGTGGAGCACAGAGACCAAGTCTTCCGTGGAGCACCTTAGACCAAGTCTTCCTTTGGAGCCACAGTAGACCAGGTCTCCTGTGGGGAAGCACAGTAGACCAAGTCTTCCTGTTTGAGCATGTAGGACCAAGTCTTCCCGTGGGCACAGTAGACAAGTCTTCTGTGGGGAGCACAGTAGGCCAACTCTCCTGTGGAGCCACAGTAGACCAAGTTTCCTGTGGAGCACATTAGACCAAGTCTTGCTGTGGAGCTCAGTCGACCAAGTTTCCTGTGGAGCACTGTAGACCAAGTCCTCCTGGGGAGCACAGTAGACCAAGTCTTCCCGGGAGAGCACAGTAGACCAAGTCTTCCGGTGGAGCACCAGTAGACAAGTCTTCCTTGTGGAAGCCAGTAGACCAAGTCTTCCTGTGGGAGCACTGTAGACCAAAGTCTTCCGTGGAGACAGTAGACCAAGTCTTTCCGTGGGAGCACAGTAGACAAGTCTTCCTGTGGGCACTGTAGACAAGTCTTCCGTGGAGCCAGTAGACGAAGTCTTCCTGTGGGCAATGTATACCAAGACTTCTGTGGAGCACTGTAGACTAAGTCTTCCTTGTGGACAGCTCCAGTAGCCAAGTCTTCCTGTGGAGGCACGGTAGAACTATGTCTTCCCGAGGAGCACAGTTAGACCAAGTCTACCCGTGGAGCCAAGTAGGACCAAGGTCTTCTGTGGTGCACTGTAGACCAAGTTCTTCTCTGGAGCACTGTCGGACTAAGTCTTCCTGTGGCACAGGTAGACCAGTCTTCCGTGGAGCACAGTAGACCAAGTCTTCCTGTGGAGACTGTAGACCAAGTCTTCCTGTGGAGACAGTAGAACCGCCGGGTCTTCCTGTGGAGCACTGTAAACCCAAGTCTTCCCGTGGGAGCCACAGTAGACCAAGTCTTCTCGTGCAGCACAGTAGACCAAGTCTTCCCAGTGGAGGAACTGTAGACCAAGTTTCCTGTGGAGCACTGTGACCAGTCTTCCTGTGGAGCACTGTAGACAAGTCTTCCTGTGAAGCACTGTAGACCAAAGTCTTCCTGTGGAGCAACTGTATATTGACCAAGTCTTTACTGTGGAGCACAGTCGACAAGTCTTCCCGGTTGGAGCTCAGTTGACCAAGTCTTTCCCGTGGAGCCAGTAGACCCAAGTCTTCCTGTGGAGCACAGTAGAACCGAGTCTTCCTGTGGAGCACTGGTAAACCAAGTCTTCCGTGGAGCACAGTAGACCAAGTCTTCTCGTGGAGCCCAGTAGACCACGTCTGCCGGGTGAGGAACTGTTAGACCAAGTTTTTCCTGTGGAGCACTGTATAGACAAGTCTTCCTGTGGGGGGTGAGCATGTGACAAGTCTTCCTGTGGAAGCACTGTAGACAAAGTCTTCCTGTGAGCACAGTTGACCAAGTTTTCCCGTGGAGCACAGTAGACCAAGTCTTCCTGTGGAGACAGTAGACCAAGTCTTCCTGTGGAGCACTTGTAAGACCAGTCTTCCGTGGAGCACAGTAGACCAAGTCTTCCCGTGGTGCACAGTAGACCAAGTCTTTCCTGTGAGCACTGTAGACCAAGTCTTCCTTGGAGCAATGCTAGACTAAGTTTCCTGTGGAGCACAGTAGACAAGGTTTCCCGTGGAGCACAGTAGACCAAGTCTTCCTGTGGGCACAGTAGACCAAGTCTTCCTGTGGAGCACAGTAGACCGAGTCTTCCTGTGGAGCACTGTAAACCAAGTCTTCCCGTGGGAGCACAGTGACCAATTCTTATCGAGGAGCACAGTTAGACCAAGTCTTTCCCGTGCGAGAACTGTAGACCAAGTCTTCCTGTGGAAGCATGTAGACCAAGTTTCTGTGGAGCACTGTAGACCAAGTTTCCTGTGGAGCACTGTTGACCAAGTCTTCCTGTGGAAGCAACAGTAGACCAAGTCTGCACGTGGAGCACAGTAGACCAAGGTCTTCCTGTGGAGCACTGTAGACCAAGTCTTTCCTGTGGAGCACAGTAGACCAAGTCTTTCCCGTGGAGGACAGTTAGACCAAGTCTTCCCGTGGCGCACAGTAGACCAAGTCTTCCTGTGGATCACAGTAGACCATGTCTTTCCTGTGGAGCACAGTAGACCAAGTCTTCCTGTGGGAGCACTGTAGACCAAGTCTTCCTGTGGGATGCACTGTAGACAAGTCTTCTGTGGAGCCTGTAGACCATTTTCCTGTGGAGTCAGTAGACAAGTCTTCCTGTGGAGCATGTAGACAAAGTCTTCACGTGTGGAGCCCAGTAGACAAGTCTTCCGTGGAGCACAGTAGACCAAGTCTTCCGTGGCTCACAGTAGACCAAGTCATCACGTGGAGCACAGTAGAGCAAGTCATCCCGTGGCGGCACAGTAGACCACGTCTTCCTGTGGGGGACAGTAGACAAGTTTCTTCCGAGGAGACAGTAGGACCAGTCTTCCGTGGCGCAACAGTTAGACAAGTCTTCCCGTGGAAGAACAGTAGACCTTACGGAAAATGCTAACAGACAGCCGGGAAGGTTCATGAAAAAATGAGAAGAACGACAACGGCGTTTGCTTCATTTCCAGATACAGAGATGGTGAGAAGGAAGTAGGAAAGGAGAGAGAGAGAGGAGAGAGTGAGAGTGAGAGAGGGGAGAGGAGAGAGAGAGGAGAGAGAACCGAGAGCGAGCGAGGAGACGAGGAGATGAGGAGTAGGGTGTCATTAATTATTTCACGGACGAATAACTCTCATACTGGAGGCTTATAGGAAGGACTATGACAAATCACCGAGAGAGGGGGAAGGGGGGAGGTTAAACAATATCACAATAATGGGGAGTGGGGAGGGTTTGCCCAGTGAGAAATTTTCATAGACTATTGAGGTACTCGAGGGAAAAGTCGTCCAGGTCAAATTGAGCCTCACACGTATTGTGCCGCCTGAGAGGACACAATGTATTTTATGTATATTTAATGTGTATTACCTTTTCATATAATTTTATATTGCCGATATCTTCATTAACTGCTAAAACAAAAAGATCTTGTTTATATTATTATTTGACTTATTTTATAGCTTGTAATTTAAGTAGGATGTAACTATTACACCTCTCACTGTGCTCGCTTGTTGAAGAGTTGAGATTGCTGTCTGCCATCGTGAACTGCCTTGCTAAAACTACTGCTCGCTTGTTTGTGTCAGGCAAGTACTGCACCACCGCGTTGCTATAGATAGCATTGCAGTCTGCCCTCTCTCTCTAATCTGCCCTTTATTCCCTGGAGCATCCTCTCAAGTGACTTTCCGAGAAACATTCTCCAGGGGATCTGTCTCGTCTCTGGCTGTTTGTTCGTTATTTAGGGACTGTGTTGGTGGAGTATGGTTCGGTGGTGTGATCAAAACATACTCTCGTTTCAGACTGAGTGGTTTATGATGTTTTGCAGAGGTCGTTGTGTGTCGTGTGGAGACACTCTTAACCTGGTGAAGTGGAGGTTGCTGTCCTGGGAGGACAGTAATGTGAAGCTGGAGGTGCTTGTCCTGGGAGACAGTAATGGTGACGCTGGAGATGCTGTCTGGGAGACAGTAATGGGGAAGCTGGAGATGCTGTCCTGGGAGATGTATGGTGTAAGTGGAGATTTGTCCAGGTAGTAGTCGGGAATTATACGCAGGAAGGAATACATTAAAGACCTCAAAGGGGGACAGCGAGCCATCCGTAGGGAAACAAGTGTCGACAAAGGATAAGATAAAACCAATATTGCAAACTAGAAATACCGACAGGAAATAGCAAACAAGAGTACTCCACTAGCAATAGTGAGGGTATTTAAAAAAATAAACTACCAAAACCACTGGTGGGAGCTCCATTGTTGGTGTAGGGGCGGATAGAAGTAAGAACAGAGGAAACATGCCCCAAACCGGGAATACAGTCACAGTACACCACAAGCAAAACGGAAACCAAGCCTGTGCAAATACTATGCAATTGGTTCTGCTGCATGGGAAATCTGGGAAAAACAGATGGGGACCGTGCAACTATGACACCCTAGAAAATGAATGCCCATATGACAACGGGAAACATGCAAACTCCCTTCCTGAAGCTTTTTCACCTGACTTTGTACTCTTCTAGTACAGGAAAGATGGCTATAACTTAAAATGCCAGGCATACCATCTAAAGGGGACAAAAAGATAAAAACATTCCAGGCCATGCCCTCCAGCCATGGAAAACCCGGGGTACCACAGCCACTCAAGAGGGAGAGTTTTTTTAGTGCTAGGAAGGAAAAAAAACTGGCAGGAAATGGCAGAATCGTACACCAAACCAGTCATTCCTGGAGTGGAACCACAGTCGAGGCCTCCACTCCAAACCAACAGATACAGATACTAATGCCGGAAAAAAATCCCCCCCCAGTACCAACAATACCACCAGTCCGATAACATTCTCTTTGCAAACATACAAAATCTAAAGCCAGCAACAAACAACAAAATACCTTTCATCCGGGGACTGCTTGCGGGAGGCAAAGGCAATGTTCGCGGCTTTCACTGAGACCCACATAAAGGATCACTTGGACAATGAATTAGGGATCCCAGGTTACAACCTATACAGATGTGACAGAGTGAACAGGCAAAAGGGGGGGGGGGGGTTGGCCTGTACATTGCAGAGTCACTTGTTTCACAGAACTGCTAAATGCCTAAAAAGATGTAGTGGAAGTTTTAGCAGTAAAGGCCCGAGAACCAAAACCTATCATTGTGGTAGTCTACAAGCCTCCGGAGGGCAACATCCCAGCAATTCCAGAACAGCTGTTAAAAATTGACCACTGTCTGGAAAACCTTCCAGCTCCTGCACCCAACATCTTGCTCCTGGGGATTTCAAATTTAAAAGGCACCTAAACTGGGGGAATATAGCAAATAATATGTTGCAGTAATGACACCAGGAGGCAGCTCTGATGAAAACTCACACTCACGCGAGCTTTTAAATCTCTGCACAAATTCAATTTAAACCAGCAAATAATAGAGCCTACTAGACGGAGAATACACTAGACCCATCTTCACTAACAATGATAATCTGATAAAAAAATGTCACCATATCAAAAACAATATACTCAATCACAACATAATTGAGGTTCAGTCATGTATGCGAGGAGCCCCAACCGACATAATAGATTAGTCACGAGGAGCATTCACCAAATTCAACTTTAATAACAAAAACATAAAGAGGGACCAAGTAAACCAAGTCCTAACCGATATAAGCTGGAAGATATACTAACAACACAGACCCCAACTTATGCCTAGAACAGATTAACTCGGTGGGACTCGATGTATGCACAAGGCTTATTCCTCTAAGAAAAAGGAGGGGTAGATGTAAAACGAAAGAGACAGGCGCTCCCTTTTCAGGCGACGGAAAAGAATAACAGAGGGGGCTAAAAGAGGTCAATATATCTGAAATGCGTAGGGAGACACTGGCAGAGAAATAGCAAGCATCGAACTTAACCTAAAAGAATCCTTTAGATCAGGGAAACGCGGGAAAAAACAAAAGCCATAAATGAAATCGAAAGAAACCCAAGTATTTCTTCTCCTAAAGCCAAATCAAAATCGAGAACAACGTCCATATTGGGGCCCCCACTTTAAAAAAGATGGGTCCTACACAGATACAGCAAGAAATGAGTGAGCTACTCAAGTCCCAATATGACTCAGTTTTAAGCAAGCCGCTAACCAGACTGAGAGTCGAAGATCAAAATGAATTTTTTTTGAAAAGAGCCACAAAATTTGATTAACACAAGCCTATCCGATGTTATCCTGACGCCAAATGACTTTTGAACAGGGGATAAATGACATGCCCATGCACCCCTGCCCCAGGCCAACTCATGGAACTCTGTTTTTCATCAAGAACTGCAAGAACCCCTATCACGAGCCTTTTCCATCCTATGGAGAGGGAGCATGGACACGTGGTTCGTCCCACAGTTACTAAAAACAACAGACATAGCCCCACTCCACAAAGGGGGCAAATAAAGCAACAGCAAAGAACTACAGACCAATAGCACTAACATCCCATATCAAAAAAATCTTTGAAAGGGTCCTAAAAGCAAAATCACCCCCCATCTAGAAACCCATCAGTTAAAATCACTCACAAACGAAAGCAAAAGATTTGGGCAACGATGCACCATCCCCCCCAATAAAAAAGCAGGGGTGTCACAACACTTTAAAGAGACCATACAATAAGTGTCGGGTGCCCGAGACGGGTTAAAACTCCCTCCCAGCAAACATAAGGGGATTCCCAAACAAAACCCCGGGCAGTCTTCAAGCGGCCACTGGACAAGCACCAAAAGGGCAGTTCCGGATCGGGCCGGGTTTTGGGGCTCGTACGTTTTTTTGCAGCTGCCAGCAGCAACACCCTTTTTTTGACAGGCTCGAACCACCGGGAAAGGCCTGGTCCCCGCCCGGGGGCCGCGGGGCTTTTGCCCCCCCGGAAAACTTTTCTCCAGGAAAAACCCAGGTCCCAAGCTGAAATTCTACCACTTTGGTGGCATCTACACCCCAAACATAGTCGGGGATTTGGTAATACTGAACTTACATTCATTTTAAAGGGAGTTTATTCCCTTTTTTATGGGGGAAACTACTGATGGTAAATTATTTGGGGCGTTATTTTGTCTCCTTGTTTGTGCCCGCTGTGCGACGGCTTGGTACATTTTTGGCTTTTTTGGGCGAATCTTCAAAATTTTTTATACAAGCTCGTTTTAAATTGTTTTGAGGGCGAGAAGAAGTTTTGCTTAAAGGAATTTTATTGCCGGGCATTTTTAAGCCTTTTTTCCGAGTCAATTTCTTAGTGAGACATTAACGAGTATTTTTGAGCACCCCACATACACGTTCATTCCCCTTTGTATAAACTTGTAAAAAATTCGTATTCAAGATATATCCATCAAAAAAGACTAAACGATTTGTACTATTCAAAAATTTCCCCAGCACTATATTACCATAGGAAAAAATTAAATATTGCGCTACAAAAGAAAAAAAGGGAAGCTTTTTAATCCTAAACAAAGTAATATAAAAATTATCCACCTAACAATTTTTGTATTAAAGATCCCCAAATTTTTTTTTGTTGGATTTTTATCACGAGTTGTAATTTAAAAATTCCCTATTAATTTTTCCCACTAAATTCAAGGGAAAACTAGCCCTTTCCCTTTTTCCCTGACAATTTAATTAAAAAACCCCAGAACAAGCAAAAATGCAAGAGGGGAAGACCTAGTATTCTCTGGAGATTCGCTTTTTTTGTAACACAAAAGAACTAGTAGAAAAGAGATAATGCACAGAAAGCACGGGTTAAAGGGAACAGTAGAATATCTTTGGGGTGAACCCAAAAAAAACGGGGACAGAACAAAAAACGAGTTTTGAAAAACCCGAGAAAAGGGAAATAAAGACGCCAGAGTAAAGGAAAAGGTGAACAGGACATGCCTGCCCAGAAATGAAAGCTTACCCCCCGGGTGCACCCCCCAAAGGGCACAGCCCCCTCTAAAGGCCCCTTTTGCCCCGCCCTTTCCCAACCAAGAAACAAAAACCCAAAACCCAACTATTTTTCCGCACCCGCAATCCCATTTCCCCCAGCAAAAATCCCAAAATTCCCCCAACAGCACCCCTCAGAAAATTTCCCCCTTTTATTTTCAAAACCCCCCAACCCACAAAAACTCGGGCCCAAGCCACCTGACCCTTTGGGCAAGGATCGGGGGGACCCCAAAAACCCCATAAACCGAAAATACCGTAGGGGAAAAAAGTCTGAAAGAAAATATACCAACACAGATGCAATAACAAATAAGACAGGAGTGGAAATTAAAGAATCATGGAGGCCCCCCCCCTTACATAAAGGCATTCAGGGAGACAATCTTCACACAGATATAACAGATTGGGGTTTTTCCCAAACAAAACACACCCCAACACACACACACAAGTATGATCCTACATAGCTTTAGAAGAGGTAGATAAAGCCATGGGGCAGGGAAAAATGACCTGGGTAGCGACCAGTAAAGAACAGGGCCAAGAGATTTGACTCGACCCCTGAAACCCCCAACTGGGGAAGTATAACTGGGGTGAGTACACACACACAAAACACACGGGGCCAGGAGCTAAACTCAAACCCCTGAAACCCCAAACAAATGGGTAAAGTACACCACACACACCACAAACACATAACTGCTGCAGCATAAAAGGCGCCTGAAAACCCTCAGAACAGCATTCCGACATCTTAAAAAGGGAATCGTTCGGGAAACCTGTACACCTTGTAAAAGGCCCATTTTTTGGATTATGGCACCATTTGGAACCCCCCACCTACCAAAGAAATGTAAAGAAACAGAGAAAGTGAAAAGGGTTTTGGGCAACAAAAATATCCCCAGAGCTAAGGGGAATGTCCTACGAGGAGGGGTTTTAAAGAAATCAATCTGAAAAGGGGGGGGAGAAAGGGGGGAAAAAAAAAAAAAAAAAAAAAGGGGGAAAAAAGGTTTTTGGGGGGAAAAAAAAAAAAAAAAAAAAAACAAGGGGGGGGGTTTTTCCCCAAAAATTTTTTAAAAATTTTTAAATTTTTTTTTTTTAAAAGGGT
>NC_069399.1:50042247-50054747 GCF_026875155.1 Cherax quadricarinatus | reverse complement strand
CTTTTTCCCCCCCCCCAAAAAAACCCCCCCCCAACCCCCCCTTTTAAAAACCCCCCCCCTTTTTTTAACCCCCCCCTTTTCCCCCCCCCCCCCCCTCTAACCCCCCTTTTCCCCCCCCCCCCCCAACCCCCCCCCCCCCCCTTCCCCCCCCCCCAAATATCCCCCCCCCTTCCCCCCCAAAATTTTTCCCTTCCCTTTTACCTCCCCTTTTTTCCCCCCCCCCCTCAAACCCCTCCCCCCTTTCCCCCCCCCCCCTTTCCCCCTTTTTTCCCTTCCCCCCCTTTCCCCCCCCCCCCCCCTCCCCCTTTTAAAAACCCCCCCCCCCCTTCCCCCCTCCCAAAACCCCCCCCCTTCCCCCCCCCCCTATCCCCCCCTTTTCCCCCCCCCCAAAACCCCCCCCCCCCCCCCAAAAATTTTTTCCCCCCCTTCCCCCCCCCAAAAACCCCCCCCCCCCCCCCCTTTTTTTTTCCCCCCCCCCCAAAATTTCCCCCCTTTTTTTCCCCCTTTCCCCCCTACCTCCCCCAAAATAACCCTTCCCCCAAAAACCCCCCCCAATGACTATCCCCCCCCCCCCCCTAAAAACCCCCCCCCCCCTTCCCTTTCCCCCCCCCCCCCCCCCCCAAAACAAACCCTTTTTTTTTTCCCCCTTTTTTTTCCCCCCCTTTCCCCCCCAAATATCCCTTCCCCCTACCTTCCCCCTTTTTTCCCTTTTTTTTTCCCCCCCCCTTTTTCCCCCCCCCCCCCCAATAAAACCCCCCCCCCCCCCTTTCCCCCCCCCCTTCCCCCCCTTCCCCCCCTTTTTCCCCTTTCCCCCCCCCCCTACCCCAAAATTTTTTCCCCCAAACCCCCTTTCTAAAAAAAATATCTTTTTTAATTATTATTTGATTTATTATATTGCTATGTATTTAAGTGGTGTAACAATTACCTTTCACTGTGCTCGCTGTTAAAGATTGTGATTGGCTGTCTGCCATCGTGAATCCCTGCAAATACTGGCTCGCTTGTTTTGTGTCAGGCGTACTGCACACCGTTGCTATGTAGCATTCAGTCCATGCCTCTCTCTAAATCTCCTTTTAGTCCTGGAAGATCTCTCAAGTGACTTTACGAGACATCTCTCCAGGGATTCTCTCGTCCCCTGGCTGTTTGTTCGTTATTTAGACTGTGTTGGTAGAGTATGGTTTCGGTGGTGTGACAAAACATACCCTCTCGTTCAAGATGAGGGGTTTTGATGTTTTGCAGGTGTGTGTCGTGTGGAGACACTCTTTCAACCTGGGAAGCTGGAGGTGCTGTCCTGGGAGACAGTAATGTGAAGCTGGAGGTGCTGTCCTGGGAGACAGTAATGGTGAAGCTGGAGGTGCTTTTCCTGGGAACAGTAGTAATGGTGAAGCTGGGGGTTTGCTGTCCGGGAGCCCAGTAATGGTGAAGCTGGAGGTGCTGTCCTGGGAGACAGTAATGGTAAAAGCTGGGGGTGCTGTCCTGGGGGACAGTAATGGGGGAAGCTGGAGATGCTGTCCTGGGAGACAGTAATGGGGAAGCTGGAGATGCTGTCTGGGAGACAGAAAAGGTAAAGCTGGAGATTTTGTCCAGGTAGTCGGGAATTATACGCAGGAAGGAAACATATAAATGACCTCATAGGGGACGGGGAGCCATAGTAGGGAAACAAGTGTAGTCAAAAAATAAGATAAAACCAATTTTGCATAAACAGAAATACCGCAGGAAATAGCAAACAAGAGTACTCCACTAGCAATAGTGAGGGAATTTTTACCAAAAACAACTGGTGGGAGCTCCATTTTTGGGTGCAAGGGAGGTAGAAGTAAGACAGAAAAACATGCACCAACAGGGAATAACAGTCACAGAAACCCAAGGCAAACGGAAAACCAATCCTGTGCACATACTATGCAATTGGTATCTGCTGGCATGGGAAATCTGGAAAAACAGATGGGGGACGTGCAACAATGACCACCCTAGAACATGACATGCCCATATTACACAGGTAAAATGCAAACTCCCTTCCTGTAAGCTATTCACCCTGAAACTGTGTACCTCTTCAGTACAGGAAAACGTGCTAAACTTAAAACAATTGCCAGGGCATACACATCCTAAAGGGGGAAAAAAAGAAACAAAACATCCAGGCCATGGGAAATACCTGGGGTAGCCACAGCCACTCAAGAGGGAGAGGTTTTTCTATTAGTGCTAGGAAGGAAAAAAAACTGCAGGAAATGGCAGAAATCGTACACCAAATCCAGTCATTACCTGGAGTGGAACCACAGTCGATGGCCTCCACTCCAAACCAACAGATACAGAAACTAATACGCCGTCAAAAATCCCCCCCCAGAACCACATCCACCAGTCCGATAACATTCTTCTATGCAAACATACAAAATCTAAAGCCAGCAACAAACAACAAAATAACCCTTCATCCGTGACTGCCTTGCAGCGGCAAAGGCAATGTTCGCGCTTTCACTGAGACCCACTAAAGGATCACTTGACAATGAATTATAGGATCCCAGGTTACAACCTATCAGTGTGACAGAGTGCACAGGCAAAAGGGGGGGGGGGGGTTGGCCTGTACATTGCAGAAGTCACTTGTTGCACAGAACTCGCTTAAAAGCCTCAAATGATGAAGTGAAGTTTTAGCAGAAAAGGTCCGAAACCAAAACCTATCATTGTGTAAGTCAACAAGCCTCCGGATGCAACATCCCAGCAATTCCAGAACAGCTGTTAAAAAAATTGACCACAGTCTTGAAAACCTTCCAGCCCTGCAAAAAACCCAACATCAATGCTCCTGGGGATTTCAATCATAAGGCACCTAAACTGGAGGAATATAGCAATAATATTGTTGGCCAGTAATGACAACCATGGAGGCAGCTCTGATGAAAACTACACACTCCACAACCGAGCTTTACATCTCTGCACAAAATTTCAAATTTTCAAACCATCAAATAATAGAGCCTACTAGACTGGAGAAAACACTAGACCTCATCTTTCACCGGTAACAATTAATGATCTGATAAGAAAAGTCCACCGAAATCAAAAACAATATACTTCAGAACACAACATGAATGAGGTTCAGTCATGTATGCGATGAGCCCATACCGACAAAATGAGATAGTCACGAGGGAGCATGTCACGGTCGATAGAAGCAACTCAATAACAAAAACATAAAGAGGGACCAGTAAACCAAGTCCTAACCGATATAAGCTGGGAAGATATAGCTAGCAACACAGACCCCAACTTATGCCTAGAACAGAATAACTCGGTGGCACTCGATGTATGCACAAGGCTTATTCCTCTAAGAAAAAGGAGGAGTAGATGTAAAACAGAAAGAGACAGGCCCTCCCTTTATACAGGCGACGAAAAGAATAACAGAGCTGCTAAAAGGGGGAGTGTACACTATATCTGAATGCGTATGGAGGAAACTGGTCAGGGGAATAGCAAGCATCTGAACTTAGACCTAAATAATCCTTTAGGACAGGAATCGGCGGGAAGAACTAAAGGATGACATAAATGAAATCGAAAGAAACCAAAGTATTTCTTCTCTATGGCCAAATCAAAATCGAGAACAACGTCCATAATTGGCCCCAACTTAAACAAGGATGGGTCCAAAACCAGATGACAGCAATTGAAAAGAGTGAGCTACTCTCTAGTCCAAAATGACTCATTTTTTTAGCAAGCCGCTAAACCAGACAGAGAGTCGAAGATCAAAAAGAATTTTTTATGAAGAGCCACAAAATTTGATTAACACAAGCCTATCCGATGTTATCCTGACGCCAAATGACTTCGAACAAGCGATAAATGACATGCCCATGCACTCTGCCCCAGGGCATACTCATGGAACTCTGTGTTCATCAAGAACTGCAAGAAGCCCCATCACGAGCCCTACATCCTATGGAGAGGGAGCAAGGACCCGGGTTCGTCCCACAGTTACTAAAAACAACAGACATACCCACTCTCACAAAGGGCATAAAGCAACAAGCAAAGAACAACAGACCCAATAGCACTACAACCCATATCATAAAAATCTTTGAAAGGGTCCCTAAGAACTAGATCACCACCCATCTAGAAACCCATCAGTTTACACAAACCAGGTCAACATGTGTTTTATAACAGTGACTGCATCCTGTCTGTCTCAACTATTGGATCACTACGACAAAAGGACCTAAATGCACTAAAAGACAAAAAGAATGCAGATTGTAATAGTATACAACTTGCAAAAGCCTTCGAACAAGTGTGACCATGGCGTAATAGCGCACTAAAATGCGTTCTAAAGAATAACAGGAAAAGTCGTCGAATGATCTATAATTTCCTCACTAACAGAACACAGAGAGTAGTCGTTCAACAGATAAAATTCCGAGGCAGCCTACGGTGAAAAAGCTCTGTTCCACAAGCACAGTACACGCTCCATCTTGTTCCTCCATCCTCATATCCGACATAGACAAGGATGTCAGCCACGGCAACCGTGTCTTCCTTTGCAGATGACACACGAATCTGCCATGACAAGTGGTCTTCCATTGCAGACACTGCAAAGCTCCAGGAGACATCAACCAAATCTTTCAGTGGGCTCAGAAAACAATATGAAGTTCAACGTTGAGAAATATCAATTACTCAGATATGGTAAATCATGAGGAAATTAAAATCTTCATCAGAGTACAAAACAAATCTGGCCACAAAATAGAGCGAAACACCAACGACAAAGACCTGGGAGTGATCATGGTCGGAGGATCTCACCTTCAAGGACAATAAACATTGTATCAATCGCATCTGCTAGAAAAAATACAAGGAAGGATTACTGAGAACCTTCAAACTAGGGAGGCCAAGCCCATGATGACACTCTCAGTCACTTGTTCTATCTAGGCTGGAATATTGCTGCACACTAACAGCACCTACTCAAGCAGGTGAAATAGCCGACCTAGAAAAATGTACAGAGAACTTTCACGGCGGGGCGCCAAAACGGAGATAAAACACACTCAATTATTGGGAGCGGCTTGAGGATCCTAAACCTGTATTCCCTGAACGCAGAGGGAGAGATACATGATATATACCCCTGGAAAAATCCTAGAGGGACTAGTACCGAACTGCACACGAAAATCACTCACTACGAAAGCAAAAGACTTGCAACGATGCACCATCCCCCCCAATGAAAAGCAGGGGTGTCACTACACGTGAAAGAGACCATACAATAAGTGTCAGGTGCCCGAGACTGGTTCACTGCTCCCAGCAAACATAATGTGGGATTACCACAGATACCCCTGTTCAGTCTTCAAGCTGGCCACTGGACAAGCACCTAAAGGCAGTTCCGGATCAGGCCGGGCTTTGTCTCGTACGTTGTTGCATGCTGCCAGCAGCAACAGCTGTTTTTGATCAGGCTCAGAACCACCAGGAGTCCTGGTCACAGACCGGGGCCGCGGGGGCTTTGACCCCCGGAACTCTCTCCAGGTAAACTCCAGGTCCCAAGCTGAAGATTCTGACCTACTTTGTGTGGCATCTACACACCATCATAGTCGGGGATTTGGTAATACTGAACTTACATTCAGTATTAAGGGAGTTTTATGCCTTTTATGGAGGATCTACTGATGGTCATTAGTTAGGGTCGTTATTTTGTCTCCTTGTTTGTGACGCTGTGCGACGGCTTGGTACATTATTGCTGTTTGGCGAATGCTTCATCATTTTATACAAGCTAGCTGTTTTGATTGTCTTGAGGGTCGAGAAGATAGATTGCTTGAGGATATATTGCCAGGCACTATTTAAGTCTATTTCGAGTCAAGTCTTAGTGAGACATTACGAGTACTTTGAGCACACACATACACGTTCATTCACTTGTATATACTTGTATTATTCGTATTCTAGAGTATATATCTCATCATATAAAAGACTAAACGATTTGTACTATTCGAAAAGTGTCCTCAGCACTATATTACCATATGTACAATTCAATATTGCGCTACAAGAGAAATGAAGGAGCTTGTATCCTAAACTATGTAATATATATTATCCACCTAGACAACTTTTGTATTAAAGATCTCAAATTTTATTTTGTTGGATTATTATCATCGAGTTGTAATTTCAAAATTCTATTAATATTTCACTAAATTCAAGGGATAACTAGACCTGACCTTATTCTGACAACTTATTACAAAACCCAGAGACAAGCTAAATGCTAGAGGGGAAGACCTAGTATTCTCTGGAGATATCGCTCTTTTTGTAACACAAAAGAACTAGTAGAAAAGAGGATAATGCAGCAGAAAGCACAGTTAAGGAACAGTAGAATATCGTTGGGTGTACCTCGACTGGGACAGAACAAAAAACGAGTGTGAGAAACCGAGAGAAGGTATAAAGACGCCAGAGTCAGGAAGGTGAGACAGGACATGCACTGACAGGCATGAAAGCTTAGCCCCCGGAGCACCACCAAGCACAGCCCCCTCTCAGCCCCTTTGCCACCGTCCTTCCAACCAAGCACAGTAAACCCGAAACCACACTACTTTCCGCACACGCGCAATCCCACTCCCCCAGCACAAATACCATTCCTCACAGCAGCCCTCAGAAAATTTCACCCTTATTTTCATAACCCCCCACCCACACAACTGCAGGCAGCCACCTGACGCCATGGGCAAGGATCAGGGACCTCCAAGAACCATGACCGAAAATACCGTAGATGAAAAAAGTCTGAAAGAAAATATACCAACACAGATGCAATAACAAATAAGACAGGAGTGGCAATTAAAGAATCATGGATGCATCCCCCCCTTACATCATAGTCATTCACGAGACAATCTTCACACAGATGATAACAGATGTGAGGCTTTCCAAACACAACACACACACACACACACACACAAGTATGATCCTACATAGCTTTAGAAGAGGTATGATAAAGCTCATGAGCAGGGACAAATGACCTAGTAGCGACCAGTAAAGATACAGGGCCAAGAGATTTGACGTCGACCCCTGAAACACCACTAGGTGAGTATAACTAGTGAGTACACACACACACACACACGAGCCAGGAGCTAATACTCGAACCCTGCAACTACAAATAGTGAGTACACCACACACACCACAAACACATAACTGCTGCAGCATATAAGGCGCCTAGCAAACTCAGAACAGCATTCCGACATCTTATAAGGAATCGTATCAGGACCTGTACACCTTGTACTAGCCCATATTTTGGATTATCGGCACCAGTATCGGAACCCACACCTACCAAGCAATGTAAAGAAACTAGAGAAAGTGCAAAGGTTTGGCAACAAGACTATCCCCAGAGCTAAGGGAATGTCCTACGAGGAGAGGTTTAAAGAAATCAATCTGACGATACAGGAGGACAGGAGAGATAGGGGGAACATGATAACGACATACAAAATACTGAGAGAATTGACAAGGGGGACAAAGCCAGGATGTTTTCAGAGATGGACACAGCAACAAGAGGACACAGTTGGAAATTGAAGACACAGAGAATCACAGGGATGTTAGGAAGAATTTCTTCAGCCACAAGATATCAGTAAGTGGAATATTTGGAAGGCGATGTAGTGGAGAGCATGATCCATACATAGCTTTAAGAGCAGAGGAAGATAAAGCTCATGGTTCAAGGAGAGTGACCTAGTATCGATCTGTGAGAGGCGGGGCCAGGAGCTTGAACCACGACCCCTGCCGTGGGACCCTCAACTAGGTGAGAGTACACTTGGTGAGTACAACTAGGAGAGCACAACAAGGTGAGCACATCTGGTGAGTACTACTAGGTGAGTACAACTAGGTGAGTACACACAGTTAATGCATAATTACGAAAATAACCATATCCTTGAATATTAATACTCAAATCTACCTCCCCTCATGACTATCCTTCTCTCTACCTCCCCTATAATTAATATCCTTCCTCTCTAACCTCCACTCTATGAATATCCCTTCCTCTCTACCTACCCTCTATGACTATCCCTTCCTCTCTACCTCCCCTCTATGCGCATCCCCGTAACTCTCTAACCACCATCTATGTCTATCCTTCCGTCTCTAAATCAAATCTATGACTATAACTTCCACAGACGACCTCCCCTCTTTGACTATTAGAATTACCTCTCTACCAGACCCTCTATGACTAATACCCTTAATCGTAATAATCCCATAACTATGTACTATTCCATTCCTCTATTACATCAAATACTATGTCTATACAGTCCAATCGTAAAGCCTATTTGAATTTACAGTAACCAAAAGAAACTAGTGGTAGTGAGCCTTACTCATATTCATAAAATATATACTAGAACTTAAGATATAAATAAAATAGAGGTATGATCCCTTCAGATAGATAAAATAAAATATAGGTAATAAATTAATATATAAATAAAAATGTGTAGTGAAAGGAAGAGATTTAATAAAAGAGTTGTAGTTAAATTAAGTAGATTAAAAAATATTTGTAGTAACTTAAAATAGAAAGAAAAGATAGTATTTAAATGAATATATAATAAAAAGTGGTAGTTAAATTAATATATTAAAGAAAATAGTTGTAGTGAATGAAGAGATTAAGAAAAATATTTGTATAGAAAGTAAAAGAGTAATAAAAGATTTGTATAAATAAAATAGTAATAAAAGATTGTAGTGAAAGTAATAGATTAAGAAAAGATTGTAGTAAAAGGAAGATATTAAGAAAAATATTTGTAGTGAAAGTGAAAAGATAGAAAAGAGTGGTAGTGAAAGGAAAAGATTGTAAGAAAAGAGTGTAGTAAATGAAAAGAGTAAAGAAAGAGTTGTAGTGTAAAGGCAGAGAGTAAAAGGAAAAGAGTGGTAGTTGAAAGGAAAAGAGTAAGAAAAGAGTTGTATTGAAAGGAATATAGTTAAGAAAAGATTGGGAAAAAGGTATGAAATGAAGAGATTAAGAAAAGAGTGGTAGTGAAAGGAAAAGAGTAAGAAAAGAGTGGTAGTGAAAGGGAATAGAGTTAAATAAAGATTGTAGTGAAAGGAAATAGAGTAAGAAAAGAGTGGTAGTGAAAGGAAAAGAGTGTAAAAAAGAGTGGTAGTTAATGAATAGAGTTAAGAAAATAGTGGTAGTGAAAGGAAAAGAGTAAGAAAAGAGTGGTAGTGAAAGTAAAAGATAATAAAAGTGTGGTAGTAAAGGAAGAATTAAGAAAAGAGTGGTAGTGAAGAAGAGAGTAAAGAAAAGAGTGGTAGTTAAAGGAAAAGAGTAAAAAAGAGTGTAGTAAGGAAAGAGTAAGAAGAGAAGAGTTGTAGTGAAAGAAAGAGTAAGAAAGAGTGTAGTAAAGGAAGTAAATGAAAAGAGTAAGAAAATAGGGGTAGTGAAAGGAAAGAGTAAGAAAGGTGTGGTAGTGAAAGAAAGATAGAAAGAGTGGGTAGTGAAAGAAGAGAGTAAGAAAAGAGTGGTAGTGAAAGGAAAAGAGTAAGAAAAGAGTGGTATGAAAGGAAATAGTAAGAAAAGAGTGTAGTGAAGGAAAAGAGTAAGAAAAGAGTGGTAGTGAAAGGAAGAGTGTAAGAAAAGAGTGGTAGTGAAAGGAAAAGAGTAAGAAAGATGGTATAAAGTAAGTGAGTAATAAAAGAGTGTTAGTGAAAGGATAAGAGTAAAGAAAAGAGTGGGTAGTTAAAGGAAAAAGTAAAGAAAATAGTTTAGTAATTTAAAAGATAAAAAAGATTGGTAGTTAAAGGAAAATAGTAAGAAAAGATTGGTAGTGAAATGTAGAGAGTAAAGAAAAGAGTGGGTAGTGAATTAAGAGAGTAAATAAAAATAGTTAGTGAAGGAAAAGAGTCAAAAATATGGTAGTGAAATTAAGAGAGTAATAAAAGAGTGGTAGTTTAAATTAGATAGTATAAAAGATTTGGTATTGAAATAAAAATAGTAAGAAAAGATTGTATTGGAAATAATATATTAATATAAGATTTGTAATGAAGGAATAGATTAGTTAAAATAGTGGTATTAAAGGTAAGAGAGTAAGAAAAGTTGTAAGTAAAATTAATATAGTAATAAAATAGTGGTAATTAAAGTTAAAATAGTGAGAAAATATTTTAGTTAAAGGAATATGATTAATAAAAGATTTGTAGTTAAATGAAAGATTAATATAATATTGGAAGTTTAAATGAAGAATTAAAAAATATTTGTAGTTAAATAAAATATTAATAAAAATTTGTAGTGAAATTAATAGATTAATAGAAAGATTTGTATAAAATTAAAAATTAATAAAATATTGGGTATTGAATTGTATGAAGAGAGTAAATAAAATAGTTGTAGAGAAATGAATATATTAATAATATATTGGTATTGAAAGTAATAGAGTAAGAAAAATATTTGAATTAAATTAAAAGAGATAATAAAAGATTTGATTTAAATTAAGAGATAATAAAGATTTTTAGTGAAAATTAAAATATTAAGAAAATCTTTGTATTGAAATTAATATATTAAAAATAAAGATTTTGAAGTGAAATTAATTTAGTATAATGATTTGTAATTGAAAATTAAAATATTAATAAAAGAGTGGTAGTTTAATGAATATATTAATAAATAATATTGTAGTTAAATAATATATTAATAAGACAAGAGTTGATATTTAAAGTAATAGATTAATAAAATATATGTATTTAAATGAAAAGAGTATAAAAGAGTGTAATGAAATGTAAGATATTAAGAAAAGAGTTGTATGAAAGTAAAATATTAATAAAATATTTTTATATAACATTCATATATTAATAAAATATATGTACCTTAAGTAAATATTTACTAAAATATATGAATATAAATTAATATATTAATAAAATATTTTGAATTTAATTAATATATAACCCTCACACTATTATGACCATCCCTTCCTCTCTACCTCACATCGATGACAATACCTTCCTCTCTACATCTCTCCCCTCTATGACCTATCCCCTTCCTATCTACCTCCCTTCTATGACTTATCCCTTCCCCTCTACCTCCCCTCTATGACTTTCCCGTTTCCTCTCAACTCCCCCTCTATGACCTGCCCTTCCTCTCTACCCTCCCCTCGATGACTATCCCTTTACTCTCTACTCCCCTTCTATGACAAACCTTCCCTCTACTCTCTACCTCCCCTCTATGACTTTCCCTTCCCACTACCTCCCCTCTATGTACTATCCTTCCACTCTACCTCCCCTCAAAGACAATCCCTTCCTCTCTACCCCCCTCTATGACTATCCCTTCCTCTATACCACCCCCTATGGACTATCCCTACCCCCTACCTTCCCCTCTATGACTATCCCTACCTCTCTACCTCCCCTCTATGACATCCCCTCCACTCTACCTCCCCTCATGACTATCCATTCCTCTCTAACCTCCCCTCTATGACTATCCCTTCCTATCCACCTCCCTCTATGACTATTACCTTCCTCTCAAACACTCCCCTCTATGACTATCCCCTTCTCTCAACCTCCCCTCTATGCCTTATCCCTTCCCCTCTCCCCTCCCCTCTATGACTATCGCCTACCTTCAACCACCCCTCTAATACTGATCCCTTCCTCTCTACCTCCCCTCTATTCTAACTCCCTTCCCCTCAACCTCCCCTCTATGACGATCCCTTCCAATACTACCTCCCCTCTATAACTAACCCATCCCCTCTACCTCCCCTCTAATGACTATCCCTTCCCCTCTACTCCCCTCTATAACTATCCCCTTCCCCCTAACTCCCCTCTTAATGACTACCCTTCCCCTCTACTCCCCACTATGACATCCTTCCTCTCTACCACCGCTATATGATATCCCTTCCCTCCACCTCCCCTTCTATGACTATCCCTTCCTCTCACTTCCCCTCTATGACTAACCCTTCCCCTCACCTCCCCTCTATGACAATCCCTTCCCTCTACCTTTCCCCCCTATGACTATCCCTTCCCCTCTACCTCCCCTCAAAGAACCCCCTTCCTCCTACCTCCCTCAAAGACTACCCTTCCTCTCTACCTCCCCCTCTATACTATCCCTTCCTCTCAAACCCCCCCTCTATGACTACCCTTCCCTCTACCTCCCCTCTATGACTATCCCACCTCTCTACCTCCCCTCCTATGACTATCCCTTCCCCTACCTCCCCTCTATGACTATCCCTTCCCCCTACCTCCCCTCTAAGACTAACCTTCCTCTCTACCCCCCCTCTATGACTTCCCTTTCCCCTCTACCTCCCCCCTATACCCATCCCTTTCCCCTCTACCTCCCTCTATGACTATTTCCCTTCCCCCTCTACCTCCCCTCTATGACTAAACCCTTCCTCTCTACCTCCCCTCTATGACTATCTCCCTCCCTCTACCTCCCCTCTAAGACTATCCCCTTCCCCTAAAACCCCCCCTCATACTACCCCCTTTTTCCCACCTCCCCCTATGACTATCCCTTCCCCTTTTACCTCCCTCTTACTACCCTTCCCTCTACCTCCCCCCCCATGACTACCCCCTTTCCCCCCTACTCCCCCTATACACCCTTCCCTCTACCTCCCCTCTATACTACCCTTCCCCTCTACCTCCCCCTCAAAGACATCCCTTCCCTCTACCCCCCTCAGACTACCCCCCCT
>NC_069399.1:49986053-50041747 GCF_026875155.1 Cherax quadricarinatus | reverse complement strand
GACAACAAGGAAGATAGCAGTGAAGTCTCATACCTTGGATAGAAAAGGTTAGGGAAGCCGACCTCGGCACGCAGGTGAGAACCAGCTACTCCACTAAGGAGGACAATTGTGTCGGTTCTACGAGAGGAACATGTCGTAACTTCTTATCCTTACACAAACTAGACCTAATAATTTGACTTGCGCACCAGGTCCATTGAACAATTGAAACGGGGCATTATAAAAGATCTTGCACTATAGGTCCTATGGTTGCATGGAAGTTATGTGCAAACAAAAAAAGGTGGATTGTCATCAGAAAAGTACTTGTTCCACTTCATCCCAAAATCATCTATGTCAGAGACATGGTGGAGTAACATCATCAGCAGGATTGTTCATTTCGAGACTGCTTATGGCTTCAAAGGACTTGTGAACCGGGGAGGTAGTACTCATATAACTACTGTCACCATGGGACGGTTTGACTGGGGCGCTCGAATTCCCCCGAAGTGAAGAACGAAGCCTGGTTCTGGTTAGTTTGAGAATTGGAAGAATGAGCTGGTTTTCTGTTTATTTGAGAACCCCCTTACAGGCCGTAACCGTGTCTCTCTGCTCTTCTCTCGTTCAATGACTGATGGCCCGCCACAGTACCCATATGTGAGAGGGTCTTTTGAGATACTGCAGGTCAGCGCAATATGAGTTCAGCAGTGCTCAGGCAGAGATGGTTGGTCGTGATGAGTCAACTGGCACCAGTGGTTACTGGTAATGGTTACTACTACTGAGGAGGGAGAGGGGAAGGGATAGTCATAGAGGGGAAGTAGAGGGAAGAGGATAGTCTAGCGGAGAGGTAGAGGGAAGGTATAGTACATTAGTGGGAGAGGTAGGGGAAGATTGTCATAGAGGGGAGGTAGAGGGGAAGGGATAGTTATGAGGGGAGTGTAGACAGGAAGGGATAGTATAGAGGGGAGTAGAGGGGAAGGGGTAATCATAGAGGGGAGGTAGAGAGGAAGGGATAAGTCATTGTGGGAGATAGAGAGGGGAAGGATAATCATAGTGGGGCGGTTAGAGAGGGAGGGGATAGTCTTAGAGGGAGATTGAGGGGAAGGGTAGTCACAGAGGGGAGGTTAGAGAGGAAGGGATTGTCATAGTGAGGGGAGGTAGTGGGGAAGGGATAATATTAGAGGGGAGGGTTAGAAGAGGAAGGGATGACATAGAGGGGGGTAGAAGGGGAAGGGTTAGTCATAGAGGGGCTGGTAGAGAGGCAAGGGATTGTCATAGAGGGGAGGTGAGAGGAAGGGATAGTCATAGTGGGGAGGTAGAGGGGAAGGGATAGTCATAGAGGGGAGGTAGAGAGGAAGGGAATAGTCATAGAGAGGGATGGTTAGAGAGGAAGGATATCATAGGGGGAGGTAAGAGAAAAAAAGGATAGTCATAGAGGGGAGGTAGAGAGGAAGGGATAGATCATAGAGGGGAGGTAGAGAGGAAGGGATAGTCATAGAGGGGAGGTAGAGAGGAAGGGATAGTCATAGAGGGGAGGTGAGAGGAAGGGATAGTCATAGAGGGGTGGTAGAGGGGAAGGGTAGTAATGAGGGAGGTAGAGAGGAAGGGATAGTCATAGAGGGGAGGTAGAAGAGGAAGGGATAGTCATAGAGGGGAGGTAGAGGGGAAGGGATAGTAATAGGGGGAGGTAGAGGGGAAGGGATAGTCATAGAGGGGAGGTTGAGAGGAGGGATAGTCATAGAAGGGAGGTTAGAGGGAAGGGATAGTCATAGAGGGGAGGTGAGAGGAAGGGATAGTCTTAGAGGGGAGGTAGAGAGTAGGGATAGTCATAGGGGGGAGGTAGAGGGGTAGGGATAGTCATAGAGGAGGAGGTAGAGGGGAAGGGATAGTATGGGGGGAGGTTTGAGAGGAAGTGATAGTCAAAGAGGGGAGGTAGAGGGGAAGGTATAGTCATAGAGGGGGGTAGAGAGGAAGGCGATAGTCATAGAGGGGGGTAGAGAGGACAGGGAGAATATAGAGTGGAGGTAGCGGGGAAAGGATTAGTCATAGGGGGAGATAAGAGGGGAAGGGATAGTCATAGATGGGAGGTAGAGGGGAAAGGGATGTAATAGAGGGCAGGTAAAGGGGAG
Organism: Cherax quadricarinatus; assembly: GCF_026875155.1. NCBI lineage: Eukaryota > Metazoa > Arthropoda > Malacostraca > Decapoda > Parastacidae > Cherax > Cherax quadricarinatus. The sequence goes on along the minus strand of NC_069399.1, from coordinate 50,039,648 downwards.
GCTGATAGTATTGAGGGGAGGGGTTGGAGAGGAGGGATTGTATAGAGGGGAGGTAGAGCAAGGAAGGGATAGTCTTAGAGGGGTGGTAGAGAGGAAGGGTAGTCAGAGAGGGGAGGTAGAGTGGAAGGATAGTCATAGATGGGGAAGGTTATAGTAGAGGAAGGGATAGTCATAGAGGGAGGTAGTGGGAGGGATAGTCATAGAGGGGAGGTAGGAGGGGAAGGAGAGTCATAGAGGGGAGGTTGGAGAGGATGGGATAGTATAGAGGGGGAGTAGAGAGGAATGGATAGTTAGCATAGAGGGGAGGTAGAGAGAAGGGATGGTCATAGAGGGTGGTAGAGAGGAAGGGATAGTCTAGAGGGGAGGTTAGAGGGGAAGGGATAGTCATAGGAGGGGAGTGAGAGGAGGGTAGTTCATAGAGGGGAGGGTAGTGAGGAAGGGATAGTCAGAGGGGAGGTTAGAGGGTAAGGATAGGGTCTAGAGGGGAGGTAGAGGGGAAGGGGATAGTCATAACGGGGAGGTAGAGGGGAAGGGATAGTCATAGAGGGGAGGTAGAGAGGAAGGGATGTCATAGAGGGGATGTAGAGGGGAAGGGATAGTTCATAGAGGGTAGTAGAGAGGAAGGGTAGTCATTAGAGGGGAGGTAGAGAGGAAGGGATATAGTCATAGAGCGGTGGTAGAGGGGAAGGGATAGGTCATAGAAGGGAGGTACAGAGGAAAGTGGATAGTCATTAGAGGGGAGGTAGAGAGGAAGGGATTGTCACAAAGGGGAGGTAGAGGAAGGGATTAGTCTTTGAAGGGAGTACAGAGGAAGGGTATGTCATAGAGGGGAGGTAGAGAGGATGGGTAGTCACAGAGGGGGGAGGTAGAGGGTAGGGATAGTCATAGAGGGGAGGTTAGGAGAGGGAAGGGATAAGTCTTAGAGGGGAAAGTAGAGGGGAAGGTAGTCATAGAGGGGAGAGGAGAGGTAGAGGGGAAGGGATAGTCATAGGAGGGGAGGTTCTTTTTTTTTTTTAGGAAATTAAGGAGAGGAAGGTGATAGTCATAGAGGGGAGGTAGAGGGGAAAGGGATAGTCTTAGAGGGAGGTAGTGAGGAAGGGATAGTCATAGAGGTGAGAGAGGATGGGATAGTCATAGAGGGGAGGTAGCGGGGAAGGGATAGCTCATAGAGGGGAGTAGAGGGGAAGGATAGTTATAGAGGGGAGGAGGTAGGGGGAAGGGATAGTCATAGAGTGGGGAGGTAAGAGGGGAAGGGAATAGTTATAGGGGGTGGTAGTGTGGAAGGGATAGTCAAGAGGGGAGGTTGAGGGAAGGGATAGATCATAGAGGGGAGGTATAGAGGAAGGAAAGTCAAGAGGGGAGGTAGAGAGGAAGGGATAGTCATAGAGGGGAGTTGAGGGGATGGGTAGTCATAGAGGGGAGGTAGAGGGGAGGGATAGTTATAGAGGTGAGGGTAGAGGGGAAGGGATAGTCATAGAGGGGAGGTAGAGGGGATAGGGATAGTTATAGAAGGGGAGGTAGATAGGAATGGATAGTCATAGAGGGGTGGTAGAGGAGGAAGGGATAGTCATACAGGGGAGGTATAGGAGAGGAAGGGATAGTCATAGAGGGAGGTAGAGGGGAAGGGATAGTCATTAGAGGGGAGGTAGAGAGGAAGGGATAGTCTTGAGGGAGGTTAGAGGAGGAATGGATAGTCATAGAGGGCGGTGGTGTTTAGAGAGGAAGGATAGTTCATACAGGTGGGTAGAGAAGGAAGGGATATCATAGGAGGGGGGTAGAGGGAAGGGATAGTCATAGAGGGGAGGTGGTACAGAGGAGGGATGTCATAGAGGGGAGGTAGAGAGGAAGGGATAGTCATAGAGGGGAGGTAGAGAGGAAGGGATAGTCATAGAGGGGAGGTAGAGAGGAAGGGATAGTCATAGAGGGGAGGTAGAGGGGAAGGGATAGTCATAGGAAGGGAGGTAGAGAGGAAGCGGGATAGTCTTAGAGGGGAGGTAGAGGGAAGGGTTAGTCATAGAGGGGAGTAGGAGGATGGGTAGTCATGAGGAGGAGGTAGAGAGGAAGGGATTGTCATAGACGGAGGTATAGGGTGAAGGGATAGTATAGAGGGAGGATAGAGAGGAAGGATAGTCATAGAGGGGAGGTATAGAGAGGAAGGGATAGTCACAGAGGGGGGGTAGAGGGGAAGGATAGGACATAGAGGGGAGTTCAGAGAGGAAGGATAGTCATAGAGGGGAAGTAGGAGTGGAAGGAGATAGTCATAGAGGGGAGTAGAGAGGAGGCGGATAGTCTAGAGGGGAGGTTTAGAGAGGAAGGGATAGTTTCATTAGAAGGGAAGGTAGAGAGGAAGGGATAGTCATAGAAGGGAGGTAGAGAGGAAGGCGAAGGATAGTCATAGGGGGAGGTTAGAGAGGAAGGGATAGTCTAATGAGGGGAGGTAGAGCGGGAAGTGATAGTCATCATAGAGGGGAGGTTGAGGGGAAGGGATAGTCATAGAGGGGAGGTTAGAGAGGAAGGGATAGTCATAGGAGGGAGGGTTCAGAGGAAGGGATAGTCATAGAGGGGAGTAGAGAGGAAGGGATCGTCATAGAGGGGAGGTAGAGAGGAAGGGATAGGTCATAGAGGGGAGGGTAGAGAGGAAGGGATAGTCATAGAGGGGAGCGTCTAGAGGAAAGGGCTAGTCATAGAGGAGAGGTTAGAGGGAAGATGTCATTAGAGGGGAGGTAGAGGGGAAGGATAGTTATAGAGGGGAGGTTAGAGGGAAGGGATAGTTCATAGAGGGGAGGTAGGAGGGAAGGGATAGTCATAGAGGGGAGGTTGAGAGGAAGGGATAGTCATGAGTGGGAGGTTAGGAGAGGAAGGATAGTTCTTAGAGGGGAGGTAGAGTGGAAGGGATTTCATAGAGGGGAGGTAGAGAGAGAAGGATTGTCATAGAGGAGAGGTAGAGGGGAAGGGGATAGTCAATAGATGGGAGGTCAGAGAGGAAGGGTTAGTCATAGGAGGGGAGGTAGAGAGGAAGGGATCTGTCATAGAGGGGAGTAGAGGAGGAAGGGATAGTTATAGAGGGGAGGTTATAGAGGGGAAGGGATAGTCATAGAAGGGAGGTAGAGAGGAAGGGGATAGTCATAGAGGGGAGGTAGAGGGGAAGGGATAGTCTAGAGGGGAGGTAGAGAGGAAGGGATAGTATAGAGGGGAGGTAGAGAGGAAGGGATAGTCATAGACGGGAGGTATAGGGGGAAGGGATAGTTCATAGAAGAGGAGGTAGAGAGGAAGGATAGTCATAGAGGGGAGTGAGAGGATGGGATAGTCACAGAGGAGGTAGGAGGGGAAGGGGAATAGTCATAGAGGGGAGGTAGAGAGGAAAGGGATGGTAATAGAGGGGAAGTATGGGGAAGGGGATAGTCATAGAGGGGATGTAGAGAGGAGGGATAGTCATAGAGGGGAGGTGAGAGGGGAAGGATTGTCATGAGGGGAGGTAGTGAGGAGGGATAGTATGAAGGGAGGTAGAGAGGAAGGGGATGGTATAGAGGGGAGGTAGAGAGGAAGGGTAGTCATAGAGGGGAGGAGGGCGGAAGGGTAGTCATAGAGGGGAGGTAGAGGGTGAAGGGATAGTCATTGAGGGGGGAGAGAGGAAGAGTAGTCATAGAGGGGGAGGTACAGAGGAAGGATTAGTCATTAGAGGGGAGGTAGAGAGGAAGGGTTAGTTCATAGACGGGGAGGTGAGAGAGGAAGGGATAGTCATAGAGGGGTGGTAGAGAGGAGGGATAGTCTTAGAGGGGAGGTTGAGAGGAAGGGATAGTCATAGAGGAGAGGTAGAGGGGGAAAGGGATTGTCATAGAGGGGAGTAGAGGGGAAGGGATCGTTATAGAGGGGAGGTAGAGGGAAGGGTTAGTCATAGGAGGGGAGGTAGGAGAGGAAAGGGATATTCATAGAGGGAGGTAGAGAGGATGGGATAGTCATAGGGGAGAGGTAGAGAGGAAGGGATAGTCATAGAGGGAGGTAAGAGAGGAAGGATGTCATAGAGGGGTGGGTTTAGAGAGGAAGGGATAGTCATTGAGGGGGAGGTAGAGGGGAAGGGATAGTCATAGGAGGGGAGTAGAGGGAAGGGATAGTCATAGAGGGGAGGTAGAGAGGAAAAGGATAGTCATAGAGGGGAAGGTAGTAGAGAGGACGGGATAGTCATAAGAGGGGAGGTAGAGGGGAAGGATAGTCATAGAAGGGAGGTAGAGAGGAAGGAAGTATAGAGGGGAAGTAGAGGGGAAGGGATATTCACAGAGGGGAAGGGTTAGAGAGGAAGGGATAGTCATAGAGGGGAGGTGAGAGGAAGGGATTGTCATAGAGGGGAGGTAGAGGGAAGGATAGTCATAGAGGGAGGGTAGAGAGGAAAAGGGTAGTCATAGTGGGGAGGTAGAGGGAAAGGATAGTCATAGAGGGGAGGTATTAGGTAGAGGGGAAGGGATAGTCATAGAGGGAGGTTGAGAGAGAAGGGATAGTCATAGAGGGGAAGTAGAGGGGGAAGGGATGTCATAGAGGGGAGGTAGAGAGGAAGGGATAGTCATAGAAGGAGGTCGAGAGGATGGGATAGTATAGAGGGGAAGTAGAGGGAGAAGGATGTCATAGAGGGGAGGTAGGAGAGGAAGGGATAGTCATAGAGGTGAGTAGAGAGGGAGGGATAGTCATAGAGGGGAGGTAGGAGGGAAGGGATAGTCATAGAAGGGAGGTAGAGTGGAAGGGATTAGTCATAGAGGGGAAGTAGGGGGAAGGATAGTCATTGAGGGGAGATAGAGAGAAGGATAGTCTAGAGGGACGGTAGAGAGGAGGGATAGTCATAGAGGGGAGGTAGAGAGGAAGGGTTAGTCATTGAAGGTGAGGTAGAGAGGAATGGATATTTCATAGAGGTGAGGTAGAGAAGGATAGGATTAGTCATAGAGGGAGGTAGAGGGGGGAAGGGTAGTCATAGAGGGGAGGTAGAGGGGAAGGGAAGTCATGAGGGAGGTAGAGGGAAGGGATAGTCATTGAGGGGAAGGTCGAGAGGAAGGGATAGTATAGAGGGAAGTAGTGGGGAAGGATAGTCATAGAGGGGAGGTAGAGAGGAAGGGGGATAGTCTAGAGGGGAGGTAGAGAGGAAGGGATAGCAGAGTGGGGAGGTAGGAGGAAGGGTAGTCATAGAAGGGAGGTAGAGAGGACGGGATAGTCATAGAGGGACGGTAGAGAGGAAGGGGATATAGTCATAGAGGGGAGTGTTGAGGGGAAAGGATGTCATGAGGGGTGGGTCGGAGGAAGGGATAGTCATAGAGGGGAAGGTAGAGAGGAAAGGGAGAGTTCTTAGAGGGAGGGAGGTAGAGAGGAAGGGTAGTCATAGAGGGGAGGTTGAGGGGAAGGGTTAGTCATAGAGGGGAGGTAGAGGAGGAAGGGATAGTCATAGAGGAGAGGTAGAGGGGAAGGATAGTCATAGAGGGAGGGGTAGAGAGGGGAAGGGATAGTTATAGAGGGGAGGTAAGAGGGAAGGGATAGTCATAGTGGGGAGGTAGAGGGGAAGGGGAATAGTTATAGAGGGAGGTAGATTGGATGGGATAGTCATAGAGGGAAGTAGAGAGGAAAGGGATAGTCATAGAGGGGAGGTTAAGAGAGGAAGGGATAGTACATAGAGGGGAGGTAGAGGGCAAGGGATAGTTCATAGAGGGGAGGTAGAGAGGAAGGGTTAGTCATAGAGGGGGAGGTAGAGAGGAGGGATAGTCATAGAGGAGAGGTTGAGGGGCGAGGAAAGGGAATAGTTATAGAGGGGTAGGTAAGGGGAAGGATAGATCAGAGAGGGGAGGTAGAGAGGAACGGGATGTCTTAGAGGGGGTAGAGAGGAAGGATAGTCATAGATGGGAAGTAGAGAGGAAGGGGATAGTCATAGGGGGAGGGGTTTTTTTTTTTTTTTTTTTATTTTTTTTTGTTTAGAGGGGAGGGGGAAGGATAGTTTGGAGGGAGGTAGAGGGCAAGGGATAGTCATAGAGGGGAGGTAGAGAGGAAGGATAGTCATAGAGGGGAGGGGAGGGGTAGTAGAGAGGGAAGGGATAGTCATAGAGGAGAGGTAGAGGGGAAGGGATAGTCATAGTGGAGAGGAGAGGGGAAGGGGATGTTATAGAGGGAGGTAGAGGGAAGGGATATGTCATTAGAAGGGAGGTAGAGGGGATGGGCATAGTTATAGAGGGGAGGTAGATAGGAAGGGATAGTCATAGAGGAGGTAGAGGGGATGGGGGTAGTCATAGAGGGAGGTTAGAGGGGACGGGATAGTCTTAGAGACGGGAGGTAGGAGGGGAAGGGATAGTCATAGTGGGGAGGTAGAGGTGGAAGGGTTAGTCATAAGAGGGAGGTTAGAGGGGAAGGGATAGTCATAGAGGGGAGGTAGAGGGGAAGGGATAGTCATAGAGGGGAGGTAGAGGGGAAGGGATAGTCATAGAGGGGAGGTAGAGAGGAAGGGATAGTCATAGAGGGGAGGTAGAGAGGACGGGATAGTCATAGAGGGGAGGTAGAGGGGAAGGGATAGTCAATAGAGGGGAGGTGGAGAGGAAGGGATAGTATAGAGGGGAGGTAGAAGAGGAAGGGATATCTAGAGGGGAGGTAGAGAGGAAGGGATAGTCATAGAGGGACGGTAGATGAGGAACGGGATAGTCATAGAGGGGAGGTGAGGGTAAGGGATAGTCATAGAGGGGAGGTTGAGAGGAAGGGATAGTCGTAGAGGGGAGGTAGGAGAAGGGATTAGGGATAGTCCTAGAGGGGAGGTTTAGAGGGAAGGGATAGTTCATTAGAGGGGAGGTAGAGGAGGAAGGGATAGTCATAGAGGGACGGTTTAGGTCTAGAGGGGGAAGGGATAGTCATAGAGGGAGGTAGAGAGGAAGGATAGTCTAGAGGGAGGTAGAGGGAAGGATAGATAGAGGGGAGGTTGAGAGAAGGGTATAGTCTTAGAGGGGAGGTAGAGAGAAGGGATAGTATAGAGGGAGGTATTGGGGAAGGGATAGTCATAGAAGGGAGGTACAGAGGAAGGATAGTCATGAGGGGAGGTAGAGAGGAAGGGATGTCACAGAAGGGGAGGTAGAGGTGAAGGGATAGTCATAGAGGGAGGTAGAGAGGAAGGGTTAGTCATATAGGGGACGTAGAGGGGAAGGATAGTCATAGAGGGGAGGTAGAGGAGGAAGGATAGTCATAGAGGGGATGTAGAGAGGAACGGATTTAGTCATTTAGGGGAGGTAGAGGGGAGGGATAGTCATAGAGGGCGAGGTTGAGAGGATGGGATAGTATAGTGGGAGGTAGAGGGGAAGGGATAGTCAAGTGGGAGTAGAGAGGAGGGATAGTCATAGAGGGGAGGTAGAGGGGGGGTTTAGTCATAGAGGCGGAAGTTAGAGAGGAAGGGATAAGTCATGAGAGGGGAGGTTAGAGGGGAAGGGATAGTCATAGAGGGGAAGTAGAGAGGAAGGGATGTCATAGAGGGGAGGTAGAGGGGAAGGGATAGTCATATAGGGGAGGTAGAGAGGAAGGGTAGTCATAGAGGGGAGTGTAGATAGAGGGAAGGGATAGTTATAGAGGGAGGTAGAGGGGGAAGGGATAGTCATAGAGGGGAGGTAGAGGGGAAAGGGATAGTTATGGGGGGGTAGATAGAAGGGATAGTTCATAGAGGGGAGGGTAGAGGGAAGGATAGTCATAGAGGGGAAAGGGTAGAGAGGAAACGGGATAGTCATTGAGGGGAGGTAGAGAGGAAGGAGATAGTCATAGAGGGGAGGTAGAGGGAAGGGATAGTCATAGAAGGGAGGTAGAGAGGAAGGGATAGTCATAGAGGGGAAAGTATAGAGGGGTAGGGATAGTCATAGAGGGGAGTTAGAGAGGAAGGATAGTCATTGAGGGGAGGTAGAGAGAAGGGATAGTATAGTGGGAGTAGAGAGGGGGTGGGGAAGGGATAGTCTGAGAAGGGAGGTAGAGGAGGAAGGGATGTCCATAGAGGGGGGTAGAGTGAAGGATAGTTCATAGAGGGGAGGTAGAGGGGAGGGAAGTCATAGAGGGGAGTGAGGGGAAGGGATGTCTAGAGGGGATGTAGAGAGGAAGGGGATAGTCATAGAGGGGAGGTAGAGAGGAGGATAGTCATGAGGGAAGTAGAGGGGATGGGTAGCATAGAGGGGACGGTAGAGAGGAAGGGTTAGGGTCATAGAGGGGAGAAGAGTGGGGAAAAGAAAAGGGATAGTTCTAGAGGGGAGGTAGAGAGGAAAGGGATGTCATAGAAGGGAGAGAGGGAAGTATAGTCATAGAGGGGAGTAGAGTGGAAGGGATAGTCATAGAGGGGAGGTAGAGGGGAAGGGATAGTCATAGAGGGGGAGGTAGAGAGGAGGGAGAGTCTAGAGGGAGGAGCTAGAGAGGAAGGGATAGGTCTTAGAGGGCGAGGTAGAAGAGGAAGGGATAGTCATGAGGGGAGGTAGAGGGGAAGGGATAGTCATGAGGGGAGGTCTAGAGAGGAAGGATAGTATAGAGGGGAGGTAGAGGGGAAGGGATAGTCATAGAGGGGAAGTAGAGAGGAAGGGATAGTCATAGAGGGGAGGTAGAGAGGAAGGGATAGTCATAGAGGGGAGGTAGAGGGGAAGGGATAGTCATAGAGGGGAGGTAGAGAGGAAGGGATAGTTCATAGTGGGGAGGGTAGTGAGGAAGGGATAGTCATAGTGGAGAGGTAGAGGGGAAGGGATAGTCATAGAGGGGAGGTATGAGGGGAAAGGGAATAGTTATAGAGGGGAGGTGAGGGGAAGGGATAGTTCATAGAGGGGAGGTAGAAGGGCGAAGGGTTTGTTATAGAGGGGAGGTAGATAGGACAGGGATAGTCTAGAGGGGAGGTTTGAGGGGAAGGGATAGTCAGAGAGGGAGGTAGAGGGAAGGATAGTCATAGTGGGGAGTAGAGGGAAGGGATAGTCATAGAGGGGAGGTAGAGGGGTAGGGATAGTCCTAGAGGGGAGGGTAGTGGGGAAGGGGATAGTATAGAGGGGGTCGAGGGGAGGGGATAGTCATAGAGGGGAGGTAGAGGGGAAGGGATAGTAATAGTGGGGAGGTAGAGAGGGAGGATAGTCATAGAGGGGAGGTAGAGAGGACTGGGATAGGTTGAGGGGAGGTGAGGGGAGGGATAGTCATAGAAAAGAGGGGAGGTGGACGAGGGAAGGGATAGTTATAGAGGGGAAGTAGAGAGGAATGGATAGTCATAGAGGGGAGGTAGAGAGGAAGGCGATAGTCATAGAGGGAGTAGAGAGGGAAGGGATATAGTCATAGAGGGGAGGTAGAGGGGAAGGGATAGTCATAGAGGGGAGTTAGAGAGGAAGGGGATAGTCGTAGAGGGGAGGTAGAGAGGAAGGGTAGATAATAGAGGGGGAGGTAGAGCGGGAAGGGATGTCATAGAGGGGAGGTAGGTAGAGAGGCAAGGGATAGTCATAGAGAGGGAGGTAGAGGGAGAGGGAAGTCATAGAGGGGAGTAGAGAGGAAGGGTGTCATTAGAGGGGAGGTAGAGGGGAAGGGATAGTCATAGAGGGGAGGTTAGAGAGGGAAGGGATTAGTATGGAGGGAGTAGAGAGGAAGGGGATAGTCATAGAGGGGAGTATAGGGGAGGATAGTCATAGAAGGGAGGTACAGAGGAAGGGGATAGTCATAGAGGGGAGGTTGGTAGAGAGGGAAGGGATAGTCACTGGGGGGAGTAGAGGGGAAGGATAGTCCTAGAGGGGAGGTAGAGAGGAAGGTATATGTCATTATTAAAAGTAATTTAGGGAAGTAGAGGGGAAGGGATAGTCATAGAGGGAGGTAGAGAGGAAGGGATATTCATAGAGGGAGTAGGAGGGAAGGGATAGTCATATAGGGGAGGTGAGGGGAAGGGATAGTCATAGAGGGGAGGTTGAGAGGAAGGGATAGTCATTAAGAGGGGAGGAGAGGGGAAGGGATAGTCATAGAGGTGAGGTGGAGAGGAAGGGATAGTCATAGAGGGGAGGTTAGAGGGAAGGGATAGTAATGGGGGAAGTAGGAGAAGGTTAGTATAGAGGGGAGGTATAGGGGAAGGATAGTCTAGAGGGGAGTAGAGAGGAAGGGATAGTCTTAGAGGCGGAGTTGGTGGGAGGGGAAGGGATAGTCATATAGGGGAGGATAGAGAGGAAGGAAGGATAGTCATAGACGGGAGGTTAGAAGGGGAAGGGTAGTCATAGAGGGGAGGTAGAGGGGAAGGGATAGGTTATAGAGGGGAGTGTAGAGGGGAAGGGATAGTCATAGAGGGGAGTTAGGAGGGGAAGGGATAGTTATAGAGGGAGGTAGATAGGGAAGGGATAGTCATCTAGGGGAGGTAGAGGGGAAGGGATTAGTCATAGAGGGGGAGGTAGGAGGAGGGATAGTCTTAGAGGGGAGGTAGAGAGGACGGGATAGTCATAGAGGGGAGGTAGAGAGGAAGGGATAGATCATAGAGGGAGGTAGAGAGGAAGGGATAGTCATTGAGGGAGGTAGAGGGGAAGGATAGTCATAGAGGGGATGGTGGTATAGGAGGGATAGTTCATAGAGGGGAGGTAGAGAGGAATGGATAGTCATAGAGGGGAGGTAGAGAGGAAGAGGATATCATAGAGGGGCGGTAGAGAGGAAGGATAGTCATTGAGGGGGTAGAGGGGAAGGGATGTCATAGAGGGGAGGTTAGAGAGGAAGGGTAGTCATAGAGGGGAGTTAGAAGAGGAAGGGATAGTCATAGAGGGGAGGTAGAGTGGAAGGATAGTCTTCGAGGGGAGGTAGAGAGAGAAGGGGATAGTCATAGAGGGAGGTAGAGGGGAAGGGGATAGTCATAGAGGGGAGGTTGAGGGGAAGGGATAGTCCTTTAGAGGGGAGGTTGAGAGGAAAGGTAGTCATAGAGTGGGAGGTAAGAGGAAGGATAGTCATAGAGGGGAGGTAGAGGGGAAGGGATAGTCATAGAGGGGAGGTAGAGAGGAAGGGATAGTCATAGAGGGGAGGTAGAGGGGAAGGGATAGTCATAGAAGGGAGGTAGAGAGGAAGGGATAGTCATAGAGGGGAGGTAGAGAGGAAGGGATGGTCATAGAGGGGAGGTAGAGAGGAAGGGATAGTCATAGAGGGGAGGTAGAGGGGAAGGGATTGTCATAGAAGGGAGGTAGATAGGAAGGGTTAGTCTAGAGGGGAGGTAGAGGGAAGGGGATGGTCATAGAGGGGAGGTTGAGAGGAAGGGAATGGTCCATAGAGGGGTAGGTAGGTTAGAGTGGAAGGGATAGTCATAGAGGGGAGGTTTTAGTTATGAGAGGAAGGGATAGTCAATAGAGGGGAGGTAGAGAGGAAGGGATGGTCATTGAGGGGAAGGTAGAGTGGAAGGGATTGTCATAGAGGGGAGGTTAGTAGAGAGGAAGGGATGTCATAGAGGGGAGTAGAGAGGAAAGGGATGGTCATAGAGGGAGGTAGAGTGGAAAGGGATAGTCATAGAGGGGAGGTAGAAGAGGAAGGGATAGTCATAGAGGGAGGTAGAGAGGAAGGGATAGCATAGAGGGGTGGTAGAGAGGGAGGGTAGTCATAGAGGGAGGTAGAGGGGAAGGGAATTAGTCATAGAAGGGGGTAGATAGGAAAGGATAGTCATAGAGGGAGGTAGAGAGGAAGGATAGTCATAGGGGGAGGTAGAGAGGGAAGGGATAGACATAGAGGGGAGGTAGAGAGGAAGGGATAGTCATAGAGGGGAGGTAGAGGGGAATGGGATGGTATAGAGGTGAGTGTAGAGAGGAAGGGATAGTCATAGAGTGGAGGTAGAGTGGAAGGTATAGTCTTATAGAGGGGAGGTAGATGATGTAGAGGGGACCAGGGATAGTCATAGAGGGGAGGTTAGGGAAAAGGGGGGAAGGGATAGTCATAGAGGGGAGGTAGAGTAGGAAGGGATAGTCATAGAGGGGAGGTAGAGGGGAAGGGATAGTCATAGAGGGGGAGGTAGAGAGGAAGGGATAGTATAGAGGGGAGGTAGGGGAAGGGATATTCATAGAGGGGAGGTAGAGAGGAAGGATGTCATAGGAGGGGAGCTAGAGTGGAAGGCATGGTCATAGAGGTGAGGTTAGTAGAGGAAGGGATAGTCATAGGTGGAGGTAGCGAGGAAGGGATAGTCATAGAGGGAAGTAGAGAGGAAGGGTTGGTCATAGAGGTGAGGTAGAGAGGAAGGGATAGTCATAGAGGGGAGGTAGAGGGGAACGGGTTAGTCATAGAGGGAAGTAGAGCGGAAGGGATAGTCATAGAGGGAGGCGAGAGAGGAAGGGATAGTCATATGAGGGGAGGTAGAGGGGAGGGGATAGTCATAGGGGGAGGTAGAGAGGAGGATAGTCATAGAGGGGAGGTAGAGAGGAAGGGATGTCATAGAGGGGAGGTAGAGGGGAAGGGATAGTCATAGAGGGGAGGTAGAGGGGAAGGGGTTAGTTTTAGAGGGGAGGTTAGAGGGAAGGGATAGTCATAGAGGGGAGGTAGGGGGAAGGGATAGTTAATAGTGGGGAGGTAGATAGGAAGGGTTAATCTAGAGGGGAGTAGAGGGAAGGGATATTCATAGAGGGGAGTAGAGAGAAGGGTAGTATAGAGGGAAGGTAGAGGGAAGGGATAGTCATAGAGAGGGAGGTAGAGGGGAAGGGATAGTCAAGAGGGAGGTAGAGGGAAGGGATGTCATAGAGGGGAGGTAGAGAGGATGGATAGTCATAGAGGGGAAAGGGGAGGTAGAGGGGAAGGGATGTCATGAAGGGAGGTAGAGGGGAAGGGATGTCCTAGAGGGGAGGTAGAGGGGAAGGGTTAGTATAGAGGGGAGGTAGAGGGGAAGGATAGTCATAGAGGAGAGGTAGAGGGGAAGGGTAGTCATAGAGGGGAGGTAGGGGAAGGGGGGAATAGTCATAGTGGGGAGTAGAGCCGAAGGGATAGTAGGCATAGAGGGGAGTAGAGAGTAGGGATAGTATTGGGGAGGTAGAGAGGAAGGGATAGTCATAGAGGGGGAGGTAGAGGGGAAGGGTAGTCATAGAGGGGAGGTAGAGTGGAAGGGATAGTCATAGAGGTGAGTAGAGGGGAAGGCTAGTATAGAGGGGAGGTAGAGTAGAGTGAAGGGATAGTCATAGAGAGGGAGGAAGAGTGGAAGGCGATAGTCATAGAGGGGAAGGTAGAGGGGAAGGGATAGTCATAAGGGATGGTTGAGAGGAAGGATAGTCATAGAGGGGTGGTGAGTGGACAGGGATAGTCATAGAGGGTGAGGTGAGGGGAGGGATAGTCATAGAGGGGAGGTTAGAGGAGGAAGGGATAGTCATAGAGGGGAGGTAGAGGGGAAGGGATAGTCAATATAGAGGGGAGGTAGAGGGGAAGGGATTAGTCATAGAGGGAGGTAGAGGGGAAGGGGATAGTCATAGAGGGGAGGTTGAGAGGAAGGGATTAGTCATAGATGGTGAGGTAGAGTGGAAGGGATAGTCATAGAGGGGAGGGTAGAGGGGAAGGGATAGGTCATAGAGGGAGGTAGAGGGGGAAGGGATAGTCATAGTGGGGTGTTGAGAGGAAAGGGATAGTCATTAGAGGGGAGGTTGAGAGAAGGGATAGTCATAGAGGGGAGGTAGAGAGGAAGGGATAAGTCATAGAGGGGAGGTAGTGAGGGGAAGTGATAGTCATAGATCAGGGGAGGTAGGAGAGGAAGGGATAGTCTTAGAGGGGAGGTTAGAGAGGACGGGATAGTCATGAGGGGAGGTGAGGGATGGGATAGTCATAGAGGGGAGGGTGAGAGGAAGGGATAGGTCATAGAGGGGAGTAGAGTGGAAGGGATATCATACGAGGGAGGGTGAGAGGAAGGGATGTCATAGTGGGGAGTTGAGAGGAAGGAGATAGTCATGAGGGGAGGATAGAGGGGAAGGGATAGTATAGAGGGGAGGTTGTGAGGAAGGGTTAGTCATAGAGGGGAGGTTGAGAGGAAGGATAGTCATTGAGGGGAGGTAGAGAGGAGAGGGATAGTCATAGAGGGGAGGTAGAGGGAAGAGGATAGTCATAGAGGGGAGGTAGTAGAGAGGAAGGATAGTCATAGAGGGGAGGTAGAGAGGACGGGATTGTCATAGAGGGTGAGGTAGAGAGGAAGGATGTTCATAGAGGGGAGGTAGAGAGGAAGGGATAGTCATAGAGGGGAGGTAGAGAGGAAGGGATAGTCATAGAGGGGAGGTAGAGAGGAAGGGATAGTCATAGAGGGGAGGTAGAGGGGAGATATTAATCTTAAGGATATGGTTATTTTCGTCATTATGCATTAACTGTGTGTACTCACCTAGTTGTACTCACCTAGTTGTACTCACCTAGTTGTGCTCACCTAGTTGTGCTCACCTAGTTGTACTCACCTAGTTGTACTCACCTAGTTGAGGTTGCAGGGGTCGAGTCCAAGCTCCTGGCCCCGCCTCTTCACTGATCGCTACTAGGTCACTCTCCTTGAACCATGAGCTTTATCATACCTCTGCTTAAAGCTATGTATGGATCCTGCTCTCCACTACATCGCTTTCCAAACTATTCCACTTACTGACTACTCTGTGGCTGAAGAAATACTTCCTAACATCCCTGTGATTCATCTGTGTCTTCAATTTCCAACTGTGTCCTCTTGTTGCTGTGTCCCATCTCTGAAACATCCTGGCTTTGTCCCCCTTGTCAATTCCTCTCAGTATTTTGTATGTCGTTATCATGTCCCCCCTATCTCTCCTGTCCTCCAGTCTCGTCAGATTGATTTCTTTAACCTCTCCTCGTAGGACATACCTCTTAGCTCTGGGACTAGTCTTGTTGCAAACCTTTGCACTTTCTCTAGTTTCTTTACATGCTTGGCTAGGTGTGGGTTCCAAACTGGTGCCGCATACTCCAATATGGGCCTAACGTACACGGTGTACAGGGTCCTGAACGATTCCTTATTAAGATGTCGGAATGCTGTTCTGAGGTTTGCTAGGCGCCTATATGCTGCAGCAGTTATGTGTTTGTGTGTGTGTGTGTGTACTCACCTATTTGTGGTTGCAGGGGTCGAGTCTTAGCTCCTGGCCTCGTGTGTGTGTGTGTGTGTACTCACCTAGTTATACTCACCTAGTTGTGGTTTCAGGGGTCGAGTCACATCTCTTGGCCCTGTCTCTTTACTGGTCGCTACTAGGTCATTGTCCCTGCTCCATGAGCTTTATCATACCTCTTCTTAAAGCTATGTATGGATCATACTTGTGTGTGTGTGTGTGTGTGTGTGTGTTTGGAAAGCTCACATCTGTTATCATCTGTGTGAAGATTGTCTCCGTGAATGCCATGATGTAGGGGGATGCCTCCATGATTCATTCATGCCACTCCTGACTCTTATTTGTTATTGCATCTGTGTTGGTATATTATACTTTCAGACTTTTTTCCACTACGGTATTTTCGTTCATGGGTTCTTGGGTCCCTGATCCTTGCCCATGGGTCAGGTGGCTGGCCTGAGTTGGTGTGGGTTGGGGGTATGAAAATAAGGGTGAAATTTTCTGAGGCTGCTGTGAGAATGGTATTTGTGCTGGGGGAAGTGGGGATTGCGGGTGCGGAAAGTAGTTTGTTTCGGGTTACTGTGCTTGGTTGGAAGGACGGGGCAAAGGGGCTTGAGGGGGGGGTTGTGCTTGGTGGTGCGGGGGGGCCCAAAGTTTTCCCATGCCTGTCAGTGCATGCCCTGTTCCCCTTCCCGACTCTGGCGTCTTTATCCCTTCCTCGGTTTCTCACACTCTTTTTTTTGTTGTCCAGTCGAGGTACACCAACGATTTTTAAAATTTTTTCCTTTAACTGTGTTTTTCTGCTGCATTATCCTTTTTTCTACTAGTTCTTTTGTGTTACAAAAAGAGCGATTTTCCAGAGAATACTGGGTTTTTCCCCCTTTTGCATTTAGCTTGTCTTGGGTTTTAATTAAGTTGTCAAAATTTAAGGCCCAGGTCTAGTTACCCCTTTTAAATTTTTAGTGAAATATTAATGAATTTTAAAATTTTCAATTTCGATGTTAATAATCCAACAAAAAAAAATTTGAGTTTTTTTAAATTACAAAATTTGGGTCTAGGGGGAAAAATATAATTACATATTTGGGATACAAGCCCTTCCTTTTTTGTAGCGCATTTTGAATTGTACTAGGGTTTAATATAGTGCTGAGGACATTTTTCAAAATATTTAAAAATCTTTAAAGTCTTTACTATATGAAAATTATACCTTGAATAGGGAAAAATAAAAAAGTATATAAAAGTGAATAAACTTTTGTATGTGTGCTCAAAGTACCCCGTTTGTCTCACTAAGACTTGACCAAAATAAAATTAAAAATAGTGCCTGGCAATATACCCTAAGCAATCATCTTCTCAAACCCTCAAAAACAATAAAAACCCTTTTGTTTGGTATAAAATGATGAAGAATTCCCCCCAAACAGCAATAATTTTTTTTACCAAGCCGTCGCCCCAGCGTCACAAACAAGAAGAAAAAAATAACGACCCAAAAAAATGACCATCAGTAGATCCCCAAAAAAGGCAAAAAAACTCCCTTAATACAAAATGAAAGTTCAGTTTTCCCAAAACCCCAAACTATAGGTGGGGAGATGCCCCACAAAGTGGGGCCCAAATCTTCAGCTTGGGACCTGGAGTTTCCCTGGAGAAAAGTTCCGGGGGTCAACCCCCCCGGGGCCCGGGTCTGGAACAGGCCTCCTGGTGGTAAAGAGCCTGATCAACCAGGTTTGTTGCGCTGGCAGCAGGGAAACCCAAACGTCCCGGACCACAGCCCGGCTGATCCGGAACGGGACTTTAGGTGCTTGTCCAGTCCAGTTTGGGAAAGACTGCCGGGGGGTCTGTTGGAAAACCCCCCTTTAGTGGGGCTGGGAGGCAGTTGAACAGTCTGGGGCCCCCGAAATTATTTTTGGGTTTCCTTAACGTTTTAGGGGGACCCCCCTGTTTTTCCCTTTGGGGGGATGGGGGGCACCCGTCTGCCAAAGTCTTTTGCTTTCGTAGGGGAGTGTTTTTTCTGGGCAAGTTCGGTAAAAGTCCCTTGGGATTTTCCAGTGTATATAATCAGTTTTCTCCCCCTCCTGCGTTCCAGGGAAAAAGGTTTAGGAACCTAAAGCGTTTCCAAATAATTGAGGTTTTTTTTATCTCCTTTTTAAAGCGCGCCGTGAAAAGTTCTCTGTACATTTTTTAGGTCGGCAATTTCCCTGCCTTGAAAGGTGCGGGTTATGTGGGGAAATTTTCCCAGCTTGATAGAACAAGTGCCCTGAAGAGTGTCATCATGGGCTTGGCCCCCTAGTTTTAAAGGGTTCCATTTTCCTTTCCTGTCATTTTTCTAGCAATCCCGATTGATACAATTTTAAATTGGCCCTTAAAGGTGAGATCCTCCGCAAAATTTCCCTCCCAGGTCTTTACGTTGGTTTTTCGCTCTTTTTTTTGGGCCAAAATTTTGGTTTTGTATTTTTTTGATGAAGTTTTAAATTTTTCCTCATTTTTTACCATATCTGAGAAAAATTGAAATTTCCCCTCGTGAACTTATTTTGGGTTTTCTGCAGCCCACTGAAAGATTTGGTTGATGTCCGCCTGGAGCTTTGCAGTTCTGCTTTGGAAGACACTGCATGCAATTCGGGTGTCATCTGCAAAGGAAGAACGGTGCCGTGGCTGAAATCCCCTTTTCTATGTCGGAATGAGGGTGAGGAAAAAAGATGGGAGCGAGTACTGTGCCCTTTTGGAACAGAGCTTTTACCGTAGCTGCCCCCGGGGCTTTACTCTGTTTACGACTACTCTCGTGTTCTGTTAGTGAGGAAATTTTAGATCCAAACGACCGACTTTTTCCTGTTTTTCCTTTAGCACGCATTTTGTGCGCTATTTCGCCATGGTTTTACACTTGTCGAAGGCTTTTGCAAAATTGTATATATTTTAAACTGCATTCTTTTTTTTTTCTGGCTTTTAGGGCCTTGTGTAGTGAACCAATTTGAGGGCCAGACAGGGGAAGCGACCTTTTCTAAAACCCCGGTTTCCTTTATTGTGTAACTGATGGGTTCTAGATGGGTTTGGTTTATCTTTCTTCTTAACCCCTTTTAAGATTTTTTTTGATTTGGGGTTAGTGCTTGGTCTGTAGTTCTTTGCTGTTTCTTTTCTGCCCCCTTTTTTTGGAGTGGGGGTATGTCTGTTTTTTTTTAGTAACTGTGGGAAGAACCCCCCTGTCCATGCCCCTCTCCATAGGTGGAAAAGGCTCGGATAGGGGCTTCTTGCAGTTCTTGATGAACACAGAGTTTTCCCTGAGTCTGGCCCGGGGCAGAGTGCATGGGCATGTCATTTTTGCCCGTTCGAATTTATTTGGCGTCAGGGGTAACATCGGGTAGGCTTGTGTTAATCAAATTTTGTGGGTTTTCTCATAAAAAATTCATTTTGATCTTCGACTCTCAGTCTGGTTAGCGGTTGCTAAAAAAATGAGTCCCTATTTTGGGGCTTTGGAATTTCCCCCTCATTTCCTTTTCTGTCATCTGGACGTTGTTCTCGATTTGTTTTTGGGATAGGAGAAAAAAATACTTTGGGTTTTTTTTCGATTTTTATTTTTTGGCTTTAGTTCTTCCCCCAAATTTCCCGACTCCCAAAGGGTTCTTTTTTGCTTAAGTTCGATGCTTGCTATTTTTTCTGACCAGTTTTCCCTACGCAAATTTTAGTATAAATTTACCTCTTTTTGCCGCTCTGTTATTTTTTTCCGTCGCCTGTAAAAAGGGGGCGCCTGTCTCTTTTTTGTTTTAATCTACCCTCCTTTTTTTTTAGAGGAATAAGCCTTGTGATACACAGTGCCACCGAGTTAATCTGTTTTTAGGCATAAGTTGGGGTCTGTGTTTCTTAGAAAATCTTCCCAGCCCTTTTTTGGTTAGGGCTTGGTTTATTGGGCCCCTTTATGTTTTTGTTATTAAGTTGAATTTGGGGAAAAGCTCCCCCGTGGGCTAATTCATTATGTGGGTTTGGGGGTTTCCCCGCATACATTACTGAAAACCCCATTATGTTTTGGGTCTGATATATTGTTTTTTTTTGGTGACATTTCCCCTTTTCAGATCAAACATTGTTTTGTGAAGATGAGGTTTTTATGTATTCTCCCGGGCTAGTAGGCTCTATTTTTTTTCTGGTTTAAATTGAATTTTTTGGGAGAGATTTTAAAAACTCGCGTGGTGGGTTTTCCCTCAGAAGTGCCTCCTGGTGGCATTACTGGGAACAATATTAATTTTTCTATAAATTTCCCCCAGTTTAGGTTTCCTTAAGTTTTAAAACCCCCCCGGAGCAAGATGTTGGGTGCAGGGGCTGGAAGGTTTTCCAGACCCGTGGGCAATTTTTTTTAAAAGCGGTTTTCCCGGAAAAATTTCTGGGGTGTTGCATCCGGGGGGCTTTTTAGACTACCAAAAATGCTTTGGTTTTGGGTTTTCGACCCTTTTCTGCTAAAACTTCCACTACATCATTTGAGGCATTTTTTGCAAATTCGTGCAAACAAGTGACTCTGCAATGTTTCGGCCAACCCCCCCCCCTTTTGGGCCCGTTCCCTCTGTCACTCTGTATAGGTTGTAACCTGGGAAACCATAATTCATTTTCCAAGTGATCCTTTTTGTGGGGGCCCCATTTAAAGCCCCGAACTTTTCCTTTGCCTCTGCAAGCATCCACGGATGGGAAAAGGGGATTTTGGGGTTTTTTTGTTGTGGCTTTAGATTTTGTATATTTGCAAAGAAGAATGGTTTTCGGCTGGGGGTATTGTTGGTTTCTGGGGGGGGGTTTTTTTCCGGCAAATTTGTATCTGTACTGTTGGGTTTTGGGGTGGAGGCCATCGACTGTGGTTTTCCCCTAAGGGGAAAGACTGGATTTGGTGTACGATTTTGCCCATTTCCTTCCAGTTTTTTTTTTTCCCTTTCCCAGCACTAAAAAACCTCTCCCTCTTGAAAATGGCGTTGGGTACCCCGGTTTTCCCATGGCCTGGATGTTTTTTATCTTTTTGTCCCCTTTAGATGGTGTGCCTGGCAATTTAAGTTATAGCACAGTCTTTCCTGTACTGAAGAGGTACACAGTTCAGGGTGAAAAAGCTTACAGGAAGGGAGTTTGCATTTTCCTGTTGTCATATGGGCATGTCATTTCTAGGGTGGTCATAGTTGCACGCCCCATCTGTTTTTCCAGATTCCCATCCCGCAGATACAATTGCATAGTATGTGCACAGGCTGGTTTCCGTTTGCCTTGGGTTTCTGTGACTGTATTCCCCTGTGGTGCATGTTTCCTGTCTTACTTCTATCTCCCTTAGCACAACAATGGAGCTCCCCAGTTGTTTTTGGAATATATCCTCACTATTGCTAGTGGAGTACTCTTGTTTGTATTTCCTGCGGTATTCTAGTTTGCAATATTGGTTTTTTCTTATTTTGATACACTTGTTTCCCTACTAGGGGCTCCTGTCCCTAGAGGTCATTTATATGTATTCCTTCCTGCGTACAAAATTCCGACTACCTGGGAAAAATCTCCAGCTTCACCATTACTGTCTCCAGGACAGCATTTTCCAGCTTCCCCATTACGGGTCTCCCAGGACAGCATCTCCAGCTTCACCATTACTGTCCCCAGGACAGCACCTCCAGCTTCAACATTACTGTCTCCCAGGACAGCACTCCAGCTTCACCATTACTGTCTCCCAGGACAGCACCTCCAGCTTCACCATTACTGTCTCCCAGGACAGCACCTCCAGCTTCACCATTACTGTCTCCCAGGACAGCACCTCCAGCTTCACCATTACTGTCTCCCAGGACAGCACCTCCAGCTTCACCAGGGTTGAAGAGTGTCTCCACACGACACACGACCTCTGCAAAACATCAAAACCACTCAGTCTGAACGAGAGGTATGTTTTGATCACACCACCGAAACCATACTCTACCAACACAGTCTAAATAACGAACAAACAGCCAGAGACGAGAGAGATCCCTGGAGAGATGTTTCTCGTAGAAGTCACTTGAGAGATGCTTCCAGGACTAAAGGCAGATTTAGAGAGAGAGGCATGGACTGCAATGCTACTATAGCAACGGTGTGCAGTACTGCCTGACACAAACAAGCGAGCAGTAGTTAGCAAGGCAGTTCACGATGGCAGACAGCCAATCACAACTCTTCAACAGCGAGCACAGTGAGAAGTGTAATATGTTACATCCTACTTAAATACATAGCTAATATAATAAGTCAAATAATAATATAAACAAGATATTTTTGTTTTAGCTGTTAATGAAGATATCGGCAATATAAAATTATATGAAAATGTAATACACATTAAATATACATAATATACATTGTGTCCCTCTCAGGCGGCACAATACTTGTGAGGCTCAATTTGACTGGACGACTTTTTCCCTCGAGTACCTCCATAGTCTATGAAAATTTCTCACCTGGGACAAACCCTCCCCACCCATTATTGTGATATTGTTAATCTCCCCTTCCTCCCTCTCTCGTGATTTGTCATAAGTCCTTCCTTAAGCCTCCAGAAGCCCGTGAATAATTAATGACCCCTCTCTCTCTCCTCTCTCTCTCTCTCTCTCTCTCTCTCTCTCTCTCTCTCTCTCTCTCTCTCTTCTCTCTTCTCTCTCTCCTCTCCTCTCTCTCTTCCTGTTACTACTTCCTTTCTCACCATCTCTGTATCTGAAATGAGCAACTCCTTTGTCGTTCTTACTCATTATTTCCAGAAACTCCCGGCTGTCTGATAGCATTTCAGCTAAGGTTACTGTGCTTCACGGGAAGGAAGGGTCACTGTGCTCCAGGAAGACTTGTCTATAGTGACCCCCACGGGAAAGAACTTGGTCTACAGTGCTCCACGGGTAGACTTGGTCTACAGTGTCCACGGGAAGACTTGGTTCTACTGTGCTCAACAGGAAGGGAATTGTTACTGTGCTCTGCGGAAGACTTGGTTCTACAGTGCTCAACGGGGAAGGGACTGTCTACTGTGCTCAACTGGAAGGGGACTTGGTCTACAGTGATCCACAGGAAGCACTTGCGGTCTACAGTGCTCACGGGAAGACTTGGTCTACCAGTGGCTCAACAGGAAGACTTGGTCTACAGTGCTTATCAGCGAAGACTTGCGTCTACTGGGCTCAAACAGGAAGACTTGGTTCTACAGTGCTCCACAGGTAGACTTGGTCTTACAGTGCTCCACAGGAAAGACTTGGTCCTACAGCCAATGCTCCACAGGGAAGACTTGATTACCGTGCTCCAAAGGAAGACTTGGTCTACAGAGTTCCACAGGAGACTTGGTCTACTGTGCTCAACAGGAAGCCTTTGTCTGACAGAGCTTCAACGGAAGATTGGTCAACATTGCTCCACAGGAAGACTTGTCTACTGTGCTCCAGGAAGACTTGGGCTACTGTGCTCCAACAGGAAGACTCTGGTCAACAATGCCCCTCCACAGGAAGACTTAGTCTACAGTTGCTCCAGGAAGTACTGTCTACTGTGCTCAACAGGAGACTTGGCTTACAGTGCTCCACAAGGAGACTTGGGTCTACAGTGACTCCACGGGAAGAACTTGGTCTTCAGTGCTCCACAGGAAGACTTGGTCTACTGTGCTCCACAGGAAGACTTGGTCTACTGTGCTCCACAGGACGACTTGGTCTACTGTGCTCCACAGGAAGACATGGTCAACATTGCTCCACAGGCGGACATGTCTTACAGTGTCCACAGGAAGGACTTGGTCTACAGTGCTCCACGGGAAGACTTGGTCTACAGTGCTCCACAGGAAGACTTGCGTCAACAATGCTCCAACAGGAAGACTTAGTATACAGTGCTTCCACAGGAAGAGTGGTCTACTGCCTGCTCACAGGAAGACTTGGTCTACAGTGCTCCACAGGACGACTTGATTTACTGTGCTCTCAGGAAGACTTGGTCTACAGTGCTCCCGCAGGTAGACTTGGTCTACTGTGCGCCACAGGCAAGACTTGGTTATACTGTGCTCACAGGATGACTTGGTCTACAGTGCTCCACAGGAAGACCTTGGTCTTACTGTGCTCCACGGGAAGACTTGGTCTACTGTTGCTTCCACAGGAAAGGACTTGAGTCTACAGTGCTCCACAGGAAGACTTAGTCTACAGGGCTCCACAGGAAGAACTGGTCTACTTGATCCACAGGAAGACTTAGTTACAGTGCTCCACAGGAAGACCTTTGTTAATGTTGCCTCCCCAGGAAGACTTTTCTACAGTGCTCCACAGGAAGACTTGGTTACAGTGTCCACAGGAAGACTTGGTCTTACTGTGCCCACAGGAAGACCTTGGTATACTGTGCTCCGCAGGAAGAATTTGTCTTACAGAGCTCCACGGGCAAGACTTGGTCAACATTGCTCCACAGGAAGACTTGGTCCTCTGTGCTCCACAGGAAGACTTGGTTTTACTGTGCTTCCACATGGAAGACCTTGGGTCTTACAGGCTCACAGGAAGACTTAGTCTACAGTGCTCCACAGGAAGACTTGGTCTACTGTGCTCACAGGAAGGGACTTGGTCTACAGTGCTCCACAGGAAGGACTTGGTCTACAGTTCTCCAACAGCGAAGACTTGGTTACAGGCTCTTCAGGAAGACTTGGACTACAGTGCTCCACGGGAAGACTTGGTCTACTGTGCTCCACAGGAAGACTTGGTCTACAGTGCTCCACAGGAAGACTTGGTCTACAGTGCTCCACGGGAAGACTTGGTCTACAGTGCTCCACAGGAAGACTTGGTCTACAGTGCTACACAGGAAGACTTGGTCTACTGAGCTCACAGGACGACCTTGGTATACAGTGCTCAACAGGAAGACTTGGTCTACTGTGCTCCACAGGAAGACTTGGTCTACAGTGCTCCACAGGAAGACTTGATTTACCGTGCTCCACAGGAAGACTTGGTCTACAGTGCTCCACGGAGAAGACTTGAGTTACCTGGCTCACAGGAAGACTTGGGTTACTGTTGCTCCACAGGAGGTCTTGGGTCTACAGTTGCCTCACAGGAAGACTTGGTCTATGTGCTCACGGAAGACTTAGTTACTGTGCTCCACAGGAAGACTTGGTTCTACAGGCTCCACAGGAGACTTAGTCTACAGTGCTCCACAGGAAGACTTGGTTACTGTGCTCCACAGGAAGCACTTTGTCTACAGTGCTCCACAGGAAGACTTGTCTACTGTGCCTCACAGGAAGACTTAGTCTACAGGCTCCAAAGGAAGACTTGGTCTACAGTGCTCCACAGGAAGACTTGGTCTACAAATTCATGTCGCCTCCACAGGAAGACTTGGTCTTAACTGCTGCTCCACAGGAAGACCTTTGTCTACAGAGCTCCACGGGAAGGAATTGGTCAAAAATTGGTTTTTTTTCCTCCTCAGGAAGACTTGGTTACAGTGCTCCATAGGAAAGACTTTGTCTACAGAGCTCCACGGGAAGACTTGGTCAACATTGCTCCACAGGAAGACTTGGTCTACTGTGCTCCACAGGAAGACTTGGTCTACTGTGCTCCACAGGAAGACTTGCGTCAACTTGCTTTCCACAGGAAAGACTTAGTCTACTGTGCTCCACAGGATGACTTGGGTCTACTGTGCACCACAGGAAGACTTGGTCTACAGTGCTCCACAGGAAGACTTGGTCTACAGTGCTCCACGGGAAGACTTGGTCTACAGTGCTCACAGGAAGACTTGGTCTCACTGTGCTCCAAGGAAGACTTGGTTAATGTGCTCCCCAGGTCGACTTGGTCCTACTGTGCTCCACAGAATGACTTGGTCAACATTGCTCACAGGAGGACTTTAGTCTAACAGTGCACCACAGGAAGACTTGGTCTACAGCAATGCTCCACGGGAAGAATTGTTGTCTACAGTGCCTCCATGGAAGACTTGGTCAACTTGCTCCACAGGAGACTTGGTCTACAGTTGCTCCACAGGGAAGACTTGGTCTTCACTCGTGCTCCCAGGACGGACTTGGTCTACCAGTGCTCCCACAGGAAGACATTGATTTACTGTGCTCCTCAGGGAAGACTTGGTCTACAGAGCTCCTCAGGAAGACTTAGTCTACTGTGCTCCACTGGAAGACGTGGTTACTGTGCCTCCACAGCCGAAGACTTGGTCTACAGTGCTCCACAGGAAGACTTGTCTACTGTGCTCCACGGGAAACTTGGTTATACACTGTGTCCACAGGAGAATTGGGTCTACAGTTGCTCCCAGGAAGACTTAGTCTACAGTGCTCCACAGGAAGACATGTCTTCTGTGCTCCACAGATGACTTAGTTATCGTGCTCCACAGGAAAGACTTGGTCTACTGTGATCCAAAAGGAAGACTTAGTATACAGTGCTCCACAGGAAGAATAGGCTACAGATGCTCACAGGAAGGACTTCGGACTACTGCTGCTCCAAGGAAGATGGTCTCTGTGCTCCACAGGAAGACTTTGTCTACAGAGCCTCCACGGGAAACTTGGTCAACATTGCTCCACAGGAAGAACTTGGTCTATGTGCTCCACAGGAAGACTGGTCATACTGTGCCTCCACAGGAAGACTTGGTCTACAGTGCTCCACAGGAACGAATTAGTCTACAGTGATCCCAGGAAGACTTGGTCTACTGTGCTCCACTGGAAGACTTCGGTTCTACATGCTCACAGGAAGACTTGGTCTACTGTGCTCAACAGGGCAAGACTTGTCTACAGTGCTCCACAGGAAGACTTGGTCTACTGTGTTCCTCAGGACGGATTGGTCTACTGTGCTCCACAGGGACGACTTGGTCTACTGTGCTCCTCAGGAAGAATTGCGTCAACAATGCTCCTCTGGAAGACTTAGTATACAGCGCTCCCAGGACGGATTGGTCTACAGTGCTCCCCGGAAGGACTTGGTCAACAGTGCTCCACAGGAGACTTGAGCAACATTGCTCCACAGGAAGACTTAGTATACAGTGCTCCTCAGGAAGACTTGGTTAAAGTGCTCCACAGGAAGACTTGGTCTACAGTGCTCCACGGGAAGACTTTGTCTACGTGCTACACAAGGAAGACTTGGTCAACATGCTCCACAGGAAGACCTAGTCTACAGTGCTCCACGGAAAAGACTTGGTCTACAGAGATCCAAGGAAGACTTGGTATTACTGTGCTCCACAGGAAGACTTTGTTACCAGTGCTCAGAGGAAGACTTGGACTTACAGTGCTCACAGGAAAGACTTGGGTCTACAGTGCTCCACAGGAAGACATGGTCTACTGTGCTAACGGGAAGACTTGGTCTACTGTGCTTCCACAGGAAGAACTTGGTTCTACTGTGCTTTCCACGGGAATTCTTGGTCTACTGTGCTCCACGGGAAGAATTGTCTACAGTGCTCCACGGGAAGACTTGGTCTACAGTGCTCAAGGGTAGACTTGGTCTTACAGTACTTCCACAGGAAGACTTGGTTCAGTGCTCTACAGAAGACTTGGTCTACGTGCTCCACGGGAAGACTTGGTCTTACTGTGCTCCACAGAAATACTTGGTCTACAGTGCTACTCAGCGAAGACTTGGTCACAGTTCGCCACGGGAAGACTTGGTCTACAGTGCCCACAGGAGACATGGTTCTACAGTTTGCTACACAGGAAGACTTGGTCTACTGTGCTCCAACTTGTGTCTTGGTCTACAGTGCTCCACAGGAAGACTCTGGTCTACTGTGCTCCACAGGAAAGACTTGGTCTACAGTGCTCCACAGCCGAAGACTTGATATACGTGCTCCACGGAGATTGGTCTACAGTGTTCCACAGGAAGACTTGTTAGTTCTTGTGCTCCAAAGGAAGACTGGGTATACTGTTGCTCCACAGGAAGATTGGTCTACCGTGCGCACAGGAAGGACTTGGTCTACTGTGCTAACGGGAAGACTTGGTCTACTGAGCTCTTCACAGGATGCACATTGGTCTTACAGTTGCTCCACAGGAAGACTTAGTCTACAGTGCTCCACAGGAAGACCTTGGTCTACTGTTGCTCCACAGCCCCCCCCCGAAGACTTAGTCTACAGTGCTCCACAGGATGACTGGTCTACTGTGCTCCACAGGAAGACTTAGTCTACAGTGTCCACAGGAAGAATTGGTCTAACAGTGCTCAACAGGAAGTCTTGGTCTACTGTGCTCCACAGGAAGAGGCTTGGTCTACTGTGCTCCACAGGAAAGTTCTTTGTCTACATAGCTCACGGGAAGACTGGTCAAACATTGCTCCAGGAAGACTTGGTCTTACTGTGCTCCACTCGGAGACTTTGTACAGAGCTCCACGGAAGACTTGGTCAACATTGCTCCACAGGAAGGACTGGTCTACTGTGCTCCACAGGAAGATGGTCTACTGTGCTCAACAGGAAGACTTGGTCAACTTGCTCCACAGGAAGACTTAGTCTACCAGTTGCTCCACTGGATGACTTGGTCTATGTGCTCCCAGGACAGACTTGGTCTACAGTGCTAACAGGAAGACTTGGTCTACCAAGTGCTCCAGGTATGACTTGTCTACAGTGCTCCACAGGGAAGACTTGGTTTCTACTGTGCTCCACGCGGAAGATTTGTCTACTGTGCTCACAGGACGACTTGGTCTACTGTGCCCACAGACGACTATGCGTAAAACATTGCTCCACAGGAGGACTTAGTCTCACAGTGCTTCCACAGGAGACTTGGTCTACAGTGCTCCACGGGAAGACTTGGCTCAACAGTGTCCACAGGAAGACTTGGTCAACATTGCTCCACAGGAAGACTTAGTCTACAGTGCTCCACAGGAAGACTTGGTCTACTGGTGCTCCACAGGAAGACATGGTCTCAGAGCTCACGGAAAGACTTGTTTTACTGTCGATCCTCAGGAAGACTTGGTATACAGTGCTCCACAGGAAGACTTGGTCTAGTGCACCCACCAGGAAAGACTAGGTTTACTGTGCTCCACAGGAAGACTTGGTCTACAGTGCTCCACAGGAAGACTTGGTCTACTGTGCTCCACGGGAAGACTTGGTCTACTGTGATCCTTCAGGAAGAATTGGTCTACAGTGATCCACAGGAAGACTTAGTTACAGTGCTCCACAGGAAGGACTTGGTCTACTGTGCTCAACAGAAGACTTAGTCTACGTTGCTCCACAGGAAGGACATTGTCTACTGAGCTCCCAGGAAGACTTAGTCTACAGTGCTCCACAGGAGGACTTGGTCTACAGTGCTCCACGGAAGACTAGAGTCTACTGTGCACCACCAGGCTCCCCCCCCCCGGAAGACTGTTCTACTGAGCTCCGCAGGAAGACTTTGTCTACAGAGCTCCACGGGAAGCTCTGGTTCAAACATTGGCTCCACAGGATAGACTTGGTTACTGTGCTACCCAGGAAGACTTGGTCTACTGAGCTCCACAGGAGACTTGGTTACAGTGCTCACGGAGACTTAGTCTACAGTGCTCCACAGGAAGACTTGGTCTACTGTGCTCACAGGCAAGACTTGGTCTTACAGTGTAACTCCACAGGAAGACTTGGTCTACAGTACTTCCACAGGAGACTTGGTCTTACAGTGCTCTCAGGATAGACTTGGACTACACGTGCTCCACGGGAAGACTTGGTCTACTGTGCTCAAGGAAGGACTTGGACTTCAGTGCTCCACAGAAGTATTGGTCTACAGTGCTACACGGGAAGAATTGGTCTACAGTGATCACAGGAAGATTGGTCTACAGTGTACACAGGGACTTGGTTACTGTGCTACACAGGAAGATTGGTCTACACGTGCTCAAAGGAAGAATGGTCTAACTGTGCTCCACAGGAAGACTTTGTTCTACGTGCTCCACAGGCAGACTTGATTTACCGTGCTCCAAAGGAAGACTTGGTCTACAGTGCTCCACAGGAAGACTTGGTATACTGTGCTCCACAGGAAGACTTGGTTTCCTGTGCTCACAGGAAGACTTGGTTACAAGTCTCCACAGGAAGACTTGGTCTAACTGTGCCCACGGAAGACTTGTCTACTGTGCTCCACAGGAAGACTTGGTCTACAGTGGCTCCACAGAAGACTTAGTCTACAGTGATCCACCAGAAGACTAGGTCTATGTGATCCACAGGAAGACTTAGTCTACAAGTGCTCCAACAGAAGGACTTGGTCTACTGTGTCACAGAAGACTTAGTCTACAGTGCTCCAAAGGAAAGACTTGGTTACAGTGCTCCAAGGGAAGACTTGGTCTACTGTGCTCACAGTCCAGACTTGGTCTACTGTGCTCCAAGGAAGACTTTGTCTACAAGAGCTCCCCGGGGAAGACTTGGTCAGCATGTGCTCCACCAGAAGACAGTCTACTGTGCCACCACAGGACGACTTTGTCTTACAGCGCTCCACGGGAAGACTTGTTCAAACATTGTCCACAGGAAGACTTGGTCTACTGTGCTCCACAGTAGACTAGGTTACTGTGCTCCACAGGAAGAACTTGTCAACAATGCTCCACAGGAAATGACTTAGTCTACAGTGTCCACAGGAAGACAATGTCATCCAGAGCTCCCCCGTCATACTTGTTTACAGTGCTCACACCTTAAGACTATGTCTACTATCACCCCGTGACTCCTGGTCAACAGTTCTCCACAGGAAGACTTGGACTACTGTGCTCCACCGGGAAGATTGTGTCAACGAGCTCCACAGGGACGACTTGGTCTACTGTGCTCCACAGGAAGACTTGGTCAACATTTGCTCCACAGGAGGAATTAGTCTACAGTGCTTCCATCAGGATGACTTGGTCTAAGTGCTCCACGGGAAGACTTGGTCTACGTGCTCCACAGGAAGGACTTGGTCAACATTGCTCCACAGCGAAGACTTAGTCTACAGTGCTACAACAGGGAGACTTGGTCTACTGTGATCCACAGGAAGACTTGGTATACAGTGCTCCACAGGAAGGACTTGATTTACTGTGCTTCTCCAGGGAAGACTTGGTCTACAGTGCTCCCACAGGAAGACATGGTCTACTGTGCTCCAGGAAGACTTGGTTTACTGTGCTCACCGGAAGACTTGGTCTCATAGCTCCTCAGGCAAGGACTTGGTCTACTGTGTCCACGGGAAGACTATGGTTACTGTGCCTCCCAGGAAGACTTGGTCTACAGCAATGCTCCACAGGAAGACTTAGTCTACAGTGCTCCACAGGAAGACTTGGTTACTGTTGCTCCACAGAAGACTTGTCTGCAGTGCTCCACAGGAAGACATTGGTTTACTGTTGCTCCACAGGAAGGGACTAGTCTACCGTGACTCCACAGGAAGGACTTGGTTACAGTGCTCCACAGGAAGACTTTGTCTACTGTGCTCCACAGGATGACTGGTCTACTGTGCTCCACAGGAGCCTTTGTCTACAGAAGCTCCACGGACGACTTGGTTCAAAATTGCTCACAGGAAGATTGGTCTACTGTGCTCACAGCCCCCCCCCCGAAGACTTGGTCTACTGTGCTCCACAGGAAGACTTGGTCTACAGTGCTACACAGGAAGACTAAGTATACAGTGCTCACAGGGAAGACTTGGTCTACTGTGTCCACAGGAAAGACTTGGTCTACCGTGCTCCAGGAAGACTGGTCTACAGTGCTCCACGGGAAGGAACTTGTCTACAGTGGCTCCACAGGAAGACTTGGCGTCTACTGAGCTCCACAGGCCGACTTGGGTCTACTGTGCCACACAGCGAGACTTGGTCTACTGTGCTCCACAGAGGCTGAGTAAACATTGCTACACAGGAAGACTTAGTCTACAGCGCTCCAAGGAAGACTTGGTTACAGGTGCTCCACGGGAAGACCTTGGTTACAGTGCTCCACAGGATGACTTGGTCAACATTGCTCCACAGGAAGATTAGTCTACAGTGCTCCACAGGAGACTTGGTCTTCAGTGCTCCACCAGGGAAGACTTGGTCTACAGTGCTCCCACGGGAAGACTTGGTTCTACAGGGCTCCAAGGGAAGACTTTGTAACATTGCTCCACAGGAAGACATAGGCTACAGTGCTCCACAGGAAGCCTTGGTCTACAGAGCGTCCACAGGAAGATTGGTCTACAGTGCTCCACAGAAGACTTGGTCTACAGTGCTCAGTGGAAGACTTGGTCTACAGTGCTCCCAAGGAAGACTTGGTCTACAGTGCTCACAGGAAAGACTTGGTCTACTGTGCTCCCACGGGAAGACTTGGTTAATGTGCTCCACAGGAAGACTTGGTCAACTGTAGCTCCACGGGTAGGACTTGGTTACTGGGTTCCACGGAAGACTTGGTCTACAGTGCTCCACGGGAAGACTTGGTCTACAGTGCTCCACGGGAAGACTTGGTCTACAGTACTCCACAGGAAGACTTGGTCTACAGTGCTCTTCAGGAAGACTTGGTCACCAGTGCTCCACGGAGACTTGGTCTACAGTGCTAGGTTTTCACAGGACGACTTGGTCTACAGAGCTCCACAGGAAGACTTGGTCTACACGTCACCACGGGAGACTTGGTTACATTGCTCCACAGGAAGACTTGGTCTACAGTGTAAACAGGAAGACTTGGTAACTGTGCTCCACGGAAGACTTGGTTACAGTGTCCACAGGGAAGACTATGTCTAATGATGCTCCACAGGAAGGAATTGGTCTACAGTGTCCAAGGAAGACTTGATTTACCGTGCTCCACCAGGAAGACTTTGTCTAAGTGTTCCACAGCGAAGACATGGTCTACTTGCTCCACAGAAGATTGGTTTACTGTGCTCCACAGGAAGGACTTGGTCTACAGTGCTCCACAGGAAGACTTGGTTACTGTGCTCAACGGGACGACTTGTTCTACTGTGCTCCAAGGAGACTGGTCTACCAGTGCTCCACAGGAAAGACTTAGTCTACAGTGCTCACAGGGAAGACTTGGTCTACTGTGCTCCACGGGAAGACTTAGTCTTACAGTGTCCACAGGAAAGACTTGGTCTACTGTGCTCCACAGGAAAGACTTAGTCTACAGTGCTCCACAGGAAGGACTTGGTATCTGTGCTCCACAGGAAGCTTGGTCTACTGTTCTCACAGGAAGACTTGGTCTACTGTGCTCCCAGGAAGGACTTTGTTACAGAAGCTCCCACGGGGAAGACTTTGGGGGGGGTCAACATTGTCCACAGGACGACTGGGTCTCAGTGTACACAGGAAGGATTGTCTACAGAGCTCCACGGGAGACTGGTCAACAATGCTCCCCAGGAAGACTTGGTCTACAGTGCTCCACAGGCGACTTGGTCTACTGTGCTACACAGAAAGGACTTGGTCAACATTGCTCCACAGGAAACTAGTCTACAGTGCTCCACACGGAAGACATGGTCTACTGTGCTCCCAGGAAGACTTGGTCTACAGTGCCTCACAGGAAGACTTGGTCTACAAGTGCTCCACGGGAAAGGACTTGGTATACAGTGCTCCACCGGAATACTTGGTCTACTGTCCTCCACATGGAAGACTTGGTCTACTGTGATCCACGGACGACTTGGTCTACTGTGCTCCACAGGAAAGGACTTGGTCAAACATTGTCACGGCAGGACGAGTCTACAGTGCACACAGGAAGACTTTGTTACAGTGCTCCACGGGGAAGATTGGTCTACGAGCTCCACCGGAAGGACTTGGTCAACATTGCTCCAGGAATACTTAGTAACAGTGTCCACAGGTCCTCCAATTACACCATATCAACCCCCCCCCCCCCCCCCCCCCCCCTCTACAGTGCTCACAGAAGACTGATTTACTGTGCTCCTCAGGAAGAATGTCTACAGTGCGTCCACAGGAAGACTTGGTCTACTGTGCTCCACAGGAAGACTTGGTCTACAGTGCTCCACAGGAAGACTTGGTCTACTGTGCTCCACAGGACGACTTGGTCTACTGTGCTTCCACGGGAAGACTTGGTTACTGTGTCCACAGGAGGACTTGGTCTACAGTTGCTCCCCAGAAGTAATTAGCTACAGTGCTCCACAGGAAGACTTTGTCTACTGTGCTCACAGGAAGACTTAGTCACAGATGCTCCACAGGAAGACCTTGGTATACTGTGCTCCACAGGGAAGACTTTGTTACAGTGTCCACAGGAAGAACTTTGGTCTACAGTGCTCCACGGAAGACTTGGTCTACTGTGTCCACAGGAAGACTGGTCTTACTGTGCTCCTCAGGAAGACTTTGTTACAGAGCTCCACGGGAGACTTGGTCAACATTGACTCCACAGGAAGACTTGGTCTCTGTGCTCAACAGGAGACTTGGTCTAATGTGCTCCAGGGAAGACTTGGTTACAGTGCTCCACAGGAAGACTTAGTCTACAGTGCTCCACAGGGAAGACTTGCTACTGTGCTCCAAGGAAGAATTGGTCTACAGTGCTCCACAGAGAAGACTTGGTCTACAGTACTCCACAGGAAGACTTGGTCTACAGTGCTCTTCAGGAAGACTTGGACTACAGTGCTCCACGGGAAGACTTGGTCTACTGTGCTCCACAGGAAGACTTGGTCTACAGTGCTCCACAGGAAGACTTGGTCTACAGTGCTCCACGGGAAGACTTGGTCTACAGTGCTCCACAGGAAGACTTGGTCTACTGTGCTACAAGGAAGACTTGGTCTACTGTGCTCACAGGAAAGACTTGGTCTACAGTGCTTTCCACAGGAAGACTTGGTTACTGTGCTCACAGGAAGACTTGGTCTACAGAGTGCTCCACTGGAAGACTTGATTTACGTGTTTACTCCACAGGAGACTTGGTCTACAGTGCTCCACAGGAAGACTTGGTCTACTGTGCTCCACAGGAAGACTTGGTTTACTGTGCTCCACAGGAAGACTTGGTCTACAGTGCTCCACAGGAAGACTTGGTCTACTGTGCTCCACGGGAAGACTTGGTCTACTGTGCTCCACAGGAAGACTTGGTCTACAGTGCTCCACAGGAAAGGACTTAGTCTACGTGCTCCACAGGAAGACTTTGTCTACTGTGCTCCACAGGAAGACTTAGTTACAGTGCTCCAAGGAAGATTGGTTACTGTGTCCACAGGAAGACTTAGTCTACAGTGCTCCACAGGAAGACTTGGTCTACAGTGCTCCACAGGACGACTTGGGTTCTGTGCTCAACAGGAAGACTTAGGTCTACTGGTGCTCCACAGGAAGACTTTGTCTACAGAGCTCCACGGGAAGACTTGGTCAACATTGCTCCACAGGAAGACTTGGTCTACTGTGCTCCACAGGAAGACTTTGTCTACAGAGCTCCACGGGAAGACTTGGTCAACATTGACCTCCACGGAAGACTTGGTCTACTGTGCTCCACAGGAAGACTTGGTCTACTGTGCTCCACAGGAAGACTTGGTCAACATTGCTCCACAGGAAGACTTAGTCTACAGTGCTCCACAGGAAGACTTGGTCTACTGTGCTCCACAGGAAGACTTGGTCTACAGTGCTCCACAGGAAGACTTGGTCTACAGTGCTCCACGGGAAGACTTGGTCTACAGTGCTCCACAGGAAGACTTGGTCTACTGTGCTCCACAGGAAGACTTGGTCTACTGTGCTCCACAGGACGACTTGGTCTACTGTGCTCCACAGGAAGACTTGGTCAACATTGCTCCACAGGAGGACTTAGTCTACAGTGCTCCACAGGAAGACTTGGTCTACAGTGCTCCACGGGAAGACTTGGTCTACAGTGCTCCACAGATGACTTGGTCAACAGACTCACAGGAAGACTTATTCTACAGTGATCCCACAGGAAGACTTGGGCTACTGTGTCCAACAGGAAGGGACTTGGTTACAGTGCTCCACAGGAAGACTTGATTTACTGTCTCCTCAGGTAGACATTGGTCTACACTTGCTCCACAGGAAGACTTGGTCTACTGTGCTCCACAGGATGACTTGGTTTTACTGTGCTCCACAGGAAGAATTGGTCTACAGTGATACCCACAGGAAGGACTTGGTCTACTGTCTCCACGGGAAAGACTTTGGTCTACTGTGCTCCAAGGAAGACTTGACTACCAGTGATCCACAGGAAGACTTAGTCTACAGTGCTCCACAGGAGACTTGGTCTGCTGTGCTTCCACCGGAAGACTTGGTCTACTGTGCTCCACAGGGTAGAACTTAGTCTTACAGTGCTCAAGGAAGACTTGGTCTACAGTGCTCCACAGGAAGACTTGGTCTACAGTGCTCCACAGGAAGACTTGGTCTACTGTGCTCCACGGGAAGACTTTGTCTACAGTGCTCCACGGGAAGACTTGGTCAACATTGCTCCACAGGAAGACTTGGTCTACTGTACTCCACAGGAAGACATGGTCTCCTGTGCTCCACAAGGGGGAAAAGACTTTTGTCTACAGTGCTTCCAAGGAAGACTTAGTCTACAGTGCTCACAGGAAGACTTGGTCTTACTGTGCTCCAAAGGAAGGACTTGGTCTACGTGCTCCACGGAAGATTGGTTCACCAGTGCTCCACGGGAAGACATGGTCTACAGTGCTCCACAGGAAGGGACTTGGTCTTACTGTGCTCCACAGGGACGACTTGGTCTTACTGTGTCCACAGGACGATTGGTTATTGTGTCCACAGGAAGACTTGGTCAACATTGTCCTCAGGAAGACTTAGTCTACAGCGCTCCGGAGCCTTGGTCTACAGTGCTCACGGGAAGACTTGGTTACAGTGCCCAACAGGAGGACTTGGTCCAACAATTGATCACAGAAGACTAGTCTACAGTGACTCCACAGGAAGGACTTGGTCTACAGTGCTCCCAGGAAGACTTGGTCTACAGTGCACCACGGGAAGCTTGGTTACAGTGCTCCACAGGAAGACTTGGTCAACATTGCTCCGCAGGAAGACCTAGTCTACAGTTGCTCACAGGAAGCCTGGTCTACACGCGCTCCACAGGAAGACTTGTCTACAGTGCTCCACAGGACGACAGGTGGTCTACAGGATGCTCCAGAGAAGACTTGGTTAAGTGCTCCAACAGGAAGACATTGTCTACAGTGCTCCACTGGAAGGACTTGGTTTACAGTGCTCCACAGAAGACTTAGTCTACTGTGCTCCACAGAAGGACTTGGTCTACAGTGTCACGGAAGACTTGGTCTACAGTGTCCCACAAGAAGACTTTGTGTACAGTGCTCCCAGGAAAGACTTGGTCTTTCAGTGCTCCAAGGAAGGACTTGGTCTTGACAGTGCTCCCACAAGGAAGACTCTGGTTTACAGTGTCCCACAGAAGATTGGTATACAGTGCTCCACAGGAAGACTTGTCTACGTGCTCCAGGAAGACTTGGTCTACAGTGCTCCCACAGGAAGGACTAGGTTACAGTGCTCCACAGGAAAGACTTGGGTCTACAGTGCTCACAGGAAGACTTGTTACAGTGCTCCAAGGAAGAATTGGTCGAATTCAGTTGGAGGTTTATCTGTGTACAGTGTGGTGCTCTCTACTGCTGGGAAGGAAGATAATTTGGTACGAGCGCCGTGGAGTCTCCACTTACATTGTCCAAAGTCCTACAGGCCACGACTGCGTCTGTCAAGTCTGTACTCGTTCTCTGCTAGTTCTGAAGTCTTCGCCCGTGCCGCCATAAAGCGTCCTGCACCCCCGCGCGAGTCTCAGGCCGACACTGACTCACAAGTCAGAGCTCGCTCTTGCGCCTTCTAACCTCCCGCGGCCCAGGATGCATATAGTGGTGGTGCTCTCTTACCTGCCTGGGAAGGAAGATACAGTGGGTTGGTGCTCTCTACTGACTGGGAAGATGATACAGTAGGTGGTTGCTCTCTACCTGCCTGGGCAAGGATGATACAGTGTGGTGCTCTCACCTGCATGGGAAGGATGATACAGTGGCTGTTGCTCTCTACGTGCCTGGGAAGGATGATACAGTGGTGGTGCATTCTACGTGACTGGGGAAGGATGAAACAGTGGTGGTGCTCTCTACTGCCTGTGGAAGGATGATCAGTGGGTGGTGCTCTCTCCTGGCTGGGAAGGATGTACAGGGGTGGGTGCTCTCTACCTGCTGGGAAGGATGATCACAGTGGTGGTGCCTCTACCTGCTGGGAAGGATGATTACAGTGGTGGTGCTCCTACTGCCTGGGATAAAAAAAAAAAAAAAAATCAATAGGGGGAGGGGGGGGGGGTGGGGATGATACAGTTGGTGGTGCTCTCTACTGCCTGGGAAGGATGATACTGTGGTGGAGTCTTACCTGCCTGGGAAGGATGATACAGCTGGTGGGCTTATGCTCCCTCTTTATACCCTATTTGGTGGGTGGGGGGCCTTTTGGGGGGGGGAAGGGTGATTGGGGGGGGAAACAAGGGGTTGTGGGGGGGCGGGTGGTGATCTCACCTGCCTGGGAAAGGATGCAATACAGTGGGTGGTGCTCTCTACAGCCTGGGACGGATGATACGGTGTTGGTGCTATCTACCTGCCTGGGGATGATACAGTGGTGGTTGCTCTCTATGCCTGGGAAGGATGAAACCCAGGTGGTGGGGGGTTTGGGTTTTGGGCACCCTTTTTTCTCTTATTATTTTATTTTATACCTGTGCCATCGGGGGGGGGTGGGGAGAAAAAGGGGGGGGGGGTGGGATGATACAGTGGTGGTGTCTATACCTGCCCTGGGTAGGGTGATACAGTGCGTTGGTGTCTCTTCTACATGCTGGAAGATGATACAGTGGTGGTGCTCTCTACATGCTGGAAGGATGATACAGTGGTGGTGTCTCTACCTGCTGGAATTAAATACATAGCTAATATAATAAGTAAATAATAATATTAAACAAGATATTTTGTTTTAGCTGTTTTAATGAGATATCGCAATATAAAAAATTATATGAAATGTAATTACACATTAAATAACTAATATACATCTGTGTCCCTCTCAGGCGGCACAAGTCTTGGAGGCTCAATTTGGATGACGACTTTTTCCTCGAGTACCTCCATAGTCTATGAAAATTTCTCACTGGGACAAACCCTCCACCCATTATTTGTGATATTGTTAATCTCCCATTCCTCCCCTCTTCGTGATTTGTCATAAGTCCTTCCTTAAGCCTCCAGAAGCCGTGAATAATTAATGACCTCTCTCTCTCTCTCTCTCTCTCTCTCTCTTCTCTCTCTCTATCTCTCTCTTCTCTCTCTCTCTCTCTCTCTCTTCTCTCTTCTCTCTCTCCTCTCCTCTCTCTCTCCCTGTTACTACTTCCTTTCTCACCATCTCTGTATCTGAAATGAGCAACTCCTTTGTCGTTCTTACTCATTATTTCCAGAAACTCCCGGCTGTCTGATAGCATTTCAGCTAAGGTTACTGTGCTTCACGGGAAGGAAGGGTCACTGTGCTCCAGGAAGACTTGTCTATAGTGACCCCCACGGGAAAGAACTTGGTCTACAGTGCTCCACGGGTAGACTTGGTCTACAGTGTCCACGGGAAGACTTGGTTCTACTGTGCTCAACAGGAAGGGAATTGTTACTGTGCTCTGCGGAAGACTTGGTTCTACAGTGCTCAACGGGGAAGGGACTGTCTACTGTGCTCAACTGGAAGGGGACTTGGTCTACAGTGATCCACAGGAAGCACTTGCGGTCTACAGTGCTCACGGGAAGACTTGGTCTACCAGTGGCTCAACAGGAAGACTTGGTCTACAGTGCTTATCAGCGAAGACTTGCGTCTACTGGGCTCAAACAGGAAGACTTGGTTCTACAGTGCTCCACAGGTAGACTTGGTCTTACAGTGCTCCACAGGAAAGACTTGGTCCTACAGCCAATGCTCCACAGGGAAGACTTGATTACCGTGCTCCAAAGGAAGACTTGGTCTACAGAGTTCCACAGGAGACTTGGTCTACTGTGCTCAACAGGAAGCCTTTGTCTGACAGAGCTTCAACGGAAGATTGGTCAACATTGCTCCACAGGAAGACTTGTCTACTGTGCTCCAGGAAGACTTGGGCTACTGTGCTCCAACAGGAAGACTCTGGTCAACAATGCCCCTCCACAGGAAGACTTAGTCTACAGTTGCTCCAGGAAGTACTGTCTACTGTGCTCAACAGGAGACTTGGCTTACAGTGCTCCACAAGGAGACTTGGGTCTACAGTGACTCCACGGGAAGAACTTGGTCTTCAGTGCTCCACAGGTAGACTTGGTCTACTGTGCTCCACAGGAAGACTTGGTCTACTGTGCTCCACAGGACGACTTGCGTCTACTGTGCTCCACAGGAAGACATGGTCAACATTGCTCCACAGGCGGACATGTCTTACAGTGTCCACAGGAAGGACTTGGTCTACAGTGCTCCACGGGAAGACTTGGTCTACAGTGCTCCACAGGAAGACTTGCGTCAACAATGCTCCAACAGGAAGACTTAGTATACAGTGCTTCCACAGGAAGAGTGGTCTACTGCCTGCTCACAGGAAGACTTGGTCTACAGTGCTCCACAGGACGACTTGATTTACTGTGCTCTCAGGAAGACTTGGTCTACAGTGCTCCCGCAGGTAGACTTGGTCTACTGTGCGCCACAGGCAAGACTTGGTTATACTGTGCTCACAGGATGACTTGGTCTACAGTGCTCCACAGGAAGACCTTGGTCTTACTGTGCTCCACGGGAAGACTTGGTCTACTGTTGCTTCCACAGGAAAGGACTTGAGTCTACAGTGCTCCACAGGAAGACTTAGTCTACAGGGCTCCACAGGAAGAACTGGTCTACTTGATCCACAGGAAGACTTAGTTACAGTGCTCCACAGGAAGACCTTTGTTAATGTTGCCTCCCCAGGAAGACTTTTCTACAGTGCTCCACAGGAAGACTTGGTTACAGTGTCCACAGGAAGACTTGGTCTTACTGTGCCCACAGGAAGACCTTGGTATACTGTGCTCCGCAGGAAGACTTTGTCTACAGAGCTCCACGGGAAGACTTGGTCAACATTGCTCCACAGGAAGACTTGGTCTACTGTGCTCCACAGGAAGACTTGGTTTTACTGTGCTTCCACATGGAAGACCTTGGGTCTTACAGGCTCACAGGAAGACTTAGTCTACAGTGCTCCACAGGAAGACTTGGTCTACTGTGCTCACAGGAAGGGACTTGGTCTACAGTGCTCCACAGGAAGGACTTGGTCTACAGTTCTCCAACAGCGAAGACTTGGTTACAGGCTCTTCAGGAAGACTTGGACTACAGTGCTCCACGGGAAGACTTGGTCTACTGTGCTCCACAGGAAGACTTGGTCTACAGTGCTCCACAGGAAGACTTGGTCTACAGTGCTCCACGGGAAGACTTGGTCTACAGTGCTCCACAGGAAGACTTGGTCTACAGTGCTACACAGGAAGACTTGGTCTACTGAGCTCACAGGACGACCTTGGTATACAGTGCTCAACAGGAAGAATTGGTCTAATGTGCTCCACAGGAAGACTTGGGTGTCTACAGTGCTCCACAGGAAGACTTGATTTACCGTGATCCCACAGGAAGACTTGGTCTACAGTGCTCCACGGAGAAGACTTGAGTTACCTGGCTCACAGGAAGACTTGGGTTACTGTTGCTCCACAGGAGGTCTTGGGTCTACAGTTGCCTCACAGGAAGACTTGGTCTATGTGCTCACGGAAGACTTAGTTACTGTGCTCCACAGGAAGACTTGGTTCTACAGGCTCCACAGGAGACTTAGTCTACAGTGCTCCACAGGAAGACTTGGTTACTGTGCTCCACAGGAAGCACTTTGTCTACAGTGCTCCACAGGAAGACTTGGTCTACTGTGCTCCACAGGAAGACTTAGTCTACAGTGCTCCACAGGAAGACTTGGTCTACAGTGCTCCACAGGAAGACTTGGTCTACAAATTCATGTCGCCTCCACAGGAAGACTTGGTCTTAACTGCTGCTCCACAGGAAGACCTTTGTCTACAGAGCTCCACGGGAAGGAATTGGTCAAAAATTGGTTTTTTTTCCTCCTCAGGAAGACTTGGTTACAGTGCTCCATAGGAAAGACTTTGTCTACAGAGCTCCACGGGAAGACTTGGTCAACATTGCTCCACAGGAAGACTTGGTCTACTGTGCTCCACAGGAAGACTTGGTCTACTGTGCTCCACAGGAAGACTTGCGTCAACTTGCTTTCCACAGGAAAGACTTAGTCTACTGTGCTCCACAGGATGACTTGGGTCTACTGTGCACCA
The DNA here is from genome assembly GCF_026875155.1 of Cherax quadricarinatus. Classification (NCBI taxonomy): domain Eukaryota; kingdom Metazoa; phylum Arthropoda; class Malacostraca; order Decapoda; family Parastacidae; genus Cherax; species Cherax quadricarinatus. The sequence goes on along the minus strand of NC_069399.1, from coordinate 49,998,725 downwards.
CAGGAAGACTTGGTCTATACAGTGCTCCCAGGAAGACTTGGTCTACAGTTCTCAACGGGAAGACTTGGTCTACAGTGCTCACAGGAAGACTTGGTCTCACTGTGCTCCAAGGAAGACTTGGTTAATGTGCTCCCCAGGTCGACTTGGTCCTACTGTGCTCCACAGAATGACTTGGTCAACATTGCTCACAGGAGGACTTTAGTCTAACAGTGCACCACAGGAAGACTTGGTCTACAGCAATGCTCCACGGGAAGAATTGTTGTCTACAGTGCCTCCATGGAAGACTTGGTCAACTTGCTCCACAGGAGACTTGGTCTACAGTTGCTCCACAGGGAAGACTTGGTCTTCACTCGTGCTCCCAGGACGGACTTGGTCTACCAGTGCTCCCACAGGAAGACATTGATTTACTGTGCTCCTCAGGGAAGACTTGGTCTACAGAGCTCCTCAGGAAGACTTAGTCTACTGTGCTCCACTGGAAGACGTGGTTACTGTGCCTCCACAGCCGAAGACTTGGTCTACAGTGCTCCACAGGAAGACTTGTCTACTGTGCTCCACGGGAAACTTGGTTATACACTGTGTCCACAGGAGAATTGGGTCTACAGTTGCTCCCAGGAAGACTTAGTCTACAGTGCTCCACAGGAAGACATGTCTTCTGTGCTCCACAGATGACTTAGTTATCGTGCTCCACAGGAAAGACTTGGTCTACTGTGATCCAAAAGGAAGACTTAGTATACAGTGCTCCACAGGAAGAATAGGCTACAGATGCTCACAGGAAGGACTTCGGACTACTGCTGCTCCAAGGAAGATGGTCTCTGTGCTCCACAGGAAGACTTTGTCTACAGAGCCTCCACGGGAAACTTGGTCAACATTGCTCCACAGGAAGAACTTGGTCTATGTGCTCCACAGGAAGACTGGTCATACTGTGCCTCCACAGGAAGACTTGGTCTACAGTGCTCCACAGGAACGAATTAGTCTACAGTGATCCCAGGAAGACTTGGTCTACTGTGCTCCACTGGAAGACTTCGGTTCTACATGCTCACAGGAAGACTTGGTCTACTGTGCTCAACAGGGCAAGACTTGTCTACAGTGCTCCACAGGAAGACTTGGTCTACTGTGTTCCTCAGGACGGATTGGTCTACTGTGCTCCACAGGGACGACTTGGTCTACTGTGCTCCTCAGGAAGAATTGCGTCAACAATGCTCCTCTGGAAGACTTAGTATACAGCGCTCCCAGGACGGATTGGTCTACAGTGCTCCCCGGAAGGACTTGGTCAACAGTGCTCCACAGGAGACTTGAGCAACATTGCTCCACAGGAAGACTTAGTATACAGTGCTCCTCAGGAAGACTTGGTTAAAGTGCTCCACAGGAAGACTTGGTCTACAGTGCTCCACGGGAAGACTTGGTCTACAGTGCTCCACAGGAAGACTTGGTCAACATTGCTCCACAGGAAGACATAGTCTACAGTGCTCCACGGAAAAGACTTGGTCTACAGAGATCCAAGGAAGACTTGGTATTACTGTGCTCCACAGGAAGACTTTGTTACCAGTGCTCAGAGGAAGACTTGGACTTACAGTGCTCACAGGAAAGACTTGGGTCTACAGTGCTCCACAGGAAGACATGGTCTACTGTGCTAACGGGAAGACTTGGTCTACTGTGCTTCCACAGGAAGAACTTGGTTCTACTGTGCTTTCCACGGGAATTCTTGGTCTACTGTGCTCCACGGGAAGAATTGTCTACAGTGCTCCACGGGAAGACTTGGTCTACAGTGCTCAAGGGTAGACTTGGTCTTACAGTACTTCCACAGGAAGACTTGGTTCAGTGCTCTACAGAAGACTTGGTCTACGTGCTCCACGGGAAGACTTGGTCTTACTGTGCTCCACAGAAATACTTGGTCTACAGTGCTACTCAGCGAAGACTTGGTCACAGTTCGCCACGGGAAGACTTGGTCTACAGTGCCCACAGGAGACATGGTTCTACAGTTTGCTACACAGGAAGACTTGGTCTACTGTGCTCCAACTTGTGTCTTGGTCTACAGTGCTCCACAGGAAGACTCTGGTCTACTGTGCTCCACAGGAAAGACTTGGTCTACAGTGCTCCACAGCCGAAGACTTGATATACGTGCTCCACGGAGATTGGTCTACAGTGTTCCACAGGAAGACTTGTTAGTTCTTGTGCTCCAAAGGAAGACTGGGTATACTGTTGCTCCACAGGAAGATTGGTCTACCGTGCGCACAGGAAGGACTTGGTCTACTGTGCTAACGGGAAGACTTGGTCTACTGAGCTCTTCACAGGATGCACATTGGTCTTACAGTTGCTCCACAGGAAGACTTAGTCTACAGTGCTCCACAGGAAGACCTTGGTCTACTGTTGCTCCACAGCCCCCCCCCGAAGACTTAGTCTACAGTGCTCCACAGGATGACTGGTCTACTGTGCTCCACAGGAAGACTTAGTCTACAGTGTCCACAGGAAGAATTGGTCTAACAGTGCTCAACAGGAAGTCTTGGTCTACTGTGCTCCACAGGAAGAGGCTTGGTCTACTGTGCTCCACAGGAAAGTTCTTTGTCTACATAGCTCACGGGAAGACTGGTCAAACATTGCTCCAGGAAGACTTGGTCTTACTGTGCTCCACTCGGAGACTTTGTACAGAGCTCCACGGAAGACTTGGTCAACATTGCTCCACAGGAAGGACTGGTCTACTGTGCTCCACAGGAAGATGGTCTACTGTGCTCAACAGGAAGACTTGGTCAACTTGCTCCACAGGAAGACTTAGTCTACCAGTTGCTCCACTGGATGACTTGGTCTATGTGCTCCCAGGACAGACTTGGTCTACAGTGCTAACAGGAAGACTTGGTCTACCAAGTGCTCCAGGTATGACTTGTCTACAGTGCTCCACAGGGAAGACTTGGTTTCTACTGTGCTCCACGCGGAAGATTTGTCTACTGTGCTCACAGGACGACTTGGTCTACTGTGCCCACAGACGACTATGCGTAAAACATTGCTCCACAGGAGGACTTAGTCTCACAGTGCTTCCACAGGAGACTTGGTCTACAGTGCTCCACGGGAAGACTTGGCTCAACAGTGCTCCACAGGAAGACTTGGTCAACATTGCTCCACAGGAAGACTTAGTCTACAGTGCTCCACAGGAAGACTTGGTCTACTGGTGCTCCACAGGAAGACATGGTCTCAGAGCTCACGGAAAGACTTGTTTTACTGTCGATCCTCAGGAAGACTTGGTATACAGTGCTCCACAGGAAGACTTGGTCTAGTGCACCCACCAGGAAAGACTAGGTTTACTGTGCTCCACAGGAAGACTTGGTCTACAGTGCTCCACAGGAAGACTTGGTCTACTGTGCTCCACGGGAAGACTTGGTCTACTGTGCTCCTTCAGGAAGAATTGGTCTACAGTGATCCACAGGAAGACTTAGTTACAGTGCTCCACAGGAAGGACTTGGTCTACTGTGCTCAACAGAAGACTTAGTCTACGTTGCTCCACAGGAAGGACATTGTCTACTGAGCTCCCAGGAAGACTTAGTCTACAGTGCTCCACAGGAGGACTTGGTCTACAGTGCTCCACGGAAGACTAGAGTCTACTGTGCACCACCAGGCTCCCCCCCCCCGGAAGACTGTTCTACTGAGCTCCGCAGGAAGACTTTGTCTACAGAGCTCCACGGGAAGCTCTGGTTCAAACATTGGCTCCACAGGATAGACTTGGTTACTGTGCTACCCAGGAAGACTTGGTCTACTGAGCTCCACAGGAGACTTGGTTACAGTGCTCACGGAGACTTAGTCTACAGTGCTCCACAGGAAGACTTGGTCTACTGTGCTCACAGGCAAGACTTGGTCTTACAGTGTAACTCCACAGGAAGACTTGGTCTACAGTACTTCCACAGGAGACTTGGTCTTACAGTGCTCTCAGGATAGACTTGGACTACACGTGCTCCACGGGAAGACTTGGTCTACTGTGCTCAAGGAAGGACTTGGACTTCAGTGCTCCACAGAAGTATTGGTCTACAGTGCTACACGGGAAGAATTGGTCTACAGTGATCACAGGAAGATTGGTCTACAGTGTACACAGGGACTTGGTTACTGTGCTACACAGGAAGATTGGTCTACACGTGCTCAAAGGAAGAATGGTCTAACTGTGCTCCACAGGAAGACTTTGTTCTACGTGCTCCACAGGCAGACTTGATTTACCGTGCTCCAAAGGAAGACTTGGTCTACAGTGCTCCACAGGAAGACTTGGTATACTGTGCTCCACAGGAAGACTTGGTTTCCTGTGCTCACAGGAAGACTTGGTTACAAGTCTCCACAGGAAGACTTGGTCTAACTGTGCCCACGGAAGACTTGTCTACTGTGCTCCACAGGAAGACTTGGTCTACAGTGGCTCCACAGAAGACTTAGTCTACAGTGATCCACCAGAAGACTAGGTCTATGTGATCCACAGGAAGACTTAGTCTACAAGTGCTCCAACAGAAGGACTTGGTCTACTGTGTCACAGAAGACTTAGTCTACAGTGCTCCAAAGGAAAGACTTGGTTACAGTGCTCCAAGGGAAGACTTGGTCTACTGTGCTCACAGTCCAGACTTGGTCTACTGTGCTCCAAGGAAGACTTTGTCTACAAGAGCTCCCCGGGGAAGACTTGGTCAGCATGTGCTCCACCAGAAGACAGTCTACTGTGCCACCACAGGACGACTTTGTCTTACAGCGCTCCACGGGAAGACTTGTTCAAACATTGTCCACAGGAAGACTTGGTCTACTGTGCTCCACAGTAGACTAGGTTACTGTGCTCCACAGGAAGAACTTGTCAACAATGCTCCACAGGAAATGACTTAGTCTACAGTGTCCACAGGAAGACAATGTCATCCAGAGCTCCCCCGTCATACTTGTTTACAGTGCTCACACCTTAAGACTATGTCTACTATCACCCCGTGACTCCTGGTCAACAGTTCTCCACAGGAAGACTTGGACTACTGTGCTCCACCGGGAAGATTGTGTCAACGAGCTCCACAGGGACGACTTGGTCTACTGTGCTCCACAGGAAGACTTGGTCAACATTTGCTCCACAGGAGGAATTAGTCTACAGTGCTTCCATCAGGATGACTTGGTCTAAGTGCTCCACGGGAAGACTTGGTCTACGTGCTCCACAGGAAGGACTTGGTCAACATTGCTCCACAGCGAAGACTTAGTCTACAGTGCTACAACAGGGAGACTTGGTCTACTGTGATCCACAGGAAGACTTGGTATACAGTGCTCCACAGGAAGGACTTGATTTACTGTGCTTCTCCAGGGAAGACTTGGTCTACAGTGCTCCCACAGGAAGACATGGTCTACTGTGCTCCAGGAAGACTTGGTTTACTGTGCTCACCGGAAGACTTGGTCTCATAGCTCCTCAGGCAAGGACTTGGTCTACTGTGTCCACGGGAAGACTATGGTTACTGTGCCTCCCAGGAAGACTTGGTCTACAGCAATGCTCCACAGGAAGACTTAGTCTACAGTGCTCCACAGGAAGACTTGGTTACTGTTGCTCCACAGAAGACTTGTCTGCAGTGCTCCACAGGAAGACATTGGTTTACTGTTGCTCCACAGGAAGGGACTAGTCTACCGTGACTCCACAGGAAGGACTTGGTTACAGTGCTCCACAGGAAGACTTTGTCTACTGTGCTCCACAGGATGACTGGTCTACTGTGCTCCACAGGAGCCTTTGTCTACAGAAGCTCCACGGACGACTTGGTTCAAAATTGCTCACAGGAAGATTGGTCTACTGTGCTCACAGCCCCCCCCCCGAAGACTTGGTCTACTGTGCTCCACAGGAAGACTTGGTCTACAGTGCTACACAGGAAGACTAAGTATACAGTGCTCACAGGGAAGACTTGGTCTACTGTGTCCACAGGAAAGACTTGGTCTACCGTGCTCCAGGAAGACTGGTCTACAGTGCTCCACGGGAAGGAACTTGTCTACAGTGGCTCCACAGGAAGACTTGGCGTCTACTGAGCTCCACAGGCCGACTTGGGTCTACTGTGCCACACAGCGAGACTTGGTCTACTGTGCTCCACAGAGGCTGAGTAAACATTGCTACACAGGAAGACTTAGTCTACAGCGCTCCAAGGAAGACTTGGTTACAGGTGCTCCACGGGAAGACCTTGGTTACAGTGCTCCACAGGATGACTTGGTCAACATTGCTCCACAGGAAGATTAGTCTACAGTGCTCCACAGGAGACTTGGTCTTCAGTGCTCCACCAGGGAAGACTTGGTCTACAGTGCTCCCACGGGAAGACTTGGTTCTACAGGGCTCCAAGGGAAGACTTTGTAACATTGCTCCACAGGAAGACATAGGCTACAGTGCTCCACAGGAAGCCTTGGTCTACAGAGCGTCCACAGGAAGATTGGTCTACAGTGCTCCACAGAAGACTTGGTCTACAGTGCTCAGTGGAAGACTTGGTCTACAGTGCTCCCAAGGAAGACTTGGTCTACAGTGCTCACAGGAAAGACTTGGTCTACTGTGCTCCCACGGGAAGACTTGGTTAATGTGCTCCACAGGAAGACTTGGTCAACTGTAGCTCCACGGGTAGGACTTGGTTACTGGGTTCCACGGAAGACTTGGTCTACAGTGATCCACGGGAAGGACTTGGTCTACAGTGCTCCACGGGAAGACTTGGTCTACAGTACTCCACAGGAAGACTTGGTCTTACAGTGCTCTTCAGGAAGACTTGGTCACCAGTGCTCCACGGAGACTTGGTCTACAGTGCTAGGTTTTCACAGGACGACTTGGTCTACAGAGCTCCACAGGAAGACTTGGTCTACACGTCACCACGGGAGACTTGGTTACATTGCTCCACAGGAAGACTTGGTCTACAGTGTAAACAGGAAGACTTGGTAACTGTGCTCCACGGAAGACTTGGTTACAGTGTCCACAGGGAAGACTATGTCTAATGATGCTCCACAGGAAGGAATTGGTCTACAGTGTCCAAGGAAGACTTGATTTACCGTGCTCCACCAGGAAGACTTTGTCTAAGTGTTCCACAGCGAAGACATGGTCTACTTGCTCCACAGAAGATTGGTTTACTGTGCTCCACAGGAAGGACTTGGTCTACAGTGCTCCACAGGAAGACTTGGTTACTGTGCTCAACGGGACGACTTGTTCTACTGTGCTCCAAGGAGACTGGTCTACCAGTGCTCCACAGGAAAGACTTAGTCTACAGTGCTCACAGGGAAGACTTGGTCTACTGTGCTCCACGGGAAGACTTAGTCTTACAGTGTCCACAGGAAAGACTTGGTCTACTGTGCTCCACAGGAAAGACTTAGTCTACAGTGCTCCACAGGAAGGACTTGGTATCTGTGCTCCACAGGAAGCTTGGTCTACTGTTCTCACAGGAAGACTTGGTCTACTGTGCTCCCAGGAAGGACTTTGTTACAGAAGCTCCCACGGGGAAGACTTTGGGGGGGGTCAACATTGTCCACAGGACGACTGGGTCTCAGTGTACACAGGAAGGATTGTCTACAGAGCTCCACGGGAGACTGGTCAACAATGCTCCCCAGGAAGACTTGGTCTACAGTGCTCCACAGGCGACTTGGTCTACTGTGCTACACAGAAAGGACTTGGTCAACATTGCTCCACAGGAAACTAGTCTACAGTGCTCCACACGGAAGACATGGTCTACTGTGCTCCCAGGAAGACTTGGTCTACAGTGCCTCACAGGAAGACTTGGTCTACAAGTGCTCCACGGGAAAGGACTTGGTATACAGTGCTCCACCGGAATACTTGGTCTACTGTCCTCCACATGGAAGACTTGGTCTACTGTGATCCACGGACGACTTGGTCTACTGTGCTCCACAGGAAAGGACTTGGTCAAACATTGTCACGGCAGGACGAGTCTACAGTGCACACAGGAAGACTTTGTTACAGTGCTCCACGGGGAAGATTGGTCTACGAGCTCCACCGGAAGGACTTGGTCAACATTGCTCCAGGAATACTTAGTAACAGTGTCCACAGGTCCTCCAATTACACCATATCAACCCCCCCCCCCCCCCCCCCCCCCCTCTACAGTGCTCACAGAAGACTGATTTACTGTGCTCCTCAGGAAGAATGTCTACAGTGCGTCCACAGGAAGACTTGGTCTACTGTGCTCCACAGGAAGACTTGGTCTACAGTGCTCCACAGGAAGACTTGGTCTACAGTGCTCCACAGGAAGACTTGGTCTACTGTGCTCCACGGGAAGACTTGGTTACTGTGTCCACAGGAGGACTTGGTCTACAGTTGCTCCCCAGAAGTAATTAGCTACAGTGCTCCACAGGAAGACTTTGTCTACTGTGCTCACAGGAAGACTTAGTCACAGATGCTCCACAGGAAGACCTTGGTATACTGTGCTCCACAGGGAAGACTTTGTTACAGTGTCCACAGGAAGAACTTTGGTCTACAGTGCTCCACGGAAGACTTGGTCTACTGTGTCCACAGGAAGACTGGTCTTACTGTGCTCCTCAGGAAGACTTTGTTACAGAGCTCCACGGGAGACTTGGTCAACATTGACTCCACAGGAAGACTTGGTCTCTGTGCTCAACAGGAGACTTGGTCTAATGTGCTCCAGGGAAGACTTGGTTACAGTGCTCCACAGGAAGACTTAGTCTACAGTGCTCCACAGGGAAGACTTGCTACTGTGCTCCAAGGAAGAATTGGTCTACAGTGCTCCACAGGAAGACTTGGTCTACAGTACTCCACAGGAAGACTTGGTCTACAGTGCTCTTCAGGAAGACTTGGACTACAGTGCTCCACGGGAAGACTTGGTCTACTGTGCTCCACAGGAAGACTTGGTCTACAGTGCTCCACAGGAAGACTTGGTCTACAGTGCTCCACGGGAAGACTTGGTCTACAGTGCTCCACAGGAAGACTTGGTCTACTGTGCTACAAGGAAGACTTGGTCTACTGTGCTCACAGGAAAGACTTGGTCTACAGTGCTTTCCACAGGAAGACTTGGTTACTGTGCTCACAGGAAGACTTGGTCTACAGAGTGCTCCACTGGAAGACTTGATTTACGTGTTTACTCCACAGGAGACTTGGTCTACAGTGCTCCACAGGAAGACTTGGTCTACTGTGCTCCACAGGAAGACTTGGTTTACTGTGCTCCACAGGAAGACTTGGTCTACAGTGCTCCACAGGAAGACTTGGTCTACTGTGCTCCACGGGAAGACTTGGTCTACTGTGCTCCACAGGAAGACTTGGTCTACAGTGCTCCACAGGAAAGGACTTAGTCTACGTGCTCCACAGGAAGACTTTGTCTACTGTGCTCCACAGGAAGACTTAGTTACAGTGCTCCAAGGAAGATTGGTTACTGTGTCCACAGGAAGACTTAGTCTACAGTGCTCCACAGGAAGACTTGGTCTACAGTGCTCCACAGGACGACTTGGGTTCTGTGCTCAACAGGAAGACTTAGGTCTACTGGTGCTCCACAGGAAGGACTTTGTCTACAGAGCTCCACGGGAAGATTGGTCAACATTGCTCCACAGGAAGACTTGGTCTACTGTGCTCCACAGGAAGACTTTGTCTACAGAGCTCCACGGGAAGACTTGGTCAACATTGCTCCACAGGAAGACTTGGTCTACTGTGCTCCACAGGAAGACTTGGTCTACTGTGTCCACAGGGAAGACTTGGTCAACATTGCTCCACAGGAAGATTAGTCTACAGTGCTCCACAGGAAGACTGTTTCTACTGTGGTCCACAGGGAGACTTGGTCTACAGTGCTCCACAGGAAGACTTGGTCTACAGTGCTCCACGTGAGACTTGGTCTACAGTGCTCCACAGGAAGACTTGGTCTACTGTTGCTCCACAGGAAGACTTGCGTCTACTGTGCTTTCCACAGGACGACTTGGTTACTGTGCTCCACAGGAAGACTTGGTCAACAGTGCTCCACAGGAAGACTTAGTCTACAGTGCTCCACAGGAAGACTTGGTCTACAGTGCTCCACGGGAAGACTTGGTTACAGTGCTCCACAGATGACTTGGTCAACAGACTCACAGGAAGACTTATTCTACAGTGATCCCACAGGAAGACTTGGGCTACTGTGTCCAACAGGAAGGGACTTGGTTACAGTGCTCCACAGGAAGACTTGATTTACTGTCTCCTCAGGTAGACATTGGTCTACACTTGCTCCACAGGAAGACTTGGTCTACTGTGCTCCACAGGATGACTTGGTTTTACTGTGCTCCACAGGAAGAATTGGTCTACAGTGATACCCACAGGAAGGACTTGGTCTACTGTCTCCACGGGAAAGACTTTGGTCTACTGTGCTCCAAGGAAGACTTGACTACCAGTGATCCACAGGAAGACTTAGTCTACAGTGCTCCACAGGAGACTTGGTCTGCTGTGCTTCCACCGGAAGACTTGGTCTACTGTGCTCCACAGGGTAGAACTTAGTCTTACAGTGCTCAAGGAAGACTTGGTCTACAGTGCTCCACAGGAAGACTTGGTCTACTGTGCTCCACAGGAAGACTTGGTCTACTGTGCTCCACGGGAAGACTTTGTCTACAGAGCTCCACGGGAAGACTTGGTCAACATTGCTCCACAGGAAGACTTGGTCTACTGTGCTCCACAGGAAGACATGGTCTCCTGTGCTCCACAAGGGGGAAAAGACTTTTGTCTACAGTGCTTCCAAGGAAGACTTAGTCTACAGTGCTCACAGGAAGACTTGGTCTTACTGTGCTCCAAAGGAAGGACTTGGTCTACGTGCTCCACGGAAGATTGGTTCACCAGTGCTCCACGGGAAGACATGGTCTACAGTGCTCCACAGGAAGGGACTTGGTCTTACTGTGCTCCACAGGGACGACTTGGTCTTACTGTGTCCACAGGACGATTGGTTATTGTGTCCACAGGAAGACTTGGTCAACATTGTCCTCAGGAAGACTTAGTCTACAGCGCTCCGGAGCCTTGGTCTACAGTGCTCACGGGAAGACTTGGTTACAGTGCCCAACAGGAGGACTTGGTCCAACAATTGATCACAGAAGACTAGTCTACAGTGACTCCACAGGAAGGACTTGGTCTACAGTGCTCCCAGGAAGACTTGGTCTACAGTGCACCACGGGAAGCTTGGTTACAGTGCTCCACAGGAAGACTTGGTCAACATTGCTCCGCAGGAAGACCTAGTCTACAGTTGCTCACAGGAAGCCTGGTCTACACGCGCTCCACAGGAAGACTTGTCTACAGTGCTCCACAGGACGACAGGTGGTCTACAGGATGCTCCAGAGAAGACTTGGTTAAGTGCTCCAACAGGAAGACATTGTCTACAGTGCTCCACTGGAAGGACTTGGTTTACAGTGCTCCACAGAAGACTTAGTCTACTGTGCTCCACAGAAGGACTTGGTCTACAGTGTCACGGAAGACTTGGTCTACAGTGTCCCACAAGAAGACTTTGTGTACAGTGCTCCCAGGAAAGACTTGGTCTTTCAGTGCTCCAAGGAAGGACTTGGTCTTGACAGTGCTCCCACAAGGAAGACTCTGGTTTACAGTGTCCCACAGAAGATTGGTATACAGTGCTCCACAGGAAGACTTGTCTACGTGCTCCAGGAAGACTTGGTCTACAGTGCTCCCACAGGAAGGACTAGGTTACAGTGCTCCACAGGAAAGACTTGGGTCTACAGTGCTCACAGGAAGACTTGTTACAGTGCTCCAAGGAAGAATTGGTCGAATTCAGTTGGAGGTTTATCTGTGTACAGTGTGGTGCTCTCTACTGCTGGGAAGGAAGATAATTTGGTACGAGCGCCGTGGAGTCTCCACTTACATTGTCCAAAGTCCTACAGGCCACGACTGCGTCTGTCAAGTCTGTACTCGTTCTCTGCTAGTTCTGAAGTCTTCGCCCGTGCCGCCATAAAGCGTCCTGCACCCCCGCGCGAGTCTCAGGCCGACACTGACTCACAAGTCAGAGCTCGCTCTTGCGCCTTCTAACCTCCCGCGGCCCAGGATGCATATAGTGGTGGTGCTCTCTTACCTGCCTGGGAAGGAAGATACAGTGGGTTGGTGCTCTCTACTGACTGGGAAGATGATACAGTAGGTGGTTGCTCTCTACCTGCCTGGGCAAGGATGATACAGTGTGGTGCTCTCACCTGCATGGGAAGGATGATACAGTGGCTGTTGCTCTCTACGTGCCTGGGAAGGATGATACAGTGGTGGTGCATTCTACGTGACTGGGGAAGGATGAAACAGTGGTGGTGCTCTCTACTGCCTGTGGAAGGATGATCAGTGGGTGGTGCTCTCTCCTGGCTGGGAAGGATGTACAGGGGTGGGTGCTCTCTACCTGCTGGGAAGGATGATCACAGTGGTGGTGCCTCTACCTGCTGGGAAGGATGATTACAGTGGTGGTGCTCCTACTGCCTGGGATAAAAAAAAAAAAAAAAATCAATAGGGGGAGGGGGGGGGGGTGGGGATGATACAGTTGGTGGTGCTCTCTACTGCCTGGGAAGGATGATACTGTGGTGGAGTCTTACCTGCCTGGGAAGGATGATACAGCTGGTGGGCTTATGCTCCCTCTTTATACCCTATTTGGTGGGTGGGGGGCCTTTTGGGGGGGGGAAGGGTGATTGGGGGGGGAAACAAGGGGTTGTGGGGGGGCGGGTGGTGATCTCACCTGCCTGGGAAAGGATGCAATACAGTGGGTGGTGCTCTCTACAGCCTGGGACGGATGATACGGT
>NC_069399.1:49933553-49981053 GCF_026875155.1 Cherax quadricarinatus | reverse complement strand
TATGTACAAGGCCAATATTGTCAAAATACCACACTTGGATCCACTTCGAGGACAGCGTGAAACAAGCTTTTATGCCACAAGACGGGCAGAAAGCAGCAACTTCACTCTGGCTGTACCCTTCTCCAGAACATCACTCCATCTGAGATCATACATACCCAGGATGACTCGAGTATGGAACACATTCGTACAGCATTATGATGTCAACGAGATAAAGTCAGTTGATCAAATGAAAATGCTGGCCCACAGATGGCTCCAACTTCATCCTGTTCCCTACTTGTATGTCTCATAACAATAAAATGAGCTGATGTAGGTAACAGCTCTTAGCTTGCCAATAAAGTTAGGAATCTTTAACCTGTAGATAGCTTGTTAATAAAGCTAGGGATCCTTAACCTTGTCAAACAAGGTGTAAAAAAAAAAAGAAGAAGAAGAAAAAAAAGCTACATATTAATGTAGGTTTCATGTGATGATAATTGTTACTAGTAATTTCATTCACAATAATTTGACTGGTGGTATCTTAACTTCGTGTGTTCTCATCTTATCAACCAACTTGTTCACATTATGAAAGGTCAAAAAATGGATAAGGAAAACTAAACAAAACTATGAAATTAAAGTTTCAAGTGTATTGGGTAAAAATAATAGAAAAAAGTTGGGTCCCCTTAAAATTAAGTGAACATTACTTATAGGGAGAAAGAAAAGCTTTCAGTTTGAAAAAAAAATGGCGGTCTTTGCACAACACCTTAATGAAATTCCATTAATTGCTCATTATAAAGTAATTTAGTTAATATCATAGTCACTAGAGACTGGCAGACAAGTAGACTTATTTAAACAAAGTCAGACCGCAGGTTCGACAAGCTGTTTTCAAAAGTTCTTAAATAATACAAGATGGAACTTAGCGAACCTCTCCATGATCTGTTGAGGATTTCACTGCCATTAAATATCGTTCATAACATTTGGAAGCTGATCAGTTCCTGGTCGTGTAATGGTATGACATACCATAACAATAATAAGGGATACCAGTGCAATTACCTGGAACCTTGTTTAGCGAGGTTCCTCCCAGGCAGTGACAAAGAAGAGTGAACAGTGTTCAGGTGAAGAGCAGGTCAGGTACACGTCTTGTTATGTTCACTAACAAACGTCCCAGAAGACACCACAAGGCAACAGGTTCAACTAAATATTTCAAATTCTTGTTTTGGTTGAAGCTAGAGATATTCTTATGGATACATTCAATTTTATGTTTGGGTGCCGTCCTCTTTGGCACTTAGTGAGGCACTGCTCCACCTTATTAAGTGGTTATCGGAATTAAGGTGTATCACGTAGGCACCGTTGATATTACAAATAAATGGTTCAGAGTACCGACAGGTTGATGAATTAGACACTTGTCCAACACAAGTGTGTTGGACTGATGAAGCCACTGTGTGCGAAACGTTTCCACAATAACGATACCCAAGTGTTGCACATTTGTCTAATATATCAACCTGTCGGTTATCTGAGCCATTTATCTACATACCTGTCAGACACGGCAACATCTTGGAATCTTGATACAGGGAATTCTACACTTACCTAACCCATAGGCATAACCTACTTCCACCTGTGGATATTTCCACGGTGACACCACCTACGATTGCTTCACCTCACCTGTCTACAGTATATAAGCTCCTCCAGGCATATGTTTTACTCTTAATGATCACATCGACTCCAGGCTGAGGGACTGATTACCACCGTTCTTCTGTGTATCGGACTAAAGAAGCCAGTGGCTGGCGAAATGCTTCCTCAGTAAAAAATTCCTAAATGTTGCATAAGTGTCTCATTCCTGGCAAACTTGAGAATAGCGTTCCAATACCTTAATAAGGAATCGTTCAAGACACCTGGAGCCACATGGGGGTCCCGAAACATGAAGAGCCAAGATGTTGGATGTGCTGCTGGAAAACCTCATGCACCAACATGTTAAGGACACTACCAGAGTGAGAGGGGAGGATGAACCAGCAAGATTGGACATTGTGTTCACCCTGCGCAGTTCAGACATTGAGAACATCACATATGAGAGTCCCCTAGGAGCTAGTGACCACGTGGTTCTGTGCTTTGAATACATAGTAGAGTTGCAAGTGGAGAGAATAACAGGAGTTGAATGGGAAAAGCCTGACTATAAAAGAGGGGGCTACATAGGGTTGAGGAACTTCCTGCAGGAGGTTCCGTGGGATAGAGAACTGGCAGGAAAGCCAGTAAATGAAATGATGGAATATGTAACAACAAAATGCAAGGAGGCAGTGGAAAGGTTTGTTCCCAAGAGCAGCAGAAACAATGGGAAGACCAGAACGAGCCCCTGGTTTACCCGACGGTGTAAGGAGGCAAAAACAAAGTGCAATAGAGAAAGGAAAAAGTACAGAAGGCAGAGAACACACGAAAATAGGGAAATCAGTCGCAGAACCAGGAACGAGTATGCACAGGTAAGAAGGGAGGCCCAGCGACAGTATGAAAATAGCATAGCATCGAGAATCAAGACTGACCCGAAACTGTTGTATAGCCACATCAGGAGGAAGACAACAGTCAAAGACCAGGTGAACAGACTGAGGACAGAAGGTGGAGAACTCACAAGAAATGATCAGGAGGTATGTGAGGAGCTAAACAGGAGATTCAAGGAAGTTTTCACAGTAGAGACAGGAAGGGCTCTGGGAAGACAGCACAGAAGGGAACATCAAGAGAGAATATACCAACAAGTGTTGGATGACATACGAACAACCGAGGAGGAGGTGCAGAAGCTGCTAAGTGACCTTGATACCTCAAAGGCGATGGGACCGGACAACATCTCCCCATGGGTCCTTAGAGAAGGAGCAGAGATGCTGTGCGTGCCCCTAACCACAATCTGCAACACATCCCTTGAGACTGGGCAACTATCTGAGAAATGGAAGACAGCAAATGTAGTCCCCATATTTAAGAAAAGACACAGAAATGAGGCACTAAATTACAGACCTGTGTCTCTGACATGTATTGTGTGCAAAGTCATGGAGAAGATTATCAGGAGGAGAGTGGTGGAACACCTGGAACGGAACAAGATTATAAATGAAAACCAGCATGGGTTCATGGAAGGCAAATCCTGTGTCACAAACATTCTGGAGTTTTATGACAAGGTAACAGAAGTAAGACACGAGAGAGAGGGGTGGGTTGATTGCGTTTTCCTAGACTGCAGGAAGGCCTTTGACACAGTTCCCCACAAGAGATTAGTGCAGCAGCTGGAGGATCAGGCGCATATAACAGGGAGGGCACTGCAATGGATCAGGGAATACCTGACAGGGAGGCAACAACTAGTCATGGTACGTGAAGAGGTATCACAGTGGGCGCCTGTGACAAGCGGGGTCCCACAGGGGTCAGTTCTAGGACCAGTGCTATTTTTAATATATGCGAACGACATGATGGAAGGAATAGACTCTGAAGTGTCCCTATTCGCGGAAGATGTGAAGTTGATGAGAAGAATTAAATCGGATGAGGATGAGGCAGGACTGCAAAGAGACCTGGACAGGCTGGACATGTGGTAGAGAAACTGGCTTCTCGAATTCAACCCTGCCAAATGCAAAGTCATGATGATTGGGGAGGGGCAAAGAAGACCGCAGACAGAGTATAGGCTAGGTGTACAAAGACTACAGACCTCACTCTGGGAGAAAGACCTTGGGGTGACCTTAACACCGAGCACGTCACCGGAGGCACACATCAAACAAATAACTGCTGCAGCATACGGGCGCCTGGCAAACCTGAGAATAGCGTTCCGATACCTTAATAAGAAATCGTTCAAAACACTGTACACTGTGTATGTTAGGCCCATACTGGAGTATGCAGCACCAGTCTGGAACCCACACCTGGTCAAGCACGTCAAGAAGTTAGAGAAAGTACAAAGGTTTGCAACAAGGCTAGTCCCAGGGCTCAGGGGAATGTCGTACGAAGAAAGGTTGAGGGAAATCGGACTGACGACACTGGAGGACAGAAGGGTCAGGGGAGACATGATAACGACATACAAGACACTGCGTGGAATAGACAAGGTGGACAGAGATAGGATGTTCCAGAGAGGGGACACAGAAACAAGGGGTCACAACTGGAAGCTGAAAACTCAGACGAGTCACAGGGACGTTAGGAAGTATTTCTTCAGTCATAGAGTCGTCAGGAAGTGGAATAGCCTAGCAAGTGAAGTATTGGAGGCAGGAACCATACATAGTTTTAAGAAGAGGTATGACAAAGCTCAGGAAGCAGAGTACACACACACACAGGTGAGTACACACACACACACACACAAATCGAGGATATCATGTATGAAAGGCCCCTGGGAGCTAGTGATCATGTGGTTCGTGCTTCGACTACATAGTTGAGCTCCAAGTGAAGAAAGTAGCAGGAATAGGGTGGGAAAACCAAACTACAAAAGGGGGAACTACCCAGGCATGAGGAACTTCCTTCAAGACATTCAGTGGGAGAGGGAAATGACAGGAAAACCAGTACAAGAAATGATGGACTATGTGGCAACAAAATGCAAGGAGGCAGAGGAGAGGTTTGTTCCCAAGGGAAACAGAAATAATGGGAAGAACAGAACGAGTCCTTGGTTCACCCAAAGGTGTAGGGAGGCAAAAACTAGGTGTACTAGAGAATGGAAAAGGTACAGAAGACAGAGAACTCAGGAAAATAAAGAGATTAGCCGAAGAGCCAGAAACGAATATGCACAGATAAGAAGGGAGGCTCAGCGACAATATGAAAATGACATAGCATCAAAAGTCAAGACTGACCCGAAGCTGTTGTACAGCCACATCAGGAGGAAAACAACAGTCAAGGACCAGGTAATCAGACTGAGGAAGGGTGATGGGGAATTCACAAGAAACGACAGGGAGGTATGTCAGGAGCTCAACACGAGATTTAAAGAAGTATTTACAGTGGAAACCAGTAGGACTCCAGGAAATCAGAGCAGGGGGGTACACCAGCAAGTGCTGGATGAGGTACATATAACCAAGGAGGAAGTGAAGAAGCTGCTGTGCGAACCTGACACCTCAAAGGCGGTGGGACCAGACAGCATCTCTCCGTGGGTCCTTAAAGAGGGAGCAGAGATATTGTGTGTACCATTAACAAAGATCTTCAACACATCATTTGAAACTGGGCAACTCCCCGAGGTATGGAAGATGGCAAATGTAGTCCCAATTTTTAAAAAGGGAAACAGACATGAGGCACTAAACTACAGACCTGTATCACTAACGTGTATAGTATGCAAGGTCATGGAGATCATCAGGAGAGTGGTGGAGCACCTGGAAAGAAACAAGTGTATAATTGACAACCAGCACGGTTTCAGGGAAGGAAAATCCTGTGTCATAAACCTACTAGAGTTTTATGACAAGGTGACAGAAGTAAGACAAGAGAGAGAGGGGTGGATCGACTGCATATTTTTGGACTGCAAGAAGGCCTTCGACACAGTTCCTCACAAGAGGTTACTGCAAAAGCTAGAGGATCAGGCACACATAACAGGAAAGGCACTTCAATGGATCAGAGAATACCTGACAGGGAGGCAACAACGAGTCATGGTACGTGACGAGGTTTCAGAGTGGGCGCCTGTGACAAGCGGGGTTCCACAGGGGTCAGTCCTAGGACCTGTGCTGTTCTTGGTATATGTGAACGACATAACGGAAGGGATAGACTCAGAAGTGTCCTTGTTTTCAGATGATGTGAAGTTAATGAGAAGAATCAAATCGGATGAGGATCAGGCAGGACTACAAAGAGACCTGGACAGGCTACAAGCCTGGTCCAGTAACTGGCTCCTTGAGTTTAACCCTGCCAAATGCAAAGTCATGAAGATTGGGGAAGGGCAAAGAAGACCGCAGACACAATATAGTTTAGATGGCCAAAGACTGCAAACTTCACTCAAGGAAAAAATCTGGGGGGTGAGTATAACAACCGAGCATATCTCTGAGGCGCACATCAATCAGATAACTGCTGCAGCGTACGGGCGCCTGGCAAACCTACGGATAGCGTTCCGATACCTCAGCAAGGATTCGTTCAAGACTCTGTATACCATTTACGTCAGGCCCATACTGGAGTATGCAGCACCAGTTTGGAATCCACACCTAGTCAAGCACGTCAAGAAATTAGAGAAAGTGCAAAGGTTTGCAACAACACTAGTCCCAGAGCTACGGGGATTGTCCTACGAAGAAAGGTTGAGGGAAATCGGCCTGACGACACTGGAGGACAGGAGGGTCAGGGGAGACATGATAACGACATATAAAATACTGCACGGAATAGACAAGGTGGACAAAGACGGGATGTTCCAGAGATGGGACACAGACACAAGAGGTCACAGTTGGAAGTTGAAGACTCAGATGAATCAAAGGGATGTTAGGAAGTATTTCTTCAGTCATAGAGTAGTCAGGCCGTGGAATAGCCTAGAAAGTGAAGTAGTGGAGGAGGGAACCATACATAGTTTTAAGGCGAAGTATGATAAAGCTCATGGAGCAGGGAGAGAGAGGACCTAGTAGCAATCAGTGAAGAGGCGGGGCCAGTAGCTATGATTCGACCCCTGCAACCACAAATAGGTGAGTACAAATAGGTGAGTACACACACACATCCCCCCAATGAAAAGCAGGGGTGTCACTAGCACGTTAAGAGACCATACAATAAGTGTCAGGGGCCCGAGACTGTTCAACTGCCTCCCAGCACACATAAGGGGGATTACCAACAGACCCCTGGCAGTCTTCAAGCTGGCACTGGACAAGCACCTAAAGTCAGTTCCTGATCAGCCGGGCTGTGGCTCGTACGTTGGTTTGCGTGCAGCCAGCAGCAACAGCCTGGTTGATCAGGCGCTGATCCACCAGGAGGCCTGGTCACAGACCGGGCCGCGGGGGCATTGACCCCCGAAACTCTCTCCAGGTAAACTCCAGGTAAACACCGGAGGGAGTAGCAGCACCATATAGTGCTCGTGAATCTTTAGTGGTTTTTGGCCCATAAAGATCATTATTAGGATCACGAAAGCTGTCAGTGTCAGTGAACAACCAGATTAGTGAATTACAAGCTGCCCTAAATCAAACCATACCACGGGCGGGGATAGAACCCGCGATCAGAGAGTCTCAAAACTCCAGACCGTCGCGTAAGCATTTGTGGTCACAGTGGTGCCTATGCTAACCTTCCTATGGTGTAGAAATATAGCTAGTTGGAAGAATCTTATTGTGGCTAGCTGGCCCAGTGGCTGACGCGACGGTCTGGAGTTTTGAGACTCTCTGATCGCGGGTTCTATCCCCTCCCGTGGTATGGTTTGTTTGCAATCATGTCATTACGATTTCGTGAGTCATGCCCTAAATCAGAAGAGGGAGGTGAGGGCTACAATTTATATAAATCATTTGAAAGTAGATCAGTGCTCAGGAGAGGCTGGCCGACCTAGTGTCTGGTGTAGGTGTTGCCACAAGCCACAACTGGGATTCAAACAGGATAGTGGCCCAAGCCCAGTGAGATAAGAGTAGGATAGTATGACTGAGTGAATAAATAACAGTCATAAAGGTGAAGGGAATAAAATAGTCAGTTGTGGAATAATAAACACATAAATTGAGGGAAAAAAAAGAAATCGAAGGGAAATATCATTTATTCGGGACTCTGATGTTTCCTGAAACAAGTGTGGTACGTAATGTTTAATTGTTCACCTGATAAGCATATGCAAACCTGGAAGGTTCTGAAGGCATAATTAATGTGACCGTAAAAAGAAGAGAGAAACTGAGGGAACCCAGGGCCAGAAGTGCCATCACAACGAGAATCATCATGAAGGGAACCAGGGCCAGAAGTGCCATCACAACGAGAATCTTCATGAAGGGAAACCAGTGGCCAGAAGTGCCATCACAACGAGAATCATCATGAAGAGGACAAGGGCCAGAATTGCCATCACAACAGAATCATTTGAAGAGAATCCGGGCCAGAAGTGCCATCACATATCGAGAATCATTATGATAGAGATACAGGCCAGAAAGTTGCATCCACGGAGAATCATCATGAAGGAACCAGGGCCAGAATTGCCATCACAACGGATCATCATGAGTTGAACCCAGGGCCAGAAGTTTGCATCACAATCGAGAATCATCATGAAGGACCCAGGGCCAAAGTGCCATCACAACGAGAATCATCATGAAGGGAACACAGGGCCAGAATTGCCATCACAACGAGAATCATTATGAAGGGAATCCAGGGCCAGGAAGTGCCATCACAACGAGAATCATTATGAAGAGAACCCAGGGCCAGAAGTGCCATCACAACGAGAATCATCATGAAGGGAACCCAGGGCCAGAATTGCCATCACAACGAGAATCATCATGAAGGGACACAGGGCCAGAAGTGCCATCACAACGAGAATCATCATGAAGGGAAACCAGGGCCAGAAGTGCCATCACAACGAGAATCATATGAAGGGAACACAGGGCCCAGAATGCCATCACAACGAGAATCATTATGAAGAGAATCCAGGGCCAGAAGTTGCCATCACAACGAGAATCATTATGAAGGGAACCCAGGGCCAGAAGTGCCATCACAACGAGAATCATCATGAAGGGAACCCAGGGCCAGAAGTGCCATCACAACGAGAATCATCATGAAGGGAACACAGGGCCAGAATTGCCATCACAACGAGAATCATTATGAAGAGAATCCAGGGCCAGAAGTGCCATCACAACGAGAATCATTATGAAGAGAACCCAGGGCCAGAAGTGCCATCACAACGAGAATCATCATGAAGGGAACCCAGGGCCAGAATTGCCATCACAACGAGAATCATCATGAAGGGAACCCAGGGCCAGAAGTGCCATCACAACGAGAATCATCATGAAGGGAACCCAGGGCCAGAAGTGCCATCACAACGAGAATCATCATGAAGGGAACACAGGGCCAGAATTGCCATCACAACGAGAATCATTATGAAGAGAATCCAGGGCCAGAAGTGCCATCACAACGAGAATCATTATGAAGAGAACCCAGGGCCAGAAGTGCCATCACAACGAGAATCATCATGAAGGGAACCCAGGGCCAGAATTGCCATCACAACGAGAATCATCATGAAGGGAACCCAGGGCCAGAAGTGTCATTACAACGAGAATCATTATGAAGGGAACCCAGGGCCAGAAGTGCCATCACAACGAGAATCATTATGAAGGGAACCCAGGGCCAGAAGTGCCATCACAACGAGAATCATCGTGAAGGGAACCCAGGGCCAGAAGTGCCATCACAACGAGAATCATCATGAAGGGAACCCAGGGCCAGAAGTGCAATTACAACGAGAATCATCATGAAGGGAACCCAGGGCCAGAAGTGCCATCACAACGAGAATCATTATGAAGGGAACCAGGGCCAGAGTGCCATCACAACAAGAATCATCATGAAGGGAACCCAGGGCCAGAAGTGCCATCACAACGAGAATCATCATGAAGGGAACCCAGGGCCAGAAGTGCCATCACAACGAGAATCATTATGAAGGGAACCCAGGGCCAGAAGTGCCATCACAACGAGAATCATCATGAAGGGAACCCAGGGCCAGAAGTGCCATCACAACGAGAATCATCATGAAGGGAACCCAGGGCCAGAAGTGCCATTACAACGAGAATCATTATGAAGGGAACCCAGGGCCAGAAGTGCCATTACAACGAGAATCATCATGAAGGGAACCCAGGGCCAGAAGTGCCATCACAACGAGAATCATCATGAAGGGAACCCAGGGCCAGAAGTGCCATCACAACGAGAATCATTATAAAGGGAACCCAGGGCCAGAAGTGCCATCACAACGAGAATCATCATGAAGGAAACCCAGGGCCAGAAGTGCCATCACAACGAGAATCATCATGAAGGGAACCCAGGGCCAGAAGTGCCATCACAACGAGAATCATCATGAAGGGAACCAAGGGCCAGAAGTGACATCACAACGAGAATCATCATGAAGGAAACCCAGGGCAAGAAGTGCCATCACAACGAGAATCATCATGAAGGGAACCCAGGGCCAGAAGTGCCATCACAACGAGAATCATTATGAAGGGAACCCAGGGCCAGAAGTGCCATCACAACGAGAATCATCATGAAGGGAACCCAGGGCCAGAAGTGCCATCACAACGAGAATCATCATGAAGGGAACCCAGGGCCAGAAGTGCCATCACAACGAGAATCATCATGAAGGGAACCCAGGGCCAGAAGTGCCATCACAACGAGAATCATCATGAAGGGAACCCAGGGCCAGAAGTGCCATTACAACGAGAATCATCATGAAGGGAACCCAGGGCCAGAAGTGCCATCACGACGAGAATCATCATGAAGGGAACCCAGGGCCAGAAGTGCCATCACAACGAGAATCATCATGAAGGGAACCCAGGGCCAGAAGTGCCATCACAACGAGAATCATCATGAAGGGAAACCCAGGGCCAGAAGTGCCATTACAACGAGAATCATCATGAAGGGAACCCAGGGCCAGAAGTGCCATCACAACGAGAATCATCAAGCAGCCGCAACACACCAGGATAACAAAAACAAAAAGGCACAATACCGTGACTGGAACGATACACAAATAACCCGCACATAGAAGAGAGGAGCTTACCACGACGTTTCGATCCGACTTGGACCATTTACAAAGTCACACTAACGAGAAGTAGAGCAGGACGGGTATATATAGGCGGGAAGTGGTAGTGGAAGTATTAGTATTAGTATTAGTATTAGTAGTAGTAGTAGTAGTAGTAGTAGTAGTAGTAGTAGTAGTAGTAGTAGTAGTAGTAGTAGTGGTGGTGGTGGTGGTGGTAGAAGTAGTAGCGGAGGTGGAAGGAAACAGTAATGGGAAAGTAAGAAGGAAGAGCCAGTCAAATACTAAGAGAGGTGAGCACAGCAAGGGAGCTAGGTGCTCACAAGGGAGCTAGGTGCCCACAAGGGAGCTAGGTGCCCACAGAGGGAGAGCGAGAACACTGAGGTGGGGGGGGTAAATAATAAAATAAATAATGAAAGAACAGAAACAAGGCAGAGGAAAGAAAGACAACTCAGAAGAGAAAAAGAAAAGAGGAAAGGGGACGAGGGAGAAGAAGAAATAAGAGGAATCAGGTTAAGTCACGGATGGTCTGGAGTTTGGAGCATTTTACAATGTAGTGGGAGAGGAAGGCATCTACAGAGACGAAGCCAGGACTAAGATTCATACAAGGAAAGTTGTGTATAAGGGAGGATTCGACCAGATGGCAACTGTTATAGTTGGAAGTAGAGAAGACAGTTTTAGCAGAAGACCAGTCAATAGGATGGCTGTGATCTCTGACGTGACAGAAAAGAGCATTGTTAGTGTCGGCAAGCCTAACACTATTTTTGTGCTCCCAAAGTCTGTCAGAAAGAGATCGACCAGTTTCTCCAAAGTATTGAAGAGGACAGGAGGAGCAAGAAAAAGAGTAGACACCAGGAACATCAGTAGAGGGAGGAGAGGTATGTACGAGATTAGTGCGAAGAGTGTTAGTCTGGGGGAAAGTAAGCTTGATGTCTAAGGAACGGAGAGAGTTATTGAGATTAGAAAGACCGGAAATGTAGGGAAGGTGGAGGACAGAAGAGTTCCCAGGAGAAGAGAGTTTGGGAGAGAAGAAATTACGCTTAGCACGTGAGAGGGCAGAGTCTATGAAATGGGAAGGGTAGCCAAGACGGGAAAACGAATTATGAAGAGTGGAAATTTCTGCTGGAAGGAACTGAGGATCACAGATGCGGAGGGCACGGAGAAAGAGGGAGATAAGAACACTTTTCTTTACAGGGGAAGCATGATAGGAAAAGTAGTGAATGTACATGTCACTGTGCATAGGTTTGCGGAGAGCCCATAGCGACACCAAAGGTTTGAGAATAATATTTCCCTTGGAAGGAAAAGGAATTAGAGTCCACACAGAGGTGGATAAAACCAAGAAAGACATTAGTAGGTATAGGGAGATGAAGAAACCCTTTATGGGCCTTCACTCTAAGAAAATCAAGGACATCATCAAGAGAGACAATGGTGAAGAGGGACTCAACGTGAAGACTAAGCATCTTACAGGTCGGGAGAGAGCGAACCCATTCAATGAAGTCTTGAGAGTGACGGAGGTGGGCAGGAGAAAAAGTTCCAAGAAAGGGAGTGAGGTTTTTGGCCAGTCAAGAAGCAAGAGAATAAGAGACATAACCTCTAGAGGATATGATAGGAGGTAGAGGAATATCAGGTTTATGAGTTTTGGGAAGGCCATAGATATAGGGAAGAGAGGGACAGATGACACGAAACCGTTGAATAAGGTCAAAGTCAGGAGGACAGAGGTCGGAGAGAGTCCTTAGTTTCTTGTTGAAAGTTCTCTTGATGCGATCAAGAGGGTTGGAAACGAGAGGAGTGTAGGTACGTGAGTCAGAGCGCAAGACATCAGCTTTACGGAGGTAATCCTCGCGATCAAGGATAACTACCAAATTACCTTTGTCAGAAGATAGTATGACAATGTTAGTGTTAGATTTGAGAGAAGAAAGTTGGTAACGGCGCGGATGCTGGTGATTCTTAGAAAACAGACTATCAAGAGCAGGAAGGAGAGCGCCACGAAAAGTGGACAAGTCAGGAAAATAACGGGAGCGAGATTGACGAAAAGAATCAAAAGAGCTAATCAGGGCAATACCAGCGCGAGGGGCAGGTGAAGTGGCAAAGGAAAGGCCAAAACCAAGTAGTTCAAGCTCATACTGAGAGAGTGAGACAGAAGACAAGTTAGTAACACAGTCAGTGAGGGAGAATTTAGACCAAGGGCTAGCTGAGATGAGACGTTGTAGTTTATTCTGTAGTTAAGAAGAATGAATTTGTGTATTCAGGCGAGCAGTGTCAAAAGCAATAGTAGAGAGAAGATTACAGAGATCTTGTGGTAGAGCCGCAAAGAGAGCACGTTGATGCTGACGGAAAGTAAAGAAGGCATCTTCAGGGATCCCAGACGACACCTCTGCCAAGTGTGATGTACAAATGAATGATCAGCGTTTGGCCTTGCATCACTGATAGCTGGTGGTAACAAACTCTACTCTGGAGAGCTGAGTATCATACATACAGCACTTAGCATTTAGTAAGGAAGAAAAGTTTGGTAGGAAAGTTTGGGTCACCGCATGTAGGCCGACACACACACTAGTGAGTGCATGTGCAGCCGCATAGGTCAGACAAATGTGACAGTAAACAAACGTACAGTAACATAGCTGCCAAATAATGGTAGGGGCAGGACAAAGAGGTTTCTAGAACTTATAGAGTAATTTAAGCATGCAAAGACAGTGTGTACATACGATGCGTGTACACACGACGTGACTCATAAACACACACATACACACGCACACATGCATGTATGTACAAACGAACACACAGTCTACTAACCGTTAGTGGTCAAAATAAATAAACAGGAACCACCTTCGCACTCACACAAACCTCACATATATCTCACTCATTCTCTTTCTCTCTTACTGTCTCACTCTCCCACTCCCTTACTGTCTCACTCTCCCATTCACTCTCTTAGTGTCTCACTCTCCCATTCGCTCTCTTACTGTCTCACTCTCCCACTCTCTTACTGTCTCACTCTCCCATTCACTCGCTTAGTGTCTCACTCTCCCATTCACTCTCTTACTGTCTCACTCACCCACTCTCTTACTGTCTCACTCTCCCACTCTCTTACTGTCTCACTCTCCCATTCACTCTCTTACTGTCTCACTCTCCCATTCACTCTCTTACTGTCTCACTCTCCCATTCACTCTCTTACTGTCTCACTCTCCCATTCACTCTCTTAGTGTCTCACTCTCCCATTCACTCTCTTGCTGTCTCACTCACCCACTCCCTTACTGTCTCACTCTCTTACTGTCTCACTCTCCCATTCACTCTTACTGTCTCACTCTCCCATTCACTCTCTTACTGTCTCACTCTCCCATTCACTCTCTTACTGTCTCACTCTCCCATTCACTCTCTTACTGTCTCACTCTCCCATTCACTCTCTTACTGTCTCACTCTCCCACTGCCTTACTGTTTCACTCTCCCATTCACTCTCTTACTGTCTCAATCTCCCATTCACTCTCTTACTGTCTCACTTTCCCACTCCCTTACTGTCTCACTCTCCCATTCACTCACTTACTGTCCTCACTCTCCCATTCACTCTCTTACTTTCTCACTCTCCCATTCACTCTTACTGTCTCACTCTCCCACTCCCTTACTATCTCACTCTCCCATTCACTCTCTTACTGTCTCACTCTCCCATTCACTCTCTTACTGTCTCACTCTCCCACTCCCTTACTGTCTCACTCTCCCATTCACTCTCTTACTGTCTCACTCTCCCATTCACTCTCTTACTGTCTCACTCTCCCACTCCCTTACTGTCTCACTCTCCCATTCACTCTCTTCCTGTCTCACTCTCCCATTCACTCTCTTACTTTCTCACTCTCCCATTCACTCTTACTGTCTCACTCTCCCATTCACTCTCTTACTGTCTCACTCTCCCATTCACTTTCTTACTGTCTCACTCTTGCACTCACTCTCTTACTATCTCACTCTCCCATTCACTCTCTTACTGTCTCACTCTCCCATTCAATCTCTTACTGTCTCACTCTCGCACTCACTCTCTTATTGTCTCACTCTTCAATTCACTCTCTTACTGTCTCACTCTTCCACTCACCCTCCCTCTCCTTCTCCCTCTCCTTCTCCCTCTCTCTCTCCCTCTCCCTCTCCTTCTCCTCTTCTTCCTCCTCCTCCTCCTCTTCCTCCTCCACCTCCTCCAACTCCTCCTTCCCCTCCTCCCTCCTCCTCCTCCTCCTCCTCCTCGTTCTCCTCCTGTTCCTCCTCCTCCTCCTCCTCCTCCTCCTCCCCTCTCTCCCTCTCTCCCCTGCTTTGCCTTACCTTCTCTTCCTTTCCTTCTCTCTCCGATCCTTTCTCTCCTCTCCCTCTCCCTCCCCCCACTCCCCCCCCTCACTTTTCCCTCCTCCTCCCTCCCTTCCCTCCTTTCCTCTCCATTTCCCTCTACCCACTTTCCCACTCTCTCTAAACCTCTCCATCCCTCTGTCCCACTCCCACCATCGACCCATCTCTCTCCCCCTTACAATCCCCCCACCACCACCTAGTCATTGTGGTTGTATACAAGCCACAAGATGCAACCTCACAACAGTTCAAGGAACAGCTACTGAAAATCGATTACTGTCTGGAAAACCTTCCAGCTCCATCCCCAAACATCTTACTGCTTGGTGATTTCAACCTAAGGCATACAAAATGGAAGAATGTAGCAAATAATGTTATAGCTGAAACAATCCCCGGAGGTAGCGCAGATGAAAGGTCACACACACATGAGCTACTAAGTCTCTGCGAAAAACACACCTTAAGCCAGAAGATAGGGGAGCCAAAAAGGGACAAAAAACACACTTGACCTTATCTTCACAAATAATGAGGCCCTGTAAAGCATAAGAATATCAAAACAACTAATTCCGATCACAATCTAATCGAAGTCCAGACGGACATGCATAGGGGTACTAAAACAACAGAAGCATGTACCTGTAAAAGGTGTCTTCACAAAATACAATTTCAACAACAAGAACATCAACTGGGACCAGGTAAACCATGTCTAAACGAAACATGTTGGGAAGATGTTTTATATGACATGGATCCAAACCAGTGCCTTGAAAGGATCAACTTCCGGGTAGCCGAAGCATGTTCTAGGAAATATTCCCTAAGAAAGAAGAAGAGCAGGAGTAAACTGGAGAGAAAAAGACGCTCCCTCTACAGAAGACGACGAAGAGTCACTGAGTCCTCAGGAGTGCTAGAATATCTGATACACGAAAGGAGGCGCTGACCAGGGAAGGGGAAAAACTATCGAACTTAAGCTAAATGACTCTTACAGGAACCAGGAGAGGCAGGAGGAGCTTAAAGCTATTAGTGAAATTGAAAGAAATTCAAGATATTTCTTTTCATATGCCAAAAACAAGGCAAATACCACATCTAGTATCGGCCCTTACTCGGGACAGGTGGGACTTACACAGACACAACAAGGAAATGAGTGAAATATTAAAACCCCAGTACGACTCGTGTTAGTGAACCACTAATCGGTCTGAGGATCGACGACCCAAATGATTCTTCATGAATGAGCCTCAAAACTCCATAAATGTATGCCAGATTTCCGACATTACCCTAACTCCGATAGATTTCGAAAAAGCCATTGACAACATGCCTATGCACTCAGCCCCGGGCCCAGACTCGGGGAAAACTCTGTTTTCATTAAGAACTGCAAAAAACCCCCTCTCGCATGGCCCTAAGTACACTATGAGGAGGAGCTTGGACATGGGTGAAATTCCACAGTCACTTAAAACAACGGATATAGCCCCACTCCAAAAAGGTGGCAGCAAAGCATTAGCTAAGAACATAGACCAATAGCTCTAACGTCCCACATCATAAAAATCTTTGAAAGAGTGCTAAGAAGCAGGATTGCAAATCACCTGGTTTTCCCAAAATCTGCATAATCCGGGGCACAGGGTTTCCCGGGCAGGTCGCTCCTGCCTCTCACAACAAACTGGATCACTTTGACATGGCCTTGGATGCACGGAAGAAAATCAGAATGCAATGTAATATACACAGACTTTGCAAAAGCATTTGACAAATGCGATCATGGCGTATAGCCCATAAAATACGTGCTAAAGGAATAACTTTGGGAAAGTGGGGAGATGGATCTTCAACTTCCTAACAAATCGAACACAAAGAGTAGTGGTCAAAAGAGTTAAATCGGAGGGTGCCATAGTGAAGAGCTCTGTTCCACAAGGCACAGTACTCGCCCCCATCTTATTCCCTTTTCCTCATATCAGACATAAACAGAGATTACACCACAGCACCGTATCATCCTTTGCGGATGATACTAGGATCTGCATGAGGCTGTCATCTGCTGGGGGAGCGGTTAGCCCCCCAAGAAGATATAAACAAAGTTTTCCTGTGGGCAACGGTAAACAATATGATGTTCAATGAGGACAAATTCCAACTACTCCGTTATGGAAAACTGGAGGAATAATAACTAGAACAGAGTATACTATGACTCCGGCCATACAAATAGAAACGGAAAAATAATGTAAGGGACCTGGGAGTAGTAATGTCTGAGGATCTCACTTTCAAGGATCACAACAGTGCCCCGATCGCACGTGCGAAGAAAATGATAGGATGGATAATGAGAACTTTCAAAACGAGATTTTGCCAAGCCCATGATGATCCTTTTCAAATCACTTGTTCTCTCTAGGTGGAATATGCTGTTACATTAACATCTCCATACAAAGCAGGTGAAATCGCAGATCTAGGAGAGTGTACAGAGATCCTTTACTGCACGTAAAAAGTTCTGTCAAGCACCTTAACTACTGGGAACGCTTGGAAACACTTGACTTGTACTCGTTGGAAAAGCGGAGGGAGAGATATATCATAATCTACACTTGGAAAATCTTGGAAGAATGTCCCAACTCTGCACACAGAAATCAATCCCTACGAAAGTAAAAGACTGGGCAGGGGATGCAAAATGCCCCCAATAAAAAGTAGGGGCGCCATTGGTACACTAAAGAGAAAACGCCATAAGTGTCCGGGGCCCAAAAATGTTCAACAGCCTCCCATCAAGCATTAGGGGAATTGCCAATTTAAAACCCTGGCTGCCTTCCCAAGAGAGAGCGGACAGATACCTAAAGTCAGTGCCGGATCAGGGCGGGTGTGGCTCGTACGTCCGGGGCTGGTGCGGGCAGCAGGACAGCCCAGTTGATCAGGCCCTGATCCATCGGGAGGCCTGGTCATGGACTGGGCCGCGGGGGCGTTGATCCCCGGAATAACCTCCAGGTAACCTCCAGGTAACCACCACCACACACCCCCAAAGCACCAACAAAAACACGCAGTGGAACCATGGACTCCAGGAAATCAGAACAGGGAGGTACACCAACAAGTGCTGGACGAGTACACATAACCGAGGAGGAAGTGAAGAAGCTGCTGTGTGAACTTGACACCTCAAAGACAGTGGGACCAGACAACATCTCTCCGTGGGTCCTTAGTGAGGGAGCAGAGATGCTGTGTGTGCCACTAACAAAAATCTTCAACACATTCATTGAAACTGGGCAACTCCCTGAGGTATGAAAGATGGCAAATGTAATCCCAATTTTTAAAAAAGGAGACAGACACGAGGCATTAACTGCAGACCTGTGTCGCTGACATGTATAGTATGCAAAGTCATGGAGAAGATCATCAGGAGGAGAGTGTTGGAGCACCTGGAAAGAAACAAGTGTATAATCGACAACCAGCACGGTTTCAGGGAAGGAAAATCCTGTGTCACAAACAAAGGTGACAGAAGTAAGACAAGAGAGAGAGGGGTGTATAGACTGCATTTTCTTGGACTGCAAGAAGGCCTTCAACGCAGTTCCTCAAAAGAGGTTACTGCAAAAGCTAGAGTATCATGCACACATAACAGGAAGGGCTCTACAATGGATCAGAGAATACCTGACAGGGAGGCAACAACGAGTCATGGTACGTGACGAGGTGTCAGAGTGGGCGCCTGTGACAAGCGGGGTTCCACAAGGGTCAGTCCTACGACCTGTGCTGTTTTTAATATATGTGAATGACATAACGGAAGGGAGAGACTCAGAAGTCTCCTTGTTTGCAGATGATGTGAAGTTAATGAGGAGAATTAAATCGGTCGAGGATCAGGCAGGACTACAAAGCGGCCTGGACAGGTTACAAGCCTGGACCAGCAACTAGCTCCTGGAATTTAACCATGCCAAAAGCAAAGTCATGAAGATTCGGGAAGGGCAAAGAAGACCGCAGACACAGAATAGTCTAGGTGGCCAAAGACTGCAAACCTCACTCAAGGAAAAGGACCTTGGGGTGAGTATAACACCGAGCACATCTCCTGAGGCGCACATCAATCAGATAACTGCTGCAGCATATGGGCGTCTGGCAAACCTAAGGATAGCGTTCTAATACCTGAGTAAGGAATCGTTCAAAACTCTGTACACCATTTACGTCAGGCCCATACTGGAGTATGCAGCACCAGTTTGGAATCCAAACCTGGTCAAGCACGTCAAAAAATTAGAGAAAGTGTAAAGGTTTGCAACAAGACTAGTCCCAGAGCTAAGAGGACTGTCCTACAAAGAAGGTTAAGGAAAATTTACCTGACGACACTGGAGGACAGGAGGGTCCGGGGAGACATGATAACGACATATAAAATACTGCGCGAAATAGACAAGATGGACAAAGACAGGATGTTCCAGGGAGGGGACACAGAAACAAGAGGTCACAATTGTAAGTTGAAGACTCAGATGAGTCAAAGGGATGTTAGGAAGTATTTCTTCAGTCATAGAGTTGTCAGGCAGTGAAACAGCCTAGAAAGTGATATAGTGGAGACAGGAACCATACATAGTTTTATGACGAGGTATGATAAAGCTCATGGAGCAGGGAGAGAGAGGACCCAGTAGCAATCAGTGAAGAGGCGGGGCCAGGAGCTATAACTCGACCCCTGCAACCAAAAACAGGTGAGTACAAATAGGTGATTACACACACATAAACACACACACACACACACACACACACACACACACACACACACACACACACACACACACACACACACACACACACACACATACGCACACACAAACACACACACACACAACTGAGGAGGAGGTGAAGAAGCTGCTAAGTGACCTTGATACCTCAAAGGCAATGGGACCGCACAACATCTCCCCGTGGGTCATCAGGGAGGGAGCAGATATACTGTGTGTGCCATTAACCACAGTCCTCAACACATCCCTTGAAACTGGGAAACTACCTGAGGTATGGAAGACCGCAAATGTAGTTCCCATTTTTAAAAAGGAGACAGAAAATTGGCACTAAATTACAGACCAGTGTCACTGACCTGTATAGTATGCAAAGTCATGGAGAAGATTATCAGGAGGAGAGTGGTGGAGCACCTGGAACGGAACAAGATTATAAACGACAACCAGCACAGATTCATGGAAGGCAAATCCTGTGTCACAAACCTTCTGGAGATATTTGACAAACTTACAGAACTTAAGAAATCGTAATGACACGATTGCAAATAAACCATACCCCCGCGGGTTCAATCCCGGCCGGGGGTATGGTAAACTTACAGAAGTAAGACACGAAAGAGAGGGGTGGGTCGATTGCATTTTCTTGGACTGCAAGAAGGCCTTCGACACAGTTCCTCACAAGGGACTAGTGCAGAAACTAGAGGATCAGGCACGTATAACAGGAAGGGCACTACAATGGATCAGAGAATACCTGACAGGGAGGCAACAAAGAGTCATGGTACGGAATGATGTATCACAGTGGGCACCTACGACGAGCGGGGTCCCACAGGGGTCGATCCTAGGACCAGTGCTATTTTTGGTATATGTGAACGACATGATGGAAGGGATAGACTCAGAAGTGTCCCTGTTTGCAGATGATGTGAAGTTAATGAGGAGAATTAAATCTGATGAGGACCAGGCAGGACTTCAAAGAGACCTGGACAGACTGGACACCTGGTCCAGCAACTGGCTTCTTGAATTCGACCCCGCCAAATGCAAAGTCATGAAGATCGGAGAAGGGCACAGAAGACCGCAGACAGAGTATAGGCTGGGTGGCCAAAGACTGCAAACCTCGCTCAAGAAGAAAGATCTTGAGGTGACCATAACACCGAGCATGTCTCCAGAAGCACACATCAACCAGATAACTGCTGCAGCATATGGGCGCCTGGCAAACCTGAGAATAGCGTTCCGATACCTTAGTAAGGAATCGTTCAAGACACCGTACACTGGGTACATCAGGCCCATACTGGAGTATGCAGCCTGTTTGGAACCCACACCTTGTCAAGCACGTCAAGAAATTAGAGAAAGTGCAAAGGTTTGCAACAAGGCTAGTTTCGGAGCTCAGGGGTATGTCCTACGAAGAAAGGCTGAGGGAAATCGGACTGACGACAATGGAGGACAGGAGAGTCAGGGGAGACATGATAACGACATACAAAATACTGCGTGGAATAGATAAGGTGGAGAGAGACAGGTTGTTCCAGAGAGTGGCCACAGAAACAAGGGGTCACAATTGGAAGCTGAAGACTCAGACGAGTCAGAGGGATGTTAGGAAGTATTTCTTCAGTTATAGAGTCATCAGGAAATGGAATAGCCCAGCAAGTGATATAGTGGAGGCAGGAACCATACTTAGCTTTAAGACGAAGTATGACAAAGCTCAGGAAGCAGAGAGAGAGAGAGGACCTAGTAGCTATCAGTGAAGAGGCGGAGCCAGGAGATGAGTCTCGACCCCTGCAACCACAATTAGGTGAGTACACCCACACAGGGGTCAGTCCTAAGACCAGTGCTATTCTTGGTATGTGTGAATAACATGACGGAAGGGTTAGACTCAGAAGTGTCCCTGTTTGCAGATGATGTGAAGTTAACGAGGAGAATTAAATCAGCTGCGGATCAGACAGGTCTACAAAGAGACCTGGACAGGCTAGACACCTGATCTAGCAACTGGCTTTTCGAATTTAACCCCGCCAAATGCAAAGTCATGAAGATCGGGAAAGGGCAAAGAAGACCGCAAACAGGGTATAGGCTAGGAAGCCAAAGACTGCAAACCTCACTCTAGGAGAAAGATCTAGGGGTGAGTATAATACCGAGCACGTCGCCGGAAGCACACATAAACCAGATAACTGCTGCAGCATATGGGCGCCTGGCAAACCTGAGAATAGCGTTCCGATACCTTAGTAAGGAATCGTTCAAGACTCTATACACTGTGTACGTCAGGCCCACATTGGAGAATGCGGCACCAGTTTGGAACCCACACCTGGTCAAGCACGTCAAGAAATTAGAGAAAGTGCAAAAGTTTACAACAAGGCTAGTTCCAGAGCTAAGGGAAATGTCCTACGAAGAAAGGTTAAGGGAAATCGGTCTGACGACACTGGAGGAAAAGAGGGTCAAAATACTGCATAGAATAGATAAGGTGAACAGAGACAGGATGTTCTAGAGAAACAAGGGGTCACAATTGGAAATTGAAGACTCAGATGAGTCAAAGGAATATTGGAAAGTATTTCTTCAGCCACAGAGTTGTTAGGAAGTGGAATAGTCTGGCAAATAATGTAGTGGAGGCAGGAACCATACATAGTTTTAAGACGAGGTATGATAAAGCTCATGGAGCAGGGAGAGGGAAGACCCAGTAGCGGTCAGTGAAGAGGCAATTAGGTGAGTACACACACACACACACACACACACACACACACACACACACACACACACACACACACACACACACACACACACACACGTACACACACATGCACACACACACACATCAGGAACAAGCTACATCAGTCACCGACTAGGGAACTGTAGGGAGCGAAGGAGCTATACTGTATGCGAAGGCCCTATCAGACCGACATGGCGCCCTGGAAAAAACAAGGAGCACATCCAGAACAAATGAGGAGACTAGAGACAATGAAGGAGCTAAGCTATATGCAAAGGCTCTAACAGACAACTCCAGTGACCAGGAACAGTTGAGCAGAAATAAAAACAAACCACTTAGCACAGTGGCATTAGCTAGGGACGAGACTGAAGGAAGGAACGCTTCAATGGCAGGAACTAAATTGTCTTAATTGATGCAAATGGAAATATAGTGGGAGGACTGAAGAGAGAGGTCAGTTTTAGTCTACGGGCTCCAGAAAATGGAAGGGGAAACTTACGAAACAAAGAAACAGAAGGAGAAAAAAAGTGATTGAAAATATCATGAAAGCAATAAGAGAGGACGACATGACCCAGCTGACAAATTTTTGGAGAATTGGGTGGTTTACAAGAGAAGAAAATGACAGTCAAAGTGATTTTGAAGGCAGAAGTAGCTCAAAACAGGATCCTGCAGGAGAAAGCACGACTAAGGGACAAACTGGACTACCTGAGAGTGTACCTCGAATGAGACAGAACACAAGAAGAAAGAAGGATGCTGAAAGAGAGGGTACAAAGATGCAAGGAGGACCAAGAGGCAATGACGGAGATGGGTAGGAGAACCCAGACCCAGGTGAAAGAACAAACACAACCTCCTCCAGAACCACCTACAGAAGGAATCCAACCATGGGGCTCAACAACAACAAAGCATCTCACCATTAATTACCCAACAAAAGGCTGCAGTCAGAATGATAACAAATTCCCACTACAGGCAGCACACTCCACCAATATTCAACACTCTAAACCTACTCACCATACAAAACATCCATACTTATTACTTTACCTACTACATACAAAGAACACTTAACTCATATATAAACCCTCCCCTCAAACGTCTCCTTACCAACCTCAACAGAACACATGACCATAACACAAGACACAGATCACTCTTTGATGTTCCTCGTGTCCATCTCATGCTATGTAAAAACTCAATGCACATAAAAGGCCCCAAAATCTGGAATTCATTACCTGTGAATATAAAAGAAACACTGTCTGTTTATAAATTCAAGTCTCTACTCAAAGATCACTTACTCACCCACAACTAAATAAATACTGAATAATTCTATCTCATAAATGTTTAACCTGTGACCCAATCAAACTTTGTTATTTTAATTACATTACCTAACAGAATACTCCATTCTACTGATTACACAGCAACACAGTAAATGACCATATGACCTGTCTTTGAAATACTCATTTGTGCTTAATTGTTATCTGTTTACAATAATATTTACCACTGAATATATCATTGCTTAGTTAATCTTAAGTTAATTTTAAGCCTGCCCATAATGCTCTGCATACAAGGGGCTTTGGCATGTTACACTTAACCACTGAATTTCTTTGTATCATGTTCAAATAAATAAATAAATAAATGGCAACCCCAATGCATCCAAGCAATCTAAATCAAAACCCCCACACTGTACCCACTGCCCAACCCCCTCATCACAAACCCCACCCCCACAGCAACCCCAATAGGCCCCTGCCAGGGATTCTACTCCCTCAACCCCACCATTCACCCAGAACCACAGTTTTAGAAAAGAAGCTGAAGGTTTGGTATACGAACGTGGATAGAATAATGAATAAATGTGAGGAGTGGCATTTTCGAATCAAGAAGATGTCCCCAGATATCATAGCAGTCACAGAAACAAAACTCACTGGGATGATGACAGACGCAATCTTCCCACCCAGATATCAGATCTTGAGGAAAGATAGAAGGAGCAAAGGGGGAGGAGGGGTTGCACTGCTCATTAAAAACCGATGGGGATTTGAGGAAAAAGAAGGAATGGACGAGATTGGAGAAAGAGATTACATATTAGGTACAATTCAGTCTGGGGAACATAAGGTAGTCATTGCAGTGATGTATAACCTGCCACAGAACTGCAGGAGGCCAAGAGAGGAATATGAAGAGAGCAACAGAGCGATGGTGGACACACTAGCTGAGGTGGCCAGAAGACTTCACTCGAGAGAAGCAAAGTTACTGCTTATGGGCGATTTCAACCACAGGGAAAGTGATTGGACCTTGTGGTCACCCTGAGTGGCTCGGACATTGAGGATATCACATATGAAAGGCCCCTTGGAGCTTTGAATACATAGTAGAGTTACAAGTGAAGAGGGTAACAGGAGAAGAATGGGGAAAGTCAAACTACAAAAGGGGGGACTACACAAGTATGAGGAACTTCCTGCAGGAAGTTCAGTGGGTAAGAATTGGTAGGAAAGTAAAGTAAATGAAATGATGGACTACGTAACAAAAAAAATGAAAGGAGACAGAGGAGAGGTATAAGGAGGCAAAAACTAAGTGCACTAAAGAATGGAAAAAGTACAGAAGGCAAAGGACCCAAGGAAATGAAGAGATTAGTCGAAGAGCCATAAATGAGTATGCACAGATAAGGAGGGAGGCCCAGCGACAGTACGAAAACAACATAGCATCGAAAGTCAAGTCTGACCCAAAACTGCTGTATAGCCTCATTAGGAAGAAGACAGCAGTCAAGGACCAGGTAATCAGGCTGAGGAAAGACGGTGGGGAGCACACAAGAAACAACCAAGAAGTATGTGAGGAGCTCAACATGAGATTTCAGGAAGTATTTACAGTGGAAACAGAAAGAACTCTTGGAAGACAGAACAGAGGGGTACACCAACAAGAGATATACCAACAAGTGTTGGATGAAATACAACTGAGGAGTTGAAGAAGCTGCTAAGTGACTTTGATACCTCAAAGGTGGAGGGACTGGACAACATCTCTCTGTGGGTTCTTAGAGGGAGCAGAGACGCTGTGTGTGCCAATAACCACAATTTTCAACACATCCCTTGAAACTGGAAAACTACCTGAGGTATGGAAAATGGCAAATATAGTCTCCATTTTCAAAAAAAGGAGACAGAAATGAGGCACTGAACTATAGACCAGTGTCACTGACATGTATAGTATGAAAAGTCATGGAGAAGATTATCAGGAAGAGAGTGGTGGAGCACCTGGAACAGAACAAGATTATAAATAACAATCAGTAAGGATTCATGGAAGGCATGGTCGTGCCTCCTGCAGAGGCACGACCATGCCACCAAGGGATACAGAAAAAATAAGGGAGACAATGGCTATGTACAGATGGCATCCATAGGCACAGAGGGAAGGGCAATGGGAAGAGGAGAGAAAGAAGTCAGTGTTTATCTATGGGATTCAGGAGAGCGAGAGTAACACACACAATGAAAGACTGCAGGAAGAAAAACAGGAGATTGAAACCATCAAAGACATAGGTGAGGAGGACATGACTGAGAGTAAATTTTCAGAGAATTGGGGGGTATTTGAAGGAAAGAAATCGGCTGGTCAGACTGATTTTCAAAACAGAAACAGTGCAGAACAGGATCCTGCAAGTAATACCACCATGGTTGAAGGAATCATTAACATACAAGAAGTTGTTCCTAGACTGAGACAGAACAAGGACAGAATGACAGCAGCTGAGGGAGAGGACACAGAAACGACAGGGGCTAGGAAGAGAGACAAGGACAGAGTCAGCAGAGGACAACTGGAGCAGGGCAGAGCAACAAGTGCAATACACAAAGAACCGCCCCCAGAACCCCACAACCAAACACACTATCCCAACACAAACCACAATCCACACTTACAGCCCCCACCAAACACTATGCTGTAGAATCCCACAGCACACTGCCAGGTCTCCCACCCTCACAAAATAAGTGGGAGGAGTGGCACGAAAGAGTCAAAGAGGCATCACCCAACATCATAGCTCTTGCATAAACCAAGCTCACTGGAATGATAACAGATGCCATCTTTCCAATGGGCTCAGATCCTCAGGAAAGACAGAGGGAACAAAGGGGGTGGAGGACTGGCACTGCTTTTCAAAAACCAATGGGATTTTGATGAGCTGGAGAGAGGAGACAGAGGAGAAGCAAGGGACTACATAAAATGAACACTTTGGTCTGGAGGTCCCAAGATGGTAATTGCAGTGATGTATAACCCACCACAGAACAGTAGGAGGCCAAGGCAAGAGTATGATGTGGGTAATAGAGCGATGGTTAATACTCTGGCTGAAGTGGCCAGAAGGGCTCATGCGAGCAGGGCAAAGCTGCTGATTATGAATGACTTCAATCACAAGGAAATCGACTTGGAGAACCTGGAGCCACATAGGGACCCAGAAATGTGGAGTGCTAAGATGATGGAGGTGGCACTGGAAAACCTCATGTACCAACATGAAGGGACACTACCAGAGAAGGAGGAGAGGATGAACCAGCAAGACTGGACCTAGTATTCACCTTGAGTAGTGGCATATTGAGGATATCACATATGAAAGACCCCTTGGGGCAAGATACCATATGGTTCTGAGTTTCGAATACATAGAGTTACAAGTGGAAAGGGAAGTAGGAAGGGCAGGATGAATGTAGCCAAACTACAAGAGAAGAAACTATACAGGCATGAAGAATTTCCTGCATAGAGTTCAGTGGGACAGAGAACTGGCATGGAAGTCAATATACGAGATGATAGAATGTGACAACAATATGCAAGGAAGCTGGGGAGAGGTTTGTATCCAAGGGTAACAGAAATAGAAAGAAGGACAGGATGAGCCCATGATTCACCCAAAGGTGTGCTGGAAAATGGAATAAGTATAGAAAACAAAGGATCCAAGAGAATAAGGAGAGCAGTCGCAGAGCCAGAAATGAATATGCACAGGTAAGAAGGGAGGCCCAACGACGATACGAAAATGACATAGCAGCAAAAGCCAAATCTGATGCGAAGCTGGTGTACAGCCACATCAGGAGGAAAACAACAGTTAAAGACCAGGTAATCAGGATGAGGAAGAAAGGAGGAGAGATCACAAGAAATGACTGCAAAGTATGTGAGAGGCTCAACATGAGATTCAAAGAAGTGTTCACAGAGGAGACAGAAGGGACTCCAAAAAGACGAAGAGGTAGGGTACTCCATCGACTGTTGGACACAATACATACAACCGAGGAAGACGTGAAGAGGCTGCTAAGCGAACTGGATACCTCAAAGGCAATGGGCCAGATAACATATTTCTATGGGTTCTGAGAGAGGGAGCAGAGAAACCCATCAGTTACACAACCCAGGGCAACATGGGTTTAGAACAGGTCGCTCCTGTCTGTCTCAACTATTGGATCACTACGACAAGGTCCTAAATGCACTAGAAGACAAAAAGAATGCAGATTTAATATATACAGACTTTGCAAAAGCCTTCGACAAGTGTGACCATGGCGTAACAGCGCACAAAATGCGTGCTAAAGGAATAACAGGAAAAGTCGGTCGATGGATCTATAATTTCCTCACTAACAGAACACAGAGAGTAGTCGTCAACAGAGTAAAGTCCGAGGCAGCTACGGTGAAAAGCTCTGTTCCACAAGGCACAGTACTCGCTCCCATCTTGTCCCTCATTCTCATATCCGGCATAGACAAGGATGTCAGCCACTGCACCGTGTCTTCCTTTGCAGATGAAACCCGAATCTGCATGACAGTGTATCTATCAGTGGGCTGCAGAAAACAATATGAAGTTCAACGATGAGAAATTTCAATTACTCAGATATGGTAAACATGAGGAAATTAAATCTTCATCCGAGTACAAAACAAATTCTGGCCACAAAATAGAGCGAAACACCAACGTCAAAGACCTGGGAGTGATCATGTCGGAGGATCTCACCTTCAAGGACCATAACATTGTATCAATCGCATCTGCTAGAAAAATGACAGGATGGATAATGAGAACCTTCAAAACTAGGGAGGCCAAGCCCATGATGACACTCTTCAGGTCACTGTCTATCTAGTCTGGGTGGGATATTGCTGCACACTAACAGACCTTCAAGGAAGGTGAAATTGCCGACTAGAAAATGTACAGGAATTTCACGGGGCAAACGGAGATAAATCACCTCAATTACGGGGAGGCGCTTGAGGTTCCTAAACCTGTAATTCCCTCGAACGCAGGGCGGGAGAGATACATGCTTATATACCACTGGAAAATCCTAGAGGGGACTAGTACGAACTTGCACACGAAAATCAATACTCGGAAAGCAAAAGACTTGGCAGACGATGCACATCCCCCCAATGAAAAAGAGGGGTAGTCACTAGCACGTTAGCGACATTACAATAGTGTCAGGGGCCCGAGAGTTCAACTGCCTCCCAGCACACATAAGGGGGATTACCAACAGACCCCTGGCAGTCTTCAAGCTGGCACTGGACAAGCACCTAAAGTCAGTTCCTGATCAGCCGGGCTGTGGCTCGTACGTTGGTTTGCGTGCAGCCAGAAGCAACAGCCTGTTTGATCAGGCTCTGATCCACCAGGAGGCCTGATCACAGACCGGGCCGCGGGGTCGTTGACCCCCGGAACTCTCTCCAGGTAAACTCCAGGTAAACTATGTGTACCACTAACGACAATCTTCAACACATCTATTGAAACATGGCGACTACCTGAGGTTTGGAAGACAGCAAATGTAGTCCCATATTTTTTAA
Source organism: Cherax quadricarinatus (assembly GCF_026875155.1). NCBI lineage: Eukaryota > Metazoa > Arthropoda > Malacostraca > Decapoda > Parastacidae > Cherax > Cherax quadricarinatus. The sequence goes on along the minus strand of NC_069399.1, from coordinate 49,952,171 downwards.
AAAGGAGACAGACACGAAGCATTAAACTAGACCAGTGTCACTGACATGTACAGTATGCAAAGTCATGGAGAAGATTATCAGGAGAAGAGTGGTGGAACACCTAGAAACGAATGAGCTTATCAGCGACAGCCAACATGGTTTCAGGGACGGGAAATCCTGTGTCACAAACCTATCAGAGTTCTGGGACAGGGTGATAGAAGATTACAGAGAGAGAGGGTGTGACAAGGAAGGGGGGGGGGGGGGGGGGGGGGGGGGGGAAGGTACTGCGTTTTCTTGGACTGTAAGAAGTCGTTTGACACAGTTAAACCTATATGACCCTTGAGGGCTTAGCGCTTCGTTGTGATAATGGTAATATAATTGTATAAAGCGATATGTGACAATGAAGAATTTATGGTGAACTTGATGATTCCAGCAGCGCGTTTCTTTATACACATTATTTTGTTAGTATAATCCCCGGAACACCAACTATAATGTCTTTGTTGATCTAAGAGACATTGCAACGGTGTGGGCACATACATGCTGCTTTGAGCACATACACTGGGGCTGTTGAGCCACATACATGCTGGTTGGCACATACACTGCTGCTGAGCACATACACTGCTGCTTGGAGCACATCCATGCTGCTTGGAGGCATAACATGCAGCTTGAGCAATCACTGCTGCTGAGCACATACGCTGCTGGTTGAGCACATCCCACTGCTGCGTGAGCCACTTACATGCTGCTTGAGCACATACACTGCTGCTTGAGCACATACACTGCTGCTTGAGCACATACACTGCTGCTTGAGCACATACACTGCTGCTTGAGCACATACACTGCTGCTTGAGCACATACACTGCTGCTTGAGCACATACACTGCTGCTGAGGCACATTACACGGCTGCTAGAGCACATTTACCTGCTGCTTGAGCACATACACTGCTGCTTTGAACACAATCACTGATGCTTGAAGAATACATGCTGGTGGCACATACACTGGCTGCTTGAGCACATACACTGTGCTTGGAGCACATACAACTGCTGCTTGAGCACAGATAACGGCTGCTTGAGCACATACACTGCTGGTTGAGCACATACACTGCTGCTTAAGCACATACACTGCTCCTTGAGCACATACACTGCTGCTTGAGCAGATACACTGCTGCTTGACCACATACACTGCTGCTTGAGCACATACACTCATACACTGCTGCTTGAGCACATACACGGCTGCTTGAGCACATACACTGCTGGTTGAGCATATACACTGCTGCTTGAGCACATACACTGCTGGTGAGCACATACACTGCTGGGTTGAGCACATACATATGTTTGAGCACATACACTGCTGGTTGAGCACATACACTACTGCTTGAGCACATACACTGCTGCTTGAGCATATACACCGCTGCTTGAGCACATACACTGCTGCTTGAGCACATACGCTGCTGCTTGAGCACATACACTGCTGCTTGAGCACATACACTGCTGCTTGAGCACATACACTGCTGCTTGAGCACATACACTGCTGCTTGAGCACATACACTGCTGCTTGAGCACATTACCTGATGCTTGAGTTACATACACTGGAGGTTGAGCACATACATGCTGCTTGAGCACATTTACACTGCTTGTTGAGCACCCATACACTGCTGTTGAGCACATACACTGCTGCTTGAGCACATACATGCTTGCTTGAGCACATACACTGCTGCTTGAGCACATTACACTGCTGCTGAGAACATTACACTGCTGTTTGAGCACATACACTGCTACTTGGCACATACATGCTGCTAGAGCATATAAACTGGTTGGTGAGCACATACACTACTGGTGAGCACATACACTGCTGGTTGAGACACATTTACACTGTGGTTGAGGCACATACACCTGCTGGTTGAGCACATACGCTGTGGTTGAGACATAACACTGCTCGGTGGAGCACATACATTGTGGTTGAGCACTTTACACGGCTGGTTGGAGCCCATACACTGCTGGTGTTGAGCACATACAATGCTGCTTGAGCACATACACTGCTGCTTGAGCACACATACACAGTGCTGCTTGAGCACATACTGCTGCTTGGCACATACATACTGGTTGAGCACAAACACTACTGTGAGCAATACACTACTGGTTGAGCACAAACCCCTGCTAGTTGAGCACTACGCTGTGGTTGAGCACTACCACTAGGGTTGAGCACATACACTCGGGTTAGCACATCACCTGGTTTCAATCATTTTTTCCTAAAAAACCGTTGGCACAAAACACTTGTGGAGATAAATTGGTTGAGCACATACCCTCTGTTGACCCCATACAAATGTTTGGTTTGGGGGCCATACATGTGGTTGACCCCAAAAATCGGTTTAACCAACACTCTGGTTGAGCCATACATCTGGTTGACAAAACACTGTTTTTGGGTTTTGAGACATACACTGCTGGTGGGCACTACACTTGGTTGAGCAAAATACCACTCCCGGGAGCCCAATACACTCTGTGGACACATACACTGCTGTTTTGGGACAAAAACCCCTGGTTTGGACATACTTTCTGGGTTTAGCAATCCACGTTGAGCAATACCGTTTGGACCTACACTGTGTTGGACAAACCTGCTGCTGAGCACTAAACCCCCGGTTGAAAACCCCTTTTCCCCCCGGGTTGAGCCATACCTGCTGGTTTAGCAATTAACCGGTTGAGCACAACACCTGGTTGAGAATCATTGGGTTGAGCCATACACTTGGGGAGCAAAAAAAACACACTGGTTGAGCAATCACTCTGGTTAGACATACACTTGGTTTAGCAAACACTCGTTAGCACTCACCTGGTTTGGGGGCACTACACTGCTGTTGAGCACATCCAGCTGTTGAGCAATACACTTGCTTTAGCACATTTTCCAAAAAATTCGGGTTTACACATCACCTTTTTGAAACACCTTTAAAAATGCTGTTTGGGACATACACTGCTGTTAGCACTACATGCTGCTTGGCACATACACCCATACACGCTGCTTGAGCACAACATTGTTGAGCACATACATCTGGGGTTGGCAAAACACGTGCTTTCAATTCACTGCTGGGGGAGCAAACCTCTGGTTGGCACATACACTGCTGGGGTTTAGCACATACACCTGGTTGGGAAAAACACTGCTGTTGAGACATACACTGGTTGAACCATCAGCTGCTTGGCACATACATGCTGTTGAGAATAAATGCGCTTTTCCTACACGGTGCTTGACCATCCACTTGTTGGAAAATACACTCTGTTGAGCACATACCTTGTTGAGCACTACACTGTGGTTGGGACATACCTGTCCCTTTAGCCCTACACGCGGTAGCACATAACCTGTTTGAGAAACACACTGCTTTTAGCACATACATGCGCTTTTTACACTACACTGGCTTGGACCCAATACCGCTGTTGGCCAAAAACTGTGCTTGGGCACACACCCCCTGCTTTGGGACAAAACTGCTGCAACATAACCCGCTGCTTGAGCACTACACCTTTGGCCATACATGCTTTGACCATACCGCTTTGAGCAATAAAATCTGTTGACAATACACTCTGGTTGGCACATACACTTTGAGCACTACACTGGGTGAGCACTACCTCTGGTTAGCCATAACTACTGTTGAGCACTCATTTTTACACCCTCTGGTTGAGCACATCACTGTGTTGAGCACTCTCTGTTGGCCATACACTGCGTGAGCCAAATTCACCTACCTGGTTGAACACATAACTGCTGTTGGCACTAAAGATTAAACCCGGTTGAGCAAATACATTGGTTTAGCACTACATGCTGGGTTAGCACTACACTGCGGTTGGAATACATTCTGGTTGAGCACATACCTGCCCTTTGGGGACTACCCCCCCACCTTTTGGCCCCCCGGGTTTTAGGAAAAACACTGTGGTTGGCACATACATCTGGTTGAGCACATCATGTGGTGGAGCCATACCTCTGTGAGCAATACCTCGGTTAGCACTAACCCCTGGTTGAGCACAAACCTGGTTTAGCCAACCCCCCCTGTTGAGCACTACATGTGTTGGCACTCATCGTTGAGCACATACCTGCGTTTGAGCACCACTGCTGTTTTAGCCACATTTACAAATGCTGTTTAGACAACCTCTGGTTTAGCACATACCTGCTGTTGAGACATCACTGCTGTTGAGACATACACCGTTGAGCCAATCATGCTGTTGAGCACAACACTGCCCTTGATCCTACACCGGATGAGCACATACGTTTGGGTTTTAGCACAACACCTGTAAACAAACCTGCCTGAAACAATCACTCTGTTGAGCAAAAACATGCTGGAGACATAACGCTGTTGAGCACATAAATCTGGAGCACAACACTCTGTTGAACTCACCCCTTTACAATACGGTTGGCCATACACTCTGGGTTAAAGCCCTTACACAAAAGTTTTGAGCACATACATGTGTTGGCACAAAAATTGTTGAGCAATACACTCTGGGGAGCACATTCACGCTTTGAAACCCCTAATCGGTTGAGCCTACACTGTGGTTGAGCCCTACACTATGGTTGACCTACATCTGTTGGGACACATTTTCACTACAGTGCGAGCACTACACTGCTGTTGAGCACATCACTGTGTTGAGCAAATACATTGCTGGTAACCCTTAAAAACTCCCGGTTGACCATACCTACGGGGAGCCAAAAAATTTTAAAAACCTACGGTTTAGCACAACACTTGGTTGGCACATACCCTGGTTGAGCCTACACTTCTGGTTGAGCACAACACTGGTTTGACAACCTGCTGTTAGACATACATCTGTTTTTTTTTTTTTTTTTTTTTTTTTTTTTTTTTTTTTTTTTTTTTTTTTTTTTTTTTTTTTTTTTTTTTTTTTTTTTTTTTTTTTTTTTTTTTTTTTTTTTTTTTTTTTTTTTTTTTTTTTTTTTTTTTTTTTTTTTTTTTTTTTTTTTTTTTTTTTTTTTTTTTTTTTTTTTTTTTTTTTTTTTTTTTTTTTTTTTTTTTTTTTTTTTTTTTTTTTTTTTTTTTTTTTTTTTTTTTTTTTTTTTTTTTTTTTTTTTTTTTTTTTTTTTTTTTTTTTTTTTTTTTTTTTTTTTTTTTTTTTTTTTTTTTTTTTTTTTTTTTTTTTTTTTTTTTTTTTTTTTTTTTTTTTTTTTTTTTTTTTTTTTTTTTTTTTTTTTTTTTTTTTTTTTTTTTTTTTTTTTTTTTTTTTTTTTTTTTTTTTTTTTTTTTTTTTTTTTTTTTTTTTTTTTTTTTTTTTTTTTTTTTTTTTTTTTTTTTTTTTTTTTTTTTTTTTTTTTTTTTTTTTTTTTTTTTTTTTTTTTTTTTTTTTTTTTTTTTTTTTTTTTTTTTTTTTTTTTTTTTTTTTTTTTTTTTTTTTTTTTTTTTTTTTTTTTTTTTTTTTTTTTTTTTTTTTTTTTTTTTTTTTTTTTTTTTTTTTTTTTTTTTTTTTTTTTTTTTTTTTTTTTTTTTTTTTTTTTTTTTTTTTTTTTTTTTTTTTTTTTTTTTTTTTTTTTTTTTTTTTTTTTTTTTTTTTTTTTTTTTTTTTTTTTTTTTTTTTTTTTTTTTTTTTTTTTTTTTTTTTTTTTTTTTTTTTTTTTTTTTTTTTTTTTTTTTTTTTTTTTTTTTTTTTTTTTTTTTTTTTTTTTTTTTTTTTTTTTTTTTTTTTTTTTTTTTTTTTTTTTTTTTTTTTTTTTTTTTTTTTTTTTTTTTTTTTTTTTTTTTTTTTTTTTTTTTTTTTTTTTTTTTTTTTTTTTTTTTTTTTTTTTTTTTTTTTTTTTTTTTTTTTTTTTTTTGCTTAGCACATACACTGCTCTTGGCACATCATGTGCTTGGCACATACCTCTGGTTGAGCACATACACCTTGCTTTTGCACTACACTCTTCTTGGACATTCATGGCTTGAGCACAAAACCTGCTGTTGGGAAAACTTAACCCCTGCTCTAGACATTTCCTGCTGCTTGAACACATACATGCTGTTGAGCACAACACGCTGTTGAGCACATCACTGCTCTTGGCCAACACTGCTGCTTGGCACAACACTTGGTTGAGCCTCACTGCTGCTTGGCACAAAATGTGTTGAGCACATACACTGCTGTTGAGCAAAATACACTGCTCTTGGCACTCCTGGCTTGAGCAATACCTGCTTTTTAGCCTAATACTGTTGGAAAAATCTTGAGCCCAAAACACGCTGTTAGCACAAAAACTTGTTGGCCTAACCAAAAATACCTGCTTTTGAGCACAAAAAAAAAAACCTCTGTTTGGCAATCACTGCGCTTTAAATACACCTGCTTGAGCACATACCTCTTTTTCAAATGCTGCTGAGCACATACACGCGGCTTGAGCCCCCAACACTGCTGTTGAGCAATACACTGCTGTTTAGCACATAACTGCTGTTAGCACATACAATGCTGGGAGCACATACATTCTGCTTGAGCCCCATACACGTGTTGAGCCTACATCTGTTAGCACATACATGCTTTAGAATCACGGTTGAGCACAAATTTTTAAAAAAACCCGTGTTTTAAAAAAACTGCTGCTTGAGCACAACACTGCTGCTTTGGGACATACACTGCTGCTTGACACATACCCTGGGCCTAATTTTTGAGACTACACTGCTGTTACAAAAACAGTCTTGAGCCAACACTCTGTTGGACAATACACTCTGTTTGACCAAAAACACTCCCTTTGAGACATAACTGTGTTTTAGCACATACACGCTGTTGAGCACATACACTTGTTGAGAAACACGCTGCTTGAGCACTTTAAATGCTGTTGGCACATACACTTCTTGAGCACAACATGCTGGTTGAGCACATACACTGCTTGCGGGCCCCATTTCACTGCTGTTAAGCCCCCAAACACTGTGGTTGAGCAATACCCTGGTTGAGCACATTTTACTGTGGGTAAGGGGGCACATACCTGCGGTTTAGGGAATACCTGCTGTTGAGCACATACCCCTGGTTGAGCACATACACTGTGGTTGAGCACATACATTGGTTGAACATACAGCTTTTGAGCACAACACTCTGGGGTTTAGCACATCACTGCTTTGAGCACATACACTCGTTGAGCCATACTTGGGGTTGAGCACATACACTGTGGAGCACTACACTTGTTGGGGACAAACACTATGGTTGGCATATTTTTCAAATAAAATGGGGTTGAGCACTTTAATGGTTGAGCCATACCCTTTTCTGGTTGGCACATCATACTGGTTTTTGCAATACACGCGTTGAGCACAAAATTGCGTTGAGCACAACACTCTGTTTTTGCAATACACTCTGGTTTGGGAAAATTTTTTACTCTGTTGAGCACATACACTGCTGTTGACACATACATGGTTGAGCACATACACTGCTGTTTGCACTACCTGTGTTTAGCACATACACTACTGGTAGAAAACACGTGGGGAACATACATGTGTTGAGCACCATACCAAATCTTTGAGCCAAATCACTCTGGTTGACCATCCCTGTTTTGGGGGACATACACGCTGGTTGAGACTACACTCTGGTTGAGCCAACACTGCTCTTTTTGCCTACCTGCTGGTTGAGCAAACACTGCTGTTTTTAAACAAATCCTGCGGGTTTAGAAACACTGTGTTTAGCAAAACACTGTGTTGGGCCCTACACTGTGGTTTAGCACATCACCTGTTGAGCACATACATGGCTTTGGCAACATTTTAAAATGCTGTTGAGCACATCACTGCTCTTGAGCACATACACTGCTTTAGCACATAACTGCGCTTGAGACATACACTGTGCTTTTGGACATACATGCTGTTGAGCACATACACGCTGTGAGCAATACACGCTGCTTGAGCACATTTTTCACTCCCTTTCTTACACATTCACTGCTGTTGAGCAATACACTGCTCTTGAGCACTTTCACTGCTGTTTTAGCCTTTCACTGCTGCTTGAGACATACACGCTGCTTGAGCACATACACTGGGTTTTGGAAATAAACTGTGTTGAGCACTACACTGTGTTGAGCACATACACCGCTTTACACATACACTGCTGTTTGGGCCCTCCCTGCTTTGACACTTTCAGCTTTGAGAAATACACTGCTGCTTGAGACATACATGCTGCTTGAGCACTCATTTTACAAAACTGCTTTGAGCACATACACTGCGCTTGAGCACATACACTGCGCTTTAGCACAACACTTGTTTAGCCCAAAATTTTTTTTTTTTTTTTTAAAAATGGGCCCTTTACACATACAGCGGTTTAGCAATACCCCTGCTTGAGCACTACACCTGGTTTGGGACATTGCTGTTGAGCAACACTGCGCTTGAGCACTACACTCGTTGAGCACATACACGCGCTTTAGCACATAAAACTGCTGTTGGCACATACCTCTCTTTAAACCCCCACTTCTTTGGGCCCTACCTGCTGCTTGAGCACATCACTGCTGCTTGACACATCACTGCTGTTTAGCACAACACTGCGTTGGCACAACCTGCTGCTGAGACATCACTCTGTTTTAGAATACACCCGCTACCTTGGGAAACACATACACTGGTTGAGCAATACACTGCTTCTTGAGACATACACCTGTTGAGAATAATGCGGTTGAGCCAACACTGCGTTGGCCATACACTCGTTGAGCACATACACTCGGTTAGCACATACATGCTGGTTGAGACATCATCTGTTTAGCACTACACTTGGGTTTTAGCCATACACTCTGTTGGGTCAATAAACTCTTTGAGCCACACTGCTGTTTAGACATACCTCTGTTGACACATAAATATTTGAGCACATACACTCTGGTTTTAGCACTACACGCTTTGAGCCTCACTTGGTTGGCCAACACAGGTTGGGGACATACACTCTGGTTGAGCACATCACTGCGGGTTTAGCCATCATCTGGTTAGCAATACATGTTGGTTAGCACATACATGTGGTTAAACATACACTGCTTTTTGAGCAAACCTGTGGTTGAGCACATACATGCTGGGTTTAGCAATCACGCTGGGTTTAGACATTCACTGCGGTTTAGAAAATAAGGTTGAGCACAAACTGCTCTGGGCCCTAACTTTGGTTGGAATACATTGTTAGGGACATACAACCCTTTTTAGACAACACGCTCTTTTGGCACATAACACTGGTTGGCAAACACTCTGTTGGGCAAAAATTTTTGGCACATACCTTTTGGGGGCAAAACACTTTGGGCCAAAAACCGGGGGAGCAAAAACCTGGTTGAGCCCTTAACCCTGCTTTGAGCACATCCTTGGGGTTGGCAAACCTTCTGGTTTGGGAAACATGTTTTTTACACTAAACAAATCGCTTGAGCCCAAAAAATTGTTAGCACATACCGCTGGGTTTGGGAATACACTAGTTTAGAATTTTGGGTTTGTTAACACCCGGTTTTGGGGCAAACCTTTTGAACACCGGTTGGGAAAAATCCGGGACAATAACCCCGGGTTTAGCACATTTCCCCTGGTTGGGAATACACTGCGTTCCATACCTTTTGAGCATACATCGGTTGGCCCTACACTCGTTTTAAAGGGGGCAAACACTGGGAAAATTCCTTTTTGGGCCCAAAATGCTTTGGCCTACCTTGTTGGAAAACAAATTTTTGGGAAAATACCTGTTGACAATACACTGCGGGGGGAACAAACTCGTTTGGGAAACCGGTTTTGGCAATAAAAATGGTTTTAGCACATACCTTTGGGTTTAAAATACCCGGGGCCTACACCTTTTTAAAAATCCCGTTCAATCAATTTCTTCGCTTTCAATTTTTCACCCTGTTTTAATTTTTTCCTTGTTGGCCAAAACAAGCTGTGAGCAAACCTTGCGGCCTCCCCCCTTACATTAGCCTACCTTTTCTGGTTAAAATTTTGGCCACCAAAAGGCCCAAAATACGTTGAGCACATACCTCTTTGGAAAAACACCCGTGGGTTCCCCCCTTGGAAATTACCTTTGTTTTTCACATACAAAATGGTTAACCCCTTTTCCTTTCTGGTTGGGCCCAAAACTTTTTGGGCCACAACCTCTGTTGGCATTCCTGCTCTTTAGCCCAAAACCGGGTTTAGCACATCCTGCTGGACCAACACTGCTTTGAGCAATACACTGCTGTTGAGCACATACATCTGTTGAGCAAACAGGTGCTTGGCCCTACATTTTTTGAGCCATACCCTTTCGGGGTTTAAGTCAAATCCCCAAAACCCGTGCTTTGGACATAACCCCTGAGCACATACCCTTTTTAAAAATGTGGCACACAAATACCGGGGTTTACATTACCTTGTTAAACACATACCCTGTTTTTTTTTGAGCCATACCTGTGGTTTGACCCAATTTTTTTTTTTTGGGAAAACCTTTTTCCCCCCGGGGGAAAAAAAACCCCTGTTGACACCCTCCTCCCAAAATTTTTGAGCACATCCCTGTTTAAATAACCCGTGGCCCCTTTTTAGCCATACACTCTGTTGGCACATCCACTGTCCCCGGGGGAACAAAACCCCTTTTTGAGCAAAACCTTTTTGAGCTTTCACTCTGGTTTGGGAAAACTGCTGGTTGAACCAAAAAATTTTGGGACCAAAACATCTGGTTCCTACACCCCTTCGGGGAAACACTGCCCTTTTACCATAACCCGGGGGGAGAAAAATTTTTTGGCCCCCTTTTTTTGAGCAAACATGTGGGCCCCCCCTTTTTAAAATTCTGCTTGAAGCAAACAGGGGCCCTTGTGGCAATAAACCCGCTGTTGGGGCCCCCCGTTGGCACATCCTCCTTTTAGCACTCACTCTGGTTGACAAAACCTCTGGGAAAAATCTGGGTTTTTACTACACTGCGGTTGAAATACACGGGTTGGAAAAATAAATTTTCTTTAGACATACACCTTTGGAAAAATGTTTGAGCCAACACTGGTTCCTCTTTTGGGGCACATACACTTGGTTGAAAAAACGTACACCTTTTTGGGAGAAAATCTGGGAGCACATACTTCTGGGGCCCTAAAATGCTGTTGACAACCCGGGGGGTACATTTTGTTGAGCAACCTTTCCCCCTTGGGGCACATACCGTTTTTAAAAAGGGGGCCCCCTTTGGGAAAAATTTTTGCACAAAAGGGAAAAACCCTTTGGGGGGGACCAAAATGGGGGGGACCATACCCTTTAGGGTACACTCTGGTTAGCACATACACTGCTGTTACCAAACTCTGGAGCCTTCATTTGGGGTTGGAACACTGCGGTTGACAAAACCCCAAAAAAAACCTCTGTTGAGAAAAAAAGCTGCTTGGGAACCCCCTGTTGGGGAAAAAAAGGGTTTACATAACCCGGGTTTTAAAAAAAAGGGGGGGAAAAAACCCTTTTTGGCCAAACCCTTTCCAATTAAAACATATGGGGTTTAAAGGATAGCACACAAATACTGGTTGGCAAATTGTGGTTGACACAACACTGTTGGCACTTTCACGTTGGCCCAAAAATTTTTGGACAAAACTCTGGTTTATAAACCCCCCTTTTTGACACAACACTGCTTTTCCCAAAAATTTGGGGGAAAACAAATTTTTTTTGGGACGCACCCTTTTCAACAACCGGGGAAACAAATTTCCCCCCGTTGGGCAATACCTTTTTGAGCCCCTACCCTGGAAACACATCACTGCTGTTGAGCCAAAATTTCCCTCGGGACATCACTCTGGTTTACACATACACTTGTTAACCATCACGGTTTTAAAATACACGCTTTAAAATTTTTGGGGGCCAAACACTGCGGTTGGAAATAAATCTCTTGACCCCAAAACCCCTTTTGGTTTGGGACAAACCTGGTTAGACATAACTTTCCTTTCTAACCAACCCTTTGGAAACACCCTGGAAAAAGGGGAAATTCGCTTAACAAAATTTTGGGGCCCAAACCCTGGTGAGCCATACCTTGGGTTTAGCAAACCCCCAAAAAATTGGGGTTTGGCACAACACTGTGTTGAGCACTCACGCTGGTTAGCACATACACTCTGTTGAGCATTTTTCAAACCTGGTTTTACCTCCCCCTTTAAAATCACTGCTGTTGAACATATTTTTGGAATACACCTTTTAACTTGACACCCGGTTTAGCCATAACGCGGTTTGAGAAATTCCCGGTGGGGGGGGGTTTGGGCCCCCCACTTGGGGCAAAACAACCCTTTCCCCACCGGGTTTCCAATCTTTTTTCCCCCAACCCGTTGAGCACATTTCCCTGTTGAGCACTAACCTTTGGCCCCCACATCACATTTTTAAATCAAACTTTTGAGCACATAACTGTCTTGAGCCATAAACCCCCTTTTTTTTAAAACCCCCCTGGTTAAAAAACAAACCCCGGGGGCACTATGGGAAAACCTTTTAACCAAAAGGTTGAAATACATTCCTTTTCCCCAAACGCTGGTTGGAAAATACATTGTTTTCCTAAAGTGCTTGAGCCCCCTTTTACACATGGGGGACATACACTCTGGTTTAGCACCAAATTTACACTAAGGGGGGGAAAAACACTTGGTTGAGAAAACATCTTTTAGCCCCTTTCCCCTTTTTACCCTCCCCTTTTGGGAAAAAAAAACTGGTCCCCCTTTCCAAATACACTTGGTTTGGCCATACCTTTTTGTTTGGGACATACATTGCCCTTCCCGGCCCTTTTGGGTTTTACCCCAAAAACCCCCTTTTGGGGGGCCCAAACCTTTGGTTTGGGGAATAAGGGTTTACATACCCGGGGAAATTCCCTTTAAATCCCTTTTTGAGCACATACACTTGGTTGAGCCCCCTTTTTTAAAATCCGAGGCCCTACACTCGTTTAGCATCAAAACATGGGGAAACTTGTTTTACACTCCTTTTGAAAACATCACCCCTGTTGAAAAAACATAACTCTGGGGAACATTTCGTGGGGCCCCAAAAATTGTGGACCCCCCGTGGAACCCACACGCTGGTTGGAAATACATTCTGGTTGGCCATACATTTTGGAACAAACCCCCCTTTGGGGGGCCCCCTGGGTTTTAGCAAACATTGGTTGGGAAAACCCCCTGTTGAGAAATCATGGTTGACCCCCCTTTTCAATAAGGGTTTAGCACTACACTTGGTTGAGCACATACACCTGGTTGAACCAAAAACTGGTTGACAAATTTTGTGTTTGCCCCATACCCTGTTTGGGGACATACCTTTTCAAACCCCCTGTTTTGACAAACCCCCTTTTTGAAAACCCTTTTAACCCGCGGGAAAACTAATTTAAAAATTTTTGGTTCAAATTTTTTCCCCCCCCCGGGGGGGGAGACATAAAACCTGGGTTAGACAACCTTCTGGTTTAGCCCCAAAATTTTTTGTTTTCTTTACACTACCTTTTGAGCCCCACCTTTAAAATTTGGGAAAACACCTTTGGCCAAAACACTGCTGTTGACACATAAAATTTGGGTTTGGGACATAAATCGGTTGAGCCAAAATAAATTTTCCTTTTTGGCACAACAGTTGGCAAAAACCCCAGTTGTGGGACCATCATTGGTTGAAACACCAAAACCTTTTGGAAAAAATTTTTGACCAAATTTTTCGTTGAAAATACCACGTGGGGCACTACACTGCTGTTGAGCACAAACCCGGGTTTTAAAAAAATTGCGGGGGGAAAACCCGCTGTTGACCAACGCCTTTCCCCAAAACCCCTGGTGGAACCCAAAACCCCCAAAACCAAAACCCGCTGTTGGCACCAAAAACTGGTTTGGCTTTTTTTAACCATAAACCTTTTAAAAATCCTGCTTTCACATACACTGCTGTTTTCCCCCAAAATTTCCCTTTAGCACAAAACCCGCTTTGGGCCCTAAGTTTAAATACCCAAAGGCAAACACGTTTAACCACATTTTTAAATACACTTTTGAGCCCTACCCTTGGGACAAAATTTTTCACTCCGTTTGGCCTCCCACACATACCGCTGGGCCCCCTTGGGCCCCCAAACTGCGTTAGACATACACCCGTTGGCCCAAACCCCGGTACACCTTTTACCCCTTTGGGTTTGGTTTAGCCAATCCTGGGGACAAACCCTTTCTTTAACCAAAAAAATCTTTGGGGCTAATTTTTCAATTCCCCGTTTACAAAGCGGGGGCCCCAAAACTGTTTAAATCCTGCTTGAAATACACTGCTTCCTTGGCCTCTTTGGGTTTCCTAAATGGGAGCCATACACTTGTTAACCACTCTGTTGAACCACCCTTTTCCCCACTGGGTTTTAAAAACCTTGGGGCCTCACTTTTAGCATAAAGGGGGGCAAACACCTGGTTTGGGCCACATAACCCCGGTTTCACATTGGGTTGGAAAAACACTGCTGTAGGCACTACCTTTCTTGGGGAAATACCGCGTGACCTTAAAAACCGGTTTTTCACTCCCCTTTTAGCAAACCGCTATGAGCAATACATGGCTTTGGGGCAATTTTGGGGAAAAAAAATTTTTGGGGGGAAATCACTCTGTTGGAAATAAATGGTTTTTAGGGCACTTTTTAAAACCCTAACCTCTGTGTTCCCCCCCCCGGGCCCTTCACAATCCTGCACTAAAGCCAAAAGGTTTTAAAAAAAACCCCGTGGGGTTTTTTTTTCCCCCAAACATCCCTTTTTGAGACAACCTTGTTTAGCAATAAATTTTTGAGCCCAAAACCTGGTTAAACAAAAAACCCGGTTGGCAAAAGGGGTTTTCCTGGTTTGGCAATACCCTGTTGAGCAAATACATTTTGAGAAAAACACTTGGGTTGAACTTTAACCCCGTGAAGAATTTAATTTGGGAAAAACATGCTGGGAAAAAATTTTTTAAAACCCCCTGTGGGGAAAATACATTGGTTTTAAAATACACTCTGGGGGAGCAATAAAAGGGGGTTTTTTTAGAAACAATTTCCCATCTGGGGAAAACCTGTTTGGGCCTTTCACCTGTTTCACATACACCCTTTTTTGGGCATAAACCGTGTTTAGCACAACACCCGGGGGCCCCCCCTTTTTTGGTACCTTTTCCCTCCCGGTTGCCTTGCTTAACCCCGCTTTACACAAAGTTGGGGGGTTTAGCCACCTGCTTTAAACATAACTGTGTTGAGTTTTCCCCTGGTTAGCCAAACATTTTTGACAAACGGGGGAAAAACACAAATTGGGGAAATCATGGGGAAACACTCCCTTTGGAAAACATTTGGGGAACTCCCCTTTTTTCCTTTTTCACCTTTACCCTGGGTTTAAAATCCTCCCTTTTAAAAAAAAACTGGGGTTCCCCCTTCCTTTCCTGGCAAACATCCTTTTTTTAATTTTACTTTGCGGTTTTGCACATCCCTGTTTAGACATACACTTTGAGCAATACACCTGCTTGGCCTTCCCCCCCGGTTTTACACAAAAATGCCTTGACAAACTTTTTGGGGTTTACAATAAATTTCCCTTGGGCCACCCTTGGCCCCCCTTTGGAAAAATCCCTTTGGCCTAACCCTTTTTCCCAAACCTACACTTGGTTTAGCAATACACTCTTTGGGCACAACCTCGGGACAAACCTTTGCCTTTTTCAAACCTTTGGGGACACATTTTGGGAAACCCTCCTTTTAGACTCCCCTCTGGTTGGCCCAAAAATTTTTTCCCCCTGGGGGGCCCCCTTTGGCCCCCGGGGAAAAAACTGGTTGAACACCTGGGCTTTTCAATACTTTTTCCCCCCTTGGCAATCAGCGGTTTAGCACAAACTTGGGGTTTGGGACTAACCCCCCTGGTTGAGCAAAAACTTTTTCGGGTTTTCACTAACTGCCTTTCTTGAGCACTTTAAACTTTTTTGGCCATTTTACTGTGGTTAGCACATACACTGCGTTTTAGCAATACACTTGTTGAGCACATACCTCTGTTTGGGAAATACATCGGTTGGCACATACAGTGGTTGAACCCAAAACCCCCTTGGGTTGAGCACTAACTCTGTTGGAATACACTGCTGGCTTGAGCACATACACTGCTGGTTGAGCACATACACTGCTGCTTGAGCACATACACTGCTGGTTGAGCACATACACTGCTGGTTGAGCACATACACTGCTGGTTGAGCACATACACTGCTGGTTGAGCACATACACTGCTGGTTGAGCACATACACTGCTGCTTGAGCACATACACTGCTGGTTGAGCACATACACTGCTGGTTGAGCACATACACTGCTGCTTGAGCACATACACTGCTGGTTGAGCACATACACTGCTGGCTGAGCACATACACTGCTGTTTGAGCACATACACTGCTGCTTGAGCACATACACTGCTGCTTGAGCACATACACTGCTGCTTGAGCACATACACTGCTGCTTGAGCACATACACTGCTGCTTGAGCACATACACTGCTGGTTGAGCACATACACTGCTGCTTGAGCACATACACTGCTGGTTGAGCACATACACTGCTGGTTGAGCACATACACTGCTGGTTGAGCACATACACTACTGGTTGAGCACATACACTGCTGTTTGAGCACATACACTACTGGTTGAGCACATACAGCTTGGGTTTAGCAAAATACCTGCTGGTTGAGATACACTATGTGAGCACATACACTGTGGTTGAGCACAATACACTGTGCTTGAGCACATACATGCTGCGTTGAAACACATACACTGCTGTTTGAGCACATACATTGGCTTGAGCACATACACTGCTGTTTAGCACATACACTGTGTTGAGCACATACACTGCTGGTTGAGCACTATACACTACTGGTTGAGCACATACACTGCTGCGTTGAGCAAAATACACTGCTGGTTGAGCACATACACTATGCTGTTGAGCACATACTACATACTGGTTGAGCAATACACTCTGGTTTAGCACATCACTGATTGAGCACATACACTGCTGCTTGAGCACATACACTGCTGCTTGAGCACATACACTGCTGCTTGAGCACATACACTGCTGCTTGAGCACATACACTGCTGCTTGAGCACATACACTGCTGGTTGAGCACATACACTGTGGTTTGAGCACATACACTGCTGGTTGAGCACATACACTGCTGTTGAGCACATACACTGCCTGGTTGAGCAACATACACTGCTGGGTTGAGCACATACACTGTGGTTGCCAATACATTGGTTTTAGCACTACCCAATTGGGTTGAGCCACACTCGGGGGGAGCACTACATGTGTTCAAAAAAATACATTTGGGCCCCTCTGGGGACACATACCCCTGTGGGTTGGCCAAAAACCTGGGTGTCCTTGGTTTCCCAAAAAATTTACACTCCGTGGTTGACACATCACTACTGGGGGGCACATACATTTGGGGCACAATTTTACACTATTTGTTGAGCCCCCCTTTACAAACCCGCGGTTGACAAATACCCTCTGGTTGACACATACACTATTTTTCCCTTAAGGGGGAAATCACACTGTTAAACAAAAACACTCTGGTTGAGCACATCATGTTTGAGCAATTCATTGTGGTTGGCACTAACTTGGTTTAGCACATTACACTCTGTTGAGCCCTACATCTGGGGGAGCAATACACTGCGTTTTGGGGCAAAACAGCGGTTGAAACAAATACTTGGTTGAGCCATACATGCTGTTGAGACATACATGCGTTGAGCAATACATGCGGTTTAGAATACACTTTTGGAAAACTTACACTCTGGTTGGAACATAACTCTGTTGGCACATACTTGGTTACGCACCGTCACTCCTCGTTGAGCCATACATTTTTGGTTTTAGACATACACTGTGGTTTAGAAAAAAACATGTGGTTGAGCACATCATGCTGGTTGGGCCAAATACACTGCTGGGGGGGGAAGCAATATCTGGTTGAGCATACCTGCTGGTTGAGAATCCTTGGTTGAGCAATCACTGCTGGTTGGACACCTGTCTTTGGGACTAACTGCTGCTTGGGCAAAACCCCGGCAAAATGCTGCTTGAGCAATACATGCTGTTTAAACCATTTCACCTTTTTGGACATACACTCTGGTTGAGCCAAAACACTCTGGTTTTAGCACATACACTTTGGTTTTTGAGAATCACTCTGGTTGAGCAATACACTGCTGTTTGGCAATCACTGTGGTTGGCAATTTCATCTTTTGAGCAAATAAAAAGCCCGCTTTTGGGACTTACCTGCTGTTGAGCAAACACTGTCTTGGGCCTTGGGGCACATTTAAAAATTGTTGAGCACATACACCTTTGGCACTTTCACCGTTTGAGCACATACATGCTGGTTGGCCCTCACTCGCTTTTGCAAACACTGTGTTTTAGCCCCATCACTGCTTGGTTGAGCCCAAAATCAAAAACCTTTTGCTTTCACAACACCGGGGGCCGGGTTGAAATAATGCTGCTTGAACATACCGCGTTTGAGCACATTCCTGTGCTTGAGCACATACCTGCTGGTTTCACATACACTGGGTTGGCACAACATGCTGTTGAGACAAAATTTCCAAAACTGTTTCTTTAGCCATAACTCTGGTGGAGAATAACTGGTGTTGAGAAATACATGCTGCTTGAGCACATACACTGTGCTTGAGCACATACATGGGTTGGCCCCTACACTGCTTTGGCACATCAATGCCCCTTGACACATACACTGCTGCTTGGGGCCTTCACGCTTTTGAGCCCCATACACTCTTGGCACATACACTGCTGTTTTGGCCCCCTACAATTTTGGAATCAGGGTTGAGCAATAAATTTTGGGTGACAAACCTGTGTTGAGCAATACACTGCTTTTGAGCACAAAACTGCGGTTTTA
>NC_069399.1:49887388-49933053 GCF_026875155.1 Cherax quadricarinatus | reverse complement strand
TGCTGGTTGAGCACATTTTCATACTGGTTTAGCACATACACTGCCCCTGGCACATACACTCTGGTTGGCACAACACTGCTGGTTGAGACATAACTGCTGGTTGAGCAATACACATGTGAGCAATACACTCTGATTGAGCACAAACACTGCTGGTTGAGCACATACACTGCTGGTTGAGCACATACGTTGCTGGTTGAGCACATACACTACTGATGGAGCACATACACTGCTGGTTGAGCACAAACACTACTGGTTGAGCACATACGTTGCTGGTTGAGCACATACACTGCTGATTGAGCACAAACACTGCTGATTGAACACATACACTAGTGGTTGAGCACATACACTGCTGTTTGAGCACATACACTACTGGTTGAGCACATACACTGCTGGTCGAGCACATACGCTACTGGTTGAGCACATATACTACTGGTTGAGCACATACACTGCTGGTTGAGCACATACACTGCTAGTTGAGCACATACACTGCTGCTTGAGCACATACACTACTTGTTGAGCACATACACTACTGGTCGAGCACGTACACTACTGGTTGAGCACATACACTACTGGTTAAGCACATGCACTGCTGGTTGAGCACATACACTGCTGCTTGAGCACATACACTGCTGCTTGAGCACATACATTGCTGGTTGAGCACACAAATGCTGCTTTAGCACATACACTGCTGCTTGAGCACATACACTACTGGTTGAGCACATACACTATTGGTCGAGCACATACACTACTGGTTGAGCACATACACTGCTGGTTGAGCACATACACTGCTGGTTGAGCACATACACTGCTGGTTGAGCACATACACTGCTGGTTGAGCGCATACTCTACTGGTTGAGCACATACACTACTGGTTGAGAACATACATTGCTGGTTGAGCACATACACTGCTGGTTGAGCACATACACTTCTGGTTGAGCACATACACTGCTGGTTGAGCACATACACTACTGGTTGAGCACATACACTGCTGGTTAAGCACAACACTACTGGTTGAGCACATGCACTACTGGTTGAGCACATTCAGTGCTGATTGAGCACAAACACTACTGGTTGAGCACATACGTTGCTGGTTGAGCACATACACTACAGTTTGAGCACATACGTTGCTGGTTGAGCACATACACTGCTGATTGAGCACAAACACTACTGGTTGAGCACATACGTTGCTGGTTGAGCACATACACTACAGTTTGAGCACATACGTTGCTGGTTGAACACATACACTGCTAGTTGAGCACATACACTGCTGTTTGAGCACATACATTGCTGATTGAGCTCATACACTACTGGTTGAGCACATACACTGCTGGTTGATCACATACATTGCTGATTGAGCACATACACTACTGGTTGAGCACATACACTGCTGGTTGAGCACATACACTGCTGGTTGAGCACATACACTACTGGTTGAGCACATACACTACTGGTTGAGCACATACACTGCTGGTTGAGCACATACACTACTGGTTGAGCACATACACTGCTGGTTGAGCACAAACACTGCTGATTGAACACATACACTGCTGGTTGAGCACATACACTGCTGGTTGAGCACATACACTACTGGTTGAGCACATACACTGCTGCTTGAGCACATACACTGCTGGTTGTGCGCATACTCTGCTGGTTGAGCACATACACTGCTGCTTGAGCACATACACTGCTGGTTGAGCACATACCCTACTGGTTCAGCACATACACTGCTGGTTGAGCACATACACTGCTGTTTGAGCACATACACTGCTGGTTGAGCACATACACTGCTGGTTGAGCACATACACTGCTGCTTGAGCACATACACTGCTGGTTGAGTACATACACTACTGATTCAGCACATACACTGCTGGTTGAGCACATACACTGCTGTTTGAGCACATACACTGCTGGTTGAGCACATACACTGCTGGTTGAGCACATACACTGCTGCTTGAGCACATACACTGCTGGTTGAGCACATACACTGCTGCTTGAGCACATACACTGCTGGTTGAGCACATACACTGCTGGTTGAGCACACACTGCTGCTTGAGCACATACACTGCTGGTTGAGCACATACACTACTGGTTCAGCACATACACTGCTGGTTAAGCACATACACTGCTGCTTGAGCACATACACTGCTGGTTGAGCACATACACTACTGGTTCAGCACATACACTGCTGGTTGAGCATATACACTGCTGCTTGAGCACATACACTGCTGGTTGAGCACATACACTACTGGTTCAGCACATACTCTGCTGGTTGAGCACATACACTGCTGGTTGAGCACATACACTGCTGGTTGAGCAATACACTGCTGGTTGAGCACATACACTGCTGTTTGATCACATACACTGCTGGTTGATTACAAACTGGTTAAGCACATTCACTGTTGACGGAGCACATACACTGCTGGTTGAGCACATACACTGCTGGTTGAGCACATACACTACTGGTTGAGCACATACACTGCTGGTTGAGGACATAATGTGTATGTGCTATTTGAGCACTTACAGTACTGGTTTGAGCACATACACTGTTGATTGAGCATATACATTGCTGGTTGAGTACATACATTGCTGGATGAGTACATACACTCCTGGTTCGGCAAATACACTGCTGGTTGAACACGTACACTGTTGGTTGAGCACATACACTTCTGGTTGAGCACATACACTGCTGGTTGAGCACATACACTGCTGGTTGAGCACATACACTGCTGGTTGAGCACATACACTGCTGGTTGAGCACATACACTGCTGCTTGAGCACATACACTACTGGTTGAGCACATACACTGCTGGTTGAGCACATACACTACTGGTTGAGCACATACACTACTGGTTGAGCACATACACTGCTGGTTGAGCACATACACTGCTGGTTGAGCACATACACTGCTGCTTGAGCACATACACTGCTGGTTGAGCACATACACTACTGGTTGAGCACATACACTGCTGGTTGAGCACATACACTGCTGGTTGAGCACATACGCTGCTGGTTGAGCACATACACTGCTGGTTGAGCACATACACTGCTGCTTGAGCACATACACTACTGGTTTTAGCAAAATACACGCTGGTTGAGCACATACACTACTGGTTGAGCACATACACTACTGGTTGAACACATACGCTGCTGGTTGAGCACATACACTGCTGGTTCAGCACATACACTGCTGCTTGAGCACATACACTGCTGGTTGAGCACATACACTGCTGTTTTAGCACATACACTGCTGGTTGAGCACATACACTGCTGGTTGAGCACATACGCTGCGGTTGAAACACATAAAACTGCTGGTTGAGCACATACACTGCTGCTTGAGCACATACACTGCTGGTTGAGCACATACACTGCTGCTTGAGCACATACACTACTGGTTGAGCACATACACTGCTGGTTGAGCACATACACTGCTGCTTGAGCACATACACTGCTGGTTGAGCACATACACTACTGGTTGATCACATACACTGCTGGTTGAGCACATGCACTGCTGTTTGAGCACATACACTGCTGGTTGAGCACATACATTGCTGTTGAGGGGGGTGCGCATACTCTGCGGTTGAGCCTACACTGCTGCTTGACAAAATACACTGCTGGGTTTAGCACATCACAACTGGTTGCACATACACTTTGGGGGAGCACAACACTGCTGGTTGAGCAATACACGCTGCTTGAGCACATACACTGTGGTTGAGTACAACACTACGGTTCGCACAACACTTCGGTTACACATACACTGCTGTTTGAGCACAAACACCCTGGTTGAGCCAAAACTGGTTGGTTTACACATACACGCTGCTTGGCACATACCG
This sequence comes from Cherax quadricarinatus, assembly GCF_026875155.1. Classification (NCBI taxonomy): domain Eukaryota; kingdom Metazoa; phylum Arthropoda; class Malacostraca; order Decapoda; family Parastacidae; genus Cherax; species Cherax quadricarinatus. The sequence continues at coordinate 49,929,223 of NC_069399.1, read as the reverse complement.
TGGGTTAGCCATACACTGCTGGTTAGCACTACACTGCTGGGGAGCACATACCCTGCTGGGGGTTAGCACAACACTGCGCTTGAGCACAACACTGCTGGTTGAGCACATACACTACTGGTTCCAAATCACGCTGGGTTCACAAAAACTGCTGCTTGAGCCATACATGCTGGTTAGCCATACACTACTGGTTACACATACACTGCGGTTGAGAATACCGCTGCTTGAGCACTACACGCTGGTTGGGACATCACACTGGTTTAGCACAACTCTGCTGGTGAGCACTACACTGTGGTTTAGCACAACACGTTTTTGGGAATACCTGCGGTTGAAGCAAACACGCTGTTTGATCACTCACGCGGTTTTTAAAACGGTTAAGCAATTCACTGTTGACGGGCACATACACGCGGGGTTTAGCACTACACGCTGGTTGAGCACATACAAATGTTTAGCAATACACTGCTGGTTTAGGACATAATTTTATTGCTTTTTTAGCACTTACAGTACTGGTTACACAACACGTTGATTTTAGCATATCTTGTGGTTGGTACATACATTCGGGGGAATACATACACGCGGTTCGGGGAAATCCTGTGGTTGAACACTTACACTGTTTGGTTGAGCACATACACTTTGGGTTTAGCACATACACTGGGTTGAGCCATACACCCCGGGTTGACATACACTTCTGGTTTAGCACATACACTTCTGGTTGAGCACATACACTGCTGGTTGAGCACATACACTTCTGGTTGAGCACATACACTTCTGGTTGAGCACATACACTGCTGGTTGAGCACATACACTGCTTCTTGAGCACATACAGTACTCGTTGAGCACGTACGGTGCTGGCTGAGCACATACACTGCTGATGAAGCCACTATGTGGTGAAACGTTTCCTCAATAAAGATTCCTATATGTTGTCAAACCATTCATCACAACTGTCAGACACAGCAGCATCATGGGATCTTGATACAAAGATTTCTCCAAAACTTGTCTAACCTTAGGATGAAGATCTATTTAGACTAGTGGATGGTTCCACTATGACCCCGCCTCCTCCTGCTTCGCATCACCTGACTGCAGTATATAAGCTACGTCTACGGCCCTATGCTGTACAACCACACACTCAGAACCACACACTCAGTTCACGAGTACACTACTTTATCACTAGATAGGCACATAGCTTCTGCCGAAAAGTAGAGGCCACGATGTTCCATGAACACGACCGAGGACTCGGATTTGGAAATGTGGGGCGAAATTCGAAGAAGTTGCGAGACCATTCCATGTCATCAGAGGAGGAGGAAGAGTCAGCTCACATTATAACAGATCTGGCAGTTCCAACCATGGAGCCAGCGAATATGGAAACAGGGGAGGAAATTAACACCCCACCCCCCAGGAACCAAGAAGGATGGATCACTGTGGACAACAGGAAGAAGCGCTGTCCGTCCAAGGGGCAGACAAACCAGCTCAACCGACCTGACAAATTCAAGGTGAAGTCTTACGGGGACCACAGAACCCACTTTGGTGTTGTTTCATACCTGGAATCACGATACAACTTGAAGTTCAAGATATGGTTCAACTTGAGGGGAGAACCAATATTGACTCCTCAACAAGGAAATGTACACCACCTTGAAGAGAGTCATGGAGACAGCTCCTTCACCCTGGAAGAACTAGACTCTCATAAGAACATAAGAAAGAAGGAACACTGCAACAGGCCTACTGACCCATGCGAAGCAGGTCCATGCCACCCCCCTCCGGTCTAGAACAAGGACCAAGTCAGGTCACTTCCACTTAAGGAAGGAACACGGCGCCAGACCTGGTAGACAAAGCTAGTCAGGTCCAACTCACACTCACCCACACCCATTCATGTATTTATCCAACCTATTTTTAAAACTACACAACGTCTTAGCGTCTATGACGTTACTCGGGAGTTTGTTCCACTCATCCACAACTCTATTACCAAACCAGTGCTTTCCTATATCCTTCCTGAATCTGAACTTTTCCAACTTGAAGCCACTGCTGCGAGTCCTGTCTTAGCTGGATATTTTCAGCACGCTATTTATATCCCCTTTATTTATTCCTGTTTTCCATTTATACACCTCAATCATATCCCACCTTATTCTACGCCTTTCTAGGGAGTGCAGATTCAGGGCCTTCAGTCTATCCTCATAGGGAAGATTTCTGATACATGGGATCAACTTTGTCATCCTCCTCTGTACGTTTTCCAGTGTATTTATATCCATTCTGTAATATGGTGACCAGAACTGTGCAGCATAATCTAAACGAGGCCTAACCAAGGATATATAGAGTTGAAGAACAACCTGAGGACTTCTATTATTTATACTTGATATGAAGCCAAGGATTCTGTTAGCTTTATTGCGAACACTTATGCACTGTTGTCTTGGTTTTAGATTACTGCTAACCAGAACTCCTAAATCCTTTTCGCAATCAGTAGTATTAAGATCTACACTATTCAGTCTATATGTGGCATGGTTATTTTCCTGTCCAACATTTAGCACTTTGCATTTGTCAATATTAAACTGCATCTGCCACTTCTCCGACCATTCCATCAGTCTATTCAAATCATCCTGGAGTGCTCTAGTGTTCTCATTAGAATGAATTGGACGGCCTGTTTTGGTGTCATCAGCAAATTTGCTTATGTCGCTCTTTATTCCCTCATCTATATCGTTTATATAAATTGTGAACAACAACTGGCCCAACACTGACCCCTGAGGAACACAGCTTGTGACGTGCCCCCATTCTGATTTCTCCCCATTTATGCAAACTCTCTGCTGTCTATTTGTCAGCCATGCCTCTACCCAGGAAAAAATTTCTCCTATTCCGTGTGCCTTAAGTTTCCTCAATAGCCTCTGGTGTGGAACTCTATCGAAAGTCTTACTGAAGTCCATATACACAATATCATATTCATTACCATGATCTACCTCCTTAAATACCTTAGTGAAAAAAGTTAGTAAAACCGTGTTGAGATTCATTAATCAGTCTGTGCCTGTCAAGATGGCTACGAATTGCTTCGGCAATTATTGATTCCATAAATTTTCCCACTATAGAGGTAAGGCTTATTGGTCTATAGTTCGAAGCCAAGGACCTGTCATCTGCCTTGTAAATAGGTATTACATTTGCCATTTTCCACTTATCAGGCACTATGCCAGTTTGTAGTGGTATGCTAAAAAGATTAGCGAAAAGTTGGCAAAGTTCCTCTTTACATTCCTTTAACACCTTTGCAAATAGTTCATCAGGGCCTGGGGATTTGTTAGGTTTTAATTTCTCTATTTGTCTGAGGACCATGTCACTAGTTACCCTAATCGTGAATAGTTTATTATCGTCCTGTTCTACATAATTTATTATTTCTGGAATTTCCCAAGTATCTTCCTGAGTAAAGATTGAGAGGAAGTAAGAAATGAAAATTTCACACTTATCCTTATCACTGTCATTGATCTGACCTGAGTTACTCTTAAGTGGACATTAAAATGGTATACAATACCAACAGGTTGTTAAGTAAGACACATATGCAACAGTTAGGTATCTTTATTTCGAAACGTCTCGCCTACACATTAGGCTTCTTCAGTCGAGTGCAGAAAAGTTCATAGAAGCAGAAGAAACTATGGAACAATACTCTTCTCCAGACTGAGGGACTGACCACCTCATAACTTCAAGGGTGATGGACTGATTACATCGTCATCACGTCTCTTCTGCTTTTATCAACTTGAGTGTTACTGTGTCCTCACTGTCCTGAGTGTTACTGTGTCCTCACTGTCCTTAGTGTTACTGTGTCTTCACTGTATTGAATGGTACAGTGTCCTCACCGTCCTGAGTGTTACTGTGTCCTCACTGCCCTGAGTGTTACTGTGTCCTCACTGTAATGAGTGTTACTCTGTCCTCACTGTCGTGAGTGTTACTGTGCCCTCACTGTCATGAGAGTTACTGTGTCCTCACTGTCCTGAGTGTTATTGTGTCCTCACCGTCCTGAGTGTTACTGTGTCCTCACTGTCCTGAGTGTTACTGTGTCCTTACTGTATTGAGTGTTACTGTGTCATCACTGTCCTGAGTGTTTCTCTGTCCTCAGAGTCCTGAGTGTTACTGTGTCCTTACTGTCATAAGCGTTACTGTGTCTTCACTTTCGAGAATGTTACTGTGTCCTCACTGTCCTGAGCATTACTGTGTCCTCACTGGCCTGAGTGTTACTGTGTCCTCACTGGCCTGAGTGTTACTGTGCCCTCACTCTCCTGAGTGCTACTCTGTCCTCATTGTCCTTTGTGTTACTGTGCCCTCACCGTCCTGAGTGTTACTGTGTCCTCATCGTAGTAGGTGTTGCTTTGTCCTCACTGTCCTGAGTGTTACTGTGTCCTCACTGTCCTGAGCATTTATCTGTCCTCACCGTCCTTAGTGTTACTGTGTGCTAACTGCCCTGAGTGTTCCTCTGTCCTCACTGTCCTGAGTGTTACTGTGTTCTCAGTGCACTGAGTGTTACTGTGTCCTCACAGTCCTGTGTGTTACTGTGTAGTCACTCTCCTGAGTCTTGTGTCCTCATTGTCTTGAGTGTTACTGTGTCCTCACTGTCCTGAGTGTTACTGTGTCCTCACCGTCCTCAGTGTTACTGTGTTCTCACCGTCCTGAGTGCTACTGTGTCCTCACTGTGCTGAGTGTTCGCGTATCCTCACTGTCCTTAGTGCTACTGTGTCCTCACCGTCCTGACTGTTACTGTGTCTTCACCGTCCTGTTACTGTATCCTCGCCCTCCTCCTTGTTACTGTGTCCTCACTGACTTGAGTGTTACTGTGTCCTCACTGTCCTGTGAGTTGGTGTGTCCACACTGTCCTGAGTGTTACTGTGTCCTCACTGTCCTGTAACTTGGTGTGTCCACACTGTCCTGAGTGTTACTGTGTCCTCACTGTCCTGTAAGTTGGTGTGTCCACACTGTCCTGAGTGTTACTGTGTCGTCACTGTCCTGTAAGTTGGTGTGTCCACACTGTCCTGAGTGTTACTGTGTCCTCACTGTCCTGTAAGTTGGTGTGTCCACACTGTCCTGAGTGTTATTGTGTCTTCACCGTCGTGTTACTGTATCGTCACCGTCCTGAATGTTATTCTGTCCTCACCGTCGTGAGTGTTACTGTATCCTCACCGTCCTGAGTGTTACTCTGTCCTCACCGTCCTGAGTGTTACTGTATCCTCACCGTCCTGATTGTTACTGTATCATCACTGTCCTGAGTGTTACTGTATCCTCACAGTTCTGGGTGTTGCTGTGGCCTCACTGTCCTGAGTGTTACTGTGTCCTCACAGTCCTCATTGTTACTGTGTCCTCACCGCCCAGAGTTTTATTTTGTCCTCACCGTCCTGAACGCTAATGTATCCTAACCTAATGAGTGTTACTCTGTCCTCACCGTCCTGAGTGTTACCGTGTCCTCACTATCCTGAGTGTTACTGTGTCCTCAGTGTACTGAGTGTTACTGCATTTTCACCGTCCTGTGTGTTGCTGTGTCGTCACTGTCCTGAGTGTTACTGCGTCCTCACCTTCCTGAGTGCTACTGTGTCCTCACCGTCCTGAGTGTTGCTCTGTCCTCACTGTCCTGAGTGTTACTGCGTCCTCACCTTCCTGAGTGCTACTGTGTCCTCACTGTGCTGAGTGTTGCTCTGTCCTCACTGTCCTGAGTGTTACTGCGTCCTCACCTTCCTGAGTGCTACTGTGTCCTCACCGTCCTGAGTGTTGCTCTGTCCTCACTGTCCTGAGTGTTAGTGCGTCATCACCGTCCTGAGTGTTATTGTGTTCTCACCGTCCTAAGTGTTACTCTGTCCTCACCATCCTGAGTGTTACTGTGTCCTCACTGCCCTAAGTGTTGCTCTGTCCTCACCTATAAGAGTGTTACTCTGTCCTCACTGCCCTAAGTGTTGCTCTGTCCTCACCATTAGTGTATCCTAGCATATCTGCTTGTTACTGTGTCCTCACTGTACTGAGTGTTACTGTGTTCTCACCGTCCTAAGTGTTACTCTGTCCTCACCATCCTGAGTGTTACTGTGTCCTCACCGTCCTAAGTGTTACTCTGTCCTCACTATCCTGAGTGTTACTCTGTCCTCACTGCCCTAAGTGTTGCTCTGTCCTCACCATTATGAGTGTTACTGTGTCCTCACCGTCCTAAGTGTTACTCTGTTCTCACCATCCTGAGTGTTACTGTGTCCTCACCGTCCTTAGTGTTACTCTGTCCTCACCGTCCTCAGTGATACTGTTTCCTCACCGTCCTGAGTGTTACTGTGTCCTCACTGTCCTGAGTGTTACTGTATCCTCAGAGACCTGAGTGTTACTCTGTCCTAACTGTCCTGAGTGTTACTAAGTCCTCACAGTCCTTAGTGTTACTGTGTCCTCACCGTCCTGAATGGTCTTGTACCCTCACCTAATGATTGTTACTGTGTCCTCACAGTCCTGAGTGTTACTCTATCCTCACCATCCTGAGTGTTACTGTGTCCTCACTGTCCTGAGTGTTACTGTGTCCTCACTGTCCTGAGTGTTACTGTGTCCTCAGTGTCCTGAGTGTTACTGTGTCCTCACTGTCCTGAGTGTTACTGTGTCCCCACTCTCCTGAGTGTTACTGTGTCCTCACCGTCCTGAGTGTTACTGTGTCCTCACTGTCCTGAGTGTTACTGTGTCCTCACTGTCCTGAGTGCTACTGTGTCCTCACTGTCCTGAGTGTTACTGTGTCCTCACTGTCCTGAGTGTTACTGTGTCCTCACTGTCCATAGTGTTACTGTGTCCTAACTGTCCTGAGTGTTACTGTGTCCTCACTGTCCTGAGTGTTACTCTGTCCTCACTGTACTGAGTGTCACTGTGTCTTCACTTTCCAGAGCGTTACTGTGTCCTCATTGTCCTGAGTGCTACTGTGTCCTCACTTTCCTGAGTGTTTCTCTGTCCTTGCCGTCCTGAGCGTTACTGTGTCCTCACTGTCCTCAGTGTTACTGTGTCCTCACTGTCCTGAGTGTTATTGTGTCCTCAGTGTACTGAGTGTTACGTTGTCCTCACCGTCCTGTGTGTTACTGTGTCATCACTGTCCTGAGTGTTGTGTCCTCATTGTCTTGAGTGTTACTGTGTCCTCACTGTGCTGAGTGTTACTTTGTCCTCACTGTCCTGAGTGTTACTCTGTCCTCACTGTCCTGATTGTTACTGTATCCTCATTGTCCTAAGTGTTACTGTGTCCTCACTGTACTGAGTGTTACTGTGTCCTCACGGTCCTGAATGTTACTCTGTCCTCACCGCCTGAGTGTACTGTGTCCTCACTGTCCTGAGTGTTACTCTGTCCTCACTGTCCTGATTGTTACTGTATCCTCATTGTCCTAAGTGTTACTGTGTCCTCACTGTACTGAGTATTACTGTGTCCTCACTGTCTTGAGTGTTACTGGGTCCTCACTGTCCTGAGTGTTAGCATGTCCTCATTGTCCAGAATGTTACTGTGTCCTTACTGTCGTGAGTGTTACTGTGTCCTCACCGTCCTGAGTGTTACTGTGTCCACTCTGTACTGAGTGTTACTGTGTCCTCACTCTCCGGAGTGCTACTATGTCCTCACTCTCCTTAGTGTTGCTGCGTCCTTGCCGTCCTGAGTGTTAGTGCGTCCTCACCGTCCTGAGTGTTGCTGTGTCCACACTGTCCTGAGTGTTACTGTGTCCTCACTGTCCTGAGTGTTACTGTGTCCTTACTGTACTGAGTGTTATTCGGTCCTCACTGTCCATAGTGTTACTGTGTCCTCACTGTCCTGAGTGTTCGTCTGTACTCACTGTACTGAGTGTTACTGTGTCCTCACTGTCCTGAGTGTGACTGTGTCCTCACCGTCCTGAGTGTTACTATGTCCTCAATATCCTGAGTGTTGCTGTGTCCTCACCGTCTTGAGTGTTACTGTATCCTCACCGTCCTGAGCGTTACTGTGTCTTCACTTTCCTGAGTGTTACTGTGTCCTCACCGTCCTGAGGATTACCGTGTCCTCACTGTATTGAGTGTTACTGTGTCCTCACTGTAATGAGTGTTACTGTGTCCTCACTGTCCTGAGTGTTGCTGTGTCCTCACCGTCTTGAGTGTTACTGTGTCTTCTCTGTCCTGAGTGTTACTGTGTCCTCATTGTCCTGAGTGTTACTGTGTCCTCACTGCCCTGAGTGTTACTGTGTCCTCACTCTTTTGAGTGTTACTGTGTCCTCACTCTCCTAAGTGTTGCTGTGTCCTCGCGGTCCTGAGTGTTAGTCTGTCCTCTCTGTCCTGAGTATTTCTGTGTCCTCACCGTACTGAGTGTTACTGTGTCCTCACTGTCCTGTGTGTTACTGTATCCTCACCGTCCTGAGTGTTACTCTGTACTAACTGTCCTGAGTGTTACTGTGTCCTCACTGTCCTGAGCGTTACTGTGTCCTCACTGCCCTGAGTGTTACTGTGAACTCACTGTCCTAAGCGTTACGGTGTCTTCTCTTTCCTGAGTGATACTCTGTCCTCACTGTCCTGAGTGTTACTGTGTCCTCACTGTCCTGAGTGTTACTATATCCTCACTGTCCAGAGTGTTACTGTGTCCTTACTGTCCTGAGTGTTACTGTGACCTCACTGTCCTGAGAGTTACTATGTCCTCAACGTTCTGAGTGTTACTGGGTCCTTTCTGTCCTGAGTGTTACTGGGTCCTCACTGTCCTGAGTGTTACTGTGTCCTCACTGTCCTGAGTGTTACTGTGTCCTCACTGTCCTGAGTGTTACTCTGTCCTCACTCTCCTGAGTGTTACTGTGTCCTCACTCTCCAGACATGTTGCTGTGTCCTCGCCGTCCTGAGTGTTACTGCGTCCTCTATGTCCTGAGTTTGACTCTGTCCTCTCCGTTCTGAGTGTTACTCTGTCCTCACTCTCCTGAGTGTGACTGTGTCCTCACCGTTCTGAGTGTTACTCTGTCCTCACTGTCCTGAGTGTTACTGTGTCCTCACTGTCCTGAGTGTTAATGTGTCCTCACCGTCCCGAGTGTTACTGTGTCCTCTCTGTCCTTAGTGTTACTGCATCCTCACCGTCCTGAGTGTTAATGTGTCCTCACTGTCCTGAGTGTTACTGTGTCCTCACTGTTCTGAGTGTTACTGTGTCATCACTCTCTGGAGTGTTACTGTGTCCTCACTCTCCTGAGTGTTGCTGTGTCCTCACCGTCCTGAGTGTTACTGCGTCCTGTCTGTCCTGAGTGTTACTGTGTCCTCACCGTCCTGAGTGTTACTGTGTCCCCACTCTCCTGAGTGTTACTGTGTCCCCACTCTCCTGAGTGTTACTGTGTCCTCACTGTCCTGAGTGTTACTGTGTCCTCACTGTCCTGAGTGTTGCTGCGTCCTCGTAGTCCTGAGTGTTACTGTGTCCCCACTCTCCTGAGTGTTACTGTGTCCTCACTGTCCTGAGTGTTACTGTGTCCTCACTGTCCTGAGTGTTGCTGCGTCCTCGTAGTCCTGAGTGTTACTGTGTCCCCACTCTCCTGAGTGTTACTGTGTCCTCACTGTCCTGAGTGTTACTGTGTCCCCACTCTCCTGAGTGTTACTGTGTCCCCACTCTCCTGAGTGTTACTGTGTCCTCACTGTCCTGAGTGTTACTGTGTCCTCACTGTCCTGAGTGTTGCTGCGTCCTCGTAGTCCTGAGTGTTAGTGCATCCTCTCTGTCCTCAGCGTTTCTGTGTCCTCACCGTCCTGAGTGTTACTGTGTCCTCACTGTCCTGAGTGTTGCTGCGTCCTCGTAGTCCTGAGTGTTACTGTGTCCCCACTCTCCTGAGTGTTACTGTGTCCTCACTGTCCTGAGTGTTACTGTGTCCCCACTCTCCTGAGTGTTACTGTGTCCCCACTCTCCTGAGTGTTACTGTGTCCTCACTGTCCTGAGTGTTACTGTGTCCTCACTGTCCTGAGTGTTGCTGCGTCCTCGTAGTCCTGAGTGTTAGTGCATCCTCTCTGTCCTCAGCGTTTCTGTGTCCTCACCGTCCTGAGTGTTACTGTGTCCTCACTGTCCTGAGTGTTACTGTGTCCTCACTGTCCTGAGTGCTACTCTGTTCTCACTGTACTGAGTGTTACTGTGTCCTCACTGTCCATAGTGTTACTGTGTCCTAACTGTCCTGAGTGTTACTGTGTCCTCACTGTCCTGAGTGTTACTCTGTCCTCACTGTACTGAGTGTCACTGTGTCCTCACTGTCCTGAGTGTTACTGTGTCCTCACCGTCCTGAGTTTTACTGTGTCCTCATTGTCCTAAGTGTTACTGTGTCCTCACTGTCCTGAGCGTTACTGTGTCCTCATTGTCCTGAGTGCTATTAAATCCTCACTTTCCTGAGTGTTTCTCTGTCCTTGCCGTCCTGAGTGTTACTGTGTCCTCACTGTCCTCAGTGTTACTGTGTCCTCACTCTCCTGAGCGTTATTGTGTCCTCAGTGTACTGAGTGTTACGTTGTCCTCACCGTCCTGTGTGTTACTGTGTCATCACTGTCCTGAGTGCTGTGTCCTCATTGTCTTGAGTGTTACTGTGTCCTCATTGTCCAGAATGTTACTTTGTCCTCACTGTCCTGAGTGTTACTCTGTCCTCACTGTCCTGATTGTTACTGTATCCTCATTGTCCTAAGTGTTACTGTGTCCTCACTGTACTGAGTGTTACTGTGTCCTCACTGTCCTGAGTGTTACTGCGTCCTCACCGTCCTGAGTGTTACTGTGTCCTCACTGTCCTGAGTGTTACTCTGTCCTCACTGTCCTGATTGTTACTGTATCCTCATTGTCCTAAGTGTTACTGTGTCCTCACTGTACTGAGTATTACTGTGTCCTCACTGTCTTGAGTGTTACTGGGTCCTCACTGTCCTGAGTGTTAGCATGTCCTCATTGTCCAGAATGTTACTGTGTCCTTACTGTCGTGAGTGTTACTGTGTCCTCACCGTCCTGAGTGTTACTGTGTCCACTCTGTACTGAGTGTTACTGTGTCCTCACTCTCCGGAGTGCTACTATGTCCTCACTCTCCTTAGTGTTGCTGCGTCCTTGCCGTCCTGAGTGTTAGTGCGTCCTCACCGTCCTGAGTGTTGCTGTGTCCACACTGTCCTGAGTGTTACTGTGTCCTCACTGTCCTGAGTGTTACTGTGTCCTTACTGTACTGAGTGTTATTCGGTCCTCACTGTCCATAGTGTTACTGTGTCCTCACTGTCCTGAGTGTTCGTCTGTACTCACTGTACTGAGTGTTACTGTGTCCTCACTGTCCTGAGTGTGACTGTGTCCTCACCGTCCTGAGTGTTACTATGTCCTCAATATCCTGAGTGTTTGCTGTGTCCTCACCGTCTTGAGTGTTACTGTATCCTCACCGTCCTGAGCGTTACTGTGTCTTCACTTTCCTGAGTGTTACTGTGTCCTCACCGTCCTGAGGATTACCGTGTCCTCACTGTATTGAGTGTTACTGTGTCCTCACTGTAATGAGTGTTACTGTGTCCTCACTGTCCTGAGTGTTGCTGTGTCCTCACCGTCTTGAGTGTTACTGTGTCTTCTCTGTCCTGAGTGTTACTGTGTCCTCATTGTCCTGAGTGTTACTGTGTCCTCACTGCCCTGAGTGTTACTGTGTCCTCACTCTTTTGAGTGTTACTGTGTCCTCACTCTCCTAAGTGTTGCTGTGTCCTCGCGGTCCTGAGTGTTAGTCTGTCCTCTCTGTCCTGAGTATTTCTGTGTCCTCACCGTACTGAGTGTTACTGTGTCCTCACTGTCCTGTGTGTTACTGTATCCTCACCGTCCTGAGTGTTACTCTGTACTAACTGTCCTGAGTGTTACTGTGTCCTCACTGTCCTGAGCGTTACTGTGTCCTCAATGCCCTGAGTGTTACGTGAACTCACTGTCCTAAGCGTTACGGTGTCTTCTCTTCCTGAGTGATACTCTGTCCTCACTGTCCTGAGTGTTACTGTGTCCTCACTGTCCTGAGTGTTACTATATCCTCACTGTCCAGAGTGTTACTGTGTCCTTACTGTCCTGAGTGTTACTGTGACCTCACTGTCCTGAGAGTTACTATGTCCTCAACGTTCTGAGTGTTACTGGGTCCTTTCTGTCCTGAGTGTTACTGGGTCCTCACTGTCCTGAGTGTTACTGTGTCCTCACTGTCCTGAGTGTTACTGTGTCCTCACTGTCCTGAGTGTTACTCTGTCCTCACTCTCCTGAGTGTTACTGTGTCCTCACTCTCCAGACTGTTGCTGTGTCCTCGCCGTCCTGAGTGTTACTGCGTCCTCTATGTCCTGAGTTTGACTCTGTCCTCTCCGTTCTGAGTGTTACTCTGTCCTCACTCTCCTGAGTGTGACTGTGTCCTCACCGTTCTGAGTGTTACTCTGTCCTCACTGTCCTGAGTGTTACTGTGTCCTCACTGTCCTGAGTGTTAATGTGTCCTCACCGTCCCGAGTGTTACTGTGTCCTCTCTGTCCTTAGTGTTACTGCATCCTCACCGTCCTGAGTGTTAATGTGTCCTCACTGTCCTGAGTGTTACTGTGTCCTCACTGTTCTGAGTGTTACTGTGGTCATCACTCTCTGAGTGTTTACTGTGTCCTCACTCTCCTGAGTGTTGCTGTGTCCTCACCGTCCTGAGTGTTACTGCGTCCTGTCTGTCCTGAGTGTTACTGTGTCCTCACCGTCCTGAGTGTTACTGTGTCCTCACTGTCAAGAGTGTTACTGTGTCCTCACCGTCCTGAGTGTAACTGTGTCCTCACTGTCCTGTGTGTTACTGTGTCCTCACCGTCCTGAGTGTTACTGTGTCCTCACTGTCAAGAGTGTTACTGTGTCCTCACCGTCCTGAGTGTTACTGTGTCCTCACTGTCAAGAGTGTTACTGTGTCCTCACCGACCTTAGAGTTACTGTGTCCTCACGACCTTAGAGTTACTGTGTCCTCACCGTCCTGAGTGTTACTGTGTACTCACCGTCATGAGTGTTACTGAGTATTCACTGTCCTGAGTGTTACTGTGTCCTCTCTGTCCTTAGTGTTACTGTGTCCTCACTGTCCAGAGTGTTACTGTATCCTCACTGTCCTGAGTGTTACTGTGTCCTCACCGTCCTGAGTGTTACTGTGTCCTCACTGGCCTGAGTGTTAATGTGTCCTCACTGTCCTGAGTGTTACTGTGTCCTCTCTGTCCTTAGTGTTACTGCATCCTCACCGTCCTGAGTGTTAATGTGTCCTCACTGTCCTGAGTGTTACTGTGTCCTCACTGTTCTGAGTGTTACTGTGTCATCACTCTCTGGAGTGTTACTGTGTCCTCACTCTCCTGAGTGTTGCTGTGTCCTCACCGTCCTGAGTGTTACTGCGTCCTGTCTGTCCTGAGTGTTACTGTGTCCTCACCGTCCTGAGTGTTACTGTGTCCTCACTGTCAAGAGTGTTACTGTGTCCTCACCGTCCTGAGTGTAACTGTGTCCTCACTGTCCTGTGTGTTACTGTGTCCTCACCGTCCTGAGTGTTACTGTGTCCTCACTGTCAAGAGTGTTACTGTGTCCTCACCGTCCTGAGTGTTACTGTGTCCTCACTGTCAAGAGTGTTACTGTGTCCTCACCGACCTTAGAGTTACTGTGTCCTCACCGACCTTAGAGTTACTGTGTCCTCACCGTCCTGAGTGTTACTGTGTACTCACCGTCATGAGTGTTACTGAGTATTCACTGTCCTGAGTGTTACTGTGTCCTCTCTGTCCTTAGTGTTACTGTGTCCTCACTGTCCTGAGTGTTACTGTATCCTCACTGTCCTGAGTGTTACTGTGTCCTCACCGTCCTGAGTGTTACTGTGTCCTCACTGGCCTGAGTGTTAATGTGTCCTCACTGTCCTGAGTGTTACTGTGTCCTCACTGTCCTGAGTGTTACTGCAATCTCACTGTCCTGAGTGTTACTGTGTCCTCACTGTCCTGAGTGTTAATGTGTCCTCACCGTCCTGAGTGTTACTGTGTCCTCACTGTTCTGAGTGCTACTGAATCCTCACCGTCCTGAGTGTTAATCTGTTCTCATTGTCCTGAGTGTTTCTGTGTCCTCTCTGTCCTGAGTGTTACTGTGTCCTTTCTGTCCTGAGTGTTTCTGTGTCCTCACTGTTCTGAGTGTTACTGTGTCCTCACTGTCTTTAGTATAACTCTGTCCTCACTGTCCTGAGTGTTACTCTGTCCTCACTGTCCTAAGTGTTACTGTGTCCTCACTGTTCTGAGTGTTACTGTGTCCTCACCGTGCAGAGTGTGACTGTGTCCTCACTGTCCTGACTGTTACTCTGTCCTCACTGTCCTGAGTGTTGCTCTGTCCTCACTGTCCTGATTGTTACTGTATCCTCACTGTCCTGAATGTTACTGTGTTCTCACTGTCCTGAGTGTTACTGTGTCCTCACTGTCTTGCGTGTTACTGTGTCCTCACTGTCCTGAGTGTTACTCTTTCCTCACTGTCCTGAGTGTTACTGTGTCCTCACTGTCTTGCGTGTTACTGTGTCCTCACTGTCCTGAGTGTTACTCTTTCCTCACTGTCCTGAGTGTTACTGTGTCCACACCGTCCTGAGTGTTACTGTGTCCTCCCTGTCCTGAGTGTTACTGTGTCCTCACTGTCCTGAGTGTTACTGTGTCCTCATTGTCCTGAGTGTGACTGTGTCCTCATTGTCCTGAGTGTTACTGTGACCTCACTGTCCTGAGTGTTAGTTAGTCCTCACTCTCCTGAGTGTTACTGTGTCCTCACTCTCCTTAGTGTTACTGTGTCCTCACTGTCCTGAGTGTCAGTTAGTCCTCACTCTCCTGAGTGTTACTGTGTCCTCACTCTTCTGAGTGTTACTGTGTCCTCACTGTCCTGAGTGTTACTGTGTCCTCACTCTTCTGAGTGTTACTGTGTCCTCACTGTCCGGAATGTTACTGTGTCCTTACTCTCCTGAGTGTTACTGTGTCCTCACTCTCGTGAGTGTTACTGTGTCCTCACTCTCGTGAGTGTTACTGTGTCCTCACCGTCCTGAGTGTTACTGTGTCCTCACTGTCCTGAGTGTTACTATGTCCTCACCGTCCTGAGTGTTACTGTGTCCTCACCGTCCTGAGTGTTACTGTGTCCTCACCGTCCTGAATGCTACTGTGTCCTCACTCTTCCGAGTGTTACTGTGTCCTCACTCTCCTGAGTGTTGCTGTGTCCTCACTGTCCTGATTGTTACTGTGTCCTCACTGTCCTGAGTGTTACTGTGTCCTCACTGTCCTGATTGTTACTGTGTCCTCTCCGTCCTGAGTGTTACTGTGTCCTCACCGTCCTGAGTGTTACTGTGTCCTGACTTTCCTGAGTGTTACTGTGTCCTCACTGTCCTGAGTGTTACTGTGTCTTCACCGTCCTGAGTGTTACTGTATTCTCACCGTTCTGAGTGTTACTGTGTCCTCACTGTCCTGAGTGTTACTGTGTCCTCACTGTCCTGAGTGTTACTGTGTCTTCACCGTCCTGAGTGTTACTGTGTCCTCAACGTCCTGAGTGTTACTGTGTCCTCACTGTCCTGAGTGCTACTTTGTCCTCACTGTCCTGAGTGTTACTGTGCCCTCACCGTCCTGAGTGTTACTGTGTCCTCACTGTCCTGAGTGTTACTGTGTCCTCACTGTCCTGAGTGCTACTGTGTCCTCACTGTCCTGAGTGTTACTGTGTCCTCACCGTCCTGAGTGTTACTGTGTCCTCACTGTCCTGAGTGTTACTGTGTCCTCACCGTGCTGAGTGTTACTGTGTCCTCACCGTCCTGAGTGTTACTGTGTCCTCACCGTGCTGAGTGTTACTGTGTCCTCACTGTCCTGAGTGTTACTGTGTCCTCACCGTGCTGAGTGTTACTGTGTCCTCACCGTCCTGAGCGTCTCAGCTCGAGTAACCTTTACTACCATACTTAACGAATTAGCTGATGACCTACACTGACACATGAAGTGTTTTTCTCACGTACACTCTGTACCTCACGTACACTCTGTACCTCACGTACACTCTGTACCTCAAGTTCACTCTGTACCTCACGTACACTCTGTACCTCACATACACTCTGTACCTCAAGTTCACTCTGTACCTCACGTACATTGTGTGCCTCACGTACACTCTGTACCTCACGTGCACTCTGTGTCCTCACGTACACTCTTTATCTCACGTTCACTATGTAATTCACGTACACTCTGTACCTCTCGTACACTCTTTACCTCATGTGCACTATGTACCTCACGTACATTGTGTGCCTTACGTACACTGTTCCTCACGTGCACTGTGTACCTCACGTGCACTCTTTATCTCACGTACACTCTTTATCTCGCGTACACTCTGTAATTCACGTACACTCTGTACCTCACGTACACTCTTTACTTTACGTACACTCTGTACCTCACATACACTCTGTACCTCACGTACACTCTGTACCTCACGTACACTTTGTACCTCACATACACTCTGTACCTCACATACACTCTGTACCTCACGTACACTCTGTACCTCACGTACACTTTGTACCTCACATACACTCTTTACCTCACATACACTCTGTACCTCACGTTCACTCTGTACATCACTTACACTCTGTACCTCACGTACACTCTGTACCTCACGTACACTCTGTACCTCACATACACTCTGTACCTCACGTACTCTCTGTACCTCACGTACACTCTGTACCTCACGTACACTCTGTACCTCACGTACACTCTGTACCTCACGTACACTCTGTACCTCACGTACACTCTCTACCTCACATACGCTCTCTACCTCACATACACTCTCTACCTCACATACACTCTCTATCTCACGTTCACTCTGTACCTCAGGTACACTCTGTACATCACTTACACTCTGTACCTTACGTACACTCTGTACCTCACGTACACTCTGTACCTCACGTACACTCTTTACCTCACGTACACTCTGTACATCACTTACACTCTGTACCTCACGTACACTCTGTACCTCACGTACACTCTGTACCTCACGTACACTCTGTACCTCACGTACTCTGTACCTCACGTACACTCTGTACCTCACGTACACTCTGTACCTCACGTACACTGTGTACCTCACGTACTCTCTGTACCTCACGTACACTCTGTACCTCACGTACTCTGTACCTCACGTACACTCTGTACCTCACGTACACTCTGTACCTCACGTACACTCTGTACCTCACGTACACTCTGTACCTCACGTACTCTTTACCTCACGTACACTCTGTACCTCACGTACTCTTTACCTCACGTACACTCTGTACCTCACGTACTCTTTACCTCACGTACACTCTGTATCTCACGTACACTTTGTACCTCACGTACTCTCTGTACCTCACGTACACTCTGTATCTCACGTACACTCTGTACCTCACGTACACGCTGTACGTCATGTAGTGTTGTACCTCGTGTACAGTGTCGCACTTCTGTGTACCTGAGTCGGTGAGGAAGCAGTAAGTAGGTGAACAAGTGATGAGTTAGTAGCTACAAATTTGGTAAGTAAGAAAGCAGGTAAGTAATTAGGTAAGATAGCAGGTAAACAAATAAATAATTAAGTTTATTTAGGTACAGGTACACATAAGTACACAAGTTTAGGTGACAACAATTATCCTACACAGTAATATATGTACTAATTACCCACCAGGACAACACAGGAAAAAGGTCAGACAAAGTGACTTATTTCCATCGGCTGCCACATATTATCCGCCGCCAACATTATTGGCGCCACGACTTGTGACACTAGACACAAAGGATAACAATGTTCGTCCTCTCAACAGTCTACTACATGGAGTTTAAACACACCATGCGTAATAAAACGGCAATAAAATATGATAGTCCATCCCCCTTTTTTTAGTGTCGGTTTTTGTTTTTTGTTCCGTTTTCAGTGATGCGGCGGCACTGGCGGCCATGACAGTGGCAGAGTTGGCCACCCACCCACCTCCGCCGAAATGTGTTTTTCTGTTTTTTTCTGGCCGCTACAAGCGCTCTCGGGCACACTGCTAGCAATACGACACTCTTCACTTGTCTATTGGTGTTGCATACTCCTCTCGTTATTCACAATTACTGTCAGAGTCATAATCTTGTCTTTTACTGAAGCCTCAAGAGTAAACAGCTTGGGGTACGAGAGTGGGTTGGTGGGTGCGTTGTGGGTTCTGGTGGGGGCGTGGTAGGTTCGGGTGGGGGACTGGTGGGGGAGGGTGGGTGGGGGCGGCTTAAGTTGACATGATAGTGGACACGGATCATGGGACACCCAACATTCTTCCCCAACACACAACACTAAGCTGGCTGCCTCAGTTGTGGTCACCCTCGTACATTATAACTAACTTTCACTGCAATCAGATCATACATGAATATTAACATATATGAATATTAACATGAGGAAAAGACCCGGGCCTGGAGAGTACCAGCAAATCAAGAATATTAACATAAGTTAGTAAGTTTATTCAGGTATACACAAATACAGTTACATAGATTATCATACATAGCAGCATATGTGTAGAGAACCTAGGATAACCCAAAAAAGTCAGACAGAGTGACTTATTTCCATTGGGGTCCTTTTAATACCTTATTAATATACTATAAAGGATATAATATCTTATCATACTATAAAGGATATATACTAGGAATAAGGTAAAGTGAGTTATTTATATTTACATGTATGTTAGCTACAAAAAAAAATCATTCTCCTCCCTTTCTGTCGCTACATTCATTAGGTACCTTTTGACTCTCGTCTTGAACTGGTTCATGCTATGACTGGCTTTGACATGTACAGGCAGTCTTTTCCATTCCTTTATTGGTGTACAATAAAAGGTGTTTGAAGCCTGGCCACTGACTGTGGGTACTACAAAGTTGTGCTCTCTCCCCCCTAGTACTATGATTACTTCGGTTCTCAGCCTTGACAAAATTAGCAGCATATCCAATTGTTGTAATTCATCCTGGCCTACATGTTCTCTTGGACCCAGGTCCAGGATGAATCTTACTGAAGTGATGGGTTCCCCATTACACCAGACATTAAAATTATTTACCCTTCTCAGTTTATGTTTCGTGCCAAATAGTATGGCTTCAGTTTTCCCGAGGTGTAACGATAGTTTGTTGTCTACTAACCATTTGCTGCAGGACTCCAGTTCTAATGTTATTACATCAGCTATATCTTGTGGATTTGTACCTGACACTAACAGAGCACCGTCATCTGCATACAGTAGGAGTTTGCAATTGACACTGATAGGCATATCATTTACATTACATAGCATAAGAATAATAAGGGATCCAGAATACTACCTTGGGGAACTCCACATGCTATCGGCAGGGGTTCTGATTGTTTTTTTATTTTGACAATTTGTTTCCTATTGCTAAGATAGGATTTAAACCAGTCTATGGAACCTATGCCGATAGCTTGAAGTTTCTTACATAGTATATTGTGGTTGACAGTATCGAAGGTCTTTTGCAAGTCTAAGGTTACCATACCTATGAGGTTCCCTATCGACATTTCAGTTCTCATGTAATCCATCAGATTAATTAGGGAGGTGTCGGTTGAGTAAGATCTCCTAAAGCCTGATTGGTAACTATGAAGAATGTTGTTGCAGTTAAGATAAATGTAGATAAATGCAAGGTTCTGAAGCTCGGGAGTGTCCATAACCCTAGGGGACTCTCATACTTGATGTCCTCAATGTTTGAGCTGCCCAGGGTGAACACAAGGTCCAATCTTGTGGTTCACCCTCCCTCTACCTGGAGTTTACCTGGAGTTTTACCTGGAGAGGTTCCCGGGGGGTCAACGCCCCCGCGGCCGGTCTGTGCCCCGGCCTCCTGGTGGATCAGAGCCTGATCAACCAGGCTGTTGCTGCTGGCTGCACGCAAACCAACATACGAGCCACAGCCCGGCTGATCAGGAACTACTTTAGGTGTTGTCCAGTCCCCGCTTGAAGATGCCAGGGGTTGTTGTAATCCCCCTTATGTGTGCGGAGGCAGTTGAACAGTCTCGGGCCCCTGACACTTTTTGTTGGTCTTTAAAAGTGCTAGTGAACCCTGCTTTTCATTGGGGGGGAAATGGTGCATGTCTGCAAGTTTTTTGTTTCTTTTGTGAGTGATTTTCGTGTGCAAGTTCGGTACTAGCCCCTCTAGGATTTTCCAGGTGTTAAATATTTTCTTCCCCCCTGCGTTAGGGAATACAGGTTTGGAAACCCCTCAAGCGCCCCCCGAAATTGGGGTTTTATCTCCGTTATGCGCCCCGTGAAAGTTCCCCTTACATTTTCTAGGTGGGAAATTTCCCGCCTTAAAGGGGTGCTGTTAGTTTTTGCAGCAATTTTCCCACCCTGATAGAAAAAGTGCCTAAGAGTGTCATCAGGGGTTTGGCCTCCCTATTTTGAAGGTTCTTTTACCCATCTGTTTTTTCTAGCCATGCGATTGAAAAATTTTTTATGGCCCTTGAAGGTGAGATCCCCCCGCATGATCCCCCCAGGTCTTTAGTTGGTGTTTCGTTCTATTTGGGGGCCAGAATTTTTTTTTGTCTCGATGAAGTTTTAAATTTCCCTATGTTTCCCAATCTGAGTAATTGAAATTTCTCATCGTTGAACTTCATTTTTTTTCTGCAGCCCACTGAAAGATTTGGTTTATGCCCCCTGGAGCCTTGCAGTGTCTGAATGGAAAACCTGTCATGCAGATTCGGGTGTCTCTGCAAAGGAAGACAGGGGCTGTGGCTGACATCCTTTTCTATGCGGAATGAGGAGAGGAACAAAATGGGGGCGAGTACTGGCCTGTGGAACCCGGTTTTTTTCCTAGCTGCCCGGACTTTACTCGTTACGACTACTCTTTTGTTCTGTTTTTGAGGAAATTTTAGATCCATCGACCGACTTTTCTGGTTTTTCCTTTAGCACGATTTTGTGCGCTATTACGCCCTGGCACACTTGTCGAAGGCTTTTGCAAAGTCTGTATATTTCATCTGCATTCTTTTTGTCTTTTTTAGTGCATTTGGACCGCTAGTGATCCCAATAGTTGAGACAGAAAGGAGCGACCCGTTCTAAACCCTGTTCCCTGGGTTGTGTAAAGTGGGTTTCTGAGGGGGTGATTTGCTTTTTTAGGACCCTTTTCAAAGTTTTTTTTTTGATATGGGGTGTTAGTGTATTGGTCTGTATTCTTTGTGTTGCTTTACTGCCCCCCCTTTTTGGGTGGGGCTATGTCTGTTGTTTTTTTAACTGTGGGACACCCCCGTGTCCTGCTCCCTTCCTAGGATGGAAAAGGCTCGTGATAGGGGCTTCTTTCGTTCTTGATGCCAGAGTTCCACGAGGGCCCTGGGGCAGAGTGGGTTTTGGGTGTCATTTACGCCCGTTAGAAGTCATTTGGCGTCGGTAAATCGGGGTAGGTTGTGTTAAAACAATTTTGTGGCTCTCTCATAAAAAATTCTTTTTTCTTCGGACTTCGTTGGTTTGCGGCTTCAAAAACTGGTTTATACTGGGCTTGGTAGCTCACTCATTTTTCCCTTTCTGTTCTGTGTAGGCCCATCTTGTTTAAGTAGGGGCCCCAATATGGACGTTGTTCTCGTTTTTTTTTTGGAAAAGGAGAAGAAAAACTTTGGGTTTTTTTGGGTTTCATTTAGGGCTTTTAGTTCTTCCCCCCGATTCCCGATCCTAAAGGATTTTTTTACTTAAGTTTGATGCTTGCTATTTCTCTGACCGTGTCTCCTCGCATTTTTAGATTATTGCCCTTTTAGCCGGTTTTTCTTTTCCCTCGCTGGAAAGGGGGCGCCTGTCTCTTTCTATTTTACATCTACTCCTCCTTTTTCTTAGAGGAATAAGCCTTGTGCAAACATCGAGTGCCACCGAGTTAATCTGTTCTAGGCATAAGTTGGGGTCTGTGTTGCTTAGTATATCTTCCCAGCTTATATCGGTTAGGAATTGTTTTACTTGGTCCCACTTTTTGTTTTTGTTATTGAAGTTGAATTTGGTGAATGCTCCCTCGTGACTAGTCTCATTATGTCGGTCTGGGGCTCCACGCATACATGTCTGAACCTCAATTATGTTGTGATCTGAGTATATGTTTTTGATAGGGTGACAATTCTTATCAGATCATCATTGTTAGTGAAGATGAGGTCTAGTGTATTCTCCAGTCTAGTAGGCTCTATTATTTGCTGGTTTAAATTGAATTTTGTGCAGAGATTTAAAAGCTCGTGTGAGTGTGAGTTTTCATCAGAGCTGCCTCCTGGTGTTATTACTGCAACAATATTATTTGCTATATTCCTCCATTTTAGGTGCCTTAAGTTGAAATCCCCCAGGAGCAAGATGTTGGGTGCAGGAGCTGGAAGGTTTTCCAGACAGTGGTCAATTTTTAACAGCTGTTCCTGGAATTGCTGGGATGTTGCATCCGGAGGCTTGTAGACTACCACAATGACTAGGTTTTGGTTCTCGACCTTTACTGCTAAAACTTCCACTACATCATTTGAGGCATTAAGCAGTTCTGTGCAAACAAGTGACTCTGCAATGTACAGGCCAACCCCCCCTCCCCTTTTGCCTGTTCACTCTGTCACATCTGTATAGGTTGTAACCTGGGATCCATATTTCGTTGTCCAAGTGATCCTTTATGTGGGTCTCAGTGAAAGCCACGAACATTGCCTTTGCCTCTGCAAGCAGTCCATGGATGAAAGGTATTTTGTTGTTTGTTTCTGGCTTTAGACCCTGTATATTTGCAAAGAAGAATGTTATCGGACTGGTGGTATTGTTGGTACTGGGGGGATTTTTTTCCGGCATTAGTATCTGTATCTGTTGGTTTGGAGTGGAGGCCATCGACTGTGGTTCCACTCCAGGAATGACTGGATTTGGTGTACGATTTCTGCCATTTCCTGCCAGTTTTTTTTCCTTCCTGGCACTAAAAAACCTCTCCCTCTTGAGTGGCTGTGGCTACCCCGGTTTTTCCCATGGCCTGGATGTTTTGTATCTTTTTGTCCCCTTTAGATGGTATGCCTGGGAATTTAAGTTATAGCATAGTCTTTCCTGTACTGAAGAGGTACACAGTTCAGGGTGAAAAAGCTTACAGGAAGGGAGTTTGCATTTTCCTGTTGTCATATGGGCATGGCATTTTCTAGGGTGGTCATAGTTGCACGTCCCATCTGTTTTTCCAGATTTCCCATGCCAGCAGATACCAAGTGCATAGTATGTGCACAGGCTTGGTTTCCGTTTGCCTTTGGGGTTTCTGTGACTGTATTCCCTGTTGGGCATGTTTCCCTGTCTTACTTCTAACCTCCCAGCACCAACAATGGAGCTCCCACCATTTGTTTTTTGGTAATATATCCTCACTATTGCTAGTGGAGCCCCTCTTGTTTGCTATTTCCTGCGGTATTTCTAGTTTGCAATATTGGTTTTATCTTATCTTTGATACACTTGTTTCCCTACTATTGGCTCCTGTCCCCTATGAGGTCATTTATATGTATTCCTTCCCTGCGTATAGTTTCCCGACTACCTGGACAAAATCTCCAGCTTCACCTTTTCTGTCTCCCGGACAGCACTCCAGCTTCACCATACTGTCTCCCAGGACAGCACCTCCAGCTTCAACCTTTATTTTCCTCCCAGGACAGCACCTCCAGCTTCACCATTACTGTCCCCAGGACAGCACCCCAGCTTCACCATTACTGTCTCCCAGGACAGCACTATCACCCCCACATTTACTGACTACCAGGACTTCATCTCCAGCCTTACAGTTTCTGACTACATGGCCCAATATCAAGGGCAGTACCATTCAGCACGACTTTTTATGTTCCATCTGTTGTAGAAAGCTTCCAGGTTGTCTATGAAAGCAGCTTTGATGTTGTCCTCTTTTAATACCCTTGTGATTTTAGCCCACAGATTTATCTCATTGGGCATACCCAAAAAACATTTCCCTTTTTTAACACTGCTTGTAGCTAGTTCTTGGATTCTGCACAAGGGCGTGACACCAATTTCCACCAAATGACAATTTTTCCATGTGGAAGCCCGTTTGTTTGACTGACCACAGATACACCCAGCTCATAATGATTTGAATGGTTGATTTACTGCAATTTACTAGCAACCTCTTGAATATTCTATTAATAACCTCTTTAATGAAGCCTAGCTATTTGTATTTTGTTTAACTGTTTTTGTATATTGGACAGCTTACCGTGCACGTTCCTGATATATATTTAATGTTTGTGTTTACAAGGGCGCCTACAACCCCATCCGTTTACAGTCTGCTTTATTGTCCAACGAAACCGTTTGAAACCAGCAAGGGTTTTGGGGACCAGTAAAGGGGTTCGGACCAGTCAAGGGTTCGGACCAGTCAAGGATTCGGACCAGTCAAGGGTTCGGACCAGTCAAGGGTTCGGACCAGTCAAGGGTTCGGACCAGTCGATCTGATCTGATCAGTGGGTCGCTTATTTAAAACATACTGGTCGGTGAATTTGGGCTAACACATGAAGGATCTACTGGAAATTATCACCCGATTATAGTGATTTGATTGATACAGAAGTAAAATTTGGTTTTGAAAAAACCCGGTGATTTCTGGCAGCTCCTACAATGACGACGGTCGACCTCAACCCTTGTATTCATTCCGCTGTATCTAGATTTCTATTTTTTTTTCCGTCTCCACTACAATAAATGCTATATTATCACTATAGTTGACGGGTGGAAATTTTGGAGGAAGGACGCTTTTTTTTGTAGTAATATTGCTTTTGGTTGTGTATATTGCACCGCTGGTAACTACAGGGTTTTATGAAAATTCACAGTATACGTCTGGGATTTTAAGAAAAAAGAAACTAATGAAAGTACTCCCTCCACTAATACCAAATAATACTGGTTAGTTGCTACTACAAACACTGTATTCTGCTATTCACTGGTATCACTAGATTATATTCGAGTACACTAGCAAGCCAGGAAGATTATTAAAAACAGCTGACCTGTGGTAAGTTTCTGGCGACTTCTGACACCAGCCTCTATAGGCTTATCACTGCATTTACAAATTCACCTGTTTTCAAATGACACTTTAGCCTTTATCAACAATATACTAGGGAGCCACTGTAGTATACACTATACACCATGTATACTCAATATTATCAGGGAGACTTTCTTTCCTCTGACACGAAAAGTTCAATTATTATTATTTTTTTTTTCACACGGGACACAGGCCTATGATTCCCCTCTGGCAGTAAATTCTGCTAGGTAGTGCACACTAATTCTGGTAGTGTCCTTAACATGTTGGTGCATGAGGTTTTCCAGCACCACGTCCAACATCCTGGCTCTCCATGTTTCGGGACCCCCATGTGGCTCCAGGTTTTCCCAGTCGATCTCCCTGTGTGTGTGTGTGTGTGTGTGTTTTGTGTGTGTGGTGTGTGTGTGTGTGTGTGTGTGTGTGTGTGTGTGTGTGTGTGTGTGTGTGTGGCCGCGCGCGCGAAAAAAATTTTCAGGAACCTCCCGGGGAAGTGAGAACTTGGTAAGTTCTGAACGTAGGTTCCATGGGTATATGGTTATTAAAGAAGGCCCGCCATTTACCCCCACACACTGCAGTGTTCCATCGTTCTTGTGTTCTTGTTCGTGTGTTCGTATGTTAAGTAGGTTCAAGTTGAATATTAAAGGTTGGGGGGAGAGGTGATTGGATGGAATCACATTGAGTAATTATTCTAATGGCAGATTTTTGTGTTGAAGAAGATGCCAATGAACATATACCGTAACTGAGGTAATGATAGATATAAAATAAGTAGAGAGTAAGTAATATTGACTGTAGTACACCTGGAGTCTACCTGAACGGTGTCTCGGGGGTCAGCGCCCCCTTGAGAGTAAGTAATGTTGACTGTAGTACACCTGGAGTCTACCAGGACGGTGTCCTGGGGTCAGCGCCCCCTTGAAAGTAAGTAATGTTGACTGTAGTACACCTGGAGTCTACCAGGACGGTGTCCCGGGGGTCAGCGCCCCCTTGAGAGTAAGTAATGTTGACTGAAGTACACCTGGAGTCTACCAGGACGGTGTCCCGGGGTCAGCGCCCCCTTGAGAGTAAGTAATGTTGACTGTAGTACACCTGGAGTCTACCAGGACGGTCTCCCGGGGGTCAGCGCCCCCTTGAGAGTAAGTAATGTTGACTGTAGTACACCTGGAGTCTACCAGGACGGTGTCCCGGGGGTCAGCGCCCCCTTGGTCCTTGATAAACTTACTCGGAACAGAACCTTCACTGCTTTAAAAGCTTTTCCCCCTCAACGGAGGTTCCTTGATGATCGCGATGGGTTCCTCTTCCTCTCCTGCTCCTCTTCCCTGCATCCAACCTGAATGCCTCTCATTCCCCGCAGGGTCTCTTTGACGCCCGCAGGTTTAGCGCTCCTGTGGACATAACAATACAGTAATAATAATAACAATAATAATAATTTAAAAATAATAATAATAATAATAATAATAATAATAAAAATAATAAAAATAAAAATAAAAATAATAATAATAATAATAAAAATAAAAATAATAATAATAATTAAAAAATAAAAATAATAAAAATAAAAAAAATAATAATAATAAATATAAAATAATAATAATAAATAATAATAATTAATAATAATTAATAATAATAATAATAAAAATTATAAGCTTGAGCAGCTTTCTGAGATACTCAGTTAGGTTAGGTTAGGTAAGGTTCGTCAGGAAACAGGACAAATGTTTCCTGACGCGGGTCTTAGTCAGATGATGACCCGCCTTTGGAGCTTTTGGTCATCTGACCGAGGCCTTCCGCTGGCTTACCGGTCCACCCCTATAAAAATTATGGTCATTTATAACTATTGTTATATAATAGAACACTAGATACTCAGTGAAGTGCGAGTTACAGTGTGTAAAAGATCGGTTTAAATTGTTGAGAGTGTTTGATCCATCGGGTCGTTAATGATGAAGTAATGGTGATCGCTGGGCGGTGTTTGCTGGTACCTTCAGGTTGATGGGTTGATACTGCCTGGTGGTACCTTCATGTTGATACTGCCTGGTGGTACCTTCAGGTTGATACTGCCTGGTGGTACCTTCAGGTTGATACTGCCTGGTGGTACCTTCAGGTTGATGGGTTGATACTACCTGGTGGTACCTTCATGTTGATACTGCCTGGTGGTACCTTCAGGTTGATACTGCCTGGTGGTACCTTCAGGCTGATACTGCCTGGTGGTACCTTCAGGTTGATACTGCCTGGTGGTACCTTCATGTTGATACTGCCTAGTGGTACTTCATGTTGATACTGCCTGGTGGTACCTTCATGTTGATACTGCCTGGTGGTACCTTCAGGTTGATACTGCCCCGGTGGTACCTTCATGTTGATACTGCTGATGGTACCTTCAGGTTGATACTGCCTGGTGGTACCCTTTAGGTTGATACTGCCTGGTGGTACCTTCAGGTTGATACTGCCTGGTGGTACCTTCAGGTTGATACTGCCTGGTGGTACCTTCATGTTGATACTGCCTGGTGGTACCTTCAGGTTGATACTGCCTGGTGGTACCTTCATGTTGATACTGCCTGATGGTACCTTCAGGTTGATACTGCCTGGTGGTACCTTCAGGTTGATACTGCCTGGTGGTACCTTCAGGTTGATGGGTTGATGCTGCCTGGTGGTACTTTCAGGTTGATGGGTTGATGCTGCCTGGTAGTATCTTCATGTTGATACTGCCTGGTGGTACCTTCAGGTTGATACTGCCTGGTGGTACCTTCAGGTTGATACTGCCTGGTGGTACCTTCATGTTGATACTTCCTGGTGGTACCTTCAGGTTGATACTGCCTGGTGGTACCTTCATGTTAATACTGCCTGATGGTACCTTCAGGTTGATACTGCCTGGTGGTACCTTCAGGTTGATACTGCCTGGTGGTACCTTCAGGTTGATGGGTTGATGCTGCCTGGTGGTACTTTCAGGTTGATGGGTTGATGCTGCTGGTAGTATCTTCATGGTTTATACTGCCTGGGGGGTTTCCTTTAGGTTGATACTGCCTGGTGGTACCTTCAGGTTGATGCTGCCTGGTGGTACCTTCAGGTTGATGCTGCCTGGTGGTACCTTCAGGTTGATGCTGCCTGGTGGTACCTTCAGGTTGATGGGTTGACACTGCCTGGTGGTACCTTCGGGTTGATGCTGCCTTGTGGTACCTTCAGGTTGATGGGTTGATGCTGCCTGGTGGTACCTTTAGGTTGAAGGGTTGATGCTGCCTGGTGGTAACTTCAGTTTGACGCTGCCTGGTGGTAACTTAGGTTGATGGGTTGACGCTGCCTGGTGGTACCTTCAGGTTGATGCTGCCTGGTGGTACCTTCGGTTGACCACTGCCTGGTGGTACCCTTTAGGTTGATGCTGCCTGGTGGCACCTTCAGGTTGATGCTGCCTGGTGGTACCTTCAGGTTGATGCTGCCTGGTGGTACCTTCAGGTTGATGGATTGACACTGCCTGGTGGTACCTTCGGGTTGATGCTGCCTTGTGGTACCTTCAGGTTGATGGGTTGACGCTGCCTGGTGGTACCTTTAGGTTGATGGGTTGATGCTGCCTGGTGGTAACTTCAGTTTGACGCTGCCTGGTGGTACCTTCAGGTTGATGCTGCCTGGTGGTACCTTCAGATTGATGCTGCCTGGTGGTACCTTCAGGTTGATAGGTTGACACTGCCTGGTGGTACCTTCAGGCTGATACTGCCTGGTGGTACCTTCATGTTGATACTGCCTGGTGGTACCTTCAGGTTGATACTGCCTGATGGTACCTTCAGGTTGATACTGCCTGGTGGTACCTTCAGGTTGATGGGTTGATGATGCCTGGTGGTACTTTCAGGTTGATGGGTTGATGCTGCCTGGTAGTATCTTCATGTTGATACTGCATGGTGGTACCTTCAGGTTGATACTGCCTGGTGGTACCTTCAGGTTGATACTGCCTGGTGGTACCTTCAGGTTGATACTGCCTGGTGGTACCTTCAGGTTGATACTGCCTGGTGGTACCTTCAGGTTGATACTGCCTGGCGGTACCTTCAGGTTGATGCTGCCTGGCGGTACCTTCAGGTTGATGCTGCCTGGTGGTACCTTCAGGTTGATGCTGCCTGGTGGTACCTTCAGGTTGATGCTGCCTGGTGGTACCTTCAGGTTGATGGGTTGACACTGCCTGGTGGTACCTTCGGGTTGATGCTGCCTTGTGGTATCTTCAGGTTGATGGGTTGATGCTGCCTGGTGGTACCTTTAGGTTGATGGGTTGATGCTGCCTGGTGGTAACTTCAGTTTGACGCTGCCTGGTGGTACCTTAGGTTGATGGGTTGATGCTGCCTGGTGGTACCTTCAGGTTGATGCTGCCTGGTGGTACCTTCAGGTTGATGCTGCCTGGTGGTACCTTCAGGTTGATGCTGCCAGGTGGTACCTTCAGGTTGACGCTGCCTGGTGGTACCTTTAGGTTGATGGGTTGACACTGCCTTGTGGTACCTTCAGGTTGTTGCTGCCTGGTGGTACCTTCAGATTGATGCTGCCTGGTGGTACCTTCAGTTTCATGGGTTGACGCTGCTGGCCTCTTTAAGGATGCTCCTTGGGGTGGTAAAGATCCTCGTGGTCTGAGGAACTGGACCTTCTGGTCTTCTTCCTCCGACCAAACCTAATTACCTTCTTCCTTTCCAATCCCTCTCCTGTCCTCCCTTTCCTACTTTTGGCCTTCGGGGTTTTCTCCTCTGAAATTCTAGTTCCTAGGCTGGAGGATGGGTATCGTTGTCTGTCCCATTCCGTTAAGGTCCTTGTTGGTGGTTTAGTTTGCCATGGAATCTGGATCATCAGAGGATGTTCCAGTCCCTTCCCAGTTTCCCGGGGTGGCTTGTGATGTCTTTTGGGTGATGGGTGTATGTTTTGAGGCTACCTGTTGGATTCCGGGAGGTGGTAGCTGATGGAGGTATGCCTTGTGGTGGTTTTTTTTACCGCCCTCTCTTTCGTCCCCCGAGGTGGCTCAGTGGATGTGAGGTTGCTATTCTGGATTGCCTGTTGATTGGCATGAAAGGTAGGGTATGGCATAGGTTCCATGCCTCATCTGCGCTACTGGCTGGACAGAGGTCCTCTTGGGAGTTGGGGGGATTTGCAGCCCTCTCATTCCTAGGCACTACCCCCTCCACGGCCCCCCCCCATGGAGTCCCAAGTCCATAATACTTATCCTCCTGGACCGCTTCCTGCTGCGGCTCCCTCTTCTGACCCTGCTTCATTATCGGACCATTCTTTGGAACGTTCTAACTTCCCAGTACCTTCTGCGAGTAACATTTTGTTACTCGCCCCCTGTTACCGGAGTTCTGCCTAACTCCTTTGATACGTCTGACCTCCACACGACTTTGACAATGCCTCCCGCTTATCCCTCTACAGTGCCATGATTTTCAGATTGCCAGCCCATCTCAGGAGGAACCACCTCTGGTCATGCACCTAAACGACCATGACCACTAACAGATGACACTTTCGATTACTTCTCGCTCTTCCCAGAAATGACTAGCACAACACTCACTCCTTTCACACACTACATGGACTAAGTTCTTCGCTCTGCCTGTTTTTCTGATCATAGTATCAGCAAGGCACTCCTGCCCCTGTTGGTCAAAATATTTTTTTTGTGCTCTTAAGAGTGATGCACGCATCATCATGATGCAAAATGCTGACCAGGATCACAATCTGTCCATTCTTACCTCCACAGACGATATTCCTTTCACGATTCGAAAACATGTTTCTCTGAATTCTTGCAGTTGTACCATAGTTCTGCCTCATACCATTGTTCAATGATTTCCGGACACGTGATGCTGACTTTCTGGAGCAACTTGAGCTCCAAGACTCCCAATTCTCAAAGAGGACATTTATGTACTGCCTGCCCGCAGGCAGAGACGTTTCTCTTGCAATGTAGCTCGCTTAAATTTTGACTGCCGAGAACTTATGCTCTCAGTTTATATTGTGGAAAGCCATTTATAAGTTCGGGAGTTGATCCCTACACTACAACAGTGGATAAATTGCTGGCCTTTGGCCACCCAGCGAAATATTGCAGGCCACGGCAGAATGCCCAGGCTGTAGTGCTGCGGACCATACCAATACATCCTGCAGTCTACCTCCCTCTCGTCTTAATTGTAATGAGACTTACCTGGCTTATTCACGCTGTTGCCAAGTTTACTTAAAAGAACGAGAAATCAGCTGTCTGAGAGAAAAAAGGTTTTACTTATGCCATGGCAGACTCTCATCCCCACCTTCAAGGGAGACTTCCTTGACTTTCTTATTTCTAGAGTTACTAAGCAACCTTCAACCTCGGTGGTACCTACTTCCACGATCTACTCTGTTGTCACAACTTCCACATTCACCTCGGTTTCTAACTCTTTTGCAGCCCTGAAATCCGAGATTCCTACCTCGTTGCCTTAATCTGTCCTTGAGTCTTCATCTTGAATGTATCTATGTCTACAAGACCTCCCACCACTACACCTTCGCTTCTCTCCTCCAGTCACTTATCCTTTCCAATATTTTTTTTTCTTTCCAGTCTCTGTGCCTAGTACTTTACCTCTTATTGTTTCTGTTACGGGTGTGGAGGTTCATTCTCCCCCTCGTACAGTTTCCCTCCTCTCCTGTCCCCTCCCAAGTTTCTTCCTCTCCTGCCCCTTCCAAGATTCTTCCTCTCCTGTCCCCTTCCAAGTTTATTCCTCTCCTGTCCCTCCCAAGTTTCTGCCTCTCCTGTCCTGAAATGCAACTTCCACCCCAGTCCCACCCTGGGGTCGACAAAGCACCCGGCGATGCCATATTGTCTGTTCCCTCAAGTAGAGACTCGGCGAGGAGAAAAGTAGGAGAAAATAGAGAACAAATAACAAGATATTACTAGAAAATGAGAGAATAGAAGGTAGCCCTCTATTCTCTTGGAAGTATGCTGCCACCACCTGCGCTTTAAATAGTGGAAGAGATAAAAGTAACTATAGGCATAGGAGAAGAGGGGAAAACACGGAGTTTGGGCTAGAGCAGGAGAAAACCCAGTGAGAAATAATACAGGATAGTTGCAACAAGATAGCTGCAACGAGATAGGGGTCCTGATAAGTACTGGCTCTTAGGGTAGCTTGGTCTGAAACTTGAGCAGTAGGCACCTTATCAGGGGCTTGACTCTCCAAAGAAAATATCATCAATATGTTATTCAATTTAACCTCTGAAAACAAATGGACCTTATTTACATGGCTCAAAGGGGGAGGTAAAACATACTCAGAGAAAACCACTTACAATTTAATAAACACATTACAAGGGAATCTGAATTTGTTAGCACCAAAGAAAAAAAAAGAATTACTAGCAGCAAATATCTAACATTATAGAAGAACCGGCTGACTGATATTAGAAATACCTCCCTACATAGTTCCCAAGGAACTCCATTGCTTTACCATGCTGTCTGGGGTTACCTCCCTTGTTTTAAATGCCTTGATACATTCCTTCTTCAGACTGCTACTGAGATCTTTCTTAATCCCAGAATACCAGTCAAGACTGATCCTCCAGGGCAAGGGTTTTCAAGGTCTCTAGAAAACTGTCTCCTTTCCTCAGTATCTCTTCAGCCATCCATGAATTTCCATAATTTATTAGGCATCTCTGGGGGAAGGGTAGCCTTGTTGCTGCTAAACCTTGTTAGCAGCAGATACGTGTACATGGACAGTCAAAAAAACTTCTTAAGCAAGACAAAGGAGACGGGATAGATATTTTTAGATTTTGCCACCGAAGTGGCTAGTTTATTGTGCGCCCCATATTCATCCTGTGGACGGTAGCGCAAGAGCATATGGATACACAAAAGCCTAGGAACTAGGCCCCAAAAGGGTTAACAGGTGTACATATGGGTTTTTATTTATCTACATATCTAGAGTTCACTTATCTGTTACAAGCAAATTTAGGAAATTTGCTTAGTATATCTGGTATCTTATTTTCATTAATAAGATATCTTGAAAGGTCACATAGGTTATTATATTGTCTGTCTCTGTATTCCTCAGTAAGTGGACAATTAAGCACATAGTGTTCAAGACAGTGACCATATGCCTGATTACATAATTTACATTTAGTTTGATCATCATCTGTGTGTCTCCTAAACTGCCAGAAGTACTTGTAACCAAGCCTAAGCCTGGCCACTACAACATCAGTCTGTTTACATTGCAAGTTGCTCCATAAACATACTTATCTACGTTCATGTTATCATAGTGGGTTATAGGTCTACTCAGACTTCTGATTGCATTCCTATAACAATCATTTTCCTTATTTACTTCTCTCCTAATATTATTCCTAATGCTAGACACAGATATACCAAAGTTATATTCTACATTCTTCTTCTGGGTACTCTTCTTGGTTAGTTTAGTTTAATATGTTTATGCACCCCATACCCATCCTGTAGGCGGTAGTCAAAAGATTACAGAGGTACATAATTGGTCCAGGGACTGGACTCCAAAGTTTTGATAGCTGAGCAAGTTACAGAGGTAATGAACTCACAATTTACAAAGATAATGAACTCACAATTTACAAAGGAGGTAATGAACTCACAATTTACAAAGGTAATGAACTCCAGGTAGGTCTGGTAACAATCATGACAAGTTACAAAGGTATTTACAGATTACAGAGGTACGTAATGGGCCCAGGGACTGGGCCCCCAAAGTTTTGATAGCTGAACTAAGTACAAAGGTAATGAACTCCAGGTAGGTCTGGTAACAATCATGACAAGTTACAAAGGTATTTACAGATTACAGAGGTACGTAATGGGCCCAGGGACTGGGCCCCCAAAATTTTGATAGCTGAACTAAGTACAAAGGTAATGAACTCACAAGTTACAAAGGTAATGAATCCTGTAAGAACGGTTACTTACGTTTATACATGACTACAATCATTCTTCTTGGTTAGCATATCAACTTCATCATGAAGGAGTAATCCAGTGTGTGATGGGATCCATAGCAATTGTACATTAATCCCTTTGTCCCTGATTTTTGAGTATCTATACCTGGCTTCTCCAATGAGCATGTTGTTGGGGTCATTATATGACTCAAGAGCGGGAGTGGAGGCTAGTCTACAAATTTCTTCTCCTCGTGCTTCCCTCCATTGTTTGAACAGAATTCCCACTCGTGTATGCAAGCTCTTCCCAACACTCCTACAACAGGAGGTGAACTCACCTCTACAAACCTTATTTCTACTCAGACTAATTATTACACTGAATACTAATATTAGAGAAAAATAATCAGATAAAAAAATAACTTTATGCACTATGTTACAGATAACCAAGAATTCTCGTGAATACATATTGGAACCATCAATAATAGAACAACAACATGCGAGGATGATCACACTTCAAACACCTTTCATGAGTTGACTTACAGCTTTCAAAGTAATACTTTTTGCAAATCAACAACAGATGACCTGTTTATGCATCAATAATACTCCGACTATGTTTGCCGTTGCAGAGAGGAAAAGTATGGAAATGGTTTACAGTATAATTTACACAAATAGTAATTGTTACGTTGGTTTGTCCCTTATTACTTTGATAGTGGGTTTTCCATACATGTTCAGTGTGGGGTAGCTTTTTATTTAAGGGCCTTTACTGTCTAGGGTAAAAATTTTAATCGGGCTGATCATCCGGTGTCTGATTCCCTCCCACCCTCTTCACAGGTTAGTAAAATACACTATAAAAATATAACTTAATTTCAAAAATTACAAATAACAATTACGCCTCCCCTTTTAAAACAAAGTTACACACTTATTTTCCCCAATGGTGCCAAACTTTTTTTGCCTTCCCCCTTTCTGAAAACCCCTGGCTCCGGTTTTTGACACAAAAGTCATGGGAAGGGGGCCCAACTTAAAAAAAAACTCACCCCCGGAGCACAATAAACCCCAAAAAGAAAAAACCCAAACCCAAGTTGAAGGTCAAAGAAAAAAAGAGAAAAAAGGGGGAAGAAAGCCTACTAAGTTCCCCCAAAACAAAAGACGTTCCCCAAAACAATTTTTAGTTACCAAATTTTTAAATTAATTTTCTTTTACCCAAAAAAGAAATAAAAATTTCTTAAATACTTAAAAAATTTTTGTTTAATCTAAGAAAAAACCAAATATTTAAAAAAATCTTACCCAGCTCCCTAAACCCCCAAAAAATTTGATCAGTTTTTAAGACATTTAAACACCCCCCATAATAAAATTTTTAAATATTCCCAAGTACCTTTTAAAAAAAACATTTTCCAAAAGCCCCCAAAAAAAAACAAACCCCCCCCCCAACAGCTTCCAAAAAAGCTACCTTCCCCCAAAAGGAACGGTATAAAATATTTTTTAATCTAAAAACGAAAAAGAACAACCCCAGAAAATCATTACCCACAAAAACCCCCATTTACAATTTCAAAGTTCAAATTTTTTTGAAAAAACTTTTAACTATACCCAATCTAATGGAACATTTACCATTTTAGTTTTTTTTAAAAAACAAACACTTATGAAAAAGGGCACAAACATGGAAAGCCCACCAAAGGGCCCTGTGGTCTCTGGGGTAATCCAACCAACTTATTCCGGGGGGCACTTCCCCTTTAAAAAATAAAAAAAAAATTTTGTAAAAAAATTTTTTAAAAATTTATTTTTTTATTTTAAAAAATAGTTTAAATAATTTTTTTTAAAAGGTAATTTTTTTAAATTTTGGGTTTTAAAAGTTAAATTTTTAAAATGAAAAATTAAAAAAATTTTTTTTTATATAAAAAAAAAATTTTCCCCTTTAATTTTTTTTTTAAATTAAATTTTTTAAAAAATTTATACACCCCCTGACCCCGCCCCTTTTTGGTCTCTGACTCGACCCCTTTCACAGTCAATGGCTGGTAAGAGTACTCGGGGCTCGCCGAGAGTTCACCACTGCAAAAAACAAAAAA
The DNA here is from genome assembly GCF_026875155.1 of Cherax quadricarinatus. Lineage (NCBI taxonomy): Eukaryota > Metazoa > Arthropoda > Malacostraca > Decapoda > Parastacidae > Cherax > Cherax quadricarinatus. The sequence goes on along the minus strand of NC_069399.1, from coordinate 49,893,530 downwards.
GGTCAGCAAAAGAAAACCATGTACAAAGTATGCACCACATCTACATGAAAATCTAGAGAGAGCATCAGCAACCACATTCTCTACTTTTTATAATTTGGCCCCAAATTTAAAAAGGGTTTAGGAACAAAGCCCAAATTTAAATCTTTTTTTTAAAGCCACTATACACAGGAACAGATAAGACCCTGAGATATACAAATGCTGAATACCAGCCTCAAAAAGAAAATTTTTTTCCCCTTGGTAAAATTTTTTGCATTTAAATTTTAAAAGGGTTCTCACTGATAGAACAGTTCTAAACCTCCGCAGTGCAAAAACAAAAAACCCAAAACATCTTTTGCCCCCCAGGTTGGATACATAAAGTTTACACAAAACCACACTTCCATTCTCCAAAAATTTTTTAACACAAAAAAAACACTTTGATTACACCATTAAAAAGGACTGGCACACAGCCATGGAAATACTTTTCCCCCCATTTTTTTTATTTTTTTTTTAAAATGTTTGCACTCTAGTGTAAATACAACTTTCTAATCCGTAAACCTTATTTTGTTAAACGACTTTTGGTAGCAGTTTATGCCCAGGGTCCCATCACTTTGGGGGAACCATGAAGCATGGGAATGCCCACGACCTCACTAACTAGAATTTTGGGGGAAAAGAATTTCACTTTTCCTCATACCAATTTTTCATACAGATTTTCCCACACAAAAATTGTTGATTGGCCAGTTTCCCTTTAAACAATTTCTTCATGGATTTCAAACTTTTCCCCATTCTGACACCCCAAAAATTTTTATAAATTTCCAAGGGGCGACCCAACTCTCCCAACTTTTTTTCTCTTTAAAAAAACCAAGCATGCATTTCCCAAAATTTTTTACACACATGTTATTTCTTAAATACACTTTTGGGTATTTCATACAGATTTTTGTTTTGCACCCCTTTTACATTCCTTTAAAAACTTGGCCCTCTCGAATTTTTGACTTAACTTAAACCCTTAACCGGGTTACTGTGTACACTATACTCATTTTTTTTTCTTCTTGGGGGTGTGGGGTTTTATATCAACCCCGGGAATTTTCCCCCCCACAACATGTTCAGCAAAACAATTTCCTAAAGTTTTTTCACATAAATTGGGCTCCAGTACACACTTCCTTCCAGCCTCCAGAGAACATGGTCCACATTATGGTCCCCCATCACCGGTCTGGTTGAGGGCACTTTCACCGGTACCATCCACCTCAACGACCCAAAAACATGTCTGAAACGAAAAAAACCCGGGGGGACATCCATCCTCCCCAAGCCAATATTCAGAGTTTCCCGGGTGTTTCCCCCACTCGCAAATAAAAAGAAAGGATCCTTTCATCCCGTTTTAATTGCCCTATCCATAGGCTGCATCATTGTCTTGAGGTAGATTAATTTCTCTTTTTTCCCCTTGAGATGGAGAGGATACACAGTTGAACCGAGGCTCTACTTTTGGGTCCCTTCAAAACATTTCTAAAAATTTTAGATAAAGTTAGGCCCTTGACTTTTTGTGCTGCTTGGGGAAAACCCCCAACACGAAAAAAGAACCTCATAAAAACCCTTAAGACTACACGCATTATCTTAGTAGAGGGACGCCCCGGGTACCTGGTAGTGGAGCAAATTTTGTGATAAATAATCTTTTTCCCATTTTGCCCCTTGGAAAAAGGGACCAAGTCATCTACTACCGCTTGCTAAAGGGTTTCACCTGGGCGAAATAGACTGAAGGGGAACAGGTTTAATACTTCGACTAGGTTTCCCTATAATTGAAAGACATGATAGGTCTCAAATGCTGCTGACACCCCTCCCACAGCTGAGACCAGAAAAAACCTGGAAACCTTGGACTCCCCACCGGGGGACAAAACCCTTGTTCTCCTCCATCGAACGCAAACAGAGGTAATTTTTGTAAATTTTCCTCCCTGAAATGAAAACACTTATTTAACTGTAAAATCTCTCTTCACAACACGACTTTTCCTGCACAAAATTAATTGCACCCTACATTCACCCTTCCACACTTTTTAACTGATCCATTCTCCAATCATGCTCAGCCGGGCTGGAACTCCTTTTCCCATTGACTGCATTTAAACATCAAAAAAGCAGATTACCAAACTTAACCCTCACCACCTCGAGAAATATCATAAGACTGTTGGGAGCATGATCATGACCAAACTTCTCATGTGGAACCATCAGGGGGAAAAAACGGCAGGTTTTCCCCCTTCTTCCCAACATTTGGGATTTTGGTTTTCCCCCCAAACTATTGTTCCCCACTTCTAACAGGCCCCCAAAAAATTATTCCCAAAAAAAGGTCGACCCCTTCGAAAGGGGAAATTTCTCTGAATACTACAGGGGGAAAAGCCAACTTGGTAGTAGATTCTAACCCAAATTGTGTACCGGGTCCTTTGTTTAACCCGTAATACCCTTTAACAAAATACTAAACCCCCTATAGGGATCCAGACAAGGTAGCACTCCACAAGTAGCAAAAAATAGGTGCTACATCCATCTCTCAAGGCAATTTTCTCAACCCCCTGCTACACCTTTTGCAAACCAAATGTGGGCCTACTAGAAAATATACACATCCGGGGGGCTAAACCAAAGGTTTTTTCCCCCACCTTTCCTTGAAGACCTAATGCAGGCAACTGGATGTATCTTTCAGTTAGAGCCTCTGGGTGGTTCCTCCCTTTCCTGATCCGCCGCCTTGACCAGCAAAACTTTTGTGTTTCCAGTTTTTTTTACTATAAAAGATAAAAACTCTTAAAGGTATTTTTAACCATTTGGGTAGACTGGATTGTTTACTCGGACCTAAACATTATCTGATTGTCTAGGGAAAAATTTGAACCCAGCTACTTCCTTTTCCTTCTATTTTAGAGGGGACCTCACCTTTATTTGTCTCTGAAAATTCTTTCCCCCCTTACCTTTATGACCAAAACTTTGGGAAAAAGGTTTAGAATGTGGGGAAATTTTCAGAACGCATGACTGTTTTTAACTTACCAAAACCCTCGGGGCCAAAAATCGGTCACCTAGATCCAGTGCTTTTGAAAAAATTACTGGGTTTTTGTCCTCCAATACTCTCTGAGGTCAACAGGGGTTTATGTCAATTCCTCATTAGATTAGATTTAAAAATTTTCCACCCAAGTGGGTATTTATTTTGCACCCCTATCCATCCTTTACGGGAAACGCGAGAGCATATGGAACACAAAACCCCAGAACAGGCCCCAAAGGGTTAACAGGAATACATATGGATTTATATCTCATATCATAGTTCACTTATCTTTAAAGCAAATTTGGAAATTTGCTTATAAATCTGATCTTATTTTCATTAAAAAATATCTTGACAGTCAATAGGTTTTTATACTTCTGTCTCTTATTCCTCAATAAGTAGACAAATTTAAACACTAGTGTTTTAAAAGGCCTATCCTGATCACATAATTAAAATTTAGTTTGATCATCATCTGTGTGTCTCCCCAAAATGCCAGAAGTACTTGTAAAACCCAAACCTAAGCCTGGCCACTACAAAAATCAGTATCTGTTCACATTGCAATTGCTCATAAACAACTTATCTACGTTTAGTTTTCATAGTGGGTTATAGATCACTCAGGCTTCTAACTGCATTCCTATAACAATCATTTTCATTATTTTTCTTCTCTCCTAAAATATTCCTAAGCTAGACCATTTTTAACCCAAATTATATTCTACTTTCCCCCTTTTCGATACTTTTCTTGGGTAACAATCAACTTTTTTCGAAGGAGTAATCCCAAATTTTGATGGGGGTCCTAGCAATTGTACATTAATTCCTTTGTCCCCAATTTTTGAGTATCATAACCTGGCTTTCCCCAAGAGCATGTTTTGGATCATTTATGAGTCAAAGCCCTTCATGAGACATAGAATCATAAATGATAGATCAAGTCAGTGTCATAGGTTAGCTTTAGCGCCATTAGGATTGCAAACAAATCTTTTTAGTGTAGACGCCCAGTTGTTAATTCTTTGCCTAAAATTCAACAAATTTATTATCGTTCTTAACTAGGAGGTGGCAACAAGCAGAGCACCCCCGCCAGAAGACTCCTTTTTAGATCCATTAGTGTATATAACTTTTGGGTAACTTGTTACTACCCGCAGGTGAAAATTTCCTTGACAGTTGCTCAACAAGGATTTTTAAGGGAAAGGGGGTTTCTAGCAATGAGCTTTTTGGGAGGGGCCCTTTTATTATTGATATTAAAGAACACACTTCCAGGGGGGGTGAAATGCTATTTTTGCCCACAATTCCCCAGAACCATCAGATCTACTAATTTGTTAAAGCTTTTTTAACCCTTTAGAAAAAAAACCCATTTTAAAAAGGAACATTTCTCATTCCCCAAAATCATTAAGGTGCCCAACCCAATTTTTTTTTCTGAACTTTGTCTATATTTCTCAGGTACTTTGGTATGCAAGCAAAACTTCCTCTTTAATCTTATCATAACAGAAAAAATTTTGCCCCCCCAGACCTCACTCTCTGGAACCTTTAACCCCAAGTTTTGTGCGAACTAGGGGACCCCCTTCTGTTTGGCCATTTTTCTCCAGAGCATCTTCCAAAAAAAAAAAATATCTATTGGGGCACCTCGTAAACCTAGGGACAAAATTTGCAGCTTTAGTTATGTTTAAAATACTGCTCTGCTCTGTTCTGAACCCCTAACCTTTGACTTCTTCCTCCTTAGCTTTCAAAAGTTCACTAGCCTCTAGTCGCTAATTTAAGTCTATTCCTCCCTTTTCCCAACACCTGGAGAGGTGATCCCATCTTCACGTTTTAAAGGCATTTTCTGATGAATTATTACCTTCTTTTTCCCCGAAGCCTAAAATTTAAAGACTCATCTTCTGACATAGTTTTTATCTTTAAACACTCGCTTCCCTCTTACATATCAGTGACAAAGTTTTCCCAGATTAATTTTTCCACCGAAGTGGCTATTTTTTTGTGCACCCCATACCATCCGGGACGGTTTGCCGAGACATAGGATACACAAAAGGGCCAGGGAAATAGGCCCCAAAGGGTTAACGGAATACATATGGTTTATACACAAATCTTAGTTCACTTTTCTGTTACAAAACAAATTTTTGAAATTTGCTTATATATCTGGTTATCTTATTTCATTAAAAAAAATACTTGACATTCACATAGGTTATTAAACTGTCTGCCTGTATTCCCCAATAAGTGGACATTAAGCACAAAAGGGGGTTTTAAAGAGGACCAAAACCCCATCACATAATTACATTTATTTTGATCATAACTGGGTCTCCCAAACTTCCAGAATACTTTTAACCAAGCCTAAGCCGGCCCTACAACACAGTCATTTTTTTCACATTTCAATTGCTCCATAAAAATACTTTTCACGTTTATGTTACATAGGGGTTAAAAGACTACTCAGTTTCAACTGCATTCCCCAAACAATCATTTTCATTATTACTTCTCTCCTAATATTATTTCCCAATGCTAACACAATAACCAAAATTAATTCTACATTTTCCTTCCGATACTCTTCGGCTAACATATCAACTTTTTCAGAAGGATAATCCAATTGTGATGGGATCCATAGCAATTTTACATTTAAATTTCCCTTGTCCCAAATTTTTTATTCTATACCTGGCTTCCCCAATAGCATGTTGTTGGGGGTCATTATATGAGCCAAGACCTTTAAAAACATAGAAAACATAAAAGAATAGAGTCAAGCCAGTGTCAAAGGTTAGCTTTTTTTGGGGCCCTTTTGGATTGCAAACAATTTCATTTTCAGTGAGACGCCCCGTTGTTTTAAATTCTTATCCTAACCAAAAAATTTATTTTCGTTTTTAAAAGGGGGTGGCAACAAAAGCAGATGCAGCCCCCAAAGACTCCTGTTTAGATCCATCATGTAATAAATTGTGAAAACTTTTACTACCAGCTAGGTGAGAAAATTTTTTCTTGACATTCTCTAACAAAGATTTAAGGAAAGGGGTTACTAGCAAAGACTTCTTGGGAGGGACTTTTTAGGGATGTATATTAAATGAACCACTTCCATGGAGGGGTGAAATGCTCTTTTTGCCTACAGTGATACAGTTCATCAGGTTAAAAAACTTTTAAACAATTGCACGTTTTCACAATCCATTTAGATCTGTGTTATTTACCCCTAAACCCTTTTAA
>NC_069399.1:49788756-49886888 GCF_026875155.1 Cherax quadricarinatus | reverse complement strand
AGACGAAGTAAGCAAACCCAGAGCATCAGGTGTACACCAGCAAAACTTAAAAAAACATGTCAAGGTGTCCTCCGGGGGGTGGCCAACCAAACGGAGACTTCCATCAACACTCACGATCCTTTAAACATGGTCCAGGCACTCAAGCCCATCTTCCGAGGTCCCACTCCACCCCAGATCCTCCCAAACTTATGAGAGGGGCTGACATAGAACATGGAGGGGTCCAAGGGACCACAAAGGCAAATCGTTGGTCGTTTCGAAATATAGAGCACACCAGACACAACATCACATAACCTTCCCTGAACGCTCATGTTACCGAAGGGGGTCAACACTGCCTCAACTCACATTTACGTACACCCTGACCCTCGTCACACTTTTGGCTCTGACTCGACTCCTTCACAGTCAGATGCTGGTAGAAGTACTCAGGCTCGCCGAGAGTTCACCCACTGCAAAAAAACAACAGGTCACACAAGACAAACACTATGTACAAAGTATGCACCATGCATCTACATGAAACATCTAAGAGAGCATCAGCAACCACATTCTCTGAGCTTTTTATATATTTGGTTTCCCAAATTAAAAGGCTGTAGAACAAAGCCCTTTTTAAAAAGTCTGATTTTAGCCACTATACACAGGAACAGGATGAAGAGATCCTGAGATATACAAATGCTGAATAGCCAGCCTCAAAATGAAAATTTTTCTTTCCTGTGGTAAAATGTTGAACATTTAAATTTAGAAGGTTGCTCACTGATAGTAACAGTTCTGCAACCTCTCGCAGTGCAACAACAAACACCAAAGACATCTCTTTGCACCCAGTTGGATACATCAAGTTTACACAAATACCATCACGTCCATTCTCACACAAATTTAAAAGCACACAATGAACACAATTTGCATTACACACATTAAAATGGTACTGGCACACGCCAAATGGAAATCACATCTTCCTGCCCCATGTTTTAGTTTATTTAAAATTTTTTGGCATCTCTTAGTGTATAAGTATCAATCTTTCTAATCCTGTAAACCTTAGTTGTTAACGTAACTTTGTGGTAGTCAGTGTTTATGCCCAGGGTGCCACTACTTTGGGAACCATGAAGCATGGAATGCCCACTGACTCTCACTAAGCAGTACGAACTGGTGGTGGAAAGAATTTCACTTCTTCCTCTATATCCAATTTTTCATACAGATTTTTCCCACACAAAAATTGTTGAATTGGCTCAGCTTCCTTAACAATTTCTTCATGGAGTTTAAAACCTTTTCCCCATTACTGACATCCCAAACTTTATAAATTTCCCAAAGGGTGGCTGAGCCAACTCTCCAACATTTTCTCATTAAAACCAAGCATGCATTTTCCCCAAAATCTTTTACACACATGTTATTTCTTAAATACACTTTTGGTATTTCATACAGATTTTTTTTTGCAGCCCTTTACATTCCATTAAAACATTGGTCTCTCTGAATTTTTGACTTAACTTCAAACCCTTTAACCGGTTACTGTGTACACTATACTCATTCTTTTCTTGCTTGGGGGTGTGGGTTTTATATCTAACCCCTGGGAACTTCCCCCACAACATGTTCAGCTCACAGCAACTTGCCATACAGATTTTCACATGAATTGGCTCCAGTATCAGCACTTCCTCTCCAGCCTCCAGAGTATCATGGTCCACATTATGGTCCCACATCATCCTGGTCTGGTTGATGGGCACGTTCACTGGTACCATCCACCTCATACGAGCCAAACAGTGTCTGAAACTGAGAAAAAGCTCCGATGGGGGAGCATTACCATCCTCCCCAAGCCAATAGCTCAGAGATTCCAGAGTGCTTCCCCACTCAGCAAATACAAAGAAAGGGATCCTTTCATCCCTGTTGTTAGTATTGTCTATACCATAGGCTTGCATCATTTTTCTTGAGGTATGATGTAATTTCTCTTTTTTCCCCTTGAGATGGAGGTGATACACAGTTGAACACGAGGCTCTACTTTTAGTCCCTTAAAAACATTTCTAAAAGACTTTGAGATAAAGTTAGGCCCTTGATCGTTTGTGCTGTTTGGGGAAAACCAACACGAAAAAAGAACCTAAATCAAAACCCTTAAGACTACCGAGCAGTTATCTTATGTAGAGGGACTGCTTCCAGGTACCTGGTATGGACAAATATTTGTGAGTAAATAATCATTTCCCATTTTGGGTTCCTTGGAAAATGGACCAAGTACATCTACTACCAGCTTGCTGAAGGGTTCACCTGGTGCTGAAATAGACTGAAGGGGAACAGGTTTAATACTTCGACTAGGTTTCCCTATAATTTGAAAGACATGATTTGGTCTCAATATGCTGTCTGACAGTCTCCCACAGCTGAGACCAAAGAAATGCCTGGAAACCTTGGACATCACCACCTGGGGAAAAAAACCCTTGTTCTCCTTCCATCGATACTGCAAACAGAGGTGAATTTCTTTGTAAGAGTTCCTCCCTGAAATGAAAACACTTATTTAAACTGTAAAATCTCTTCCTCAGCAACAGCGACATTTTCCTGCACGAAATTAATTGCACCCTAGCAGGTGCAGCCCCTCTCACACTATTTAACTGATCCATTCTCCAATCATGTCAGCTCTTGGCTGGAAAAATTTCCTTTTCCTCAGTTGACTGCAGTTCAACATCAGAAAGCAGAGTTACCAAACTTAAGCCCTCACCATCCTCATGAGAAATATCATGAAGACTGTTGGTTTGCATGATCATGAGCCATACTTCTCAAAGGTGGGAACCCTCAGGGAGAAGGTCTGGCAGGGTTTTCCTAGCCATTTCTTCCCAACATTTGGGATTTGGTTTCCCCCAAATCAGTTGTTCCTCACTGTCTAACAGGCCCATAACATTATTCCCTAATAAGAGGTCGACCCCTTCGAAGGGAATTTCATCTGAGATACCTCAGGGAGATAGCCAACTTGGTTTTAGATTCACCCATAATTTGTGTACCGGTGTCCTTATGGTTGAACCCTAATACCCTTTAACAAAATATCTAACCCCAGTATAGGTATCCTTAGACACTGGTAGCACTCCACACGTAGCAAAAGTAGGTGCTACATCCATCTCTCAAGGACAATATGTTCTCAACTCTGCCTACATCCTTTTGCAAACCACTGTGGACCTACTAGAAAATATACACATCCTGGTCTAGATCCAAAGGTTCCTCCTCACCTTGCCTTGAAGACCTAATGCAGGCAACTGGTGTATCTTTGCAGTTAGAGTCCTCTGGGTGGTTCCTCCCTTTCCCCGATCTCGCCGCCTTTACCAAAAACTTTTGTGTGTGTCCAGTTTGTTACAGTAGTAACAGAATAAAACTCTTAAAGGTATTTTTACCATTTGGTGTAGGACTGGGATTGTTTACTCGAGACCTGAAACATTATCTGATTGTTAGGAAAACTTTGAACTCCAGCTGACTTACCTTTTCCTTCTATTTTAGAGGGCACCTCAGCCTTCATTTGTCTCTGAAAATTCTTGCCCCACTTACCTTTATGACCATAAGACTTGGAATAAGGTTTAGAATGAGTGGGGAAATTTTCAGAAGCAGCATGACTGTTTTTACTTACCAATTCCCTGCGAGCCAAAAATCGGGCACCTAGATCCATGCTTCTGAAAGATTATCTGGGTTTTTGTCCTCCAGATACTCTCTGAGGTCAACAGGGATTGTATTGTACAATTCCTCATTAGATTAGATTAGATTTTGCCACCGAAGTGGCTAGTTTATTGTGCACCCCATATCCATCCTGTGGACGGAAGCGCGAGAGCATATGGATACACAAAAGGGCCCAGGGAAATAGCCCCAAAGGGGTTAACAGGAATACATATGGATTTTTTATCTACATATCTATAAATTCACTTTTCTGTTACAAGCAAATTTAGGAAATTTGCTTAGTATATCTGGTATCTTATTTTCATTAATAAGATATCTTGACAGTCACATAGGTTATTATACTGTCTGTCTCTGTATTCCTCAATAAGTAGACAATTAAGCACATAGGTTAAGAGAGTGACCAATCCCCTGATCACAAAATTTTTTACTTTTTTTTGATCATCATCTGTGTGCCCCCAAACTGCCAGAATACTTGTAACCAAACCCTAACCCCTGGCCACTACAACATCAGTCATCTGTTCACATTGAAAGTTGCCCAAAACCCCTATTTTATCACGTTCATGTTATCATAGGGGGTTATGTCTACTCAGGCTTCAAACTGCATTCCTAAACTCATTTTCATTATTTACTTCTCTCCTAATATATTCCTAAGCTAGACACATTTTATACCAAAGTTATATTCTACTTTTCTCCTTCCGATACTTTTTTTGGGCTAAATATCAATTTATCATGAAGGATTCCCCAATGTGTGAGGGGATCCAAAAATTTGTACTTTAAATTTCCCTTTTGCCCCTAATTTTTGAGATTTTAACCGGGCTTCCCCAAGAGCATGTTTTTGGGAGTCATTATATGAGTCAAGGCCTTCAGTATGACATAGAATCATAATGAGATAGAGTCAAGCCATGTAAAGGGTTAGCTTTAGCGCCATTAGGATTGCAAAAAATTTAGTTTGCAGTGTAGACCCCATTTTTTTTAAATTCTTATGCCTAACTCAACAAATTTTTTATCGTTCTTAACTGGGGAGGGGGCAAAAAGAGCAGATGCAGCCTCCCAGAAGACCCCTGTTTGATCCATTAGTGTATATAACTTGTGATAATTTGTTATACCAGCTAGGTGAGAAATTTCTTCTTGGCAGTTGTCAACAAGAGATTAAGAAGGGATTAAGAAATGAGCTTCTTGGGGGGCTTGAGGTATGGTTTAAATGAACACATCTTCCATGAGGGGTGAAATGCTTTTGTTGCCTACAATTCCTCATGAACCATCAATCTCAAATTTTGTTATAGCCCTTTATTAACCCCTTTTAAAACAAACCATTTCTTAAAAAGGAACGTTTCCATTCCCAACTCATTAAGGTCTCCCCATCCCCGAAATTTTTTTTTTCGAACTTTTGTCTATATTTCCAGGTTTTTTTGGGTAGCAAGCAAATTTCCTCTTTAATCTTACAAATCAAAAAATTTTGCCCCTAGAGTTAATTGGAACCCTTTTACCCAAAAGTTGTGTGGAAATAGGGACCCATTTTTTTGGGCCTTTTGCCCCAGACAGTCTTCTCAAAAAAAGAAAAATATCTATTGGTCCTCTAGAAAAACCTGGGGAAAAAATTTTTGAGTTTTTAGTTTTTTAAAGTACTGTCAGGCCTTTTTTCTGAACCTCCAACCTTTGACTTTCTTCTCCTTAGCTTTCTTTAAGTTCATCTGAGCCTCTATCTGCAAATTTAAATCCATTCTCCCTTTTCCATATCCCCCTGGAGTAGGTTTTCTCACTTCACGTTAACAGGCTTTTACTATGAATTATTACCTTCTTTCCCCGAAGCCTAAAAAAATTTTAAAAACTCTCTTCGACATAGTTTTTATCTTTAAAAACTCCTTCCCCCTTTACGTTCAGTGGGCAAAATTTTTCCCCCGTTAATTTTGCCACCGAAGGGCTAGTTTTATTGGCACCCCATATCCATCCTGTGGACGGTACACAAGCTTGGATCACAAAAGGCCCAGGAACTAGGGCCCCCAAAAGGGTTAACAGGAAAACTATGGATTTATATTACATTTCTATATTCACTTATCGTTTCAAGCAAATTTAGGAAATTTGCTTAGTTTCGTATCTTTTTTTCATTTAAAAAAAACTTGACATGTCCAAAAGGGATTAACTGTCTGTCTCTGTATTTCCCCAAAATGGACAATTAAGCAATAGTGTTCAAGAGAGTGACCATAGCCTACACATAAATTTACATTTAGTTTGTCAAATCGTGTGTCTCCCAAACTGCCGAAGTACTTTTTAAACCAGCCTAAGCCTGGCCACTACAACTCAGTCAGTTTGTTTTTCATTGCAGTTCCCATAAACAACTTATCTACTTCAGTTATCAAAGTGGGGTTTTAGACTACTCAGGTTTCTAACTGCATTCCTATAACAATCTTTTCATTATTTACTTCTTCCCCCAAATTATTCCCAATGAAAACACAGAAAAACCAAATTAAAATTTTTACATTTCCTTCTCTTTCTCTTTTTGGCAACAATCAACTTTATCATGAAGGATAATCCCAATTGTGATGGGGTCCATGCAATTTTCATTAATCCTTTGTCCCTAATTTTTGAGTATCTTACCTGGGTTTCCCCCAAAGAGCATGTGTTGGGGTCATTTAAAAGAGCCAAGAGCCTTCAATATGAAAAATCAGTAATGATGAAGGTCAAGCTCGTGTCATAGGTTAGCTTTACGCCATTAGGATTTCAAACAATTTAGTTTTTCAGTGTAGACGCCCATTGTTAATTCTTATGCCTAACCAACAAATTTTTACGTTTTAACTAGGGGGGGGGCAACAAAGCAGATGCAGCCCTGCCAGAAGACTCCTTTTAGATCCATCAGTGTATATAACTTGTGATAACTTGTTACTACCAGCTAGGTGAGAAATTTCTTCTTGAGCAGTTGCTCTAACAAGAGATTTAAGGAAGGGATTACTAGCAATGAGCTTCTTGGGAGGGACTTGTAGGTATGTGATATTAAATGAACACATCTTCCATGGAGGGGTGAAATGCTCTGTGTTGCCTACAGTGATACAGTTCATGCAGGTTATAAAACTTAATGCAATTGCACGTTTTCACAATCCATTTAGATCTGTGTGTATTTACCTCTAGACACTTGGTAAGATTCACTGTGACAGTGTCTGGTTCGTTTCTCAACATTCTAATACCGAGTACAGTGTTAATTTCAACAATCCTATCACTGATACTAGAAATACCGAGCTCCTTCCTCATGTTAAGAACTTTTGTAGATCTGGGACAGCCAAGAATAATCCTGAGAGCTTCATTTTGCATTAACTCCAAGGGTCGGAGAGAACTTTCTCTAGCTAATATCAACATGGGAGCAGCATAATCAATTAAGGACCTAACATAGGCTATGTACATCATTCTCACGATTCTCACATTTGCACCATAGTTGGGATTGTAGCCAGCAACAGCTTTGAGAGCATTTAGCCTAGCTTTACATTTCTTGTTTAGTTGTGGTATAGTGGATTTGTTAAAGGGTACATCTACACCAAGATATCTGTAAGTTTTAACGTAGCTAATGACTTCACCCTGCAGGCACCCACAGGCACATAAAATAACACAAACTGAATGTAAACTATGCACATAGCACTTACCATAACCACAACAAAAATGTGTCACTCAACCTTTCTCCCACCTTAGGAGAAAAACAACCTGTAAACTAATATATGAAACAACACTTCCACTGACACCACCTAGGTAAATCTTCTACCAGAAACATGCAACTGTTATTACCCCATACCAGCACATATAGTTCAAAGAATGTTTTGAGTTATTTTAGCAGTCAAATAACTCTCCCGGTCAAGCTCCCATGTTACGTTGGTTTGTCCCTTATTACTTTGATAGTAAGGTTCTCACTACATGTTCTAGTGTGGGGTAGCTTTTTACTTAATGGCCTTATCTGTCTAGGGGTAATACTTACATCATGGCTGATCATCCTGAGTGTCTGATATCCTCTCACCAGCCCTCTTCACAGGTTATGTAAACTACTACTATAAAAATATAACTGTATTCTCAATAGATATGTACAGAATATACAATTACAGCCTCACACTTTAAAAACAAAGATCTACACACTCCATAGCTGTTCTCCCACATGGTGTATCTTATTAACTTTTGTCCTCTCTTCTTGACATAACTCTGGGCTAACCAGTGTTTTGACACACTTTAGTCACCCTGGGAATGGTGGCCACAACTTAAATTATAAACACTCACCCCTGGAGCACACATAATGCCCCAAAAGATAGAAGAAGGACCCAGAGATCCTGCCAGGTTGAAGGTCAGCCACAGAGAAAGAGAGTCAGAGAGAGGGAGAGAGAGAGAAGCCTAGCTAAGCTCCTCCCACCAAAACAAAAGACTGTTGTCAAGCACAATTCTCCAGTTACCCCAATTCTACCACACCTTAATTTTACTTTTACAGAAAGAAATACAACTTTATAAACTACTTATTTAAATTGTGTTTATGTGTCTATAGTATAACCTATTATATTGAGAAAAATAGGCTTGACCCAGCTGCCTCTCAGTCATAAGGTTGATTAGCCCTTATGACATTTAGAACTGAGTCCCCATCAATTCAATATAGTTAGGTATTCCAGAGTAACTGTTACTTATAAATACATGTTGGGTCCTATAGCCCCATAACAGTAATAATCACACTATTATCAATAATAACAATGAAAATTTCTGAAGCTCATCACCAAAAATTTATACACCACAAGTGACCAATTTAATCAGGGAGGGCGGTTGATTACTTTATTACAGTCCCCTCCCAAGTTTCTTTCTCTCCTGTCCCTTCCAAGTTTCTTCCTCTCCTGTCCCTTCTCAAGTTTCTTCCTCTCCTGTCCTCTCCCAAGTTTATTCCTCACCTGTCCCCTCAAAGGTGTCTTCCTAAGTTAACTCTAACCTCTCATCCCCTCCCCCTTCTTTGATAACTTCCATCGTCTTTCCGATCTTTACTCACCCTCCTCCCTCTATCTCTGTCGTACTACCTGCAACTTCCTTGTCCTCTGGAACGTTTGAAGTTATCTCCGAATATACTGAGACAAAACCAATGATGGACACCGATCCACCTCCTATCACTCCTCCTCTTCCTCACTTTTCTAAACCATTTACACAACTCCTCTCTTCGCAGAGTTCCAATCCTTTGCTGCCTACTCATTTTCTGCTATCTCCACATGTAGACTTTACTAACCCTCCTAGTCCATAGACGCCTACCGCTTCATGTTACTATCATACTTCTTTTCGCAAATCATGACTTATCTACAGTGGCATATTCAAGGCCTCAGGGGCAACTGGGGATGGGCTTCAGGTGTTGCTCTCAGTGTTTTCCCGTTTGTGTCAAGTAAATGTGGGCCGCATTACACTACAGCCCGCATCTACTTGAGCAAGTGGTATACAGTTTGCTATTTGTATTTTTCTCCTTCTCGAACATTATCTATTCCAAATGTTGCATTTCTAGTTTCTTCCTTTCTGAACAGGCGAATTGGGAACTTTACTCGTGTCAGACTGTTTTTAGTGAGGGGCCTTCTTCGTCTTCCACTGATGAGTTGTTACAACTATTTCTGACTTCGATTTTTAACCTCGGGTAGGCACTCTAAGAAATGTGTGCCTTGGTGGTCTCTTGCTCGTGCTCGTGCACTACGTTTGAAATGTCCTGCATGAGGCTCTTATTATTACAACAGGACCACAAAGCAACTCCTTGATTTTAAGCAGGCGAGAACGGTTGCCAGTCGTGTCATCCGTGAAGCTAAATGCATTTGTTGGCGGGATTTTGTTTCTACCATTACTTCAGCTTCCTCTAGTAGTGCAGTCTGAAAAAAGTATTGAAACTGAGTGGCAAATACTCTCTAGATCCGACTTCTGTTCATTGGGTTGCCACTAATAGCATTGTAGAACCTCTTGAAGCTGCCACAGAATTTGGAAATCATCTTGTCCGTATCTCTCAAGGGCTCCGTCTATGCTCCTCATTTCTTTCTCCAAGTTTGCCAGAGTTACTGCCTTTGGACTTAGCTTCTAGAAGAGACGAGTCTTACAATGTGCTTATAATATGTTTATTGAACTAAAGTCAACACGTTCCGCTTGCCGATCGTCGGCAGCAGGAACTCATGACATTCATATTCATATGCTTCAGCATTTACGTACATCCGTCAGCCCATGCAGTCCTCTTATGCCTTTTTAATCTTATTTGGCCGCAAGGGGTTCTTCCCCAGCTGTTGAAAACTGCCGTTGTTCTGCCTTTCTCATAAACCCAGTACTTCTGGCCATGATGCCTCACATTATCGTCTCGTTGCTCTTACCAGTGCAGTTTGCAAGTTGATGGAACATCTAGTAAATAGACATTTGGTGTGGTATTTAGACACAAACCATAGTCTATCCACTAATCAGTTTGGCTTTCATAAGGGCCGCTCCACTACTGACTCCTTATTCCACTTAGATACCTATGTTCGTAACGCCTTTGCTAGTAACCACTCAATTATCGCAGCCTTTTACAATAATAATAATAATTGTGGAAAATATTTTATATTTTCTGAAAATAGTGTATTTTGTATGTAAACTGATGGAATATTTTGTAGGTAATAAAAATTAATTTGTAAATAAATAAAGAACCTGTGAAAATTTGTCTGGACTGCCTCCATGTGAGTTGTCTACCCTGGCAAGCTCTGTTGATACCGAGCCCTGAGGTCGGTACCTCAGCCTCACAAGTGGCTTATAGAACAGATTTTCATAAATGACTCATGTTGCAAGAAATCTCGCCTGCATGCACGTATAAAGAACTAACTTACTTGGTGTTGGAGAATCTATTCTGGTCTTCAACCTCCTTAAGCTTTAGCCCCTCTGGACTTTCCCTCAGAACCACGTGCAACCGGGAGCCTTAATTCCTGCAATATTCAGTCGATATTAGTGACCTGCCTGCACCTCAGAAATTCCTATTTCCAAGGGGGTGTGAATCCCCTAGACTACTATGCAGAGAGAGACACTAGCTTCTAGACTGACAAGGGATGCTGGTACGTACTGGTCATGAACTGCCGGCTGCACAAAGGCCACAGAACAACTCACTCGCAATTTCCCAACACTGACGGAGGAGGTCATCTATGGTACGTCGAGGTGCCTCCACCAGATTTCCCCAGGTCTAGTATGTGAAGACACGTGGGGGTATCGCCTGCTGATCATGGCACTTGCTGTTCCGATGGTGTCTAGTCTTAGAACAAACACGGCGGTCTCAAAACCCTGTGCCCCAGCATTCAAACTTGGGCTGCCAGTTCTCCCTGGCTAACATAACTTAGTGTTTGCCTACATTATCGGCCTATTACTACTTACTACCTAAGCCCTTAGGCTTAGGTCTGGAGTTTACCTGGAGTTTACCTGGAGAGAGTTCCGGGGGTCAACGCCCCCGCGGCCCGGTCTGTGACCAGGCCTCCTGGTGGATCAGAGCCTGATCAACCAAGCTGTTGCTGCTGGCTGCACGCAAAACCAACGTACGAGCCACAGCCTGGCTGGTCAGGAACCGACTTTAGGTGTTTGTCCAGTGCCAGCTTGAAGACTGCCAGGGGTCTGTTGGTAATCCCCCTTATGTATGCTGGGAAGCAGTTGAACAGTCTCAGGCCCCTGACACTTATTGTATGGTCTCTTAACGTGCTAGTGACACCCCTGCTTTTCATTGGGGGGATGTTGCATCGTCTGCCAAGTCTTTTGCTTTCGTAGTGAGTGATTTTCGTGTGCAAGTTCGGTACTAGTCCCTCTAGGATTTTCCAGGTGTATATAATCATGTATCTCTCCCGCCTGCATTCCAGGGAATACAGGTTCAGGAACCTCAAGCGCTCCCAGTAATTGAGGTGTTTTATCTCCGTTATGCACGCCGTGAAGGTTCTCTGTACATTTTCTAGGTCAGCAATTTCACCTGCCTTGAAAGGTGCTGTTAGTGTGCAGCAATATTCCAGCCTAGATAGAACAAGTGACCTGAAGAGTGTCATCATGGGCTTGGCCTCCCTAGTTTTGAAGGTTCTCATTATCCATCCTGTCATTTTTCTAGCACATGCGATTGATACAATATTATGGTCCTTGAAGGTGAGATCCTCTGACATGATCACTCCCAGGTCTTTGACGTTGGTGTTTCGCTCTATTTTGTGACCAGAATTTGTTTTGTACTCTGATGAAGATTAAATTTCCTCGTGTTTACCATATCTGAGTAATTGAAATTTCTCATCGTTGAACTTCATATTGTTTTCTGCAGCCCACTGAAAGATTCGGTTGATGTCCGCCTGGAGCCTTGCAGTGTCTGCAATGGAAGACACTGTCATGCCGATTCGGGTGTCATCTGCAAAGGAAGACACGGTGCTGTGGCTGACATCCTTGTCTATGTCGGATATGAGGATGAGGAACAAGATGGGAGCGAGTACTGTGCCTTGTGGAACAGAGCTTTTCACCGTAGCTGCCTCGGACTTTACTCTGTTGACTACTACTCTCTGTGTTCTGTTAGTGAGGAAATTATAGATCCATCGACCGACTTTTCCTGTTATTCCTTTAGCACGCATTTTGTGCGCTATTACGCCATGGTCACACTTGTCGAAGGCTTTTGCAAAGTCTGTATATATTACATCTGCATTCTTTTTATCTTCTAGTGCATTTAGGACCTTGTCGTAGTGATCCAATAGTTGAGACAGACAGGAGCGACCTGTTCTAAACCCATGTTGCCCTGGGTTGTGTAACTGATGGGTTTCTAGATGGGTGGTGGTCTGCTTCTTAGGACCCTTTCAAAGATTTTTATGATATGGGATGTTAGTGCTATGGTCTGTAGTTTCTTGCTGTTGCTTTACTGCCCCCTTTGTGGAGTGGGCTATGTCTGTTGTTTTTAGTAACTGTGGATGATCCCCATGTCCATGCTCCCTCTCCATAGGATGGAAAAGGCTCGTGATAGGGGCTTCTTTGCAGTTCTTGATGAACACGGAGTTCCATGAGTCTGGCCCTGGGGCAGAGTGCATGGGCAATGTCATTTATCGCCTGTTCGAAGTCATTTGGCGTCAGGATAACATCGGATAGGCTTGTGTTAACCAAATTTTGTGGCTCTCTCATAAAAAATTCATTTTGATCTTCGACTCTCAGTCTGGTTAGCGGCTTGCTAAAAACTGAGTCATATTGGGACTTGAGTAGCTCACTCATTTCCTTGCTGTCATCTGTGTAGGACCCATCTTGTTTAAGTAGGGGCCCAATACTGGATGTTGTTCTCGACTTTGATTTGGCATAGGAGAAGAAATACTTTGGGTTTCTTTCGATTTCATTTATGGCTTTTAGTTCTTCCCGCGATTCCTGACTCCTAAAGGATTCTTTTACCTTAAGTTCGATGCTTGCTATTTCTCTGACCAGTGTCTCCCTACGCATTTCAGATATATTGACCTCTTTTAGCCGCTCTGTTATTCTTTTCCGTCGCCTGTAAAGGGAGCGCCTGTCTCTTTCTATTTTACATCTACTCCTCCTTTTTCTTAGAGGAATAAGCCTTGTGCATACATCGAGTGCCACCAAGTTAATCTGTTCTAGGCATACGTTGGGGTCTGTGTTGCTTAGTATATCTTCCCAGCTTATATCGGTTAGGACTTGGTTTACTTGGTCCCACTTTATGTTTTTGTTATTGAAGTTGAATTTGGTGAATGCTCCCTCGTGACTAGTCTCATTATGTCTGTCTGGGGCTCCATGCATACATGTCTGAACCTCAATTATGTTGTGATCTGAGTATATTGTTTTTGATATGGTGACGTTTCTTATCAGATCATCATTGTTAGTGAAGATGAGGTCTAGTGTATTCTCCAGTCTAGTAGGCTCTATTATTTGCTGGTTTAAATTGAATTTTGTGCAGAGATTTAAAAGCTCGTGTGAGTGTGAGTTTTCATCAGAGCTGCCTCCTAGTGTTATTACTGCAACAATATTATTTGCTATATTCCTCCATTTTAGGTGCCTTAAGTTGAAATCCCCAAGGAGCAAGATGTTGGGTGCAGGAGCTGGAAGATTTTCCAGACAGTGGTCAATTTTTAACAGCTGTTCCTGGAATTGCTGGGATGTTGCATCCGGAGGCTTGTAGACTACCACAATGACCAGGTTTTGGTTCTCGATCTTTACTGCTAAAACTTCCACTACATCATTTGAGGCATTTAGCAGTTCTGTGCAAACAAGTGACTCTGCAATGTACAGGCCAACCCCCTCCTTTTGCCTGTTCACTCTGTCACATCTGTATAGGTTGTAACCTGGGATCCATATTTCGTTGTCCAAGTGATCCTTTATGTGAGTCTCAGTGAAAGCCGCGAACATTGCCTTTGCCTCTGCAAGCAGTCCATGGATGAAAGGTATTTTGTTGTTTGTTGCTGGCTTTAGACCTTGTATATTTGCAAAGAAGAATGTCATCGGACTGGTGGTATTGTTGGTACTTGGGGGGGATTTTTTTTTCCGCATTAGTATCTGTATCTGTTGGTTTGGAGTGGAGGCCATCGGCTGTGGTTCCACTCCAGGAATGACTGGATTTGGTGTATGATTTCTGCCATTTCCTGCCAGTTTTTTTTCCTTCCTGGCACTAAAAAACCTCTCCCTCTTGAGTGGCTATGGCTACCCAGTTTTCCCATGGCCTGGATGTTTTTGTATCTTTTTGTACCCTTTAGATGGTGTGCCTGGCAATTTAAGTTATAGCACAGTCTTTCCTGTACTGAAGAGGTACACATTTCAGGGTGAAAAAGCTTACAGGAAGGGAGTTTGCATTTTCCTGTTGTCATATGGGCATGGCATTTTCTAGGGTGGTCATAGTTGCATGTCCCGTCTGTTTTTCCAGAATTCCCATGTCTGCAGATACCAAGTGCATAGTATGTGCACAGGCTTGGTTTCCATTTGCCTTGGGTTTCTGTGACTGTATTCCCTGTTGGTGCATGTTTCCCTGTCTTATTCCTATCCTCCCTAGCACCAACAATGGAGCTCCCACCAGTTGTTTTTGGTAATATATCCTCACTATAGCTAGTGGAGTCCTCTTGTTTGCTATTTCCTGTGGTATTTCTAGTTTGCAATATTGGTTTTATCTTATCTTTGACTTCACTTGTTTCCCCACTACGGCTCCCGTCCCCTATGAGGTCATTTATATGTATTCCTTCCTGCGTATAATTCCTGACTACCTGGACAAGATCTCCAGCTTCACCATTACTGTCTCCCAGGACAGCACCTCCAGCTTCACCATTACTGTCTCCCAGGACAGCACCTCCAGCTTCACCATTACTGTCTCCCAGGACAGCACTATCAGCCCCACATTTACTGACTACCAGGACATCACCTCCAGCCTTACAGTTTGACTACATGGCCAGTATCAAGGGCAGTACCATTCAGCCCAGACTTTTTATGTTCCCATCTGTTGTAGAAAGCTTCCAGGTTGTCTATGAAAGCAGCTTTGATGTTATCCTCTTTTAATACCCTTGTGATTTTAGTCCATAGATTTTCCTCATTTGGGCATACCCAAAAACACTTCCCTGTTTTAATACTGCTTGTAGCTAGTTCTTGGATATCTGCACAAGGGGCATGACACCAATTTCCACAAAAATGACAATTTATCCAAGTGGAAGCCCGTTTGTTTGATTGACTGCAGACTATACAGAGCTTCGTAATGATTTGAGTGGTTGATTTACTGTAATTCTACTAGCAACCTCTTGAATACTCTATTAATAACCTCCTTAAATGAAGCTCTAGCTATTTGTATTTCTATTTCTAACTAATTGGACAGCTTACCGTGTATGTTCCTGATTTATATTTATTGTTTGTGTTTGATAAGGGCGCCTACAACCCCATCCATTTACAGTCTGCTTCATTGTCCAACGAATCCGTTTGAAACCAGTCAAGGGTTCGGACCATCAAGGGTTCGGACCAGTCGAGGGTTCAGACCAGTCGATCTGATCTGATCAGTGGGTCACTTATTTAAAACATACTAGTCGGTGATTTGGGCTAACACATGAAGGATCTACTTGAAATTATCTACCCGAGTAATATGTGATTTGATTGATACAAAAGTATAACTTGCGTGTTGAAGAGCCGGTGATTTCTGGCAGCTCCTACAGTGACGAATGGTCGAGCCTCAACCCTTGTTTATCAGTCGCTGTATCTAGCTTTTCTAGTTTTTTTTTTCGTCTCCACCACAATAAATGCTATATTATCACTATAGTTGACTGGTGGAAATTTTGGAGGAAGGACCTTTTTCTGTAGTAATAATTGCTTCTCGTTGTGTATATTGCGACCGCTGGAAACTACAGGTTATATGAAATTCACAGTATACGTCTGGTATTTCAAGAAAAAAGAAACTAATGAAAGTCACTCCACTCCACTACATCATTATTATCTACAGTTGCCTCAATAATTCTAATATTAGTGTACTAACAGTATAAACTACCTACTTCTTCCCTGAAGGGTAAATCTATCAATTAAGAAGTACCTTCCAACCACCTTCACCAACCCGGGTGTGTGTGTGTGTGTGTTTTGGTTGGGTGTAAGGGCCACCCAACCCAGCTGTTTATCCATGACATGTTGGGATCTTTGTACGCCGTATCTGCCCTATGGAACTTTTAGGACTGAATAAATTTCCACATCCTCCCACTGGCAAAGGTAGGCACTAAGTCTACATCAAGTTCACCTTCCGCGAGCCCCCACGGCGGACCCTGGACACGAGTGCCGTCCAGCCACTCTCGTCGAGCAGACTCCAGTCTAACTTCAACCATCCAGTTTCCCCTGCATGGACCTCTGGGGGTGTAAACTTGTTGGTTCCAGTGGTCTTAGCACCCTTTCCTTTAACTTTAACATCTTTCGTATGTCTAGCCTTGACTGAGCGGCTCCATACTTTCCCACCCAGTGGCCACTGATACGAGGTTCCCTGGATTTAATGGCAATCTATCTCCCTCTTTATGTACCCCATAAAAGTGTTTTCCCAAGGTGGCTGAGTGTTCGTCACTCCCTACCTGGTTCAGCTTCCCTGGCGGTTCATCGTGTATACTGGTACTCATTATCACTATTACCCCAGCTATCATGGGGACACCTTCTCTCTCTGGCATGGCAGAGAATTCAGGTGGAATCCTGCCACCTATGATGTATCCTACTGGAGATCTGTATAAACCAATTCCTTCCCTAAACCTCCGTCGTGTAGACAGGAATTCATCTATTTGATTGGCTCCCACCAGGATACCTACATTTCTGACTGTCAGTGGCAATTCCCTGGTCTGCCAGCTTCACGCCAAGGTCTTTCAATCGCTTGGCTACTGAAGCAAGACCTCTCACTGTAATTGCAGTGGGTAACGTCTCTACCACCAAGGCTGTAATGTCTCTGCGATGTCCACCTAATTTGACTGTGACATCCACCACGTCATAAGATTTGGGCGGGGCCTGACTTATAGCTCCTCCCAACATCATACTAACTTTCCTGGTGGCCTTCAACTTTAATTTAGTCACCAACTTCTTTGTTATCAAGGATACTTGGGCTCCTGAGTCAAAGAATAATCAGGTTGTTTCGGACCTGTGCCCATTCACAACCTTTGCCATGTAGGTAGGGCAGCACCTCCGTGATTCTCACTCGGATTAGAGACTTCACTCCCACTAATCACGCTGGCTACCATTTCAGGCTCAGACTCACTTTCTATCTCTACCTGAGAGATATCCCTACTAGCCTGGGGTTCCCTTAAATTATTGGGACATAGTGCAGTATGGTGCTTACCTTT
This sequence comes from Cherax quadricarinatus, assembly GCF_026875155.1. Taxonomy (NCBI): domain Eukaryota; kingdom Metazoa; phylum Arthropoda; class Malacostraca; order Decapoda; family Parastacidae; genus Cherax; species Cherax quadricarinatus. The sequence continues at coordinate 49,869,522 of NC_069399.1, read as the reverse complement.
GCAACAGACTCGACACTCACTGAGCTGGGCGCCACAGTCTTTCGCAAAGTGTTCCCCACAACACTTGAAGCAGAGTCTCAACTCCTTTAGTCTCTGTTGCCTACTGCTCAGTGTTGTATACTCCGAGCAACTCGTGCTAGCGTGTTCGCCTTTGCAGAACACGCATATTCTGGCATGAGTGCCTCTGAGGTTCTGCCTAGAGATTCTTACCTTAGACACTTCTTTACCATAGTACACTCCAATGTTAGTTGTATGAGCTTTAGACTGATCTCTCGAGATCTTTGAGTAACTGTCTGGGTTTTTATGTGGTGATGGTGGTGACTCTTCTCTCACGCCTATACTCAAATGAGAAACGAGATCTCCCAACCCCTCAACAATTTGTTGTATCGTGAACCTATTCGTCCGATATTTTAGGTGTAACTCATGCACTGTAGTGCCAGCCAGTTTCCTCTGAATCACCTGACTGATGAACCATTCTGACTTACCCCAACCATGTAAATCTTTAAGACTATTTGTCAAACTCATAACTTCGATTTGGAACTTCTCTAGGCTCTGACGGTCATGGCAACAAGCCTCTAGATCCAACAACCGATAAAGTATAGCTACCTTTATCTTACCTGGAGTTTACCTGGAGAGAGTTCCGGGGGTCAACGCCCCCGCGGCCCGGTCTGTGACCAGGCCTCCTGGTGGATCAGCGCCTGATCAACCAGGCTGTTGCTGCTGGCTGCACGCAAACCAATGTACGAGCCACAGCCCGGCTGGTCAGGAACTGACTTTAGGTGCTTGTCTAGTGCCAGCTTGAAGACTGCCAGGGGTCTGTTGGTAATCCCCCTTATGTGTGCTGGGAGGCAGTTGAACAGTCTCGGGCCCCTGACACTTATTGTATGGTCTCTTAACGTGCTAGTGACACCCCTGCTTTTCATTGGGGGGATGGTGCATCGTCTGCCAAGTCTTTTGCTTTCGTAGTGAGTGATTTTCGTGTGCAAGTTTGGTACTAGTCCCTCTAGGATTTTCCAGGTGTATATAATCATGTATCTCTCCCTCCTGCGTTCCAGGGAATACAGGTTTTTTGGAACCTCAAGCGCTCCCAGTAATTGAGGTGTTTTATCTCCGTTATGCGCGCCGTGAAAGATTCTCTGTACATTTTCTAGGTCGGCAATTTCACCTGCCTTGAAAGGTGCTGTTTAGTGTGCAGCAATATTCCAGCCTAGATAGAACAAGTGACCTGAAGATGTCATCATGGGCTTGGCCTCCCTAGTTTTGAGGTTCTCATTATCCATCCTGTCATTTTTCTAGCAGATGCGATTGATACAATGTTTATGGTCCTTGAAGGTGAGATCCTCCGACATAATCACTCCCAGGTCTTTGACGTTGGTGTTTCGCTCTATTTTGTGGCCAGAATTTGTTTTGTACTCTGATGAAGATTTAATTTCCTCATGTTTACCATATATGAGTAATTGAAATTTCTCATCGTTGAACTTCATATTGTTTTCTGCAGCCCACTGAAAGATTTGGTTGATGTCCGCCTGGAGCCTTGCAGTGTCTGCAGTGTTTCCAAACATGTCCTTTAATTGGTCTTTGGCATGTTGGTAATTAGTGTCAATGGTTTGGTAATGCCGGACCAAGTCCAAGGCTTTACCCTTGAGCTTTGAACGTAAATACTGTAATTTGACAGCATCTGACAAATCGTCTCTGTCATCTATCTGGGCTTTAAACTGATCCCAGAAAGCAATGTACTCTGTTAAGGTTCTGTCGAACGTTGGTAAATTCAACTGGAGCAATCTGGGCAACACATTAACAGGCATGCTGTTGTTCGTGTTCCCTGAAACATTTGCTGCCCCTGCTGTACCGGCCTTCAAAGTCCTTATTAACTGCCTGCAGAGTTTCATCTCTGCTTTACACTCTGCCCTTCGTTCGTCATAGTCCTTCCGTGCTACCTCGACTGTATAGTCAGACTTACCTGCAGCATAGGCCTCTGTCTCATAAAGGATAAATGATCTCTCAAAGCCCTCCAGCCTTTGCTCCAAAGGTTTCAGGCAACTCTAGTTCCTCACAGTCTACATCCTGATCTTGCCTGGCCATACGACACTCCTCACATGCTTTGTTCAGGCGTCCCTTATAGGCTCCCATAGACCACTTTAATTGACTTAGAGCTGAGACAGCTGGTACTTCATCTTCACCTGCCATAGTTGCGGTTTAGTTAAGATCATGGTACTAATTTGTACTTCAATTAGCTCACCCCACAGCACGAACGGTATTAGGCAAGAATGAACGAGTCTCAAGGCTTCTCAACAAGCTTGACAACTCCCTTTATTATACTGACTCTACTCTGAATCAAAATGTACACTGTTAGCTCTCAAATCCCAATCGAAATGTGTATCGATGTGAAAGCTGAACCTAGCAATCTCCTGTACAATGTCAGCAAATAATTACAGGACTTAACCTAGTCTCAGGCACAATTCACAAATCCCACATGAAAACGAGTCAAAGACAATGAAAATCACACAATAAAAAGATGCAGTATACAAATTAAAAATCACTTGGTTAGCACAAATAAATTCAACAATTCAACTTGTGAAACAGTAAATGAATAATGTATGTAAACAGCTTGGCCTAACTGTGCCCAGCTTACTCAGTCTAGCGTGGATGGTTGGATAAGGTAAATCCTAACCTAACTAGTGTGGTATAGCTTAAACCTGGCTTTAGAACTCCCTGTCAATAATAGCTAGGTTAAATCTGTCCCAGCTACTATAACTGTTGTAAATATTGCACAAGCCTAGCCTAACTGTTGCTACCTTGCAAATCCACTGCAAGTAATTAACACACAAGTCTCCTACTCTGGATTACTTGTAATCAAGCTTCTCTAGCCTACCTGTAAATTACTGCAAATAATAACTTCTGTGTATAGTCAGCTTGGCCTAGCCTGTGTAACTCTGGGCCTAGGTGTGCTAACTTAACCTAACTCTGTTAAACTGGTTCCTAACTGTGGCCTAGCTATGTTAATTTTAACCTAGCTATTCCACATCATGGTTCAAAGGACCACTTGTGAAAATTTGTCTGGACTGCCTCCAAGTGAGTCGCCTACCCTGGCAAGCTCTGTTGACACCGAGCTCTGAGGTCGGTACCTCAGCCTCACAAGTGGCTTATAGGACAGATTTTCATAAATGACTGATGTTGCAAGAAATCTCGCCTGCATGCATGTTTAAAGGACTAACTAACTTGGTGATGTAGAATCTATTCTGGTCTTCAACCTCCCTAAGCTTAGCCCCTTTGGACTTCCCCTCAGAAACCACGTGCAACCGGGAGCCTTAGTTCCTGCAATATTCAATCGATATAAGTGACCTGCCTGCACATCAGAAGTTCCTGTATCCAAGGGGGTGTGTATCCCCTAGTATAACTATGCAGAAACGGACACTAGCTTCTAGGTTGACAAGAGACAAAATCACATACTGGTCATGAACTGCCGGCTGCTCAAAGGCCACAGCACGACTCACTCGCAATTTTCCCCAGACACTGGCCAGGATCCTAAGAAAAAGGGAGGTCTTGTCTTACTGTATGTGCCTGATGGAGGAGGACATCTACGGTACGTCGAGGTGCCTCCACCAGATTTCCCCAGGTCTAATATGTGAAGACACGTGGGGGTGCCACCTGGTGACCATGGCATGTGTTGTTCAGTTGGTGTCTAGTCTTAGAAGGAAGCTCTGGCGTCTTCGAGACCTGAAGGCCGCAAACATTGCATTTGCCTCTACAAGCAGTCCACGGATGAAAGGTATTTTGTTGTTTGTTGCTGGCTTTAGACCCTGTATATTTGCAAAGAAGAATGTCGTCTGATTGGTGCTATTAATGGTGCTGGGGTGAGGACTTTTTTTCCGGCACTAATATCTGTATCTGTTGGTTTAGAGTGGAGGCCATCGACTGCGATTCCACTCCATAAATGACTGGGTTTGGTGTACGATTTCTGCCATTTCCTGCCATTTTTTTTTCCTTCCTGGCACTAAAAAACCTCTCCCTTTGGAGTGGCTGTGGCTACCCAGGTTTTCCCATGGACTGGATGTTTTGTATCTTTTTGTCCCCTTTAGATGGTGTGCCATAGCACTGTCTTTCCTGTACTGAAGAGGGACACATTTCAGGGTGAAAAAGCTTACAGGAAGGGAGTTTGCATTTTCCTGTTGTCATATGGGCACGGCAGAGACGAATGTTCCATCCTTGAATGATCGCTATGACGTCCATCACTTCCATTATTTTGTCAGCTCTCATGACCTACACGATTTTTCTACATACAGGATAGCAACAGACATTAGTAGACATCCATTATTTGTTTACCATCTGTTTACTCCTTTCCCCTTTTTCTTAGTCTTCATTCGCTCTTGACTTCTCTTCATTTGCTCCCTTTATATATTCGTCTTGCATCTAACTTTTCGCTTCCCATTTTGGGAGTTTCCGGCAGTTCATGTCTGTTCTTGTTAGGTAAGACACATATGCAACAGTTAGGAATCTTTATTTCGAAACGTTTCGCCTACACAGTAGGCTTCTTCAGTCGAGTACAGAAAAGTTGATAGAAGCAGAAGATACTTGAAGACGATGTAATCAGTCCATCACCCTTAAAGTTTTGAGGTGGTCAGTCCCTCAGTCTGGAGAAGAGCATTGTTCCATAGTATGAAACAATATGGAGATGAAGTGACAGGATGGAGCCTTATATAGCGCCAACAGGTGAGACGTAGGTCACTAGAAGAGGTAAGAACTCAGATGTTGGGAGGTCAGGTCCCTCTCAAATCCAGCCGTTCTCACTAGTGGAGGTTGTCGAAGTTGATTGCAGGTCTGTACCAAGATACCCTTGTGTTGCAGTGTCTGACAGATTGAACATTAAAATGGTATAAAATACCGACAGGTTGTTAGGTAAGACACATATGCAACAGTTAGGAATCTTTATTTCGAAACGTTTCGCCTACACAGTAGGCTTCTTCAGTCGAGTACAGAAAAGTTGATAGAAGCAGAAGATACTTGATTGAAGACAATGTAATCAGTCCATCACCCTTAAAGTTTTGAGGTGGTCAGTCCCTCAGTCTGGAGAAGAGCATTGTTCCATAGTATGAAACAATATGGAGATGAAGTGACAGGATGGAGCCTTATATAGCGCCAACAGGTGAGACGTAGGTCACTAGAAGAGGTAAGAACTCAGATGTTGGGAGGTCAGGTTCCTCTCAAATCTGTTGCATATGTGTCTTACCTAACAACCTGTCGGTATTTTATACCATTTTAATGTTCAATCTGTCAGACACTGCAACACAAGGGTATCTTGGTACAGACCTGCAATCAACTTCGACAACCTCCACTAGTGAGAACGGCTGGATTTGAGAGGGACCTGACCTCCCAACATCTGAGTTCTTACCTCTTCTAGTGACCTACGTCTCACCTGTTGGCGCTATATAAGGCTCCATCCTGTCACTTCATCTCCATATTGTTTCATACTATGGAACAATGCTCTTCTCCAGACTGAGGGACTGACCACCTCAAAACTTTAAGGGTGATGGACTGATTACATCGTCTTCAAGTATCTTCTGCTTCTATCAACTTTTCTGTACTCGACTGAAGAAGCCTACTGTGTAGGCGAAACGTTTCGAAATAAAGATTCCTAACTGTTGCATATGTGTCTTACCTAACAACCTGTCGGTATTTTATACCATTTTTAATGTTCAATCTGTCAGACACTGCAACACAAGGGTATCTTGGTACAGACCTGCAATCAACTTCGACAACCTCCACTAGTGAGAACGGCTGGATTTGAGAGAGACCTGACCTCCCAACATCTGAGTTCTTACCTCTTCTAGTGACCTACGTCTCACCTGTTGGCGCTATATAAGGCTCCATCCTGTCACTTCATCTCCATATGTTTCATACTATGGAACAATGCTCTTCTCCAGACTGAGGGACTGACCACCTCAAAACTTTAAGGGTGATGGACTGATTACATTGTCTTCAAGTATCTTCTGCTTCTATCAACTTTTCTGTACTCGACTGAAGAAGCCTACTGTGTAGGCGAAACGTTTCGAAATAAAGATTCCTAACTGTTGCATATGTGTCTTACCTAACAACCTGTCGGTATTTTATACCATTTAAATTATTTATTTATTTATTTATTATAAATTTGTGCACACATACAGAGGTACAAAAAAATACAGATAAGAGCAGTATGCCAAAGCCACTTATACTATGCATAGCATTACGGGCTGGCTTAAAATTAACTTAAGATTAATTAAGCAATGATGAAGTCAGTGATAAAACATTAATGTAAACAGATTACTATAAAGCACAAGTGAGTATTACAAAGACAGGTCATATGAAGGATTCTGTTAGGTAGTGTATTTAAAAAATAATAAAGTTAGATTGGGTTTTAGGTTTAACATTATGTTGATATAATTGTGAGAAACATTTAAGATATACAATTTATAAGGTTCAGTTATTCAGTATTTATTTGGTTTTGGGTGAGTAAGTGATCTTTGAGTAGAGACTTGAATTTATAAACAGGTAGTGTTTTTTTTATATTTACAGGTAATGAATTCCAGATTTTAGGGCCTTTTATGTGCATTGAGTTTTTGCATAGTGTGAGATGAACACGAGGAACATCAAAGAGTGATCTGTGCCTTGTGTTATGGTCATGTGTTCTGTTGAGGTTGGCAAGGAGATGTTTGAGGGGAGGGTTAATATCAGAGTTAAGTGTTCTATGTATGTAATAGGTGCAGTAAAGTATGGATGTTTTGTATGGTGATAGGTTTAGTGTATTGAATATTGGTGGAGTGTGCTGCCTGTAGTGAGAATTTGTTATCATTCTAACTGCAGCCTTTTGTTGGGTAATTAGTGGTCTGAGATGGTTAACTGTTGTTGAGCCCCATGCAAAAATTCCATAGGTGAGATGGGGGTAAATAAGAGAGTGATATAGGGCCAGGAGGGCTGACTGTGGAACATAGTACCGTATCTTCGATAGTATGCCTACAGTCTTGGAAATTTTCTTAGAAATTTGTTGTATATGTGTATGAAATTTGAGTCTATTATCAAGGTGGATTCCTAAGAATTTTCCCTCTGTTAGCTTTGTGATAGGTGATCCGTTTATCATTATGTTAAGAGGGACATCTGTAGCTCTGTTACCAAACTGAATGAAGTAGGTTTTGTCAATGTTTAGTGTAAGTTTGTTAGTCCTCATCCAGGTAGATATTTTCTGTAATTCGGTAATTTACAGTATTGGCTAGTGTGACTGGGCTCGGGTGAGAGAAGACGTATGTAGTGTCATCTGAAAAATAGTGGGGGTTTTGAGTAATTGCGAAGCATTTGGAAGGTCATTTATGTATAGGAGAAAGAGAAGAGGGCCAAGGACACTTCCCTGTGGGACACCAACTGTAATTGGTTGCGCAGAAGAGTTTGCCCCATTTGCGTACACATATTGGCTTCTGTTGCTGAGGTATGACTTGAGGTAATTGAGGGAGTGCCCTCTTATACCATAGTGTGACAATTTTACGTGGAGCAAGTCATGGTCAACTGTATCAAAAGCTTTACGTAAGTCAATGAAGATCCCCAGTGGGACTTCTTTTTCTCTATTGCAGTGTATATATGTTCTAGCATGTGTATAATAGCATCATTAGTATTTTTATTAGGCCTGAATCCAAATTGGCAGGGGTTGAGTATGTTCTGGGAGATAAGGTAGGAGTAGATTCGTTTATGAATTAGTTTTTCAAAGTTTTTTGGGAGAGAGGGTGTAAGTTGGATATTGGCCTATAATTATTCAACTCTGTTTGGTCTCCTCCTTTGTGGATCGGGTGACCCTTGCTATTTTGAGTACTGTAGGGAAGGTGGAGGATTCAATGGATTTGTTAAAGAGTGTTGCAATGATTGGAGATAGCACTTGTGACACTTTTTTATATATTAAAGGGTGGTAAGGTACTTAAATCTCCTGCCTTGTTTTTTAGTGCATTGATAATAAGGGAGACTTCGTATGGGTTAGTCGGAGCTAGGAACAGTGTGTTCGGGTAGTTGCCGGTGAGGTAGTTATTTGGTGGGGTATCTGAGCTTGGGATTTTATGGGCAAGGTTTTGTCCTATAGTGGAGAAGAAATCATTGAGTCTGTTTGCTGTTTCTGTTGGTGGGAGTTGGGGTTCATCTGATTTTGCTAATTTTATTTCGCTATTTCGTGATATCTTTTTTGTTCCCAGAATTTTCAGATAGTGTTTTCCAGGTCTTTTTTATATCACCTCGTAAGTTGGATAATCTGTTCTCATAATACAATTTTTTTGCCCTTCTTATCAGGCTGGTTAGGATTGACGAGTAACGTTTTGTTTGGTCTCTGGTTATGTGACCCATTCTGTACTGTTTTTCATATTGGTGTTTTGTATTTATGGATTTGAGAATGCTGGGTGTTAGCCAGGGACTGTTCAGTCTCTTTGTGTCATCTGTTTAGTTTTTTTAGGGCAGTGCTTGTTATAGAGGTATTGGGTCTTTTTTAGAAAATTATTAATACATTCGTCAATATCTGTATAGATTTCTAGCTCAGTGTGCCAATCAATGTTTGCTAATGCTGTTGCGAAGTTATTAATGGCTGCCTCATTGTGAAGTCTGAAGGTGACTTTAGTAGTGTCTTGGGGTAGTTTACCAAGAGTTGTTATGAGGAAAGTAGGGTAGTGGTCTGTGGTATTATCTGTAATTATGCCTGATTTTAAAGGGGATATGGTGTTGGTCCAGATGTGGTCAAGTAGGGAAACACTAGTCTCTGTAACTCTTGTAGGTTTTGTTACTGTTGGTAGAAACCCATACAGTTACTCATTGTGTTTGTGAATTCAGTAACGTGTGGGTCCTGGTCTTGCAGGAGATTTATATTGAAGTCACCTGAGAGTAGTAAGTGATCTTTGTTCATGCGTGCATCAGTTATCATACTTCCTAGATTTTGACTAAATTGGCTAATGTTTGACTGTTTGGAACTCTGTAGATGTTTATCAATGTGAGAGGTTTTTTTTAGGTATTTGGATTTGAATTTAGCTATTATATATTCCCCCTGTTCATCCCTTGTGCAAGTATTAGTGATACATTCTAGTTGGTCTGAGTAGTATATGGCTGTGCCACCCCCTTGTTGGTCTGGCCTACAGTTGTGTATGGCTGTGTAAAACCAGGAATGGCATAGACATCTGTACTATCAGGCTTTAGCCAGGTTTCAGTTAGTGTAATGATGGACATATTGGCATGTAAGGAATTTAGTAATGCTATGAGGTCATCGTAATGCTTGCTTAATGATCTGATATTGTAGTTAAAGATAGTTATGTTGTTGTTGGCACTGAGAAGTGCCTTTGATTGTTCTGCAGTGTAGTAATTACAGTAACTGTTTGATTCATTTAAGTCATTAAATAAGAGGTTGGTATCAGGATCAATGCTTGTAATCATAAGATTTGTAGTGAATCTATAGTTAGAATTAAGTATAAAACAAAGTAAATAGTCTTAAGCTAAAAAAATAGCACCTGAATTATTTAACAAATGTAAAATAATGAGCTAAGGGACTAATACAAATAAAATGATGATCATATAATAGTGCTTGGGAATATGATAGTAGGTAGTTTCTATAAAGGTAATTTTTTAAAGTTATAATTATAGTTTAAAATTATAATAAAAAGGGACTAATATAGGTTGTGAATAAAAGAGCTTTGGAATATAATGGCAAGATTGTGAGCTTATTCTACTTTAGCACCTGAGAATAGCACCTTGATTATTTTAACAGTTGTGGATATATAAACTAGGATAGTTATATAAAGCTAAAATAAAGGAGAAAATATAAAAGGGACTAAAATTAAGTAATGGTAAGCAAAGTTAAATGGACAGATGGTAGGAATTATAATATAAACTTATAATATAAAAATACAATTTGAAATGGTACTTGCAATTGCACTAGAGTCTGGTATGGGTTGTTGACAAGATCAAGGTTATAACTATAGATTTAAATTGACAAAATAAAATTCACAATTAAAGTACAAAAGAATAATAGTAAAAAATCACAATGGTAATGTCTTGGTTATAATATGATAAATAAGATGGTAGACAGGTACCCAGGTACACAGGTACAAAGGATAATACAAGGTTGGGGTTTGAATATAAAAACTTGAAAATTTGGCAACAAAATGTTATGGGAAGTATAAAATAATGTTTAATGTACAAAAGTAAAAAATTTACTGGTAGTAAATATGGTGTTTAATAAAATTTTAGTAAGTAATAATGATTACAAAAAAGTGAAATAGTAATGTTTATTTCATTCAATATTGCACTGGTAGTTATACTTGAGGTTATATGGCAGTACAAGGTAATTAAGAGTAATCTAGGATAGTAAATGTGGTATTAAAACAGGTAAAGGTAATTAGTCAAGTAATGGTTATTAAATGTCAAAAATGTTAAGAGTAAATTGAAATTTTAGTAAAAATGATATTTATTAATTTTAGTAAGTAATATCAATTGTAGTATTTAAAAAAAATATGAGGTAGTAATATGGACAGAGAAAGTATCAATTCAGCTAATGTTCAAGCGAACAATAGTAAATAAGAAAATCACATAAGGTGATTTATGCTTACTAGTAAAATCACAAAATGAGGTAGTTGATTATTTAAATACTAAGAGATTGTACAATGAAATTTGAACAATAATGGAGCAAAACATACACTACACTACGTAGACTTTTAAGTTGGACATTGTTTAGTTATTCTCTGTAAGATTAGTATCCCTGAGAAATCGTGATAGATCATTCTCGTTCGTGATTGTGTACAGTTGACCTACATTTGTTTTCCTAACTAGAATTTTCCCATCCCGTGTGAAGCATTGGTGTATTGTGTCATTATTCTCCCGCTTAAGTTTTCTGACTCTATACAGGAGGTTCTGACGTTTTTTGGTAAGACACTCGTTTATGTATACCTCTTTCTTTACTTTAATAGATGCAATAATTAAGTCTTTTTTCCTATCATGTGAGTTGAATCTAAGCATAACACTTTTTCTACCATGGGATCCTAGTAATCTGGCTTCTTTTTTTTCAGACTCTGGTACAATAACACTTGTTTGGTCCTTTATGATCTGCAGAGTAATTTCTTTACTGTTTGTTTGGTTCATATCACTGGGAAAAAGTGGACTGTTAACTATTACTGCGTCCGATAGTTTTTCTTGCTCAGTTTTATCTTCTTGGAGAGCAAAGTAGTCACTGAACTGGTTATCTAAGTTGTTCTTCCATTGTTTTACTGCTTCTTCAACCTTTGTATTAAGAGATATTATTTGTTGGGTATGGCTATCTATGACTGTTTGGATGGTCTTGTCACAGTTAGTCATTCCAGGTGTTGATAACTTTTGTTCAAGACTGAGGATTTTGTTCTCGAGTTGTGTCATCCTGGTGTCTTGTTTTGTTAGCGTCTCTCGAAGATTCATATTTTCAATAACTAAGTTGGAGATGCATGACTTTAGGGTATCTGGATCGTTGGTCATACCTGAGAGACTACTAGGTAGGTTGAATCCGGGGAAGAGAGGGAGGATTGGGCTGGTGGCAGCCATGTTTGTTGTTATTGTTGTGGTGTCGCCTTGAGTGGTGGTGAGTGGGGTGGTTGCTGGGCCGGCGTTTCCCCCTGGCTACACTTGTTGAATAGTTGATTTTTCGGTGTTTTCTTGCTGGCCTTGGTGTTGTTTCCTCTTAGATTGCGCCTCATAATACTACAGGAATTGTTGTTGTTAAGAAGAAGTTGTAGTATACAAAGCTTAGGGTTACGTTGTTCGGCTGGCAGCGGGGTGTTGCTTTCGGTTTGTGTGCAGTCTTCCTTTGATCTCTCTTTTTCTCGATTTGTAGGTTTCACTGTTGGTAGTCTTTTGTCATTCTGGGTGCTACGTTGGGTAGTGCAGTTTTGCTTGTAACTAGGTCATCATAGGAGCATTTGTAGCTCTGGTAGTTGGAGAAAAATACGGAGCTTGGAAGTCGCTGCTGCCGCTGCCGCTGCCGTGATATGAGCCGATGTCTGTTCTTACCCACTGCCGTGCACAAAAGCTCAAATACCTACAATTGCTTCTCACTCCCTTTTTACTCAACCACTTCTGGTCTCATTATCATGCCTTTGCAGTGTACACTGATGGTTCTAAATCCTCTGATGGTGTTGGGTTTGCAGCAGCGTTCCCAGACAGCGTTGTATGGCATTTATTAGACTCGGTTAGCATTTCTTTATTTATTTATTTATAAATTTTAGCATACATACAGAGGTACAAAAAAATACAGGTAAGAGCAGCATGCCAAAGCCACTTATATGCATAGCATTACGGGCTGGCTTAAAATTAACTTAAGATTAACTAAGCAATGATGAAATCAGTGATAAGACATTATTGTAAACAGATAACTATAAAATACAAATGAGTATTACAAAGACAGGTCATGTGGTTGCATGCATTGCTGTTCATTCAGGTAGTGTATTTAAAAAAAAATAACAAAGTTAGGTTTAACATTTGTGTGATATAATTGTGAGAAACATTTAAGATATACAATTTATATGGTTCAGTTATTCAGTATTTATTTGGTTTTGAGTGAGTAAGTGAACTTTGAGAAGAGACTTGAATTTATAAACAGGTAGTGTTTCTTTTATATTTACAGGTAATGAATTCCAGATTTTAGGGCCTTTTATGTGCATTGAGTTTTTGCATAGCGTGAACTGTAGCTGAACTGTATGCAATTCTCATTGCAATCATTCACACTGCATCTATGCCTACCTTAACGTTTGTAGTAATGACTCCTCCAGTATTTTGCAAGATATTAAAGAATTTAATTCGCCTCATCCCCTAGATCTTTGTATACAACTTTGGTTGTGCGACATTTCTAGCAAAACCAAAGAAATTGTTTTCCACTGTGTCCCTGGTCATGACGTTCATGGCAACGAGCAGGCAGACTCTGCTGCGCACTCAGCGGTACAAGATCTCCTAGTTTCATATAGAGGTATTCCATTCTCAGACTATTTTGCTGTAATCTCTAGCCACCTTTGCAACCATTCGCAACACAGTTGGTTCGATATGACTCGTAACAAATTATATTCTCTAAAGCCAAGTTTTGGTTTCTGGCCTTCTTATCACCAGTGTCGAGGTTAAGAGACTATGCTCTCCCATCTTCACACTGGGCACACCCATCTTACTCATGGGTATTTCATGGAGTGGTGCCCTGTTCCACTCTGTGAGAATTGTCGGGTTCCAATTTCAGTTTGCAATATTCTATTGGACTGTCCTGTCTTTCAACGAGCACACAGAATTTACCTTCAATGTCATCACCACTCTAACACCTTATTTTATCTTCCCACCTTGCTGACGGCCCCACCTTTGATTCAGACTTCCTCTTTGACGGCAACCAATTTATTATACAAACTTTGATATTTCCTATAGAACTCCCCACAGCTCTTTCTAATTCTACCTCTTTCATTCTCTCCACTCTTGCTACTTTCTGCTACAGCAACACCTCCTGCCCTGCAGCACTGTATGACCCTAGTGGGTTTAGCACTTGGTTTTGATTATAATAATAATGATGATGCTGCCTGCTGGTACCTTCAGGTTGATGGGTTGATGATGCCTGGTGGTACCTTCAGGTTGATGGGTTCACACTGCCTGGTGGTACCTTAAGGTTGATGCTACTTGGTGGTACCTCAGGTTGATGCTACCTTGCAGTTCCTTCAGGTTGATGGGCTGACTAGATGCAGTGGTGTTATAGTAATGAGAGGCGAGTGGCTGGCCTCTTATGGTATAGTGGTCTATTTTAAGAGGTAGGTTGTGCAAGTTACTAGTACAGTGATGAAGACAATGGGAAAGAAAGCACCTCGCCATGAGTGATAGCACCTCGGGCAGTGGGAGGTAATCGGGTTTGATTTAAGGAAAGGATAGGTCATGTGTTGTGGAAACTTATTTGGGCCTAAGTTCCACAGGGCAGATACGTTGTAAAAAAGATCCCATCAGGTCACGGATGGAACAGCTGGGTTGAGTGGCCCTTACACCTACCCAAAACACACACACACTCTTTAGGAAGAAGTAGGTAGTTTATACTGTTAGCACACTATTAGGATTATTGAGGCAACTGTAGATAATAATAATAATGTAGACCTAAGACCTTAACATAGGTAGTAATAGGCCGATAATATAGGCAAACACTAGGTTATGTTAGCCAGGGAGAACTGGCAGCCCAAGTTTGAATACTGGGGCACGGAGTTTTGAGACTGCAGTGCCTTTCTTCTAAGATCAGACACCAACCGAGTAACAAGTGCCATGAACATCAGGGCGGTGCCCCACGTGTCTACACATACTAGGCCCTGGGGAAAACTGGTGGAGGCACCTCGAAGTACCATAGATGACCACCTCCGTCAGGCCCACACAGTAAGACAAGACCTCTCTTTCTTCTCAGTATTCTGGCCAGTTTCTGGGGGGAATTTGCGGGTGTGTTGAACTGTGGGTCGTTGTGCAGCTGGACGGCCAAATGATTGGTACAAGCCGGCATCACCTCGTGGTTTAGCCTTAGAAGCTAGTGTCACTCTCTGCATAGTTATTCTAGGGGATACTCATCCCCTTGGAAACAGGAATTTCTGAGGTGCAGGCAGGTCACTAATATCGACTGAATATTGCAGGAATTAAGGCTCCGGTTGCATGTGGTTCTGAGGGGAAGTCCAGAGGGGCTAAAGCTTAGGGAGGTTGAAGATCAGAATATATTCTCCAACACCAAGTTAGCCCTTTATTCATGCATGTAGGCGAGATTTTCTTGCAACATCAGTAATTTATGGAAATCTGTCCTATAAGCCACTTGTGAGGCTGAGGTGCCGACCTCAGAGCTCGGTGTCAACAGAGCTTGCTAGGGTAAGCAACTCGCATGGAGGCAGTCCAGACAAATTTTCACATGTGTCTTGGATCAAGAGCCCCATACCAGCATCAAAGAACTTCTCTTGAAAGGGGGTTCCCTGAGATAATGATAATAACAATTACATTCATGAGAACACTAAACCCATAGGATTCCATGTCTTGTAGTACCCAGTTTGCGGAAAGGGAGAACAATGCAAGATTTCCACAGCTGGAAAAGAACTCCTTGTGACCAAATAAGATTAGTCATAAGAGGACTGCAAGGGCTGACTAATGTAAATGCTGTAGCATATGAATATGAATGCCACCAGGCCCTGCTGCCGATGATCGGCAAGCTGAGAGTGTTGCCTCCAGTTCCAGAAATGCAAAAGGCACATTGTAAGATTCTTCTCTGATAGAAGAAAAGTTTAAGGGCTCTAACTCAATGGCAGACTTTGAGGAATGAAACAAGGGGCATAAATGAAACACCTAAGAGATAGGGACAAGATTACCAATTTCAGTGGCAACATCAATAGGGTTTGCTATATCGACACCAGCAACCCGAAGAACAGGAGCCGGGTCGGGGGAGTATTTACCACTCAGTTCCCGTACTTTTTTCCAGATTGCACTCATAGAGGAAGCAGAAGTGATGGTAGGAACATAATCCCACCAGCAAGTGGGTTTAGCATCATGGATGACACAGCGAGCAACCACTCTCTTCTGCTTAAAATCAAGGAGTCTCTCTGTGGTTCTCTTGTACCAGTGTCTGCCCCACACAGCTCGTTTCAAACATACCGCCCGAGCACAAGCAGGAGACCACCAAGACACACACTTCTGAGAATGCCTGCCTGAGGTTTGGGATATAGAATGTGAAGCTGCAGTTAAAACTGAGGTCGAGATGAGGTGTAAAAGCTCATCAATGGAGGATGAAGGAGCCTCACTAAAAGCAGTTAAATGTAAGGGTCCCAATTTGCTAGGTCAAATTGCCAGCATGAGCTATGAGGTGGTGAATACAAAGAAGGATGATTAAAAAATGATCGCTGTCATGCAAGTCCAGGAGGACAGACCAGGTGACATCTAATACAGTTGAGGAAGAGCAGACCGAGAGATTGATGCAAAAGGAAGAAAGAGTATGAGGATCAAAATGGGTGGGAGTACCGGTATTTAAAACATGGAGGGGGAGAGAAACGAGAAAAGCCTCCAACTGAATGCGGCAGGAGTCACAGTGAGACCCCTACCCCCCAGAGGAAATAGTAGGCATTAAAATTGCCAAGTAACAGAAGTGGTGACAGTAAGGAAGAAACCAGAAATGCAACATCTGGGATAGATAATGCCCGAGGAGGAGATACAAAGAACCTATTGTATACCACTTATTCAAGTGGATGTGGGCTGCAGTGTAATGCAGCTGATGGTATGGAATACCGGTGCATAAAAGATGTACATTTTCATTAAAGGTTCCATCGGGAAAAGGATCCAATGAATATAATAAATCATAGCCTAAGATGGGATAGATAACAGCGGAGCATAATTTGGGTTTTTGCAAACACAATCAGGGGAAAACTGGAATAGCAACACCTGAAGGTCACCCCAGTTACCTCTGAGGCAGCGGATATTCCACTGTAAATAAGCCATGATTTGCAAAGAGAAAGATACAAGAAATCTGAAGGTAGAGGTATCTACAGACTAGAAGGGTTGGAAAAGTCCACATATAGAGGCAGTGGAAAATTTTTAAGCAGTGAAGGAGTGGTATGCTGTGAAGAAAGGAGTTGTGCAGATACAAAAGAGCGAAGAGCAGGAACAGGAGGTGGATCAATGTCCATTAATGGTCGAGTCTCCTCAGTATATTCTGAGATAGCTTCAAGTGTTTCAGAGGACAAGGACATTGTATGTGGTACAATATTGGAGATGGAAGGAGGAGGGTGAGTAAAGATCAGGGCAACGATGGACTGTACCAAAGTAGGGGGGGGGGGGACGAAAGGGTAGAGGGAACTGGAGAAGCAGCTTGGGAGGGGACAGGAGAGGAAGTGACCTGGGAAGGGGCAGAAGAGGAAGAAACTTGGGAAGGGACAGAGGAACAATTATTATTATTATAATCAAAAAGAAGCGCTAAGCCACAAGGACTATACAGCGACAGAGGAACAAGGTACTGTATGAGGAGGAGGAACCTCCACATTCATAGCAGAGCCAGTTAGAGGTGAAGAACTGGGTACAGAGACTGGAAAGGAAAAATGTGCAGGTTGCAGAAGGGAAAGAGGGGTGAAAGATTTTAACAATGGAGATTTTTTGGACTTCAGAGAAGGAGAGGGGCGATGAGGTGGTATTGTACGAGGTCTTGTATACACGGAAACTTGTGAATGAGAAGAGGAAGAGGTGAGAACAGAATGAGGTGTCGAGGTAGGGACCTCCGAGTACATGACAGCAAAAGAATTTGACGGGTGACTGCGGAAGGGGTGACCACAGAGGAGGTTGCAGAAGTTGGGACCCCAGAGGTTGGGGGACGTTTAGTAACTCAAGAATAAGAAATATGGGGAAGTCTCCCTTGAAGGCGTAAATGAAAGACTGCCATAGCATATGGGAAGCCTTCTGCCTCTTTGAGACAATGTATTTCTTGCTCATTTAAGTAAACTTGGCAACAGCTACAGTAAGATGGGTGAGCCTCATGACAATTTAGGCAAGAGTGACGTAGACTACAAGATGTACTGGTATGGTCTTCGGCACCACAGACTGGGCATTCGGCAATGGGCCTGCAGTATTTTGCTGGATGACCAAACACCAGCAATTTCTACACTGTTGTGGTGTAGGAATCACCTTTCGAACTTGTAAACGGTGTCCCACTATATAAACAGAGGATGGAAGCTCACAGCAGTCAAAAGTTAAGTGAGCTACATTGCAAGGGTATCGTCTCCGCCTGCGGGCAGGGAGGGCATAAGTGTACTTTGAGGATTGAGAGGTCTTGAAGCTCAAGCTGTTCCAGAATGTCATCACCACATGTCTGGAAATTCTGTCCAACAGTGGTATGGGGTAGAATGACACTACTACTACAAGAATTGAGGGATGTTTTTCAATAATTACAGGAATAGCTTGGCTAGCATTCTGGGCAGTGATGATGCATGTACCGGTCTTGAGGGTATGAAAAGATATATTTCTACCAACATGGCATAGGAGAGCCTTGCCAATACTATGGTCAGAAAGACAGGCAGTAGAGGAAGTCTGTCGTAGAGTAAAAAACTTAGTCCATTGTGTATTTTGAAACATAGCATGTAAGGGGAGTGTGTGACGTGCCAGTCTTTTCTGAGTAGAATGAGAAGGAAGCGAAGAAATATCATCAGGGTGTTTAGGTGTGGGACCGGAGTTGGTCCAACGTGGGACAGGCAGGCAATCTGAAAATTGATGCACCGTAGAAGCTGGAAGCATGGTCCAAGAAGCGTAGAGGTCAGGTGTAGCAAAGGAGCCAAGTCAGATCCCCGGTACCTGGAGCGGGTGATGAAACGGCACCAGCAAGAGGTACAGGGGCATTAGAAATGTCCAAAGAGTGGTCAAATAATGAGGCAGGGTCAGAACAGGGTGCAGTATCAGGAATGGGCCTAGGGGGAGCAGGTTCATGGATTTGGGACTCCATGGTTATGTCACTTCTTTCTTTTTGTTCTTTAGAAAAAAAAAAAAAAAAAAGGGATGGAACATGGAGGAATAACTCCTAGGAGGAAAGAAAGGGCCGTAAATCCTCCTCCATGCCCAAGAGGATCCTAGCACCGCAAATAGTGCAGATGCGGCATGGAACCCATGCCATACCTTACCCTACATGCCAGTAAACCAGCAATCAGGGATAGCAACCTCACATCCACTGAGCCACCTAGGTGGACAAAAGAGAGGGCGGCCAGACACCCGCCACAAAGCATACCCCCTTTGGCCACAACCCCTTGGAATCCAATAAGCAGGCTCCAGAGATACAACTGTCACCTGAAAGACATCCAAAGCCACCCCCTGGGAGACCGAAGAGGATTCAGGACAAAGACACCCAAAGCCACCCCCTGGGAGACTGGAGAGGAATCAGGACATCTCCAGGTGATCCAATTTCCAAGGCAGACTACGTCACTGCCAAGGACCTCAATGGAATGAGATGGACCATGGTACCCTTCCCCCTACCTAGGAACTAGAGTGCCTGTGGGAAGAATCCCAAAGGCTAAAAATAGGAAGGGGATGGGGGAGGGATGGGGAGAACAAAAGGGAAAAAGGGGGATGGGGAGGATGGGATAGGGAAAGGGGGATTGGGGGTTAATTAGGTTCGGTTTGAGGAAGGAGACTAAAATATCTAATTCCTCAGACCAAGAGCCTCTTCACTGAGCCCCCCTTGAAGAGGCATGAAGGTTAGAAAAAAGCTTCAGGGAAGGTTGAGGAATACAGTTGGTCTCTGTAGTTTAGATAAGTGCTGAACATAGGCCCACAAAAAAAAATTATAATAATCATGGGGGAGCACTAAACCTGTAGGATTAAACAGTGCCTCTGGGGGAAGGGGGGTGGAAGGTATTCAGGCTCAATCAGGGAACTGGAGCACAGATCCAATTCCCTAGATCAAGAACCCCTCACCAGCATCAAGGATTATTATTATAATCAAAAAGAAGCGCTAAGCCACAAGGACTATACAGCGCTGCAGGGCAGGAAGGAAGCGAGGGCATCAGGTGGCAAAAGGGAGATGGATGAGTAATAGGTTACGGATAACAGCGGAGCAGTGGATGGTGAAAGGGTAAAGGGCAGCAAGAGACTGAACTAGAAAGGGCTGAGGGGAGTGCAAAAAGTATCATCAGAGTTTGTGGAGTAAATCAGTCGTTGTCAAGAAGTCAATGAGAGAGTCAGGATTAAAGGAGGGTCCATCAGCAAGAAGGGAAGGTAAAGAGAGAGTAGTAGAACGAAGACGACGTTGGAGGTAAATTCTGCGTGCTCGTTGATAGAGAGGGCAGTCTAACAGAATGTGGATAATCGATACTGGAACTTGACACTGCTCACAGAGAGGAACAGGGTGCCTCTCCATGAGATACCCATGAGTAAGACGAGTGTGGCCAATGCGAAGGCGGGAGAGAGTGGTCTCCCAACCTCGGCACTGATGACAAGAAGACGGCCAGTAACCTATACTTGGTTTAATAGAATGAAGTTTGTTACCGAGCAGAGTTGACCAACGTTGTTGCCAATGGGTGCGAAGGTGGGTACCTATTGCATCAAAATAGTCCAGAAATGGAACACCTCGATAGGAAATTGGTAGGTCATGTACTGCTGACCGCGCAGCAGTGTCTGCCTGTTCATTGCCCTGTACGTCAACATGACCAGGGACCCAACAAAAAACAATATCTTTGTTTGGTAGAGATACGGCGTAGCCAAAGTTGGATACGGAGAACTAGGGGATGAGATGTATCAAATTTTCGTATAGCCTGTAGAGCACTAAGGGAGTCTGAGACTACTACAAATGATGACACAGGCATAGATGCAATACGAATAAGTGCTGCAAGAATGGCATACAGTTCAGCAGTAAAAATGCTAGCTGAAGATAGTAAATGCCCCCATACGACGCTGTCCGGAAACACTGCTGTGAATCCGACGCCGTCTGAAGACTTAGAGCCATCTGTGTACACAGCGGAGGCATGAGAATGGGAGTGGAAGTGATCAAGAAAAAGAGAGCGGGAAGCCACCATAGGCAGTTGAGCTTTCGAGCAAGGGAGTGAGAAAGAACAGACCCGAACAGCTGGAACTTCCCAGGGGGGTAGGGAAAAGTGAGATGCTACATGAACATATAAAGGTGGTAACTGAAGGGAAGACAAGAGTGAATGTAGGCGAAGAGAAAAGGGACGGAGCAAACAGGGGCGGCGAACGAATAAAGAATGTCTACTAATATCGGTGACCATTCTATAAATGGAAGGATTGTGTAGATCGTGAGAGCGTACATAGTAGCGAAGGCAATGGGCATCACGGTGATCAGACAAGGATGGAACATTTGCTTCTGTATAGAGGCTCTCATCAGGGGAAGAGCGAAAAGCACCAAGGCACAAACGTAAGCCTTGGTGATGGATAGAGTTAAGGCTAGAGAGAGTAGCAGGAGAGGCTGCGGAATAAATCTGGTCACCATAATCGAGTTTCGATAAAACGAGGGCTGAATGTAGGCGAAGCAGAGTTCGACGATCAGCTCCCCAGGAAAGATGAGCAAGGGTTTTAAGAAGGTTTAGCCGGCTGTGACAAGTTGCCTTCAGAGAGGTAATGTGAGGTTTCCAGGATAACCGACGGTCAAAGAGAAGGCCTAGAAACCTGACTGTATCACGTTCGGGGATACAGGAGCCATAGAGATACAAAGGATGATCGGAGATAACAGAGCGTCTAGTGAAAGTAATTTGGTGAGTTTTGGTACTTGAAAATTTAAACCCATGCGTGGTGGCCCAAGTGGAAACACGGTCGACCGCATGCTGGAGAGAAACTGCAATAAGGTGACAGTCAGCGCCTGCACAAGCAATAGCGAAGTCATCAACATAGAGTGATGACCAAATATTGGGTGGAAGAACAGAGGCCAAATCATTTATAGCAAGGAGAAAAAGTGTTGTGCTTAGAACACATCCCTGAGGGACACCTTCAGCTTGGACGAAGTCCGGGGAAAGAACATTATTGACTCGAACACGGAAATGTCTGTCAGTTAAAAAGTTCTTAAGGAAGGATGGTAGATTGCCTCGGAGGCCTAAGGAATGGGCCTGGGCCAAAATATTATACCTCCAAGTTGTGTCATATGCCTTCTCAAGGTCAAAAAATATGGCAATAACTGAGTGATTATTCGCAAAGGCATTACGAACATACGTATCCAAGCATAGTAAGGGGTCTATGGTAGAGCGACCCTTACGAAAGCCATATTGACTAGCGGAGAGACTGTTGTGAGTCTCTAACTACCACATTAAACGTCGATTTACGAGGCGTTCCATCACTTTGCAAACTGCACTAGTAAGAGCGATGGGCGATAGTGGGAGGCATCATGTCCTGTAGTACCCGGTTTGCGGAAAGGGAGAACAATGGCAGATTTCCACAGCTGGGGAAGAACTCCTTGTGCCCAAATAAGATTGAAGAGGTGTAAGAGGACTACAAGGGCTGACCAATGTAAATGTTGTAACATACGAATATGAATGTCGTCAGGCCCAGCTGCCGATGATCGGCAAGCTGAGAGCGTTGCCTCCAGTTCTTGAAGTGTAAAAGGCACATTATACTGTTCTTCTCTGAGAGAAGAAAAGTCCAAGGGTACTAACTCTCTGGCAGACTTTGAGGAAAGAAACGAGGGGCATAGATGGAGCCCTCGGGAAATACGGACCAGATGTGTGCCAAGTTCAATGGCAACGTCGAGAGGGTTTGCTACATCAACACCAGTGACCCGTAGAACAGGAGCGGGTCAGGAGAGTATTTTACCACTCAATTTCCTCACTTTTTTCCAGACTGCACTCATAGAAGAAGCAGAGGTGATGGTGGAAACATAGTCTTGCCAACAAGTGCGTTTAGCTTCACGGATGACACGGCGAGCGATCGCACGCTTCTGCTTAAAATCAACAAGTCTCTCAGCGGTTCTATTGTACCGGTACCTGCCCCATGCAGCACGTTTCAAACGTACTGCACGAGCACAAGCAGGAGACCACCAAGGCACGCACTTCTGAGAATGCCTGCCTGAGGTTTGGGGTATAGAATGAGAAGCTGCGGTATAAACTGATGTCGAGAAGATGTGTAGGAGCTCATCAATGGAGGATGAAGAAGGAACCTCACTAAAAGCAGTGAGGTGTGAGTAAAGATCCCAATTTGCCCGATCAAATTGCCAGCGAGGGCTACGGAAAGGTGGTGAATAGGAAGGAGAAGTAAGAATGATCGGAAAATGATCGCTGTCATGTAAGTCTGGTAGAACAGACCAGGTGAAGTCTAGTGCAGTGGAGGAAGAGCAGACTGATAGATCGATGCAAGAGAGAGTATGAGTACAAGGATCAAAATGGGTGGGAGTACCCGTATTTAAAACATGGAGGGGGTGAGAGGCGAGAAAAGCCTCCAACTGAATGCCACGTGAGTCACAATGAGACCCCCCCCCAGAGGAAATGGTGGGCATTAAAATCACCAAGTAACAGAAGTGGTGGTGGTAAGGATGAAACAAGAAAGGTAAAGTCTGGGATAGAAAATGCTCGAGAAGGAGAGAGATATAAAGAACATATTGTAAACCACTTATTCAAGTGGATATGGGCTGCAGTGTAATGCAGCGAGGTATGGACAAATAGTTGACAGTACGGAATATCATTGCGTAGAAGAAGGGCACTTTCATTAAAGGTCCCATCTGAGAAAGGATCCGAAGAATACAATAAATTATAGCCTGAGATAGGTTGGAAAACAGCCGAGTGTAATTTTGGTTCTTGTAAGCAAGCACCAACAGGGGAAAACCTGGAAAGCAACATCTGAAGCTCACCCCGATTACCCTGAGGCCGCGGATATTCCACTGTAAATAGGCCATGATTGGCGATGAAGAAAATATCAGGAATCTGTAGGTAAAGGCACCTACGGACTAGAGGGGTTAGAAAAGTCAACGTGTGGTGGCATTGGAAGATGTTCAAGTAGCGAAGGAACGGAGCGTTGCGAAGAATGGGGTTGTGAAGATGGAGGAGAGGGAAGAGAAGGAACAGGAAGTGAATCAGTGTCCATTGAAGGTTTAGTCTCTGCAATATATTCTGAAATGGCTTCAAGTGTTTCTGAATTCAAAGATGTATGGGAGACCATATTGGAGATAGGAGGAGGAGGGTGAGTAAAGATTGGGACAGTAATGGACTGTACCAAAGTAGATGGGAGGGAAAAGTGTAAGGGACTGGAGATGAAGTGTGGGGGGGGACAGAAGAGGCAGAAACCTGGGAGGTGGCAGAAGAGGGAGAAACTTGGGAGGGAACGGGGGTGGAAGGCATAGTACGAGGAGGAGGGTGAATCTCCACACTTGTAATAGAGCCAGAGAGAGGGGAAGAACTAGGTACAGAGACTGGAAAGGTAAAGTGTGGAGGTGGAAGAAGGGAATGAAGGGGCAAAGAAGATTTGAGCAATGTGGATTTTTTGGACTTCTGAGTAGAGGGGCGATTGGTATTAGGTGTCGTACGAGGTCTTGTCGATACTGGGGTTTGTGAGGAAGGACGCGAAGATGTGAGAACAGACTGAGTTGTAGTCGGGACGTCAGAGCCAAGGACAGCAAAAGGATTAGATGCTGTAGTGGCTATGGGAGGGGTAACAACAGAGGAGGCTGCAGAAGATGGGACCCCAGAAGTGGGGGGACGTTTGGAAACACGAGAATAAGAAACACGGGGTAGTCTCCGTTGGAGGCGGAGATGAGTAACTGCCATAGCATAAGGGAGACATTCTGCCTCTTTGAGGCAACGGATTTCATGTTCATTTAAGTAGACCTGGCAACGGCGGGAGTACGAAGGGTGAGCTTCATTACAATTAAGGCAAGATGGAGGTTGACTGCAAGATGTATTAGAATGGTTGTCGGCACCACAGACTGGGCATTTGGCCATAGATCTGCAATATTTCACTGGGTGACCAAAACGCCAGCAATTTCTACATTGTTGCGGTGTAGGTATCACCTTTCGAACTTGTAACCGATGTCCCGCGACATATACAGAGGACGGGAGTTCTCGGCTGTCAAAAGTTAAACGAGCCACATTGCAAGGGTAACGTCTCCGCCCCCGGGCAGGAAGGACATAAGTGTCTACTTTGAGGATTGGGAGATCCTGGAGTTCCAGCTGTTCAAAAATGTCATTGCCACATGACTGGAAATTCTGTTGGACTATGGTATGGGGCAGAATGACAGTACCACTACAAGAATTGAGAGAAAGATGTTTTTCAATAGTGATAGGAGTAGTATCGATATTCGAAAGGAGAGAAAGATCATGAGCTTGGGTAGCATTCTGGACAGTGACGATGCGCGTACCGCTCTTGAGAGCATGAAATGAAATATCTCTGCCAACATGATGCAGGAGCGCTTTGCCAATACTATGGTCAGAAAGGTAGGCAGAAGAAGAAGTTGGTCTTAAAGTAAAGAATTTAGTCCATTGTGTGGTCCGAAACTGAGCGTGGAGAGGGAGTGCTTGACGTGTCGGTCTTTTCCGAGTAGAATGGGAAGGTAACGAAGGAGCATCATCAGGAGATTGACGTTGGCGTTTAGGAGTAGGACCGGAGTTGGTCCGGCATGAAATGGGCGGGCGATTCGAAAATTGCCGTACCGTAGAGGGAGAAGCCGGAAGTATAGTCAAAGGAGAGCGGAGTTCAGACAAATCGAAGGAGTCAGTCGAAGCCCCGGTACCTGAAGCGGGTGAGGAAACAGCACCAGCAAGAGGTACAGGGGCATCAGGAGTGTCCGAAGAGTGGTCTAAACACAAGGCAGGGTCAGAATGGGGTGCAGTATCAAGAAGGGGCCCGGGGGTAGTGGTTTCATGGACTAGGGCTGCCATGGTTAGGTTACTCCTTTGCTTTTTGTTTTTAAGAAAAAAAAAAAAAGAAAGAAGAAAAGAAAATAAAAATAAAAAAAAGAATAAAAAAAGGGGGGAGCGGGGAGGAATAATTCCCAGGAGGAATGAAAGGGCCGGAAATCTCCCTCCGCGCCCAAGAGGACCTCAACACCGCTAGTAGCGCAGATGCAGCATGGAAACCCGTGCCATACCCTAACCTTCATGCCAGTAAACCAGCAATCGGGATAGCAACCTCACATCTGCCGAGCTACCTCGGTGGACAAAAGAGAGGGCGGCCGGATATCCGCCACAAAGCATACCTCCTTCGGCCACCACCCCCGGAATCCGAAAGGTGGCTTCCAGAGATACACCCGTCGCCCAAAAGACACCCAAAGCTACTCCGGGATACTGGAGAGGGATCGGGACATCCCCAGGCAATCCAGATTCCACGGCAAACTACGCCACCGCCAAGAACCTCAATGGAATGGGATGGACCCCGGTGTCCTTTCCCCTACCTAGGAACTAGCGCGCCTGTGGGAGAAATCCCGAAGGCCAAAAAGAGGAAGGGCAAAAGGGAGGGGTGAGGAGGAGGAGGAGGAGGAATGGAAAAAGGGGAGGATGGGATAGGGGAGGGGAGAATGGGGGGTAATTAGGTTCGGTCTGAGGAAGAAGACTGACAGGGCTAATTCCTCAGACCAAGAGCCTCTTCACCACGCCAAGGAGCCCCCCTTGAAGAGGCCAGCATCAAGGAACCTCCCATGAAGGGACAAAAAAAAAAAAAAAAAAAAAAAAAAGGCTTAAGTTTTAAGTAGGTTCAAGCTGTTATGACAAGCAACTTCCAGGGCATCAACAAGGAGAACACTGAGAAATCTGACTATCTTGTACAATGTTACAGGAAACTATATACGTACATGTATAGAATAGAATTAAGGATAATAGGGCATCTTGTGAAAATTATCGGATTTGTTTTAGCAATAGAAAACTTAAACCCAAGTAAGAAGAGTAGAGGGAGTGTTGGAGGGGGATTTAAATTCAGTGTGAGGAAGGCAAGGAGAGATGAGATCCAATTTCTCAGATCAAGAGCCCCTATGCAGAGGCCAGGGATCTCCCCCCCTCCCCCATCTCTCTTAATCTTTTCTTCATAGACAAATTATATAGTCAGGTAAATTAAACATTTCCATCATCATAATAAATTTCTTTATTCCCACAAGAACTTGCTAGTTCAATGTAAAGGACTTATCAAAGTTCTAAACATTAACATTTCTCACTATATTATGACAAGTATTTTTAAAAAAATGTATAATTATTTTTGTTTGTATATTTGTACAATACAGTTCAGCTCCTATGACAACAGCCCCATTAAAAATTAACCCTTTGAAATTAAGATTAAGCCTTATTTCACCCCTTTACATTTTTCTTTTTTCTTTCAACAAACTGGCCGTATCCCACAGAAGCAGGGTGGTACAAAAAGAAAAACAAAAGTTTCTCTTTTTAATTTTAGTAATGTATACAGGAGACGGGGTTACTAGCCCCTTGCTCCCACTCTTTTATATATATGTAATAAAATCTAAATGGTCCAAACATATATATACGTTCTCTTCCCCAGTGCCCCGAATATTTTGAAAAATAAAATTTTTTTTTTTTTTGTTTTTTTCATTGAAATAAAAAAAAATGTTTTCTAAGTGTTATAGGATTAAAATAAAAAAATTAGGGTCAGTACTTACTGAGATATGAGGCTGCAAAGTTGGCACTTAATGCTCACCTGACGGCAACATCGAGTCCTGCTGTTTGAGGAAGTATTGCCGATATACCATTTTTTCTCATTTCTATATTATTTTTTATAATTTTTATGTTCTGATAATTACAATTTATTGTAGTTCTTGGCATTTCATAACCAATCTTTGTTCAGACACTAATATTAGGTACTGAAATTGTACTCAAATTGACACAAACACACTGACAGGCAGACATTTACACCTGTCTTGGTCATTTACTATTGTTTAGGAATATATACAAAGTATTTATAGGTCCCAGCAATGTTTTGGATACACAGGAGTATAGAAGAGGAAGAAGGATTAAGGAAGAAGAAAGAAGGAGGAGGAAGAAGTTTCCATGAAGCAATGTGACAGGTATCCAGGAGGGCAATGATGAGATATGGGATGACATTTGATGGGCACCAGTGAGGGTGCAGAGATGAGATAAGCTGACATTTGATGGGCACCAGCGAGAGTGCAGAGATAAGGGATGACATTTGATGAGATCATATCTCTATCTCTGATTCTCTCTCTCTGTCTGCTTGTCTCTTTCTGTCTCTCTGCTTGTCTGTCTGTCTCAGAGAAAGCCACTGTGAACCAACAGGTATTCTTATGCATTATATCTACAAGCACAGTATAGCACTTCAGATTTTTTAGGTTATCCTAGGTAATTTACACTATGTATAACTGTATTTGTGTGTACCTGTGAGACAGATAAAAAGAGATAGAGACAGATAGACAGAGACAGACATAGATAGATAGACAGAGATAGACAGACCCTAAACTTAGGATTAACATCACTTTCCTCTTAAAAGGGAAGTGTTAATATGACATTACATCAGTGTATCCTCAGGCCAATCATGCCAAATTTGGAGGCAGGAAAATTAAAATGTATATACAGTGGAACCTCACAAATCGAACGTATCACATATTGAACGTTTCGAAAATAAGACCATTTTTTCGGACAAACTGTGTCCCTATTATCGAACGCGCCCCTATTTTCGGACCACCGGGTACGGGACCTGTCCGCTGGCCCGCTCTGTCCGCGTCCCCGAGCAGGCGCCATGAGCATTCTAGCTTTGTTTATGCTTGAGTGAACACTAACCTGCCATCTCATTCACACATTTTACGATTATTTAATTGTGTTTTGTGCTTGTGGGGCTGTGAAATAAGCTGTCATGGGCCCAAAGAAACTTGCTAGTGGTACCCCTGTGGTAAAGAAAGTGAGAAACACCATAGATGTGAAGAAGGAAATAATACAGAAGTATGAGATTGGAGTGAGACTTGTTGAGCTTGCCAGGATGTACAGAGGACTGTGGACAGTTATTTTGCGAGACAGAAACAGACGACTGTAGAAAGTTATTTTGTGAGACAGAAACAGACAACTGTAGACAGTTATTTTGTGAGAAAGAAACAGACAACTGTAGACAGTTATTTTGTGAGACAGAAACAGCTGACTGTGGACAGTTATTTTGTGAGACAGAAACAGACAACTGTGGACAGTTATTTTGTGAGACAGAAACAGATGACTGTGGAGTTATTGTGTGAGACAAACAGATGATTGTGGACAGTTATTTTGTGAGACAGAAACAGACGACTGTGGACAGTTATTTTGTGAGACAGAAACAGCTGACTGTGGACAGTTATTTTGTGAGACAGAAACAGACAACTGTGGACAGTTATTTTGTGAGACAGAAACAGACAACTGTGGACAGTTATTTTGTGAGACAGAAACAGACGACTGTGGGCAGTTATTTTGTGAGACAGAAACAGCTGACTGTGGACAGTTATTTTGTGAGACAGAAACAGACGACTGTGGACAGTTATTTTGTGAGACAGAAACAGACAACTGTGGACAGTTATTTTGTGAGACAGAAACAGACAACTGTGGACAGTTATTTTGTGAGACAGAAACAAACGACTGTGGACAGTTATTTTGTGAGACAGAAACAGACAACTGTGGACAGTTATTTTGTGAGACAGAAACAGATGACTGTGGAGTTATTTTATGAGACAAACAGATGATTGTGGACAGTTATTTTGTGAGACAGAAACAGACGACTGTGGACAGTTATTTTGTGAGACAGAAACAGACGACTGTGGACAGTTATTTTGTGAGACAGAAACAGACGACTGTGGACAGTTATTTTGTGAGACAGAAACAGAGGACTGTAGACAGTTATTTTGTGAGACAGAAACAGAGGACTGTAGACAGTTATTTTGTGAGACAGAAACAGAGGACTGTAGACAGTTATTTTGTGAGACAGAAACAGAGGACTGTAGACAGTTATTTTGTGAGACAGAAACAGAGGACTGTAGACAGTTATTTTGTGAGACAGAAACAGAGGACTGTAGACAGCTATTTTGTGAGACAGGGGTCCAATGACTCTCAAGTTGGTCCTAGTGGCATTAAAATACAGAGAAGGGAAGTAACCTCAGAGAGGGCTTTGATACCAGAAGTCCTCATGGAGGGGGATTCTCCTTCCAAACACTAACCCCAACTCCCTCTCTCCTCCTCCCTATCTTCCAGATCCCATCACCAATCTTCAATAAAGGTAAGTAAAAATGTTATTTTATATTACTATACATAATTAAAGACTATAGCATTTGTTGTGTGTATGTAAAACTGTAATTAATCGCTATAAAATGTATTTTTTTTTTTTGTGAATATTTTTGGGTTTCTGGAATGGATTAATTGTATTTCCATTATTTCTTATTGGAAATATTGCTTCGAATTTCTGACTTTTCGAATTTAGAACTAGCTCCTGGAACGGATTAAGTTCGAAATTTGAGGTTCCACTGTACACATTTGGGGCGCTAGCGGTAAGAACGTATATATACATTTGGACCGTTTAGGGGTTAACACAGTCAGTGATCTCCCCTAAGACTTAAAAAATCACATTATCCCAAAAGGCTTAACACAACTCATTCTGGTCTTCAGTGTACATATATTACAGTAATATATATAGAACAGTACTACAGTATCTGTTGTGTATGATGCAACATTTAATAGAAGCTTCGAGACAGAATACGTTTTGCCTGGAATTATGGCTTTTTTTTTTAATTTACTTTTTAAAGTCGACGTTTCAGGAACTGGCCCATAATGTTAAAAAGAAGTGTCTGTAAAAAACACTATCATGTTATATAACAAAAAATTATACCCAAATATATATACCATATATACATTTATATGTCTTGCTTTGGAAGTGTTGTAAAGAACTTCCAATACACTTTATACACTATAAAAAAAAACTCATGTATAAATAGCATCCTTGCTGCAAATATAGACAATTGAATCCAAGCGTAATCTGCCAGTTAACATTTCTTTTCCTATATGAAACCAATATTTAGCAACTGAAATACCACTTGAAGAGCTGTTGTAAGTGAACATTTTCCTACTACAAATACAATGGACTTAGAGAAGCAGCAATCTCATTAAGGAATCCTAAGCATTTTTTTCTTTCTTCAGTTAAATGGCTTAACATGATGTGGATACCAGGATTCACAGCAATGGACCTACAGTAGAGTGGATATTACTTGGGACCATGATGAAATAAGACATTTAGAAAATTAATGGTTATTTGAAAAATACATGACAATAACATGAGAGATAATTCAACATGTAGCAATGTTTTTATAAGCATTGCTACATGTTGAACTCATTTGGCAAGTTCTTCATTGTTGTACCAGGTCCAAATAACAGCAGCAATTAGCTTCTCCACAGTGGAATAGTCCTGCTTTGCAATCCTGAGTTTGGTTATTGCCCACAGATTCTCAACTGGGTTGAGGTCAGGAGAGTTTTCAGGCCAATTTAGAATGCTTAGCCCACACTCTTCGAAGAAAGTCAGCATTTTTCTGGAGGTGTGGCATGGAGCAAGATCTTCTGGAAAACATCTTCTCCATTAGGAAAGTCTCTATCCACAATGGGAAGCAAAGGACTTGCCAAGATTGCCTTGTATTTGTCAATGTTCATCATTTCCTTAACAATAACAAGCCATCAAGAGCCTTTAACAGCAAAACTACCCCAAAACATCTTAGGTAGGTATTTTTTTTTCTTGCGCTTGTTGAATGAGTTCATTCTGAAGAGGCTCACCTTTGTTCCATCTTAACATCACTGATCTACACCCATGTACTGTAAAATGCACTTTCATCTGAAAATATAACTTTTCTCCATTCATCTGTCACCTATCTTTTATGATCGAGGGCCTAGTGCACCCATTTTTTCTTCATATCAGCAGCCAATAATTGTTCCTTTACCGGCTTTCTGGCAATTCTGCCAACTTCAAGGAGCCTTTGTCAAACAGTTGAAGAATTAACATTTATGCTGGAACAAAATTTCTGTAGATCTTTGCTGATTTTCTTGGGGTCCTTTACACTATTTCTTCTACATCCTCCTTGACGCAACACTCCACAATCACCAGTGTCATCAACTCTCTTCAGAATTTGACCAACAGTTGACTTTGCTAGGCTCAAATTTTCAGTTATCTGTCTGGGACTCAAATCAGCATGTTTTCTAAAAGTTAGAATACTTATACACTTCTTAGGTGTAGCATCCACAATGAATTTCAGCAGTAATAATGAAATGAAGGGGATAATTTGGCAAAACCACATTCACTCACAAAGTATACTTGCAAGAATAGCTTTACAGAACAACAGCTATTGTAGCACTGATGAGTCACAGGGTAAAACCACAGCTGGATGGTTGCCAGAAGTCAGTAGCAAACTCTTATGAAAAGAAAAGAAACCAAACTACATTAATTAAGCTGGAGACTAAGACACATGAGATAATCACAAAATTTACTCATCCCAATTAATATGCACACTACTGTAAAACATACATGATAAGTAGATACAAATAAGTATGACAAAGTTGATGAAGAAATATAATACACTGCACAATTCACAGCCTGACCATAACACATTAACATTAAAAAATGATTACAATACAAATATTTTTGTGACATTTACTTTAGTCACTGATAAGACAAAATAATAAAACACTTGTAGTATATTCCTTTACAGTGCAGTGGACATGTCTTAAAAAAAACTGTTCCACCTCAGGAGAAAAACATCACAGAGTATTCACAAACAATCCACACTTAGGAGAGGAAGTTTACGACATTATGGCTCATCGTAGAACACTGTCAAGTCTAAACTAAGAGAGAAAAATCAGACAACAGAAAACAAGTCAGGAGAATGAAGAGGGATGGAGAGAGTAGTGGAACTAATGGCAATGGTAGTGGTGGTAATGAAATAGTTGAGGTAGTAGTACTAGCTATAAAATAGTGGTATGTATAATAGTAGCAAATGAATTTGTCATATTAGTTGTATATAATGACAAAAGAATAGATCACATAGCAGCAGGTCTACTTCCCATACTGGGTTAGTAGGCCTCCTGTTATTCACTGTCTGATATGTAATTCAAGGCAATGGATACCAAAGTAACTCAACACTAACACCTACCCCAAAGGAGCAGAGTAGGACTGCAGTAAGTCAAGAAAGTTGTAAGGCAAAACAGGCATAGGAAATATGGAAGACAGGTCAACGGGATACAAGATGGGATACAAGGAGAATAGAAGCATCAGGGAAGAGAGAGGTGAAGGTTTATAAA
This sequence comes from Cherax quadricarinatus, assembly GCF_026875155.1. Classification (NCBI taxonomy): domain Eukaryota; kingdom Metazoa; phylum Arthropoda; class Malacostraca; order Decapoda; family Parastacidae; genus Cherax; species Cherax quadricarinatus. The sequence goes on along the minus strand of NC_069399.1, from coordinate 49,836,847 downwards.
CTAAAAGAGGAGGCAGTTAGGGTAAGATATAAACAGCTATTGGAGGATAGATGGGCTAATGAGAGCATAGGCAATGGGGTCGAAGAGGTATGGGCTAGGTTTAAAAATGTAGTGTTAGAGTGTTCAGCAGAAGTTTGTGGTTACAGGAAAGTGGGTGCAGGAGGGAAGAGGAGCGATTGGTGGAATGATGATGTAAAGAGAGTAGTAAGGGAGAAAAAGTTAGCATATGAGAAGTTTTTACAAAGTAGAAGTGATGCAAGGAGGGAAGAGTATATGGAGAAAAAGAGAGAAGTTAAGAGAGTGGTGAAGCAATGTAAAAAGAGAGCAAATGAGAGAGTGGGTGAGATGTTATCAACAAATTTTGTTGAAAATAAGAAAAAGTTTTGGAGTGAGATTAACAAGTTAAGAAAGCCTAGAGAACAAATGGATTTGTCAGTTAAAAATAGGAGAGGAGAGTTATTAAATGGAGAGTTAGAGGTATTGGGAAGATGGAGGGAATATTTTGAGGAATTGTTAAATGTTGATGAAGATAGGAAGCTGTGATTTCGTGTATAGGGCAAGGAGGAATAACATCTTGTAGGAGTGAGGAAGAGCCAGTTGTGAGTGTGGGGGAAGTTCGTGAGGCAGTAGGTAAAATGAAAGGGGGTAAGGCAGCCGGGATTGATGGGATAAAGATAGAAATGTTAAAAGCAGGTGGGGATATAGTTTTGGAGTGGTTGGTGCAATTATTTAAATAAATGTATGGAAGAGGGTAAGGTACCTAGGGATTGGCAGAGAGCATGCATAGTTCCTTTGTATAAAGGCAAAGGGGATAAAAGAGAGTGCAAAAATTATAGGGGGATAAGTCTGTTGAGTGTACCTGGTAAGGTATATGGTAGAGTTATAATTGAAAGAATTAAGAGTAAGACGGAGAATAGGATAGCAGATGAACAAGGAGGCTTTAGGAAAGGTAGGGGTGTGTGGACCAGGTGTTTACAGTGAAACATATAAGTGAACAGTATTTAGATAAGGCTAAAGAGGTCTTTGTGGCATTTATGGATTTGGAAAAGGCGTATGACAGGGTGGATAGGGGGGCAATGTGGCAGATGTTGCAAGTGTATGGTGTAGGAGGTAGGTTACTGAAAGCAGTGAAGAGTTTTTACGAGGATAGTGAGGCTCAAGTTAGAGTATGTAGGAAAGAGGGAAATTTTTTCCCATAAAGGTTTGGCCTTAGACAAGGATTGTTGTGTCACCGTGGTTGTTTAATATAAATTTATAGATGGGTTGTAAGAGAAGTAAATGCGAGGTCTTGGCAAGAGGCGTGGAGTTAAAAGATAAAGAATCACACACAAAATGGGAGTTGTCACAGCTGCTCTTTGCTGATGACACTGTGCTCTTGGGAGATTCTGAAGAGAAGTTGCAGAGATTGGTGGATGAATTTGGTAGGGTGTGCAAAAGAAGAAAATTAAAGGTGAATACAGGAAGAGTAAGGTTATGAGGATAACAAAAAGATTAGGTGATGAAAGATTGAATATCAGATTGGAGGGAGAGAGTATGGAGGAGGTGAACGTATTCAGATATTTGGGAGTGGACGTGTCAGCGGATGGGTCTATGAAAGATGAGGTGAATCATAGAATTGATGAGGGAAAAAGAGTGAGTGGTGCACTTAGGAGTCTGTGGAGACAAAGAACTTTGTCCTTGGAGGCAAAGAGGGGAATGTATGAGAGTATAGTTTTACCAACGCTCTTATATGGGTGTGAAGCGTGGGTGATGAATGTTGCAGCGAGGAGAAGGCTGGAGGCAGTGGAGATGTCATGTCTGAGGGCAATGTGTGGTGTGAATATAATGCAGAGAATTCGTAGTTTGGAAGTTAGGAGGAGGTGCGGGATTACCAAAACTGTTGTCCAGAGGGCTGAGGAAGGGTTGTTGAGGTGGTTCGGACATGTAGAGAGAATGGAGCGAAACAGAATGACTTGAAGAGTGTATCAGTCTGTAGTGGAAGGAAGGCGGGGTAGGGGTCGGCCTAGGAAGGGTTGGAGGGAGGGGGTAAAGGAGGTTTTGTGTGCGAGGGGCTTGGACTTCCAGCAGGCATTGCGTGAGCGTGTTTGATAGGAGTGAATGGAGACAAATGGTTTTTAATACTTGACGTGCTGTTGGAGTGTGAGCAAAGTAACATTTATGAAGGGATTCAGGGAAACCGGCAGGCCGGACTTGAGTCCTGGAGATGGGAAGTACAGTGCCTGCACTCTGAAGGAGGGGTGTTAATGTTGCAGTTTAAAAACTGTAGTGTAAAGCACCCTTCTGGCAAGACAGTGATGGAGTGAATGATGGTGAAAGTTTTTCTTTTTCGGGCCACCCTGCCTTGGTGGGAATCGGCCAGTGTGATAATAAAAAAAAAAATAGGTCAACGGGAAAGGAGGGGAGGAGGAAAAGGTCAGGTCAAGTCATGAGTGTAATGAAAAATTTAGAGCATTTCACAATATACTGAGACAGGCAGTCATCTACAGAAACAAAGCCAAGACTAAGATTCATGTAAGGACTCAACAAAATGGCAAGCTTTGAAGGTTGGTAGATAGAAGTAGCAGAGAACAAATTAACCCGTAAACGGTCCAAACATATATATACGTTTTTACTGCTAGTGCCCCAAACGTATATATACGTTTTTTTTGTCATACATTCAACATTGCCACGATAAGCCTGAGTCGCCTAGACATGAGAGAATGGGTGTGAGCACTCACTGTGTGCCATATTAAAATAATTGGAGATGCCTGGGTACCATATGCTCTTTTTTCTTATTAAAAAAAAAACGATTTTTTTTCTCTCAAAAAAGTTGGGGCACTACGGGAGAGAACGCATATATACGTTTGGACCGTTTACAGGTTAATAGGGCATGATCTCCAATTAATGAGAACTCCACTACTACTACTACACTCTCTACTATTACTTCTACCACTACTACTATCACTACCACTATTACTACTACTACCACCACCACTACTACTACTACCACCACCACTACTACCACCACCACTACTACTACCACTACTACTACTACTACTACCACCACCACCACTACTACCACCACCACTACTACTACTACTACTACTACTACCACTGCTACTGCTACTACCACCACTACTACTACCACCACCACCACTACTACTACTACCACCACTACTACTACTACCACCACTACTACTACTACTACCACCACCACCACTGGTGCAACAACCTCATTACTTCCACCACTCTTGCTACCATGACTACATGTACTACTACTAGTACTGCTGCTGCTACTAATTCTGTAACTATGATTACTGCTTCCACTGTTGCTACTGATAATTCTAGTATTACCACCACTGCTCTCTTCATCTCCTCCTGACCTCTGTTTTGGTCAGGAGGAGAGACAGACTAAAATGTTGTCATAAGCCTCTCCTAAGTGTGGGATTTTTGTAAATTATTCCAGACACAGTTCTGTGACTTATTCTTCACCGCAGAGTATACAAGAACTTGAAAACATTTAACAATCAGCTTAATGTAAAAAATTTCATACATTAGAAAAAGTAAAGTTTTAAAGTGTTTCCCTTTACATCTGTAGATATAACCTGCCTCAGATAATATTGTGTAAAGGGAATTTTATTCGGTCCTTAATGTTACATGGCATCCCATAAGAATCAACTTACAATAAACTCAAACAAAACCCAAATATGAATTATCATGTGTCTCTTACTAAAACATATGGATGATTGTAAATCAAATATGACAATTTATAAGTGGGTGTGTGCATATGTGCACACGTGTGCACATACACACCCACACATAATACAATTTCAGTCTTTTATCACCTAAGATAGTACCCTGCTTGGTACTATCTTTCAGAATTACATGTAATAAGTTTTGCCAGAATGTCAACAAAATTAAGCAGCAGTTTATGCTTCAGAACAAGTATTGTACACCATAACCCTTTGTGGAATAAATTTCAAAGTTCTGCTCAAGTTATGGTGCTTATCACCACCACCCTTAAAGGGTATACCTTGATGTTTTATGAGAGGCTCTTGATCCAAGGAATTGGATCTACTGCCTACTTTAACCAAAGTTGACTGCCTCTTGATCCTCAGGTGTAGTATAACCTTCAAGGGTTCATGCATCCCCAATGAAGATAATAATAATAATTATAATAACCACTCTTCCTCATTAGTATACACAGGAGCACACTACTCTATGTATACTCCCACTCCCCTAACTAATGTCAATTATGCTGCTACCTAATATAAAACAAAAATATTTTGTTGTAATATTATAGCAAAATGAAACTGTGTTACTCTTGGTATTATCCTCTTGGGTGGGAAATAACTAATGTTTTGAAAAACTAGTAACACAAAGATACATGTTCATGTTCCACATCTATAACACTCGGCATCGTTCCACACTGGACATGCTGAGCTATGCTCTCGGAGTTACACTGTGTATCTCATCACTGTGAATTAAGTCATACAATACTCACTCCATCACTATGAATTAAGTCATACAACAATCAGGAAATTCATATGCTACACAAAACATCAGGAAATCAAAAACTATAAGTTGTGAGAGGAGACCAGCAACTCTTACAGATAAGTATCCCTGCAAAGAAGTGATAAAAATAAGTGTAGTGTCTAGCTAACTGTTAGAATTGCCTCCCTGTATGGTCCCAGACCAATCCTGCTGATAGACTGATGCTAGCAGTACACAATTACATAGACACAAAGATAGTGGTCTCGGTGCAATTTACACATCAGCAATTTTGCCAACTTTGAGTCCTAATTTAAGTCAATTTCTTTCCTCAATTCTTTCAAATTCTTATGTATACTGATAGTATGCCTTCCATTTTATCAAATGAGAGCAAGAAACCACTCATTCAACTATTAGAACTACCCTATAAATTGGTAATTTGGCCAATTTTACCCAAAATTAAACAAAAAAATCCAATTTAGAGTCCAAAATAAACAAAAAGTGCAGGCACTAAAGCAGCATTTTCTCTGTTCATAATAACATCCTGGAAATAAATGGTATAAAATACCGACACAATGGAAACATAAACACATATGCAGTATAATGTGATCCTTTATTGACTACGTTTCGCCCACATAGTGGGCTTTTTCAAGTCGCAAACAGATCTGTTTGCGACTTGAAAAAGCCCACTGTGTGGGCGAAACATAGTCAATAAAGGATCACATTATACTGTATATGTGTTAATAATATCCTCAGGCCTCTCCTATATTATACATGCTCTCCATTTTGAATTCATCATTGCCCTATTTCTTGGATAATAAAACATAACCAGGAATGATTGGTCATGGTTAAAATCATTCTAATATTTGAATCAGTTATAGTAAAAACCTATGAAACAAACCATCCTCAGGAAAATTGTCAAAAATTTAATATTTCAGCTTCTTTGAGCCTGCTCTCAAATTATACTTCCGGTCCTGAAACCAACCAAATTCATATTTATTTTAGAAGTATGTCTTCCATTCTCTCAAATGATACCAAGAAACAGCAAATAAAACCATAAAACCCATCCTAGAAAACACCTCAAAACTGCTATTTTAACCTTTGCAGGGTCCAGAGGCCGAATTTCAAAGTGCGCACCAGTGTCCAAGAATTTTCAAAAAATAATTTTGTTATTTTTTCTTATGAAATGGTAGAGAATATTTTTTTGAAGGTAATAAAACAAAAAGTATGAAATTTGATGGAAAATTGACGAAATTATGCTCTCGCGAATTTTGATGTGTCAGCAATATTTACGCATCGGCGATTTTGCCGACTTTGATTCCCATTTTAGGCCAATTATATTACTCCAGTCGACCAAATTCTTAACTATTTCACTAGTATTACTTCTATTCTATTGATTGAGCACAAGAAATCGCCAAGTCAACTGTTTCAACTACAAAATAAAGTGATCGAAAATTGGTAATTTGGCCAATTTAATGCAAAGATCAAAATATTCTGATTTCAAAATAGGGTCCAGAATAAACAATGCAGACATTCCTGGCACTAAACTAACATTTCCTCTGTTCATTAGTTACATTTTCAGGCTTTGCAAATGAATTCCATTTTGATTTTTTATTCACATAATGAATTTTTATTCAAACCAAAAAATAGAAGATTTACTGTTATGCAATACAGTAATACAGTAATAATTGTAATTGTGTCTTTTTTTCTGTCTCAAAAACCACATGATAACAGGTATATCTTGATACTTTTACCGTCAATTAGGTCACACTACACATGCCTGTACACATTTATGTATACACACTCACCTGAGTTTTCTTTGATACTTCTTAATAGTTCTTGTTCTTATTATTTCCTTTCATATCCATGGGGAAGCAGAATAAGATTTTTTCCTCTGTAAGCAATGCATGTTGTAAAAGTCAACTAAAATACTAGGCGCAATGGGCTAGTAACCCCTTCTTCTCTATAGCTTACTAAAAATTAAAATAAAACCTTTACATTTGGCAGATAATAATAAAGACAATACATGGGAGAAGACTTCTCGGTGGCCAGGTCTATGAAAGACGAGGTGAACCATGGAATTGATGAGAGGGAAAAAGGTGGGTGGTATATCAGAGCATCCACAGAGACAAAGAATCTTATTCACAAAAGCAAAAAGGGAAATAACATACAAATAACCCACACATAGGAGAGGAGGAGATTACAGCAATGTTTCAGTCCAACTTGGACCCTTTACAAAGTCCCACTTTGTAAATGGTCCAAGTTGGACCGAAACATCGTCATAAGCTCCCCTCTCCTATGTGAAGGTTATTTGAGATGTCTTGTCTAAGAGCAATGTGTGGTGTGAAAATTATACAGAGAATTAGTAGACCAGAGATTAGGAGGTGTGGGGGTTACTAAAAGTATTGTCCCAATGGCTGAAGGGGAATTGTTGAGGTGGTTTGGATATTTAGAGATGACAGAGCAAAATAGGATGACTTGGAAGGTAAATAAATCTGTAGGGGAGGGAAGAAGGGGTAGGTGTCATCTAAGGAAAGGTTAAAGGGAGGGAATAAAGGTTTTGTGTACAAGGAACTTGGACATCCAACAGGCATATACAAGTGTGTTAGGAGTGGAGGCAAGTGGTTTTTATGACATCATGCTGTTGGAGTGTGAGCAAGATAATGTTTATGAAAAAATTCAGGGAAACCAGCTAGCCAGACTTTAATTTTGGAGGTTGGGAGCACTGCACCTACACTCTAAAGGAGGGGTGGCAATACTGAAGTTTGGAGGAGCATGTGAGCTGTGATGCGATATGCCTCTGTGGTAAGACAGGGATAGTGATGGTGAAAGTGTTTTTTCTCTTTCAGGTCACACTGACTCAGTGGGAGACAGCTGGTGTGTTAAAAAAAAGTATAACCCGCCTATTATTTTATGTGCAGATGATGCACCTTATGAGTGTGTGGTGGAGAGCAGTGACAAGTGGAAGAATGTGGTAAATGGAGTTTTGATAATCTGAGAAAGAAGAGAATATAACATTTCAAGCACATTAGTCATCTGACCATTTCTTTAAAAGTTACCAACCAATCCCACCCTCACCCCACCCACACACGGACATGTTTCTTCAACCATTTCGGTTTAGTACTTTCTTTGATTATAATATAATAATTCTTCAACTACTTGAAGGTGTACCATTTAGCTGTTATTAATCAAAACAGTTGCAAAACATAAGACTGGTATTCACATTTCAACCTCGTATCAGAGCTTGGGTGATGAGTGTTATCAGCACTAGTTTACATATTTTCCAGAATATAAGACGTGCCTATTTTTTGCCACAAAAGAAAGGTCTTGGAAAATCACCTTGATCCTTATATGCTCAAGGTTAGGGTCAAGGGTAGGCTTTGGTTTATGCTTTAACATGAAGTAGGAGGGTCTAGACCTTGAATATGATTACCGATTTACTGTTAAGATACTTCTGTCATGTACCTTAAATGCTGGAAAATGTGGTACTTCATAGATTACAAGTTATCTTTGCCAACAACACTGATGCACTTCACAAACACATGTACATATACAGAAACTCAGTTAGGTATCTGTGAACACACCTCATGGACAAATTATGTAATTGGAGATGTGATCTGGGAAAATAAATTTTGATATAAATATATTACTGCAATTCATACTCAATAAAAACAGTATTCAATGGTATAGGCACAGAGTTCATACTAAATAAACATGGAAAGACTACATGCTGGTGGCAGTAATAATGCAGGTACAAAGTTTGTACCAAATAAACATGACTACATTAATCCCTTGACAAAATAACATACATAAGATATATTCTCCTTACTCAGTACAGGATTTGACCTGTCTGGAAGGAACCTTTCAATAAAGAAGAGATAACATATATACTCTTTCTTTCAACACATCAGCCGTATACCACCGAGGCAGGGTGGCCCAAAAGGAAAAACAAAAGTTTCTCCTTTTACTTCTTTCAACAAACTGGCCATATCCCACCAAGGCAGGGTGGCCCAAAAAGAAAAACAAAAGTTTCTCTTCTTAAATTTAGTAATTTATACAGGAGAAGAGGTTACTAGCCCCTTGCTCCCGGTATTTTAGCTGCCTCTTACAACACGCATGGCTTACGGAGGAAGAATTCTGTTCCACTTCCCCATGGAGATAAGAGGAAATAAACAAGAATAAGAACTAGAAAGAAAATAGAAGAAAACCCAGAGGGGTGTGTATATATATGCTTGTACATGTATGTGTAGTGTGACCTAAGTGTAAGTAGAAGTAGTAAGACGTACCTGAAATCTTGCATGTTCATGAGACAGAAAAAAGGACACCAGCAATCCTACCATCATGTAAAACAATTACAGGCTTTCGTTTTACACTCACTTGGCAGGATGGTAGTACCTCCCTGGGCGGTTGCTGTCTACCAACCTACTACCTAGGATAACATCTGCCTCGGTGGGAGACGGCCGACTTGTTGAAAAAAAAAAAATATATTTATTTATTTATTTTTAACAAGTCGGCTGTCTCCCAATGTATATTGTATCCACACACAGTGTCTTTACAATACTTAAAAATATAAAATGCAACATACTTAGTACAGTTATAAGGTGTCAAGTACAAATATAATTTCTACATAAAACAATTTTTTTTTCAACAAGCTGGCCATACCCCACTGAGGCAGGGTGACCTAAATAGAAAACTTAAAATTTATCTTTTTAAATTTAACAATGTATACAGGAGAAGTGGTTACACAAATGTATAATGAAAAAATAAAATATGCAAACAAAATAAATGTCATTTAAGCTAAATATAGTACTAAAGAGCTGCTACTATCAAACTTAGATATAATTAACCATAAATCTGCTGACAAAAATAAACTGCTTTAAGTGAATGAGAGGTACAGTGGAATTCCGGTTTTTGCATGCGACAGTTATCAAACGTTTCGGTTTTAGCACTTTTTTGTGTGCAAAATTTTGTTCCAGATATCGGACCTGGATCCAATAATCGGACGTATCATATGCGTCTGCCCACCCAGGGACACTGCCACTATACGTCTCAGTCTGCCTCTGTCACTAGTCGAGTGAGCATTGCTCTGCGCATTCCAAAACATTTCGTAATAATCCCTTGTTTTTGGTGCTTGTTTATTAATTGTAACTGCAAAATAAGCCACCATGGGCCCAAAGAAAGTTCCTAGTGCCAGCCAGACCTTTGGTAAAGGACTGTGATAGAGGGGAGAAAGTGCCTTCTTCAGTGATTCCACGATACGTACGATACTAAAGCAGCAGGAGTCAATAAGGGCTACAGTGCCAGCCAGCGATAAAGCATAGCATTAACAGTGTAGCAAGTAATCCGAGCAATTAAGTGACAGAAAAAGGACACGAAACTAACTCATCCAATGTTGTTGGAGGTATATAGGTCCACTGATAACACTGCCGCCTCTGCTGCCGCCTCCACCACCACCACTAATATGTACGGCATATGCTGTCAGTGGCCCTTATAAATCCAACACCACCACCACCACCACTCCTCACATACATAATGACATATTTTATTCAATCTAGAGTACGTATCATGTTTCTGTGTTATTAATATTGTTTATTATGTCATATTAGATCAATTGTGATAGATAAATAAGCTGCAGAGTTAATATTGTCATATTGGAGGAGTATTTTGTCCTGCCTCCAAACAAACTCTCCACCTTTGCCACCACTAGCCACATACATAATGACATATTCTATTCATTCTAGAGTGTATTTCAGGTTTCTATGTTGTTTATATTGTTTATGTCATATTAGATCAATTGTGATAGATAAATAAGCCATAGAGTTGATATTAGTGTCATATTCTTTAAAAAATGAAATATTTGTGAATATTTTTGTGTCTGGAATGGATTAATTGTATTTACATTATTTCTTATGGGAAACATTGATTCAGATTTCACATGTTTCAGTTTTAGAATGACCTGCTGGAATGGATTAAGTTCGAAAACTGGGGTTCCACTGTAATTTCTCTTTGTTTTTCATCAACCGGCCATGTCCCACCAAGGCAGGGTGACCTAAAAACAAAAAACTTTTTTCTTTTTTTAATTTAGTAATGTATATAGTATAAAGAGGGTGTGGTAGGTAAGTTTGAGGTGCCAGGTGTAAATGATAATGGGAGCCCTTTGATTGAACTTTGTATAGAAAGGGGTTTAGTTATAGGTAATACATATTTTAAGAAAAAGAGGATGAATAAGTACACAAGATATGATGTAGGGCATAATGACAGTAGTTTGTTGGACTATGTATTGGTAGATAAAAGGCTGTTGAGTAGACTTCAGGATGTACATGTTTATATAGGGGCCACAGATATATCAGATCACTTTTAAGTTGTAGCTACAGTGAGAGTAAAAGGTAGATGGGATAAAAGGAGAATAGAAGCATCAAGTAAGAGAGAGGTGAAGGTTTATAAACTAAAAGAGGAGGCAGTTAGGGTAAGATATGAACAACTATTGGAGGACAGGTGGGCTAGTGAGAGTATAGGCAATGGGGTCGAAGATGTATGGGGTAGGTTTAAGAATGTATTGTTAGAGTGTTCAGCAGAAGTTTGTGGTTACAGTAAAGTGGGTGCAGGAGGGAAGAAGGGCAACTGGTGGAATGATGATGTAAAGAGAGTAGTAAGGGACAAAAAGTTAGCATATGAGAGGTTTTTACAAAGTAGAAGTGATGCAAGGAGGGAAGAGTATATAGAGAGAAAAAGAAAGGTTAAGAGAGTGGTGAAGCAATGTAAAAAGGTAAAAAGAGAGCAAATCAGAGAGTGGGTAAGATCTACTTTTCAACAAATTTTGTTGAAAATAGGAAAAAGTTTTGGAGTGAGATTCACAAGTTGAGGAAGCCTAAGGAACAAATGGATTCGTCAGTTAAAAATAGGAGAGGAGAGTTAGAGGTATTGGGAAGATGGAGGGAATTTTTTTTTTTTCCAACAAACCGGCCGTATCCCACCAAGGCAGGGGGGGCCCCAAGAAGAAAAACGCAAGTTTCTCTTTTTAAATTTAGTAATTTATACATGAGAAGGGGTTACTAGCCCCTTGCCCCCAGCATTTTAGTCGCCTCTTACAACACACACATGGCTAACGGACGAAGAATTCTGTTCCACTTCCCCATAGAGATAAGAAGAAATAAACAAGAACAAGAACTAGAAAGGAAATTGCAGAAAACCCAGTGGGGTGTGTATATATATGCTTGTACACGTATGTGTAGTGTGACCTAAGTATAAGTAGAAGTAGCAAGACATACCTGAAATCTTGCATGTTTATGAGGCAGACAAAAGACACCAGTAATCCTACCATCATGCAAAACAATTACAGGCTTTCATTTTACACTCCCTTGGCAGGACGGTAGTACCTCCCCGGGCGGTTGCTGTTTACCAACCTATTACCTAAATGAAGTGAATATTTTGAGGAATTGTTAAATGCTGATGAAGATAGGGAAGCTGTGATTTTGTGTATAGGGCAAGGAGGAATAACATCTTGTACGAGCGAGGAAGAGCCAGTTGTGAGTGTGGGGGAAGTGCATGAGACAGTGGGTAGAAAGAAAGGGGGAAGGCAGCTGGGATTAATGGGATAAAGATAGAAATGTTAAAAGCAGGTGGGGGATATAGTTTTGGAGCGGTTGATGCTATTATTCAATAAATGTATGGAAGAGGGTAAGGTACCTAGGGATTGGCAAAGAGCATGCATAGTTCCTTTGTATAAAGGCAAAGGGGACAAAAGAGCACAAAAATTATAGGGGGACAAGTCTGTTGAGTTCAGGTAGTAGGTTGGTAAACAGCAACTGCCCAGGGAGGTACTACCGTCCTGCCAAGTGGGTGTAAAACGAAAGCCTGTAATTGTTTTACATGATGGTAGGATTGCTGGTGTCCTTTTCTCTGTCTCATAAACATGCAGGATTTCAGGTACGTCTTGCTACTTCTAGTTACACTTAGGTCACACTACACATACATGTACAAACATATATATATATATATACACACCCCTCTGGGTTTTCTGCTATTTTCTTTCTAGTTCTTGTTCTTGTTTATTTCCTCTTATCTCCATGGAGAAGTGGAACAGATTTCTTCCTCCATACGTGTTGTAATAGGCGACTAAAACGCCGGGTGCAAGGGGCTAGTAACCCCCTTCTCTTGTATAAATTACTAAATTTAAAAAGAGAAACTTTCGTTTTTCTTTTTGGGCCACCCTGCCTTGGTGGGATATGGCCAGTTTGTTGAAAAAAAAAATATGACAGGGTGGATAGGGGGGCAATGTGGCAAATGTTGCAGGTGTATGGTGTAGGAGGTAGGTTACTGAAAGCAGTGAAGAGATTTTAAGAGGATAGTGAGGCTCAGGTTAGAGTATGTAGGAAAGAGGGAGATTATTTCCCAGTAAAAGTAGGCCTTAGACAAGGATGTTTGATGTCACCGTGGTTGTTTAATATATTTATAGATGGGGTTGTAAGAGAAGTAAATGCTAGGGCCTTGGCAAGAGGTGTGGAGTTAAAAGATAAAGAATCAAACACAAAGTGCGAGCTGTCACAATTGCTTTTTGCTGATGACACTGTGCTCTTGGAAGAAGTTGCAGAGGTTGGTGGATGAATTTCGTAGGGTATGTAAAAGAAGAAAATTAAAAGTGAATATAGGAAAGAGTAAGGTTATGAGGATAACAAAAAGATTAGGTGACGAAAGATTGTATATCAGATTGGAGGAAGAGAGCATGGAGGAGATGCATGTATTCAGATATTTGAGAGTGGACATGTCAGCAGATGGGTCTATGAAAGATGAGGTGAATCATAGAACTGATGAGGGGAAAAAGGTGAGTGGCACACTTAGGAGTCTGTGGAGACAAAGAACTTTGTCCTTGGAGGCAAAGAGGGGAATGTATGAGAGTATAGTTTTACCAACGCTCTTATATGGGTGTGAAGCATGGGTGATGAATGTTGCAGCGAGGAGAAGGCTGGAGGCAGTGGAGATGTCATGTCTGAGGGCAATGTGTGGTGTGAATATAATGCAGAGAATTTGTAGTTTAGAAGTTAGGAGGAGGTGCGGGATTACCAAAACTGTTGTCCAGAGGGCTGAGGAAGGGTTGTTGAGGTGGTTTGGACATCTAGAGAGAATGGAACAAAACAGAATGACTAGTTTGTTATAAAAATACAAATTCAAGTTATAGACTTCCTCTGCACAACAGAAACTATGACTGAAAGGAGAACAAAAATCCTTGCCTCTGCATTTAAGAACTGTTCCTGCAAGACTTCTCAACACTGTGAGCCACTGTACAAGAATATTCCCTATTTCAAATCCTGCAGAAGTCAGTCATATGTATTTGCAGTATATTCATGGCACTATATTAACCCTTAAACGGTCTAAACAGATTGATGTTCAAATTTGTATTGCTACAAAAGCAGATCTACTTTTTTTACATATTTTCAAATATAACAAAAAAAAAAAAATGTGATAAAAGTTTTTTTTTTACACGTTTTCAAATGTAAAACAAAAAAGAAGATCTATATTATTTTATATACATTCAGATGTTGAAAAAACGTATATATACGTTTGGACCATTTAAGGGTTAATAATTACAGCATACAGAAAATTAAAATAAAAAAAAAATTGCAAGAAAATAGTTCAGGTATCATTAACCCTTTGAGGGTCGACAGGCCCTCTCCAAGACTCGTTCTCAGGGTCGGCCAAATTTAAAAAAAAAATAATTTTTTCTTAGGAAAAGATAGAGAAACTTTTCCCGATCATAATGACACCAAAATTATGAAATTTGATGGAAAACTTACGGAATTATGCTCTCACGAAGTTAGTGGTCTCGGCGATGTTTACGCATCAGCAATTTTGCCCACTTTGAGCCTCATTTTCGGCCAATTCCACTGTACTAGTCGACAAAAAACATGAATATTTTTCTAGAACTCCATTTTTTTATATCGAATGAGTGCAAGAAACCACCCATTTACCAATTTCAACTATCCAGTACAGTGGTCAGAATTTAGAAATTTTGCCAATTTCACACAAATTTCAAAAGATGCCAATTTCCGAATAGGGTCCAGAATAAACAAGAAAGACATTCCTGGCACTAAAATGACATTTCCTCTGTTCATTAGTCATGTCTCAAGGCCCCTCTTACATTCTTTTGCTTTCCACTTTGAATTTTTATTCTCACAAAAAATAGAAGATTTACTGTTATGCAGACTACTGCATTAGTGTAAAAAATGGTATAAATAATATTGGCGCACTTGCAAAAGAATATTAGACCCACCAGTTGATGTGTATTGGACGCTTGGCATGATTTGTTTACTTTTGAACTTTGGTAAAAATCGAACATTTCTGCTACTTTGAGCTCAATTTCAAGGTACTTTTCATTGCAAAAACCAGTCAAAATCATCTCAATTTCTGTAATATGTCTTCCATTCTATAAAATGAGACCAAGAAAACTAGAATACAACAATAAATACCATACAAAAATACAGTGTAAAGTCGCTGTTTTATTCCAAAAAAACGGTCAGTTTTTTTTTTATCATTATGCACTGTGTGCTGCAGGATTTTTTTTTATACTATGCACACTAACCACATAGACCCATTCTTTCATATGTAGGCCTACCAGCTTTCTCCCACTAGATTTGAGGGCGCTAGAATTTAGGCGTACAAGTACGTCAAAAACCCTGGGTCGTAAGCTGTACTAGTACGGCCGAAACCCTCAAAGGGTTAATAAATGGTTTACCTTCCCTAAATATTTGAATGGTGCCAGTCAAGTGGTTCACATAATGAGGATATCCAGGCTAAGGCTAGTTGGGGACCATGAATAGGCAACTGCACTGATCCAAGTGAAACGAAAATATTCAGTGATTTTTTCATAATTAGCCATACACAACTGTGGGAACTTAATTTGAAATATTAGCAAGAGAAATATTAAATCACAATAAAAATATTTACTGTTATAATCAATCCGAAATCCAAAGAAATAAAAATTTTATACTGGCTAAATACAGCCTCTCGTCACTTAACGATAGGGTTCTGTTCCTAAGAGTAGGTCAGTAAGCGAATCAGCAGTTAAGCGAGACTCGTACTATATATACTGGCAGTGGGTTTGTGTCAACCATCTTTAAATATTTTTTTAATGTCACCTTTGCACCATTTATAAAATTTCTAGTATATTTTTAAATGTTTATACAGTAGTATACTGTATATTGTAACAAACAAAATAAAGGAAATCAGCTCTAATATACATTACAAAGGCTTGCACACTGGTTGGAGAGCTGGTTGTAAGTCCGTGAGGTTGGTAAACAAGTACATCACTAAGTGAGGAGAAGCTGTATTAAAATATGTTTGTATGCAACCAAGGATTTGAGTTCTTATGTGGTAAGAAATATCAAATACAGTTACTGTGCTTTATCAGTATAATTTGAATAACAACTGTTTCCTAAAAACTAATATTCTGCTTATTCAAGATTTCAGTTCACTGCATTCTTGATAACATGTTTAATAAGAAAGGGTTACACTTGTTCACATCCTTAGCAGGTATAGCCAATTTCACATTTCTTATATCATGCCCTCTATCTGATAATCAAAAGTACTCTAAACTGACAGCACTGGTTAATTAATCACAGAATTAATATACTGTATTACAGTATATTATTACATTAGCATCAACTAGCAGACAGCAGAGGTATCAATTTTCAAGGTGAGGTCCGTTATGTCTACATACATTCTGCCTCACTTCATGTGGGGTTTACTTTATAAGAATTTGCTATTAATCCCCTATTTCTATTGGCATTTCCATGTGTGTGTGACATACATTTGCATTTATAATCCATGCTATTTGCAAAATATAGTAAAGATTCTTAACATGCAAATTAAAGTGTTGAGCTTAATACAGCTGCCATATCCTTGGAACACAGCAACTTCAAAATGCAAGGGACACTATTAGACGTGCCATGCTAATTAATGGGTGGATAACAAAGATTAGCTATCCCTACATTTGTTATCTCTGACAGAAAAGGTATGTAAAAGAAAGTTAATCAAATTAGAGTGCAATCCAATAATTTAAAGTGCAAAGCTTTGAAAATAATAATGGCTATATCCACCAAGGCAAAAAAAGCAGTATAACTCTTAGCTGGAAAATAGGTCTAGATAAATGAAGCATAAACCTCAGGTGCTACAAGTAACTCCAAACTTCTTATGAGCGTCGTCTTCGAGATCGAAGCAGCAGCAGCAGTTTGATGCCACCATGAAGAACAAGTGGCCAGACAAGTAAGAAAAAAGTGGACCGTGGAGACAGTTCTGGGAATGGCCACCAAGATGCTTCAGTATGCCCATTACTATTAGACATACTGCCATTGCCTCGCTGAAAAGATGTGAACATATTAATCACAAAATAATATCAAAGAAGGGATTCATAAAAAGAACTTAGCTCAATTTCTTATATTTTTCAGTAACAATGCTTATTGTATGTTTTTTTTTTTTTAACATGTCAGCCATTTCCCAGATATGACAGTTTAGATAGTCACTCCAAACTGCCAGTATCCGAAACCCCTCTTTTAACCCTTTCACAGTCCAGAGGCCAAATCTAAGAGTGACAGCCAGGGTCCAAAAATTTTCGAAAAAAAAAAAAAAAGTGCATGAGCGTGTTAGATAGGAGTGAATGGAGCCGAATGGTATTTGGGACCTGAGGAGCTGTTGGAGTGTGAGCAGAGTAATATTTAGTGAAGGGATTCAGGGAAACTGATTATTTTTATACAGCCGGACTTGAGTCCTGGAAAGGGGAAGTACAATGCCTTCACTTTAAAGGAGGGGTTTGGGATATTGGCAGTTTGGAGGGATATGTTGTGTATCTTTATACTTATATGCTTCTAAACTGTTGTGTTCTGGGCACCTCTGCAAAAACAGTGATTATGTGTGAGTGAGGTGAAAGTGCTGAATGATGATGAAAGTATTTTCTTTTTGGGGATTTTCTTTCTTTTTGGGTCAACCTGCTTCGGTGGGAGATGGTCGACTTGTTAAAAAAAATTTTTTATAGCTAATAAAAAAAAAAAAACTACTGATCAGTACTTTCGTAGATATAGAGGTGTGAAGTTGACTCTCAATGACCGGGTAGCGGCAACATCGGGGACTTCCATAAAGTCGCATTTTTTTATTTTACTTTTTTTTTTATTTTCTAATTTTTTTCCAGTAATGTTTGTGGCCGGTGAGACCAATCTAATGTATAATGTATATATGTACAATCGTTGTATTCAACAAAATAACTGCACTAATATTTTCATCATTATACAGTGGACCCCCGCATAACGATGGCATCACATAGCGATTAATCCGCATACCGCTTGCTTTAATCGCAAAAATTTTGCCGCACATACCAATTAAAAACCCGCTCACCGATTTTCGTCCGAGACGCGTCCAATGTGCGCCCTCAGCCAGCCTCACATGTGCCGCCCGTGCCATTGTTTACCAGCCAGCCTCCGCGGTAACATCCAAGTATACAATCGGAATATTTCGTATTATTACAGTGTTTTCGGTGCTGTTTCTGGAAAATAAGGGGACCATGGGCCCCAAGAAAGCTTCTAGTGCCAACCGTACACCAATAAGGGTGAGAATTCCAATAGAAATGAAGAAAGAGATCATTGATAAGTATGAAAGTGGAGTGCGTATCGCCGACCTGGTCAAGTTGTACAAGAAACCCCAATCAACCATCACTACTATTGTGGGCACCAGAAAGGCAATCAAGGAAGCTGTTCTTCCCAAAGGTTAACTGTGTTTTCGAAACAAAGATCGCAAGTGATGGAAGATGTTGAGAGACTCTTATTGGTGTGGATAAATGAAAAACAGCTAGCAGGAGATAGCGTCTCTCAAGCGTCATATGTGAAAAGGCTAGGAAGTTGCATGAGGATTTAATTAAAAAAATGCCTGCAACTAGTGATGATGTGAGTGAATTTAAGGCCAGCAAAGGTTGGTTTGAGAGATTTAAGAAGCGTAGTGGCATCCATAGTGTGATAAGGCATGGTGAGGCTGCCAGTTTCGGACCACAAAGCGGCTGAAAAATGTGCAGGAATTCAAGGAGTACATAGACAGTGAAGGACTGAAACCTGAACAAGTGTTTAATTGTGATGAAACAGGCCTGTTTTGGAAGAAAATGCCAAGCAGGACCTACATTACTCAGGAGGAAAAGGCACTCCCAGGACATAAGCCTATGAAAGACAGGCTTACTTTGTTGATGTGTGCCAATGCTAGTGGTGATTGCAAAGTTAAGCCTTTATTAGTGTATCACTCTGAAACTCCCAGAGCGTTTCAGGCAAAAGAATGTCCTCAAGGATAATTTGTGTGTGCTGTGGAGGGCAAACAGTAAGGCATGGGTCACTAGGGACTTTTTCTATAACTGGTTACACCATGCATTTGCCCCCAATGTGAAAGATTACCTAACTGAAAAGAAATTAGAACTTAAGTGCCTCCTGGTGTTAGACAATGCCCTGGTCATCCTACAGACGTGGCAGAGCGACTTTATGGGGACATGAGCTTCATTAAGGTGAAGTTTTTGCCTCCTAATACCACTCCTCTCCTGCAGCCCTGGACCAGCAGGTTATTGCAAACTTCAAAAAACTGTACACAAAAGCTCTGTTTGAAGGTGCTTTGTAGTGACCTCAGAAACTCAACTGACTCTAAGAGAGTTTTGGAGAGAGCACTTTAATATCCTCAATTGTGTAAACCTTATAGGTAAGGCTTGGGAGGGAGTGACTAAGAAGACCTTGAACTCTGCTTGGAAGAAACTGTGGCCAGAATGTGTAGACAAAAGGGATTTTGAAGGGTTTGAGGCTAACCCTGAGAGGATTATGCCACTTGAGGAATCCATTGTGGCATTGGGAAAGTCCTTGGGGTTGGAGGTTAGTGGGGAGGATGTGGAAGAGTTGGTGGAGGAGGACAATGAAGAACTAACCACTGATGAGCTGATAGATCAACTTCAAGAGCAAGAGGCCAGACCTGAGGAAACTGGTTCAGAGGAGGGGAGAGAGAAAATTGAAGAAGTTGCCTACTACAAAGATTAAAGAAATCTGTGCTAAGTGGCTTGAAGTGCAAACCTTCATGGATGAAAATCACCCTCACACAGCTATTGCAAGCCGTGTTGGCAACCTGTACACTGACAATGTTGTGAAACACTTTAGGGAAGTCATAAAGGAACGAGAGGTACAGGCCACTATGGACAGATATGTTGTGCGAAAGAAGTCCAGTGACTCTGAAGCTGGTCCTAGTGGCATTAAAAGAAGAAGGGAAGTAACCCCAGAAAAGGACTTGACACCTCAAGTCTTAATGGAAGGGGATTCCCCTTCTAAACACTAACACTCTCTCTCCCCTCCTCCCATCCCATCAATCATCACCAGATCTTCAATAAAAGTAAGTGTCATGTAAGTGTGCATGCCTTTTTCAGTTTCTGTGTATTAAAATTAACATTTCATGTGGTAAAAATTTATTTTTTTCATACTTTTGGGTGTCTTGCACGGATTAATTTTATTTCCATTATTTCTTATGGGGAAAATTCATTCACATACCGATTATTTCGCATAACAATTACCCCTCTTGCACGGATTAAAATCGTTATGCGGGGGTCCACTGTACTGTTTACAATAATTGTTTACAACAATAAACATGCAAAAATGTTGTATATTAGTAGAGTGGAACCTCTACTTGCGAGCGTGTCCACGTGCGAGTTTTTCCAAATACGAGCAGTCGATGGGTAAATTTTTTGCTTCCATATGCGAGCAAAATTTCCACAAGCGAGCAGACCTCAAGGCAGGTTCCTTGACACTGGTGAGGGGCTCTTGCTCTTGATCTCGGGAAATGTATCTCATTTGTTTGTTGGACTATCTTATTGAAACTTGGGCAATGTATGATGGAAAGATGCTTCTTAATGTACACCAAAATTGAAAGAAATCTAAGCATAAATAATGGAGTTCATTTCTCAGCAATTAGCCACCCGTTAGTGGTAATTTAGAATGGTTATTATGGGTGTATTCTTGTTTTTTTGGTCTCATTTGATAGAATGGAAGATATATTACAGAAACAGATATGATTTTGATTGCTTTCATGACAAAAAGTGCCTTGAAATAGAGCTCAACCTAAGAGAAATGGTCCATTGCTGGGCTGTTTCAGTGTAAACAAATGACGTCACAGTAAATCTTACATTTTTTGTGAATAAAAATTACAAATTATTTATATAATAATAATAATGATAATAATAATAATAATAATAATATAATAATAATAATAATAATAATAATAATAATGAAAGAAATCTACGCATAAATAATGGAGTTCACTTTTCAGCAATTAGCCACCCCTTAGCGGTAATTTCGAATGGTTTTTATGGTTGTACAGTGGACCCTCGACCAACGATAATAATCCGTTCCTGAGAGCTCATCGTTAATCGAAAATTATCGTTAGCCGAGTTAATTTTCCCCATAAGAAATAATGGAAATCAAATTAATCCGTGCAAGACACCCAAAAGTAATGAAAAAAAAAATTTACCACATGAAATATTAATTTTAATACACACAAACTGAAGAAGACATGTACAATTACATGACACTTACCTTTATTGAAGATCTGGTGATGATTGATGAGATGGGAGAAGGGGAGACTGTGGATGGTGTTAGTGTTCAGAAGGGGAATCCCCTTCCATTAGGACTTGAGGTATCAAGTCCTTTTCCGGGGTTACTTTCCTTCTTCTTTTAATGCCACTAGAACCAGCTTGAGAGTCACTAGACCTCTGTCGCACAACATATCTGTCCATAGAGGCCTGTACCTCCCATTCCTCTATGACATTCCTAAAGTGTTTCACAACATTGTCAGTGTCACAATTAAATACTTGTTCAGGCTTCAATTCTTCACTGTCTAAGTACTCCTTGAATTTATGCACATATTGGTAGGGTGTGCAAAAGAAGAAAATTAAAGGTGAATACAGGAAAGAGTAAGGTTATGAGGATAACAAAAAGATTAGGTGATGAAAGATTGAATATCAGATTGGAGGGAGAGAGTATGGAGGAGGTGAACGTATTCAGATATTTGGGAGTGGACGTGTCAGCAGATGGGTCTATGAAAGATGAGGTGAATCATAGAATTGATGAGGGGAAAAGGGTGAGTGGTGCACTTAGGAGTCTGTGGAGACAAAGAACTTTGTCCTTGGAGGCAAAGAGGGGAATGTATGAGAGTATAGTTTTACCAACGCTCTTATATGGGTGTGAAGCATGGGTGATGAATGTTGCAGCGAGGAGAAGGCTGGAGGCAGTGGAGATGTCATGTCTGAGGGCAATGTGTGGTGTGAATATAATGCAGAGAATTCGTAGTTTGGAAGTTAGGAGGAGGTGCGGGATTACCAAAACTGTTGTCCACAGGGCTGAGGAAGGGTTGTTGAGGTGGTTCAGACATGTAGAGAGAATGGAGCGAAACAGAATGACTTCAAGAGTGTATCAGTCTGTAGTGGAAGGAAGGCGGGGTAGGGGTCGGCCTAGGAAAGGTTGGAGGGAGGGGTAAAGGAGGTTTTGTGTGCGAGGGGCTTGGACTTCCAGCAGGCATGCGTGAGCGTGTTTGATAGGAGTGAATGGAGACAAATGGTTTTTAATACTTGATGTGCTGTTGGAGTGTGAGCAAAGTAACATTTATGAAGGGATTCAGGGAAACCGGCAGGCCGGACTAGAGTCCTGGAGATGGGAAGTACGGTGCCTGCACTCTGAAGGAGGGGTGTTAATGTTGCAGTTTAAAAACTGTAGTGTAAAGCACCCTTCTAGCAAGACAGTGATGGAGTGAATGATGGTGAAAGTTTTTCTTTTTCGGGCCACCCTGCCTTGGTGGGAATCGGCCAGTGTGATAATAAAAAAAAAAAAATAATAATTTTTCAGCTGCTTTTTGGTCCAAACTGGCAGCCTCACCATGCCTTATCACACTATGTATGCCACTACGATTCTTAAATCTCTCAAACCAACCTTTGCTGGCCTTAAATTCACTCACATCACTAGTTGCAGGCATTTTTCTAATTAAATCCTCATGCAACTTTCTAGCCTTTTCACATATGATCGCTTGAGAGATGCTATCTCCTGCTATCTGTTTTTTGTTTATCCACACCAATAACAATCTCTCAACATCTTCTATCACTTACAATCTCAGTTTCGAAAACACAGTTGCACCTTTGGCAAGAACAGCTTCCTTGATTGCCGTTTTCTTGGCCACAATAGTAGCGATGGTTGATTGGGGTTTTGTGTACAACCTGGCCAGCTCAGAGACACGCACTCCACTTTCATACTAAGCAATGATCTCTTTCTTCATATCCATAGTAATTCTCACCCTTTTTGCTGTAGGGTTGGCACTAGAAGCTTTCTTGGGGCCCATGGTGACTTATTTTGCAGGTGCAATCACTAAAAACGCTGTAATAATATGAAATGTTCCGATTGTATGTTTGGATGGGACCACGATGGCTGGCTGGCTTGTAAACACTGGCCACAAGTGGACGCATTTCAGATGGAATGAATCGTGTTGGTCGAGTTTTTTAGCACTAGTCGAGGCAAAATTTTTGCGTTAAAATGTATCGCTAGTCGGATTTAACGTTAGACGATGCCATCGTTGGTCGAGGGTCCACTGTATTCTTGTTTTTTTTACCTCATTTGATAGAATGGAAGATATATTACAGAAATAGATATGATTTTGATTGCTTTCACGATGAAAAGTGCCTTGAAATTAAGCTCAGCCTGGGAGACATGGTCCATTGCTTGGCTGTTTCAGAGTAAACAAATGACGTCACTGTCCATTCCATTATTATTATAATCAAGGGGGAAGCGCTAAACCCGGAGGATTATACAGTGCCTGGGGGGGGGGGGGATGTGGAAGGCATTCAGGCTTAATTCGGGGAACTGGAGCACAGATCCAATTCCCTAAATTAAGAGCCCCTCACCAACATCAAGGAACCTTTTTTGAGGGGACTGTCCATTCCAATATGCTTTCGTGAATGGGTTGACATTATTTATACAATTATTGCAATAAGGAATAACAGTAAAGCTTATATTTATGTGAATAAAAATTACAAATTAATTATATAATAATAATAATAAATAATAATAATAATAATAATAATAATAATAATAATAATAATAATAATAATAATAATGAAAGAAATCTAAGCATAAATAATGGAGTTCACTTTTCAGCAATTAGCCACCCTTTAGCGGTAATTTCAAATGGTTGTTATGGTTGTACAGTGGACCCCCGACATTTGATATAAATCCGTTCCTGAGAGCTCATCGAATGTCGAAAATATCGAAAGTCAAATTAATTTTCCCCATAAGAAATAATGGAAATCAAATTAATCCGTACAAGACACCCAAAAGTATGAAAAAAAAATTTTACCACATGAAATATTAAGTTTAATGCAATAGAATAATTACAATAACAACAATAACAATAGATTAATAACAATAGAATAATTGACACTTACCTTTAATGAAGATCTGGTGATGATTGATGGGATGGGAGGAGGGGAGAGTGTGGATGGTGTTAGTGTTTAGAAGGGGAATCCCCTTCCATAAAGACTTGAACTGGCAGCCTCACCATGCCTTACCACACTGTGTATGCCACTACGATTCTTAAATCTTTCAAACAAACCTTTGCTGGCCTTAAATTCACTCACATCACCACTAGTTGCAGGCAATTTCTTTACCAAATCGTCATGCACTCCGACACATGCACTCCACTTTCGAACTTTGCAATTATCTCTTTCTTCATTTCAATAGTCATTAGCACCTTTTTTCTCAAAGGGTTGGCACTAGAAGCTTTCTTGGGGCCCATGGTTACTTATTTTGCAGAAACAAGCACCAAAAACAATGATAATATGGATAATATGAAATGTACCGAATATATCCTTAGATGCTCGCACACTGGCTGACTTGTAAACACTGGCACACACGGGACAGTTCAGGCCACACATGGACACGTCTCGTACGAATCGTATCGAATGCCGGGTTTTCCATCGAATGTCGAGGCAAAATTTTTGCATTAAAATGCATCGAATGTCGGATTTATCGAATGTCGATGCCTTCGAATGTTGGGGGTCCACTGTATTCTCGTTTTTTTGGTCTCATTTGATAGAATGGAAGATATATTATAGAAATAGATATGATTTTGATTGCTTTCACGAAGAAAAGTGCCTTGACATTGAGCTCAACCTAGGAGAAATGGTTCACTGCTTGGCTGTTTCAGATTAAACAAATGACGTCACTGTCCATTCCAATATGCAGTCGTGAATGGGTTGACATTATACAATTATTGCAGTAAGGAATAACAGTAAATCTTATATTTTTTGCGTGAATAAAAATTACAAATTATTTATATAATAATAATAATATGTATAATAATATGTATAATAATAATAGTATAATAATACAATACAAAAATAATAATAATAATAATAATAATAATATAATATGTATAATAATAATACACATATACACCTACCATCCGACTTACGACCAAGCTTGGTTCCGACCAACCGGTCGTAAGTCGGAATGGGCGTAAGTCGAACCTTTGAAAATTGCCGACATATTGGGTAGGGCAAATATCAAAACTTTCCTATATAAACTACCTACATAATACTGTAATGTAATGTACAATCATTATTTCATTCTTTTTACCATAATTTACTTCTATTGTTGTATTTTAATTATTTATGTACTGTATATAATGTATACATGGTAGTGATATGTATTGTAAATTTTACATCGCATACAGTATCATATGTTACTATTATCTTTATGTATTGTCGACACAGTGGAATGAGAGAATACCACTGGTAGTGTCATCCAGCCAGAATGTTGTATAACCTATACCCTAAGTAAAGAGAAACAACTCTGGAACGTGTGTAATACATATCCGGCTGGCTGGTTGGGTGGCCGGGTGGGTGGGTGGCTGGATGGGTGGGTGGCTGGATGGGTGGGTGGGTGGGTGGGTTTTGGGTGGGTAGTTGGCTGACTGGCTGACCGAATGTGACTGTCTCTTTGTATCTCTCTCTCAGTATCTCTCTGTATCACTCTCTCTCTCTCTCTCTCTCTCTCTCTCTCTCTCACTGGTACACGTAAGATAAGATAAGATAAGATTTCGTTCGGATTTTTAACCCCGGAGGGTTAGCCACCCAGGATAACCCAAGAAAGTCAGTGCGTCATCGAGGACTGTCTAACTTATTTCCATTGGGGTCCTTAATCTTGTCCCCCAGGATGCGACCCACACCAGTCGACTAACACCCAGGTACCTATTTGCTGCTAGGTGAACAGGACAATAGGTGTAAGGAAACGTGTCGAAATTTCCACCCGCCGGGAATCGAACCCGGGCCCTCCGTGTGTGAAGCGGGAGCTTTAGCCACCAGACCACCGGGTAAGTCAAGTTATCATATATATTATAAATTACCTAGGATAACCCAAAAAATCCAAAGTGCTATACAGTGGATCTGTGCTCCAGTGCCCTAAATTAATAATAATATTAATAATCATTATTCAAATTCAAATTCAAAGTTTATTCTCTATAAGGATAACAATGCTGAGTTTACAGAATTTGGTTATTGTGTGGTTTACATGTAGTAAAATAATAATTACAGAGTGTACCACTAGAACACCTAGCATGGCTAGGCATTTTGGGCAGACTTAAATTAAATCTTAAGTTTAAAATATTACAAAATTATGAGTTAAGTTGGTATTATGGCTAAGTGACTAAATACTAGTTTGTGAGTTTAGCAATGTGAATGCTTTTGTTTTGGCACTATACATAGTTTCAGTATTGGAGTATCACAGGCCAACTTATGACTACTTAAGATTCATTATTTTGAGATTGAGATTGATATTTCTGTTTATGGTCAAATGGGTGAGAGAGTGTAAGTGTTAACCACCAGGTGGTATTCGTGTAATTAGTTGACAGGGTGTATCAGGGAGATAAGATGTTTTCTGATGGTAGTTTGAAGGTGATGAATGTGTCTGCAGTTTTAGAATTTTCAGGTAGGGTGTGTCCAGATTTTAGGGCCTTTGACATACATTGAATTTTTGTAAAGGTTTAGTCGGACATGGGGAATGTCATAGAGATGTTTGTGTCTGGTGTTGTGCCTGTGGGTTCTGTCACAACTATCAAGAAAGCATTTTAGGTCAAGGTTAATATTGGAATTTAAGGTCCTGTAGATGTAGATTGCACAGTAGTAAGTGTGGATGTACTGAACAGGGAGTAAGTTTAGATCTATGAAGAGTGGGAGGGTGTGTTGCCAGGGATGGGATTTAGTGATTATTTTTACTGTGGCTTTTTGTTGGGTTATTATTGGCTTTAGGTGTGTTGCTGCAGTTGAACCCCAAGCACAGATAGCATAGGTGAGGTATGGATATATAATTGAATGGTATAGTGTGAGAAGGGCAGTTTGCGGCACGTAGTATCGTATCTTGGAGAGGATCCCAACCGTTTTGGCTACTTTTTTGGTTATGTGTTGGATATGGGTGCTGAAGTTCAGGTTGTTGTCGAGGTATAGGCCTAGGAATTTGCCCTCATTATGCCTGGCAATTAGAGTGTTATCGATCTTAATGTTAATTTGCGCATCTCCTGCTCTACTATCAAACATAATGTAGTAGGTTTTGTCAGTGTTAAGCGTAAGTTTATTGGCTGTCATCCAAGTCGATATTTTGATCAGCTCCTCATTAACAATGGTGTTGAGGGTGGCAAGATTAGGGTGAGAGATGACATAGGTCGTGTCGTCAGCAAAGAGAATGGGGTTCAGGTGTTGAGATACGTTTGGAAGATCATTGATGTATATGAGGAAGAGCAGGGGACCAAGGACACTTCCCTACGGAACTCCAGTATCAAGTGGCTGTGTTGTTGATGCTGTGTCTTTAATGGTGACATACTGATACCTATTAGTAAGGTAGATTTGAAATATGCAAGCGCATGGCCTCTTATACCATAATGGTCAAGTTTGTGGAGTAGGATGCCATGGTCTACTGTGTCAAAAGCTTTTCTTAGGTCAATAAAAATTCCTAGTGGATATTCCTTATTTTCCAATGCTGTGTAAAGCAGATCTAGCATTTTTATGATTGCATCGTTAGTGCTTTTATTTTTCCTGAATCCAAATTGGCAGGGGTTGAGTATGTTTTGTGCCGTTATAAATGAATATAGTCTCCTGTGCACGAGTTTCTCAAAGATTTTGGATAGCAATGGTAAGTTTGATATTGGCCTATAGTTGTTTAAATCTGTAGGGTCACCACCTTTATGTATTGGTGTAACCCTTGCCCTCTTGAGTATTACTGCACCTATTACATACAGAGAACACTTAACTCTGATATTAACCCTCCCCTCAAACATCTCCTTGCCAACCTCAACAGAACACATGACCATAACACAAGGCACAGATCACTCTTTGATGTTCCTCGTGTCCATCTCATGCTATGCAAAAACTCAATGCACATAAAAGGCCCTAAAATCTGGAATTCATTACCTGTAAATATAAAAGAAACACTACCTGTTTATAAATTCAAGTCTCTTCTCAAAGATCACTTACTCACTCAAAACCAAATAAATACTGAATAACTGAACCTTATAAATTGTATATCCTATATGTTACTCACAATTATATCACACAAATGTTAAACCTAGGACCCAATCTAACTTTGTTATTTTTTTAAATACACTACCTAACAGAATACTCCATTCTACTGAATGTACAACAATGCATGCAACCATATGACCTGTCTTTGTAATACTCATTTGTGCTTTATTGTTATCTGTTTACAATAATGTTTTATCACTGATTTCATCATTGCTTAGTTAATCTTAAGTTAATTTTAAGCCAGCCCGTAATGCTATGCATATAAGTGGCTTTGGCATGCTGCTCTTACCTGTATTTTTTTGTACCTCTGTATGTATGCTAAAATTACTAAATAAATAAATAAATAAATAAATAAATAAATAAAGGTGCTAGTTTCTAGTGACTTGTTAAAAAGTAATGAGATAGCATGCAAGAGGACATGGGCCGCTCTCTTGTACAATAATGGTGGGACATGAGACAGATTCCCCGAGTTATTTTTAAGTGACTTTATAATCTCAGTGACTTCCGTGGGCTCAGTTGGAGCAAGATAGAAGGAATTTGGGAAATTCCCATCTAGGTAGTCCCCGGCATGGGCATTGGTACGTGGGATTTTATTGGCGAGATTAGAACCTATGGTTGAGAAGAAGTCGTTTATCTTGTTAGCTGTGTCAGTGGGATGCAGTGGTGTTTCATTAGGTTTAGTTAGGACAATATTCTTGGTTTTTTTCAGTTTGTGGGTCCCTAGAATCTGAGAGAGTGTTTTCCAGGTCCTTTTTATATCTCCTCTAGTGTCTGTGAATCTACTGGAGTTAGTATAGTTTGTTTGGCTTTCTTTATTTACTTTGGTGAGGACTGATGAATAGTTGTTTAAGAATATCTTTGTGTATTAGGCCCTGTCTATATTGCTTTTCATATTGGTGTTTCTTATCAATGGATTTCAGAATGGTGCTGGTTAGCCATGGGCAACCAAGCCGTTTGTTTGTGATCTGTTTCGTTTTTATAGGACAATGTTTGTTGTATAGTCTAAGTAATTTGTTAAGAAAAATGTCTGCCCAGTCATCAATACCATTGGCCTTGGAGAATTCTGTAGGCCAGTAAACAGTCTCTAGGTCAGCTGTGAACTTCCTTATTGAGACCTCATCATGGAGTCTAAATGAAACTTTGTTGTATTCAAGTGGTGGTTTACTAATGTTTGTCAAGAGGAAGGTAGGATAGTGGTCTGTAGTGCTATCTGTGATTATCCCTGATTTAAGGGGGGCTAGTATATTGGTCCATATGTGGTCTATTATGGTTGCACTTGTTTCAGTGAGCCTGCTTGGTTTAGTTATTGCTGGTATGAGAAGTGTGTTGTTCATATTGTTGATGAAATCAGTTACAGGCTGATCATCTAGTAGGCCAAGGTTGATGTTGAAGTCTCCAGCTAAGAGAAGGTGGTGCTTATTCATTTGTCTGTTTGTTATTAGTTCCTTTAATTTCTCACTGAAATTTGGGATGTTTGTGTGGGGTATCTGGTAAATGGCACCGATTGTTATAGGCGTCTTAAGGTTTTTTACAGTAAAATTAGCAAAAATGTATTCTCCATATTCATCACTAAAGCAATTGGTGCTAATACAAGATAATTGGTTAGAGTAATATAAGAACATAAGAACGAAGGAACACTGCAGAAGGCCTACTGGCCCATGCGAGGCAGATCCAAGTCTCCTACCGGCTTAAGCCAATGCACCCAACCTAGTCAGGTCAGGTCACATTGACTTAAGGGAGGAACACGGCAACCGACCTGGTAGCACAAGCTATCAGGTCCAACTCACACTCACCCACATCCACTCATGTATTTATCCAACCTATTTTTAAAGCTACACAACGTTCTGGCCTCTATAACTGTACTCGGGAGTTTGTTCCACTCATCCACAACTCTTTTACCAAACCAGTACTTTCCTATATCCTTCATGAATCTGAATTTTTCCAACTTAAAACCATTGCTGCGAGTCCTGTCTAGGCTAGATATTTTCAGCACACTATTTACATCCCCTTTATTTATTCCTGTCTTCCATTTATACACCTCAATCATATCCCCCCTAATTCTACGTCTTTCTAGAGAGTGCAGATTCAGGGCCCTCAGTCTATCCTCATAGGGAGGGTTTCTGATACATGGGATCAACTTTGTCATCCTCCTTTGTACATTTTCCAGAGAATTTATATCCATCCTGTAATACGGTGACCAAAACTGTGCAGCATAATCTAAATGAGGCCTAACCAAGGATGTATAGAGTTGAAGAACAACCTGAGGACTCCTATTATTTATGATTCTTGATATGAAGCCAAGGATTCTATTAGCTTTATTGCGAACACTTATGCACTGTTGTCTTGGTTTCAGATTACTGCTAACCAGAACTCCTAAATCTTTTTCGCAATCCATAACATTAAGATCTACATTATTTAGTTTATATGTGGCATGGTTATTGTCCTGTCCAACATTTAGAACTTTGCATTTGTCTATATTAAACTGCATCTGCCACTTCTCCGACCACTGCATCAGTCTATTCAAATCTTCTGGAGTGCTCGAATGTCCTCGTCAGAATGAATTCGACGGCCTATTTTGGTGTCATCGGCAAACTTGCGATGTCGCTCTTTATGCCCTCATCTATGTCGTTTATGTAGATTGTGAACAGCAGGGGGCCCAACACTGACCCCTGTGGAACACCGCTCGTAACGCTTCCCCACTCTGATTTCTCCCCATTTATGCAAACTCTCTGCTGCCTATTTGTCAACCATGCCTCTATCCAGGAAAAAATTTCTCCTATTCCATGTGCTTTAATTTTCCTCAATAGTCTCTGATGTGGGACCCTGTCAAAAGCCTTACTGAAGTCCATATACACAATATCATATTCATTACCATAATCTACCTCCTCAAATACCTTAGTGAAAAAAGTTAATAAATTCGTAAGGCAGGAACGCCCCTTTGTAAAACCATGCTGAGATTCGTTGATTAATTTATGCTTTTCAAGGTGGCTACGAACTGCCTCGGCAATTATTGATTCCATAAATTTTCCCACTATGGAGGTTGGGCTTATTGGTCTATAGTTCGAAGCTAAGGACCTGTCACCTATTTTGAAAATAGGTGACAGGTCCTTAGCTTCGAACTATAGACCAATACACAGTTGTTAGCTATACTGGTGAAACTGACATTTCAAGGACTCCTGTTTGGTTCCCAGTACTCGTTACGCAATTTGTTCCTTTCCTGATACGCTGAAATTATCTTTACACTATGCCTAAGTGAGTACAGTTGTAGACTTGAAACTGCAAGAACACCAATTCAATCCCAGGTGGTCCCTACCCTACCCTACACAATATTTTACCTTCACAATATGGTAAGATTCTCATCTCTAGTGCTAATGTTGACCTGGAATGCAACAATGGAAAACCAAATACTGGCTTTGTGTTAGTAGTCCACTGCAAGGTGAGGCAAGTTCGTGTGCACAAACAACTGAGTAAGGTGGAACTTTAGTAGATTGCAATACCACCCCCAACTTGGTATGGTCTGCAGTTGTGGATTGCTGTGTATCCTGGTAGAGGGTAGATATCTATTGTGTCCTGCTTAAGCCAGGTCTCAGTAAGAATAATGCAGGAGAAGGGTGTCTTTAGTGATTCAAGGAGTGCCAGGAGGTCATCATAGTGTTTGCTTAAGGACCTGATGTTGTAGTTAAGTACTGATAGACTTTCAGCATTGTTTAGGATACTGCTGGCTTGTGATGCTGTGTAGTAAAGGCAGTTACTTAGCCAATAGGTTTTGGTTGTGTGTCAGATTATGGAGGTTTAGATCAGGGTCAACATGATCAATCATCTTCTAGGTTTAAATTATGGTTATTTATATCCTGAGTTGTGTGTTGAGTTTTAGTACTGATATTTGTAGTGGTGGGAAGTTTGGACAAGTATATAGCTATAGCATTTTGGTCATGTAGAGTATAGTCACTAATACACATAATGGAGTTGGTGTTGTCTATGTGCTGTGCTGGAATGAGCTAAAGTACAACTAGGTATAAACTAATAATATAAAAAAACAAATTAAAAATAGCACAAGACTCTCACTTGTAATTGCACTAAGGCCTAATGTAATGACTTTGGAATAGTCTATGTATTGAGCTAGAATGAGCTATAGTACAACTAGGTTTAATCTAATAATATAAAAATACAAATTAAAAATAGCACCAGACTCTCACTAGTAATTACACTATGGTCTAATATAGTGAATTTGGTATTGACTATGAATTGAGCTAGAATGAGCTATAGTACAACTGAGTTTAATCTAATAATAAAAAAAAGGCACAAGACTCTCAGTTGTAATTGCACTAAGGTGTTATATAAGTTGTTTACAAGAATTAGAGTATAACTAGATTTAAATTGACAAGATAAAATATACAAGTTAAGGTAGCAAAAGAATAAAAAAAAAAAAGTAGAAAAAAAAATATATATAAGGTAGTTGGTACTAGTTAGCAAAAGATAGTTAAGGGCCTTGAACAATAATATAATTGAAATATACACTAATTGCACACACAATATAGTCACTAAGATATGAAAACAATCTTAGAGTAGGACTTATAATATAAACTTATAATGTAAAAATACAAATTGAAATGGTACTTGCAATTGCACTAGGGTCTGATATAGGTTGTTAACAAGATCAAGAGTATAACTAGATTTAAATTGACAAAATAAAATTCACAAATTAGAGTACCAAAAGAATAATAAGTAAAAAATAACAATGGCAATGATTTGGTTATAATATGATAGTAAGATGGTAGACAGGTACACAGGTAGACAGGTACACAGGTAGACAGGTACACAGGATAATATTAAGGTTGGAGTTGAATATACAAACTTGGAAATTTGGCAACAAAATGTTATGGGAAGTATAAAATAATGATTAATGTACAAAAGTAAAATTGACTGGTAGTAAATATGGTATTTAATAAAATTTTAGTAAGTAATAATGATTGCAAAACAAGTTAAGGTAAGGTTAAGGTAATTAGACAAGTAATGGTTATTAAATGATGTCAAAAATGTTAAGAGTAAATTGTATTGATAGTAAAAATGGTAATTATTAATTTTAGTAAGTAATATCAATTGATAGTATTTAAAAAAATATGAGGTAGTAATATGGACAGAGAAAGTATCAATTCAGCTAATATTTAAGCAAACAATAGTAAATAAGAAAATTAGATAAGGTGACTTATGCTTACTAGTAAAATCACATAATGAGGTAGTTGATTATTTAATTACTAAGAGATTGTACTACAAAATTTGAACAATAATGGAGCAAAACATACACCACACTACGTAGGCTTTTAGGTTGGACATTTAGTTATTCTCTGTAAGATCAGTATCCCTGAGAAATCGTGATAGATCATTCTCGTTCGCGATTGTGTACAGTTGACCTACAATTGTTTTCCTAACTAGAATTTTCCCATCCCATGTGAAGCATTGGTGTATTGTGTCATTATTCTCCCGCTTAAGTTTTCTGACTCTACACAGGAGGTTCTGACGTTTTTTGGTAAGACACTCGTTTATGTATACCTCTTTCTTTACTTTAATAGATGCAATAATTAAGTTTTTTTTCCTGTCATGTGAGTGGAATCTAAGCATAACACTTTTTCTACCATGGGATCCTAGTAACCTGGCTTCTTTTATTTCTGACTCCGGTACAATAACACTTGTTTGGTCCTTTATGATCTGCAGAGTAATTTCTTTACTGTTCGTTTGGTTCATATCACTGGGAAAAAGTGGACTGTTGACTATTACTGCGTCCGATAGTTTATCTTGCTCAGTTT
Source organism: Cherax quadricarinatus (assembly GCF_026875155.1). Taxonomy (NCBI): domain Eukaryota; kingdom Metazoa; phylum Arthropoda; class Malacostraca; order Decapoda; family Parastacidae; genus Cherax; species Cherax quadricarinatus. Next base: position 49,802,971 of record NC_069399.1, on the reverse strand, counting down.
TATCTTCTTGGAGAGCAAAGTAGTCACTGAACTGGTTATCTAAGTTGTTATCTAAGTTGTACTAATCTTAATGTTATTATTATTAAGCTATAATATAATAATCGTGTCCACTCATTACTTACCTTAAAATATCTGTAGTTTTAATGTAGAGTGAGAGGTGAGTAAACAAGATTAAATGAATAAATGAGAGAGAGAATGAGAATGTAGAATGTTCACGAGTTATGTAAACAAACGTTGTTGTTGTTGTTGTTACCAGCCCGGACACGAATGGTTCCTGTTCACTGTCAAGCCAACCAGAAAAACATCTCATATTTGTTAATTTATATGTTATGTAGCATGTTTATTATATAATTTTGAAAAAAAATCATAGATGGATTAAGCAAAATGTCTATATTAACATTTTATACACATTTAATGCGCCTCAGTGATTATTATTATTATTATTATTAATATGGCATCTTCAAGACCAAGCAGACTCTTATTGAGTGGCTCTGAGACAGACAAGCAGACAAAGACAGACACACAGGTAGACAGAAAGACAGACACACAGGTAGACAGACAGAAAGACAGACACACAGGTAGACATAAAGACAGACACAGGTAGACAAAGACACAGGTAGACAAAGACACAGGTAGACAGAAAGAAACAGGTAGACAGAAAGACAGACACAGGTAGACAGAAAGAGACACAGGTAGACAGAAAGACAGACACACAGGTAGACATAAAGACACACAGGTAGACAGAAAGACACACTAGTAGACAGACAGACACACACAGATACAGACAGATATACAGGCAGACAGATACAGACAGGTTTATGTGCAACAGTGAAAACAAATAAGAGTGTTCGAGAGTAAGAGCCTTTCTTGCCACAATCTCCAGTGCAAGATTCAGACTTCATCTTGGGGGCCATGGTGAAATTTACTGTCCAGTTAGTAACAGTTAATACAGTATGATGCTGCTGATAGGACAGGGTTACTCAAACTGATGCTGCCTGCATGACACATTGCCCCCGCATCAGCCGGCCCAGCCTAGCTGCCAGATGCATGGTTTTAAGTCGAGTGGACGTATGTCGAGCAGGTCGTAAGTCGGATGGTAGGTGTAATAATAATGTACTACATATAACAATTATAACAGATGGCTTCAAAATGCTGTCACTAGATGGCAGTGTTTACCATAACAAAGGGGGAGTGGTTGTGGCTGCCTCCACCTGTTACATAATGACATACAGTGGACCCTCGACCAACGATATTAATCCGTTCCTGAGAGCTCATCGTTAATCGAAATTATTGTTAGTCGAGTTAATTTTCCCCATAAGAAATAATGGAAATCAAATTAATCTGTGCAAGACACCCAAAAGTATTGAAAAAAAATTTTTTTACATGAAATATTAATTTTAATACACACAAACTGAAGAAGACATGTACAATTACATGACACTTACCTTTATTGAAGATCTGGTGATGAGTGATGGGATGGGAGGAGGGGAGACTGTGGATGGTGTTAGTGTTCAGAAGGGGAATCCCCTTCCATTAGGACTTGAGGTGTCAAGTCCTTTTCCGGGGTTACTTCCCTTCTTCTTTTAATGCCACTAGGACCAGCTTGAGAGTCACTGGACCTCTGTCGCACAACATATCTGTTCATAGAGGCCTGTACCTCCCGTTCCTTAATGACATTCCTAAAGTGTTTCACAACATTGTCAGTGTCACAATTAAACACTTGTTCAGGTTTCAATTCTTCACTGTCTAAGTACTCCTTGAATTCTTGTACATATTTTTCAGCTGCTTTTTGGTCCAAACTGGCAGCCTCACCATGCCTTATCACACTATGTATGCCACTACGATTCTTAAATCTCTCAAACCAACCTTTGCTGGCCTTAAATTCACTCACATCACCACTAGTTGCAGGCATTTTTCTAATTAAATCCTCATGCAACTTCCTAGCCTTTTCATATATGATCGCTTGAGAGATGCTATCTCCTGCTATCTGTTTTTCATTGATCCACACCAATAACAGTCTCTCAACATCATCTATCACTTGGGATCTCAGTTTCAAAAACATAGTTGCACCTTTGGAAAGAACAGCTTCCTTGATTGCTGTTTTCTTGGCCACAATAGTAGCGATGGTTGATTGGGGTTTTGTGTACAACCTGGCCAACTCGGAGACACACACACTCCACTTTCATACTTAGCAATGATCTCTTTCTTCATATAAATAGTAATTCTCACCCTTTTTGCTGTAGGGTTGGCACTAGAAGCTTTCTTGGGGACCATGGTGACTTATTTTGCAGGTGCAATCACTAAAAACGCTGTGATAATATGAAATGTTCCGATTGTATGTTTGGATGGGACCGCAGTGGCTGGCTGGCTTGTAAACACTGGCCACAAGTGGACGCCTCTCAGACGGAACGAATTGTGCTTGTCGAATTTTTTAGTGCTAGTCGAGGCAAAATCTTTGCGTTAAAATGTATCGCTAGTCGGATTTAACGTTAGACGATGCCATTGTTGGTCAAGGGTCCACTGTATTTTATTCATTCTAGAGTATATATCGTGTTTCTATGTTATTTTTATTGTTTGTTATGTCATATTAGATGAACTGTGATATATAAATAAGCCATATAGATGATATTAGCAAAATTATTCATGAAGTATTTTCATCGGTCTCCAGACAAACTCTCGTCCACCGCCGACACCGCCCATACCACTACATGAATGACATATTTTATTCATTCTAGAGTATTTATCATGTTTCTATGTTATTCATATTGTTTGTTATGTCATATTAGATGAACTGTGATATATAAATAAGCCATATAGATGATATTAGCAAAATTATTCATGGAGTATTTTACCCGGTCTCCAGACAAATTCTCATCCACCACCCATACCACTACATGAATGACATATTTTATTCATTCTAGAGTATACAGTGGACCCCCGCTTAACGATCACCTCCCAATGCGACCAATTATGTAAGTGTATTTATGTAAGTGCGTTTGTACATGTATATTTGGGGGTCTGAAATGGACTAATCTACTTCACAATATTCCTTATTGGAACAAATTCGGTCAGTACTGGCACCTGAACATACTTCTGGAATGAAAAAAATATCGTTAACCGGGGGTCCACTGAATATCATGTTTCTATGTTATTTATATTGTTTATGTCATATTAGATGAACTGTGATAGATAAATAAGCCATATAGATGATATTAGCTAAATTATTCATGAAGTATTTTGCCCGGTCTCCAGACAAACTCTCGTCCACCGCTGACACCGCCCATACCACCACATGAATGACATATTTTATTCATTTTAGAGTATATATTAGGTTTGTATGTTATTTATATTGTTTATTATGTCATATTAGATGAAGTGAGATAGATAAATAAGCTGTAGAGTTGATATTAGCGAAATTATTGAAGTACAGAATTCCACTGGAATGGATTAATTGCATTTCAATTAATTTAAATCAGGAAAATTGACTCTGCAAACGAGCAAATCCAGTTGCGAGCAAGGTCATGGAACGGATTAAACTCGCAAGTAGAGGTTCCACTGTAATGTTCTATTATATATTTACATATGTACAGTCACTGGACATGTTCCTAGAACTGCTGCAGTCTGTGAAAGTCTTTGAAACAAGGTGTCATGCACAGTAGTGTCTTACTCATTTGTCGACCAGTATGATTTTATATTATGCTTACAGTCATGAGGCATAAGCATTACTGTCGCAAAAACAAATACATTTCAGCCACAATTGTCTCCTTCCACTTGTGGATGACGATGCACTTTGTCCTGGAACTGGCGAGTCAACGGCTTGGGCCCCAGACTCACTCTCAGTCTGGTCTGGTGCCTCATGTTGCAAATACACATGCTTGCACGTTCATGGCATCACCACTACATACTGACGCATGTGGTCTATCCATCCCAATTGTAGCCACATTATCACTTTCACTGTCTATTCCAGGTGTAGGGCCACGGGATGTGCTCAGTCCCCTTGGAACTGCATATGGTATAGGGTACTATATGGTACAGATACAGGGACCCCAATGGAAACAAGTCACTGACTCTTCTGGGTTATCCAAGGATTTTTTACACACATGGTGCTATGTATGATAATCTATGTAACTGTATTTGTATATACCTGAATAAACTTACTTACCAAAGTGCATATGGTGTCATAAGTAAGTTTATTCAAGTATACATTTATTTTAGCTTTAAAGAGCTACCTTAGCTCATTTTTTTTACATTTGTTAAAATAATTCAGGTGCTCTTTTATAACTTTAGAATATATACTTTGTCTTATACTTAATTCTAACTATAGATTCACTATAAATCTTATGATAACAAGCATTGATCCTGATACCAACCTCTTATCTAATGACTTAAATGAATCAAACAGTTATTGTAATTACTACACAGCAGAACAAGCAAAGGCACTTCTCAGAGCCAACAACAACATAACTCTCTTTAACTACAATATCAGTTCTTTAACCCTTTGAGGGTCGACAGGCCCTCTCCGAAACTCGTTCTCAGGGTCGGCCAAATTTAAAAAAAAAAAAATTATTTTCTCTTATGAAAAGATAGAGAATCTTTTCCCGATCATAAAGACACCAAAAGTTTGAAATTTGATAGAAAACTTACGGAATTATGCTCTCGCAAAGTTTGCGGTCTCGGCGATGTTTACGCATCGGCGATTTTGCCCACTTTGAGCCCCATTTTCAGCCAATTTCACTGTACTAGTCGACAAAAAACATGAATATTTCGCTAGAACTCCATTTTTTCTATCGATGGGTGCAAGAAACCACCCATTTATGAAATTCAACTATCCAGTACAGTGGTCAGAATTTAGCAATTTTGCCAATTTCACACAAATTTCAAAAGATGCCAATTTCCGAATAGGGTCAAGAATAAACAAGAAAGACATTCCTGCCACTAAAATGACATTTCCTCTAGTCATTAGTCACGTCTCAAGGCCCCTCTTATATTCTTTTGCTTTCCACTCTGAATTTTTATTTTCACAAAAAATATAAGATTTACTGTTATGCAGACTACTGCATTAGTGTAAAAAATGGTATAAATATTATTGGTGCACTTGTGAAAGCATATTAGACTCACCAGTTGACGTGTATTGCACGCTTGGCACGATTTGTTTACTTTTGAAGTTTGGTAAAAATCGAAACATTTCTGCTACTTTGAGCTCAATTTCAAGGCACCTTTCATTGTAAAACAGTCAAAATCATCTCAATTTCTGTAATATGTCTTCCATTCTATAAAATGAGACCAAGAAAACTAGAATACAACAATAAATACCATACGAAAATACACTGCAAAGTCGCTGAGTTATTCAAAAAAAATGGTCAAAGTTTTTTTTTCTCATTATGCACTGTGTGCTGCAGGATTTTTTTTAGACTGTGCACACTGACCACATAGAAACATTCTTTCATATGAAGGCCTACCAGCTTTCTCCCACTAGATTTGAGGCCGCTAGAATTTATGAGTACTAGTACGTCAAAAACCCCTACGCGTAAGACGTACTAGTACGACCAAAACCCTCAAAGGGTTAAGCAAACATTACGATGACCTCATAGCATTACTAAATTCCCTGCATGCCAGTATGTCCATCATTACTCTCACCGAAACCTGGCTAAAGCCTGATACTACAGATGTCTATGTCATTCCTGGTTACACAGCCATACACAACTGTAGGCCAGATCAAAAAGGGGGTGGCACAGCTATATACTACTCAGACCAACTAGAATGTATCACTAATACTTGCACAAGGGATGAACATGGGGAATATATAATAGCTAAATTCAAATCCAAATACCTACAAAAACCTCTCACAGTGATAAACATCTACAGAGTACCACAGTCAAATATTAGCCATTTTAGTGAAAACCTAGGAAGTATGATAACTGATGCACGCATGAACAAAGATCACTTGCTACTCTCAGGTGACTTCAATATGAATCTCCTACAAGTCCAAGACCCACATGTTACTGAATTCACAAACACAATTAGTAACTGCATGTTGCTACCAACAGTAACAAAACCTACAAGAGTTACAGAGGCTAGTGTTTCCCTCCTAGACCACATCTGGACCAACACCATATCCCCCTTAAGATCAGACATAATCACAGATAATACCACAGACCACTACCCTACCTTCCTCATAACAAACCTTGGCAAATTACCCCTAGACACTCCTAAAGTCACTTTCAGACTTCACAATGAGGCAGCTATCAATAACTTCACAGTAGCAGTGACAAACATTGACTGGCACACTGAGCTAGAAATCTATACAGATATTGACGAATGTATTAATAATTTTCTAAAAAAGACCCAATACCTCTATAACAAGCATTGCCCTAAAAAACTAAAAAGATGACTGCAAAGAGACTGAACAGTCCCTGGCTACACCCAGTATCATCAAATCCATAAATACAAAGCACCTATACGAAAAACAGTACAGAATGGGCCACATAACCCGAGACCAAACAAAACGTTACTCGTCAATCCTAACCAGCCTAATAAGAAGGGCTAAAAAATTGCATTATGAGAACAGATTATCCAACTTACAAGGTGACATAAAAAAGACCTGGAAAACCCTATCAGAAATACTAAGAACAAAAAAGATAACACGAAATAGCAAAATTGGATTAACAAAACCAGATGAACCTCAATTCCCACCTACTGAAACAGCAAACCGACTCAATGATTTCTTCTCCACTATAGGAAAAAACCTTGCCAATAAAATCCAAAGCTCAGATACCCCACCCAATGACTACCTCACTGGCAACTACTCGAACACACTTTTCCCTAGCTCCGACTAGCCAACTGAAGTTCCTTATTATCAACAAACTAAAAAACAAGACAGGAGATTTAAATACCTTACCACCCATTATATACAAAAAAGTGTCACAGGTGCTATCACCAATCATTGCAACACTCTTTAACAAATCCATTGAATCCTCTACCTTTCCTACAGTTCTCAAAATAGCAAGGGTCACCCCCAAACCATAAAGGAGGAGACCACACAGACTTGAATAACTATAGGCCAAAATCCAACTTACACCCTCTCTCTAAAATCTTAGAAAAATTAATCCATAAGCGTATCTATTCCTACCTCATCTGCCACAACATACTCAACCCCTGTCAATTTGGGTTCAGGCCTAATAAAAATACTAATGATGCTATTATCCACATGCTAGAACATATTTATACAGCAATAGAGAAAAAAGAAGTCCCACTGGGGATCTTCATTGACTTACGTAAAGCTTTCGATACAGTTGACCACGACTTGCTCCACATAAAATTGTCACACTATGGTGTAAGAGGGCACTCCCTCAACTACCTAAAGTCATACCTCAGCAACAGAAGCAATATGTGTACACAAATGGGGCAAACTCTTCCCCAAGCCAATTACAGTTGCTGTCCCACAGAGAAGTGTCCTAGGCCCTCTTCTCTTTCTCATATACATAAATGACCTACCAAATGCATCGCAACTTCTCAAACCCACACTATCTGTAGATGACACTACATACGTCTACTTTCACCCGAGCCCAGTCATGCTAGCCAGTACTGTAAATACTGAATTACAGAAAATATCAACCTGGATGAGGACCAACAAACTTACTCTAAACATTGACAAAACCTACTACATTCAGTTTGGTAACAGAGCTGCAGATGTGTCTCTTAACATAATGATAAATGGATCACCTATCACAAAACTCACAGAGGGAAAATTCCTAGGAATCCACCTTGATAATAGACTCAAATTTCAAACACATATACAACAAATTTCCAAAAAAATTTCCAAGACCGTAGGCATACTATCGAAGATACGGTACTATGTTCCACAGTCAGCCTCCTGGCCCTATGTCACTCACTTATTTACCCCTATCTCACCTATGGGAATTTGTGCATGGGGCTCAACAACAATAAACCATCTCAGACCATAATCACCCAACAAAAGGCTGCAGTCAGAATGATAACAAATTCCCACTACAGACAGCACACTCCACCAATATTCAAAACTCTAAACCTACTCACAATACAAAACATCCATACTTATTACTGCACCTACTACATACATAGAACACAACTCTGACATAAACCCTCCCCTCAAACATCTCCTTACCAACCTCAACAGAACGCATGACCATAACACAAGACGCAGATCACTCTTTGATGTTCCTCGTGTCCATCGCACGCTATGCAAAAACTCAATGCACATAAAAGGCCCTAAAATCTGGAATTCATTACCTTTGAATATAAAAGAAACACTGTCTGTTTATAAATTCAAGTCTCTTCTCAAAAATCACTTACTCACCCACAACTAAATAAATACTGAATAATTGCATCTCATAAATTGTATCTCATATATGTATCTCATTATTGTATCTCATAAATGTCAACCTGTGACCCAATCAAACTTTGTTACTATTTAACTTCATTACCTAACAGAATACTCCATTCTACTGATTACACAGCAACACAGTAAATGACCATATGACCTGTCTTTGTAATACTCATTTGTACTAAATTGTTACGTGTTTTACAATAATTTTTGTACCACTGAATATATCATTGCTTAGTTAATCTTATGTTAATTTTAAGCCTGCCCATAATGCTCTGCAAACAAGGGGCTTTGGCATGCTGCACTTTAAAAATTGTATTCCTTGTACTTCTCTGTATCATGTTCAAATTAAATAAATAAATAAATACATAAATACAGTTCCAAAAATTATCATACATAGCAGTACAGTGGACCCCCGGTTAACGATTTTAATCCGTGCAAGAGGGGTAATTGTTATGCGAAATAATCGTTATGTGAATGAATTTTCCCCATAAGAAATAATGGAAATAAAATTAATCCGTGCAAGACACCCAAAAGTATGAAAAAAAAATTTTTTTACCACATGAAATGTTAATTTTAATACACACAAACTGAAAAAGGCATGCACACTTACATGACACTTACTTTTATTGAAGATCTGGTGATGATTGATGGGATGGGAGGAGGGGAGAGTGTCAAAACTTATTGTTTAGAAGGGGAATCCCTTCCATTAGGACTTGAGGTAGCAAGTCCTTTTCCCGGGGGTTACTTCCCTTCTTCTTTTAATGCCACTAGGACCAGCTTGAGAGTCACTGGACCTCTGTCGCACAACAAATCTGTCCATAGAGCTCTGTACCTCCCATTCCTTTACGATTTGTCTAAAATGGGCCACAACATTGTCATTGAAATAGTCACCAGCACAGCTTGCAACAGCTGTGTCAGGGTGATTTTCATCCATAAAGGTTTGCAGTTCAACCCACTGTGCACACATTTCCTTAATTTTTGAAGTAGGCACAATGGATTCCACAACTGGCATAGGCTTCTCAGGGTTAGCCCCAAACCCTTCAAAATCTTTCTTAATTTCCATACTAATTCTCACCCTTTTTACCACAGGGTTGGCACTAGAAGCTTTCTTGGGGCCCATGGTCACTTATTTTCCAGAAACAGCACCGAAAACACTGTAATAATACGAAATATTCCGAGTGTATGCTTGGATGTTACCGCGGAGGCTGGCTGGTAAACAATGGCACGGGCGGCACATGTGAGGCTGGCTGAGGGCGCACATTGGACGCGTCTCGGACGAAAATCGGTGAGCGGGTTTTTAATCGGTATGCGCGGCAAAAATTTTGCGATTAAAGTAAGCGGTATGCGGAATAATTGCTATGTGATGCCATCGTTATGCGGGGGTCCACTGTATTTGTGTGGAGAACCTACGATAACCCAAAAAAGTTAGAGTGACTTATTTCCATTAAGGTCCTTGTACCCTGTACCATATGGTACAATGTACCATTATGGTACATTGTACCATTATGGTACATTGTACCACATGGTACAATGGTACCTTATAGTATAATGTACCATATGGTACCATTGTACCATATGGTACCATTGTACCATATGGTTACCATTGTACCATATGGTACCACTGTACCATATACCATTGTGCCATATGGAACCATTATACCATGTGGTACAATGTACAGTATGGTTCAAAACCATAGAATTCCTCTTCAGACCCATTTCCATCAGTGTTAGAACTATAACTTGGGAAAAGGAGAGTCGGAATTCACTGGAAAGCGAGAGCGTCTCTGCCGCAAGGCATGATGAACAAAGCGTACAGAGATGGTGTTTCAACAATGCAATGCGGGTGCCCCAATTTTTTGTTTAGTGAGCACAATGACCATGCAGACCCATTCTCTTAGATGTAGGCCTACCAGCCTTCTCACACTAAATTTGAAGCCACTAAAATTTTTACATAGGCCTACGGGTTGGACCCTGGCTTCAAAGATGTAGATCTATGGGACAGACCGTGAAAGGATTAAAGTGCAGGCACTGTACTTCCCATTTCCAAGACTCGAGTCCAAATAACTGGTTTCCCTCAATCCCTTCACTAAATGTTGCCCTGCTCCCGGTCCAGCTCGTCAGGTCCCAAAAACCATTTGTCTCCATTCACTCCTAACACTCTCATGCACACTTGCTGGAAATCCAGGCCCCTTGTCCACAAAACCTCCTCTACCCCCTCCCTCCAACCTTTTTGAGGACGACCCCTACCCTGCCTTCCTTTCCTTACAGATTTATATATTCTCCAAGTCACTCTACTTTGCTCCATTCTCTCTAAACAACCAAACCACCTCAACAAACCCTCTTCAGCCCTCTGACTAATACTTTTAGTAACTCCACACCCAGGGAGGTACTACCGTCCTGCCAAGCGAGTGTAAAACGAAAGCCAGTAATTGTTTTACACGATGGTAGGATTGCTGGTGTCTTTTTTCTGTCTCATAAACATGCAAGATTTCAGGTATGTCTTGTTACTTCTACTTACACTTAGGTCACACTACACATACATGTACACATTTATATATACACACACTCATCTGAGTTTTCTTTGATTTTATCTTAATAGTTCTTGTTCTTATTGCTTCTCCTTTTATATCCACGGGGAAGTGGAATAAGAATCTTTCCTCAGTAAGCCATGCTCGTTGTAAAAGTCAACTAAAATGCCAGGAACAATGGGCTAGTAACTATTTTTCCTGCATAGCCTACTAAAAGGAAAAAGAAAACCATCAAAGTGGGATGTTTGAATATGTGTGGATGTTGTGCAGAAAAGAGAGAAAATAAGTGTATTAATTCAAGGGGTATGTGGAGTAAAATAAGAGTTGGATGTGAAAAGTGGGTTATAGTAAGCATTTATGCACCTGGAGAAGAGAGTACACAAATAACCCGCACATAAAAGAGAGAAGCTTACGGTGACGTTTCGGTCCGACTTGGACCATTGACAAAGTCACATTAACCAGAAGTGGAGCAGGACGGCTATATATAGGCAGGAAGAGGTGGTGGTAGTAGTAGTAGTAGTATAAGAATGGTATATAATACCGACAAGATGAAATTAAGACACATGCACAACACCCGGGCATCCCTATTGTAGAAGTGTAGAGGAGAGAGAGAGATTTTGGGAAATGTTGAGTGAGTATGTGGGGAGTTTTGAACCAAGTGTGAGAGTACTTGTGGTTGGGGATTTCAATGTTAAAGTGGGTAAAAAAGTTGTGGAGGGAGTAGTAGGCAAATTTGGGGTGTCAGGGGTAAATGAAAATGGGGAGCCCTTAATTGAGCTATGTGTAGAAAAAAGTTCAGTAATAAGTAATACATATTTTATGAAAAAGAGGATAAATAAGCATACAAGGTATGACATAGCATGTAATGCGAGTAGTTTGTTAGATTATGTACTGGTGGATAAAAGGTTGATGGGTAGGCTTCAGGATGTACATGTTTATAAAGGGGCAACTGATATATCGGATCATTATTAGTTGTAGTTACAGTTAGAGTAAGAAGTACATGGGACAAAAGGAAAGTGGAAACAACAAGTAAGAGAGAGGTGAAAGTGTATAAACTAAGTTACAAGGAAGTTAGGGTGAGATATAAGAAACTATTGGCAGAAAGGTGGGCTAGTGCAAGTATGGGAAGTGGGGGGTTTGAAGGGGGTTGGAATAGTACAGTAGTGAAATAGTGCAGTACAGTGGACCCCCGGTATTCAATGGCATCGGTATACGTTAAATTTGGTATTCGATACATTTTAACGCCAAAAATTTGCCTCGCCACTCGTTAAAAAACCCACCACACGCGATTCGTCCGGGACGCGTCCACGTGAGTGTCAGTGTTCACAAGCCAGCCAGTGTGCTCACATCTAAGCATACATTCGGTACATTCCATATTATCACAGTGTTTTTGGTGCTTGTTTCTGCAAAATAAGTCACCATGGGCCCCAAGAAAGCTTCTAGTGCCAACCCTGTGGTAAAAAGGGTGAGAATTAGTATGGAAATTAAGAAAGATTTTGAAGGGTTTGGGGCGAACCCTGAGAAGCCTATGCCAGTTGTGGAATCCATTGTGCCTACTTCAAAAATTAAGGAAATGTGTGCAAAGTGCGTTGAACTGCAAACCTTTATGGATGAAAATCACCCTAACACAGCTATTGCAAGCCGTGTTGGTGACTATTACAATGACAATGTTGTGGCCCATTTTAGACAAATAGTAAAGGACCGGGAGGTACAGAGCTCTATGGACAGATTTGTTGTGCGACTCTCAAGCTGGTCCTAGTGGCATTAAAAGAAGAAGGGAACTAACCCCGGAAAAGGACTTGCCACCTCAAGTCCTAATGGAAGGGGATTCCCGTTCTAAACAATAAGTTCGACACTCTCTCCTCCCATCCCATCAATCATCACCAGATCTTCAGTAAAGGTAAGTGTCATGTATTCTATTGTTAGTAGAGTACTACTAACTGTGCATGTCTTCTTCAGTTTGTGTGCATTAAACTTAATATTTCATGTGGTAAAATTTTTTTTTTCATAGTACTTTTGGGTGTCTTGCACGGATTAATTTGATTTCCATTATTTCTTATGGGGAAAATTAATTCGCCTTCCGATAATTTTGGCATACGATGAGTTCTCAGGAATGGATTAATATCGTATACCGGGGGTCCACTGTATTAAAATGTGGGGCAAAAGTTTGTGGCTATAGGAGGGTGGGTGCAGGAGGAAAGAGGAGTGATGAAGGGTGTGATAAAAGAGAAAAAAGTAGCTTACGAGAGGTTTTTATAAGAAGAATATATGGAGAGCAAAAGAAAACTGAAGAGAGTGATGAGAGAGTGCAAAAGGAGAGCAGATGATAGAGTGGGAGAGGCACTGTCAAGAAATTTTAATGAAAACAAGAAAAAATTTTGGAGACAAATAAGTTAAGAAAGCCTAGGGAATGAATGGATTTCTCAGTTAAAAACAGAGTAGGGGAGTTAGTAGATGGGGAGCTGGAGGTATTGGATAGATGGTGAGAATATTTTCAGGAGCTTTTAAATGTTGACGAAGAAAGGGAGGCGGTCATTTCATGCACTGGCCAGGGAGGTATAACATCTTTTAGGAGTGAACAAGGGCAGGATGTGAGTGTGGGGGAGGTGCGTGAGGCATTACGTAGAATGAAAGGGGGAGTAAAGCAGCAAGAACTGACGGGATCATGACAGAAATGGAGTGGTTGGTATTTTTGTTTAATAAATTTAAGGAAGAGAGGAAGGTACCTAGGGACTGGCAGAGAGCATGTATAGTTCCTTTATATAAAGGGAAGAGGGACAAAAGAGATTGTAAAAATTATAGGGGAATAAGTTTACTGAGTATACCAGGAAAAGTGTTTGGTAGGGTTATTATTGAAAGAATTAGAGGTAAGACAGAGAGTAGGATTGCGGATGAGCAAGGAGGATTTAGAGTGGGTAGGGGATGTGTAGATCAAGTGTTTACATTGAAGCATATATGTGAACAGTATTTAGATAAAGGTAGGGAAGTTCAGATTGCATTCATGGATTTAGAAAAGGCATATGATAGAGTGGATAGGGAAGCAATGTGGCAGATTTTACAAGTGTATGGAATAGGTAATAAGTTACTGAATGCTGTAAAGAGTTTTTATGAGGAAGATAGTGAGACTCAGGTTAGGGTGTGTAGAAGAGAGGGAGATTACTTCCCAGTAAAAGTAGGTCTTCGACAGGGATGTGTAATGTCACCATGGTTGTTTAATATACAGTGGATCCTCTACTTGCGAGTTTAATCCATTCCATGAACTTGCTCGCAACTGGATTTGCTCGTTTGCAGAGTCAATTTTCCTCATTTAAATTAATTGAAA
>NC_069399.1:49773756-49783756 GCF_026875155.1 Cherax quadricarinatus | reverse complement strand
TACGGGCATTTTTTTTTTATTTTTCCATAAAAAACCGATTTTTTACTCAAGACGGGCCCTAAAAAAATTCCCCAAAGGCCAGGGTTTTTGACGACTGGGCGCCTTTTTTTCTTAACAAATTACTTGGACTATAAAAACAAACTTTGGGTCCCTTAAAAAAACAAAAACAGATCCAAAACAAACGGTTGGTTGCCCTGGCAAACCCCGGGCACCATTCTAAAATCCTTTTGCACAAACACCAATAGGGAAAAGCAATATAAAAGGGTTAATACAAAAAAGATTTTTCAAAAACCTTTCATCAGTCCTCCCCCAAAGAAATTTAAAAAAACCCCAAAACAACTTTTACTACCCCAAAGTAGATTAAAGGCCCACAAGAGGGATATAAAAGACCGGGAAAAAACACTCTTTTCAGATTCAAGGGACCAAAAACTGAAAAAAAAAAAACAAGAATATTGCCCAAAATAAACCCAAATGAACAACCACTGCATCCCCAAAAAAAACGGGGAACAAGATAAACGACTTCTTCTCAACCATAGGTTCTAATCTCGCCAATAAAATCCCACGCACCAATGCCCATGCCGGGGACTACCTAGATGGGAATTTCCCAAATTCCTTCTATCTTGCTCCAACTGAGCCCATGGAAGTCACCGAGATTATAAAGTCACTTAAAAATAACTCAGGGAATCTGTCTCATGTCCCACCATTATTGTACAAGAGAGCGGCCCATGTCCTCTCGCATGCTATCTCATTACTTTTTTAACAAGTCACTAGAAACTAGCACCTTCCCGAAACTACTCAAGATGGCAAGGGTTACACCAATACATAAAGGTGGTGACCCTACAGATTTAAACAACTATAGGCCAATATCAAACTTACCATTGCTATCCAAAATCTTTGAGAAACTCGTGCACAGGAGACTATATTCATTTATAACGGCACAAAACATACTCAACCCCTGCCAATTTGGATTCAGGAAAAATAAAAGCACTAACGATACAATCATAAAAATGCTAGATCTGCTTTACACAGCATTGGAAAATAAGGAATATCCACTAGGAATTTTTATTGACCTAAGAAAAGCTTTTGACACAGTAGACCACGGCATCCTATTCCACAAACTTGACCATTATGGTATAAGAGGCCATGCGCTTGCATATTTCAAATCTTACCTTACTAATAGGTATCAGTATGTCACCATTAACCCTTTGACTGTTTCAGGCCCCTCTCTGAAACTGTCATTCTATGTCGCTCAATTTTTGAAAAAAAAAAAATTATTTTTTCTTATGAAATGATAGAGAATCTTTTCCCGATGGTAATGACACCAAAAGTTCGAAATTTGGTCGAAAACTCGTGGAATTATGGTCCCGCGAAGTTAGCGGTCTCGGCGACATATGCGTATCGGCGATTTCGCCGACTTTGAGCCCAATTTTCAGCCAATTCCATTGTTCCAGTTGACCAAACTCATAGCTATTTCTTTAGAACTCCATTTTATCTATCAGCTGAGTACAAGAAACCTCCCATTTACTAATTTGGACTACCCAATATGGTGGTCAGAAATTGGCATTTGGCCAATTTCACGCAAAATAAAAAAGATGCCAATTTCAAAATAGGGTCCAGAATAAACAAGGTAGACATTCGTGGCACTAAAATAACATATGCTCTGTTCATTAGTCACATCTCTAGGCCCCTCTTATATTATTATTGCTTTCTATTTTGATTTTTTATTCATACAAAAAAATACAAAATTTACTGTTATGCAGACGACTGCATTATTGTAAAAATGGTATAAATAATATCAGTGCACTAGTGAAAGAATATTAGACTCCCTAGTTGACGTGTATTGGACGTGTGGTGTGATTTATTTTACTCTTCAACATTGGTAAAAATGAACATTTTCGCTACTTTGAGCTTAGTTTCAAGGTCTTTTCATCGTAAAAGTAATGAAAATCATCTCTATTTCTGTAATATGTTTTCCATTTTATCACCTAAGACCATGAAAACGCGAATACAATGATAAATACTATACGAAAATACACCTCAAAATCGGCGTTTTATTCCAAAAAAACGATCAGAGTTTTTTTTTTCTCATTACGCAATGTGTGCTGCAGGATTTTTTTTTATGTGGTGCACACTGACCACACAGACCCATTCTCTCACATGTGGGCCTACCAGCTTTCTCCCACTTGATTTGAAGCCGCTAGAATTATTGAGTATATATACGTCAGAAACATTGGCTCGTAAGACGTATTTATACGTCGAAAACAGTCAAAGGGTTAAAGACACAGCATCAACAACACAGCCACTTGATACTGGAGTTCCGCAGGGAAGTGTCCTTGGTCCCCTGCTCTTCCTCATATACATCAATGATCTTCCAAACGTATCTCAACACCTGAACCCCATTCTCTTTGCTGACGACACGACTTATGTCATCTCTCACCCTAATCTTGCCACCCTCAACACCATTGTTAATGAGGAGCCTGATCAAAATATTGACTTGGATGACAGCCAATAAACTTACGCTTAACATGACAAAACCTACTAGAGTGGACCCCCGGTTAACGATATTTTTTCACTCCAGAAGTATGTTCAGGTGCCAGTACTGACCGAATTTGTTCCCATAAGGAATATTGTGAAGTAGATTAGTCCATTTCAGACCCCCAAACATACACATACAAATGCACTTACATAAATACACTTACATAATTGGTCGCATTCGGAGGTGATCGTTATGCGGGGGTCCACTGTACTTTAACCCTTTTTGGTCCAGAGGCCAAATTTCAAAGTGTGCACCAGGGTCCAAGAATTTAAAAAAAAAAAAAAATTATTTTTCTTATGAAATGGTAGATAATCTTTTTATGAAGGTAATAAAAGAAAAAGTACAAAATTTGATGGAAAACTGACGAAATTATGCTCTCACGAATTTTGATGTGTCAGCGATATTTACGCATCGGCGATTTTAGGCCAATTACATTATGCCACTCGACCAAATTCTTAGCTATTTCACTAGTATTACTTCTAGTCTATCGATTAAGCACAAGAAATTCCCAAGTCAACTGCTTCAACTACAAAATAAAGTGATTGGAAATTTGTAATTTGGCCAATTTAACACAAAGTTCAAAATATTTCAGATTCAAAATAGGGTCCAGAATAAATAATGCAGGCATTCCTGGCACTAAACTAACATTTCCTCTGTTCATTAGTTACGTTTTCAGGCTTTACAAATAAATTCCATTTTTATTTTTTATTCACAAAATTAATTTTTATTCAAACCAAAAATAGAATATTTACTGTTATGCAATATTGTAATAATTGTATAAATAATATCACCACATTTGTGAACGTGTATCAGACCCACCAGCTGCTGTGTATTAGACTTGTGAGGTCATTTGTTTACTCTTGAACATCGGCAAAAATTTAACATTTCCGTTATTTTGACCTCAGTTTCAAGCCATTTTCAATATTAAAACCAATCAAAATCAACTCTATTTCTGTAATATGTCTTCCATTCCATCAAATGAGACCAAGAAATCGCAAATATAACTATAAAAAACATACAAAAAAAAAAAAAACACTGCAAAGTCGCTATTTTAATCGAAAATTATGGTCTCGGTTTTTTCTCTCATTATGTATTTTCTCTCATTATAGATGTATTCTCTCATATCTAGACCCAAATTTACCGCTCACAGCTTATCAGAGTGAGCTGAGCTCATGGCGTAGATCTACGGTTTGGACCCTCAACTCAAAGCCGTAGATCTATGGCACGGACACGGACAAAAGGGTTCAACAACCATGGTAACATTACACATCTGATTTAACCTCACAGCATATTATTGCCAAACTGGTCATGGCAAAGATATAATTGACCACTAAGTTACTTTTAACACGAGTGTATTTCAATATACATACAGACTTAACAGATTCATTATTTTGTATTTAACCCCTTCAGGGTCCAAGGCCAAAATCTGAAGTGGTGCTCCAGTGTCCAAGAAATTTTGAAAAAAAAAAAAAATTATTTTTTCTTACAGAATTAAAGAGTATATTTTTGTGAAGGTAATAAGACAAAAAAAAGTTTTATCTGATCAGTACTTACCGACATACAGTGGCGGGAAGTTGACCCAAAATGACCGGGTGGCGGCAACATCAGTGACTTCCGCAAAATCCCATTTTTTTATTTTACGTTTTTTATACTTTTTTCTTTTCTTTTCTAATTTTTTTCTTTTTCTAATAACATTTGTGGCCTGTGAGACCAGTATAATGTATATTGTATAGTGTACACTCATTGTATTCAACACAATAACTGCACTAATTTGTTTATCATTATATTGCTTACAAAACTTGTTTACAAGTTTATTGTAAACAAAATGATGAAAATTATTAGTGCAGTTATTGTGTTGAATACAACGGTACCATATAGTACCATATGGTACAATGGTGCCATAGGGTGTACAGTGGTACAATATGGGTACAATGGTCACCATATGATACAATGGTAACCATATGGTACAATATGGTACAATGGCACATGATACAATGGTACCATATAGTACCATATGGTACATGGTGCCATAGGGTGCAATTGTACCATATGGTACAATGGCACCATATGATGACAATGGTACCATATAGTACAATATGGTAACAATGGCACATGATACAATGGTACCATATAGTACCATATGGTACAGTGGTGCCATAGGGTGCAATGGTACCATAGCATGCAATGGTACCATATGGTACAATGGCATCATATGATACAGTGGCACCATATGGTACAATATGGCACAATGGCACATGATACAATGGTACCATATGATACATTGGTACCATATGGTAGAATGGCACCATTTGGTACAATGGTACCATATGATACAATGGTACCATATGGTGCAATGGTACCTTATGGTACCATATGGTACATTGTACCATATGATACAATGGTACCATATGATGCAATGGTAACATATGGTACATTGTACCATACAATGATGCCATATGGTTCATTGTACCATATGGTACTGTTGTATTCAACACAAACACACTAATATTTTCATTATTTTGTTTACAGTAGTTGTTTACACTAAAAATATGCAAAAATGTTGTATATTAGTAATGTTCTATTATATATTTACAAGTGTACAGGATCTTGACGTGTTCCTTGAGGTGGATGACAAAGCACTTTGTCTCGGAAACTGTGGAGTCAGTAGCTAGCTTGTGTCGCCACTCACTCAGTCTTGGCTGGTGTCTCATGCCACCAACACCTATTGACTATATGGTACACGGTATCATATGTTACAGGGTACCAGATGGTACATGGTACTATTGGTAAAGGTACCATGCAGTACAGGATAATATGGTGCAGGTACCAAGGTGCAGGGTACCATATGGTAACAGGGTACCATATGGTAAGGTACCAATGGTACAGGGTACCATATGGTACAGGGTACCATATGGTACAGGGTACCATACAGTACAGGACACCATATGGTACAGATACAGGGATAACTATAGAAGTAAGTCACCCTGACTTTTTTGGATTATCCTAGGATTTTATATGTATGCTGCTATGTATGATAATCTATGCAATTGTATTTCTGTACACCTGAATAAACTTACTCAAGTGCATCATAAGTTTATTTAGTTATACACAAATAAAGTTACATAGAATATCATACTTAGCAGCACATGTTTGGAGAACCTAGGATAACCCAAAAAAGTCAGACAGATTTATTTCCATTAGGGTCCCTGTACCCTGTACCATATGGTACAATGTACTATATGGTATATTGTACCATATGGTACCATTGTACCATATACCATTGTACCATATGATACCATTGTATGACATGGCACCATTGTACCATATGGTACCATATGGTACAATGGTACCATATGGTTCAAAACCATAGAATTCGTCTTCGGCTCCACTTCCATCAGTCTTTGAACTGTAAGTTGTGAAGAGGAGAGTCAGAATTCGCCCGCAGAGTGAGTGGGGAGCGAGAGCTTCCTTGCCGCCAGGCACTATGAACAAAGTTACTTTGCCGGCGTTCCCACAATGCCACGTGGGCGATCCAGATTTTTTCTATGGTGTGCACACTGACCACCCAGCCCCATTCTCTTAGATGTAGGCCTACCAGCCTTCTCGAGCTAAATTTGACGGCGCTAGAATTTTGGCATAGATCTACGGTTTGGACCCTGAACGTAAAGCCGTAGATCTACGGGACGGACCCTGAAAGGGTTAACCCGTAAATGGTCCAAACGTACATATACGTTTTTACCGCTAGTGCCCCAAACGTATATATACGTTTTTTTTGTCATACATTCAACATTGCCACGATAAGCCTGAGTTGCCTAGACATGAGAGAATGGGTGTGCACACTCACTGTGTGCCATATTAAAATAATTGGGGATGCCTGGGTATCATATGCTCTTTTTTCCTATTAACCCTTTGAGGGTCGACAGGCCCTCTCCGAGACTTGTTCTCAGGGTCGGCCAAATTTAATAAAAAATGATTTTTTCTTATGAAAAGATAGAGAATCTTTTCCCAATTATAATGACACCAAAAGTATGAAATTTGATGGAAAACTTACGGAATTATGCTCTCGTGAAGTTAGCGGTCTCGACGATGTTTACGCATCGGCGATTTTGCCCACTTTGAGCCCTATTTTCGGCCAATTCCAGTGTACAAGTCGACAAAAATCATAACTATTTCTCTAGAACTCCATTTTTTCTATTGAATGAGTGCAAGAAACTACCCATTTATTGATTTCAACTATCCAATAAAGTGGTCAGAATTTAGCAATTTTGCCAATTTCACACAAATTTCAAAAGATACCAATTTCCAAACAGGGTCCAGAATAAACAAGAAAGACATTCCTGGCACTAAAATAACATTTCCTCTGTTCGTCAGTCACATCCCCAGGCCCTCTTATATTTCTTTGGCTTTCCACTTTCAATTTTTATTCTCACAAAAAATAGAAGATTTACTGTTATGCAGACTGCTGCATTAGTGTAGAAATGGTATAAATAATATCAGCACACTTGTGAAAGAATATTAGACTCACCAGTTGACGTGTATTGGATGCTTGGCATGATTTGTTTACTTTTGAACTTCGTTAAAAATCGAACATTTCTGCTACTTTGAGCTCAATTTCAAGGTACTTTTCTTTGTAAAACCAGTCAAAATCATCTCAATTTCTGTAATATGTCTTCCATTCTATAAAATGAGACCAAGAAAACTAGAATACAACAATAAATACCATATGAAAATATAGTGCAAAGTCGCTGTTTTATTCCAAAAACACGGTCATAGTTTTTTTTTTCTCATTATGCACTGAGTGCTGCAGGATTTTTTTTATACTGTGCACACTGACCACATAGACCCATTCTTTCATATGTATGCCTACCAGCTTTCTCCCACTTGATTTGAGGGCGCTAGAATTTAGGCGCACTAGTATGCCAAAAACCCTGGGTCATAAGCCGTACTAGTAGGGCCGAAACCCTCAAAGGGTTAAGTAAAACGATTGTTTTCTCTCTCAAAAAAGTTGGGGCACTACGGGAGAGAACGTATATATACATTTGGACCGTTTACGGGTTAAGTAAAAGACTCTTTAATTATTTGATATCCCATACAAGGATACATTTCAATGAATAATAAATTTATGTCATCATCAAGTAAATGAAGTAAAACTAGGTCACCAAGTCTCATATGAACACACGAAAACCCTTTAATGGTTATAAATTTCAATTACCCAGAACTTCCATAAATTTTTAACATACTGGCCATCAGACACCAAGGTAGGGTGACCCCCAAAAAAAAAAAAAAAAAAAAAAAAGAAATATCATCGCCATCATTCTTTCAATTACTGTCTTGCCAGAAGTGTGCTGACATCACAGTTCAAAAGATTCTTTTAACTACATCTTCATCAGTAGGGCTGTGACAGAGTATCTGTATCAGTGGGCATTGGCTAATTTTGATATCATCTGTATGGTGAAAGTGTTGAATGATAATGAAAGCTTTTTCTTTCTTTTGGGTTACCCTGCATTGGTAGGAAACGGCCGACGTGTTAAAAAAAAAAAATCTGTATCGGCCTAAAACTATGGGTATTGCAAAAATTCTGGTATCATCTCATCTCTGATCCTCATTCATCTTTCAGAGTGCAGGCATTGTATTTTCCACCTCCAAGACTCAGGTTCACTAACTAGATTTTTCTGAATCCTCTCATGTTACCTTCCACACTCTAACAGTACATCAAGCCATAAAAACCACTAGTCTCCACTTACTTCAATCTCAAGTGCTCACATAACCCAACTGGATATTCAGGCCTCTATCTAGCATTAAAAAGCCAGAGCGGCCATACAACACCTGGGGACTGTGAGGCTTGATCCAAGGAAGTTGAGGGTAGCCCCAATTTTTTGGACCAAGAGCCCTTCAAAGTACACCTCCCTTCATTGAGGGGTAAATATTTTGAACCTTTCTGACCCATGCACTTTTATACTGGTAAATTTGCCCATACTAGGAAGTTAAGGAAGGGTATAAAAAAAAAAACAAATCTCTCCTAAGAATAATAAAGTAAAATCTGGAGTGTTACTCACCTGACAGTGACGGCAGACTGTGTGGTGCTGAGTAACAGTGAGGGTCTCCAGGGTGTTTAAGCGGTGGAGAACACTTTCCATGTCTGTCTGCAGGCGCCTCAACACAATAACCAACTGAGTATTCACATCTTCAGTTAAACTTGTTCCACCCCAGCCTCCCCCAGCACCCCCTGACCCTCCACTCCCTCCACCACTCTGGAAATAACGGCCAGGGTGAAGAGGAGTAGAAAGACTTCCTGATGACACTCGGGATGCTGCCTGAGAACTGCCATCACACCTGGAACCTAAAACATGTGCTAAGTAACAATGTCAATAACAACAATAATTAATAAATGTAAAAAGATGAAAAGCTTTATAGTTTTTCTTCTTTTTCGAGTCACCGTCTCAGTGGGAGATAGTTGATATGTTGAAAACAAAAATAATAATGCATACAGTAACAAAAAATAATAATAGTAATACAAATAATAATAATAATAATAATAATAATAATAACAACAATACTTTCATTTTTCATTTTAGGTCACCGTACCTTGGTGGGATACAGCCAGTTCATTAAAAAAAAAAAAATATTATAATACTCATTATCTCAAAACTTATACTCATGGCACTCCTACTGTGATACACATCTGATAAAGCTAAGATGCAGAGACTGATTATGAACCAGTAATTTATGGGGAAGAAATTTTAAATACCACTGATAAACTGTGACTTGAAGGTGATGCAGGGTAAGAAAGTTAATGGAGCACGGAGGTGTTCAGTGATGCGTGTGAAGCATTGAAAAATGATAATATACATGTACTGACAAAATGATGTTAAAATGTTATAAGAACATAAGAAAGAAGGAACACTGCAACAGGCCTATTGGCCTATGCGAAGCAGGTCCAACTCTTCCACCAGCTTAAGCCAATGCCTTGACCTAGTGAGGTCAGACATGTCACTTAAGGAGGAGCACTGCATCCGACCCAGTAGCACAAGCTAGTCAGGTCCAACTCACACCCACCCACACCCACTCATGTATTTATCTAACCTATTTTTAAAACTACACAATGCCTTAGCGTCTATGACGGTACTTGGGGTTTTGTTCCACTCATTCACAACTCTATTACCAAACCAATGCTTTCTTATATCCTTCCTGAATCTGAATTTTTCCAATTTAAACCATTGCTGCGAGTCCTGTCTATGTCAGATATTTTTAGCATGCTATTTACATCCCCTTTATTAATTCCTGTTTTTCATTTATACACCTCAATCATATCCCCCCTAATTCTACGCCTTTCGAGAGAGTACAGATTTAGGGCCCTCAGTTTATCCTCACAGGAAAGAATTCTGATACATGGGACCAACTTTGTCATCCTCCTTTGTACGTTTTCCAGTGCATTTATATCCCATTCTGTAATACGGTGGTGAC
>NC_069399.1:49753901-49773256 GCF_026875155.1 Cherax quadricarinatus | reverse complement strand
TGTTTTTGACACCAGTCCGTTCCTCTTCAAGCAACAATAAATCACCCCTTAAACATCGGGAAGCCCCATTGAAAAGAAGAGCAAAAAAATTTTATGGGGGAAAATTTCGGGGGACGTAAACTGAAGAGGAACTTTTTAATGGCTTATGGGAGGCTAATAAAATAAGCAAAGTGAAAACATCCCTATGAGGGAATGGAATAGTAATTCGCCCAAAATTTAAAGGGGACAAAATAAGTAAAGTTTTCCCCGGGTGAAATCCCCAAAATGTAGAAATGTTTTGGGGTTTAATTTGGGGATACTGAGAGAGATTTGTTAATGTTAAACCTAAAAATTAAGTATCCCAAATAAATTAACTAAGAGATTTTTGCTTGCTAAAGTTTCAAATTTTTTGATCCACTGGGTTTAGTGTCACCCCTTACTAAAGGGGGGAAATTTTTAAATTCGGAAGCATGGAAATTTAAAATGTGTTTGGGGATGAAATTCTACCTGAGGATTCTTTAAACGGGTGGGATAAATTTAATTGGTGATTATGAAAAAATTCAATGTTGGATTTCCCACCCCAGGTAGCCAATTTAAAGGGGAAAAGTACCCCACATTTTTTGTGATGCTTAAAAATTGGCTATGGGCAGTTCTTACCTTAAATGTAATAGTGTTTTTTCTCTTGTTAGTCTAAGGCTAAAGTGTTCCAATTAATCAGTCCCTTACCTCAGTTGTAATTAACCCCCATTTATGTGGTGAAATTAGCTTTTTATATAAGAAATAAGTTGCAGGAATAAAATTAGCAACACTTAATTTGATCTGATAATGAGGTATCCTTACAAGGGTTTTGTATGGAAAAGAAAAATTGTGTAGTACAAAACAGAGCGCTGAAATTTAATCAGATGAAAGAGAAGTATAATAGTTTGGGTCGCATATGTTAACATTTAATATATACCTGGGGGGGAGAACCAGCTGATTTTTGTCTCGGGTTCCTTATGCAAAATTTTGTAAATGCGTCAGGGGTTTAAAAAGGGACCGAGCTGGTTGGTAAATAAAGAAATTGGCCGTACAAAAGGCGTATATTACTCCGTTAAAATTACTGTGCCCACCGCTCCAATTTTTTTGCCCTTTCCCTTAGCCTTTGATATAAATAGGTATTCTTTTTTACCCAAACTAATCAATGTAACCAAGGGGTGTTTAAATTTCAAAAAAAGATAAATATTTCATTTAAGTTTTACCCCTTTTGAATATTGGATAAAGAGGGTACAGGGGGAAAAACTATAAAATGAGATTAAATTGATGATGGAAAGAAAAAATTGGAAAGGGTTTCCCTAAAAAAGAAATTGGGGCTGTATTTAGAGAACAATGTAATTTGGGCAGAGGTAGGGTTTCAAAAGTGAATTGGGTGATTTTGCTAAAACCCTTCTTTCTGCCCAAAAATTTTCATCTAAAATTTAAAGTTCTAAATGCCATAAAAATGTAATGCTGGTGGGGGCAAAATACCTTAAATTTTATTAGGGGAAAATTTCTGGATTCCCAAAGGGCGGCAAAGTGTAGAAAGGGTGATTAAATTTTTTAATATGTGCCGGGGAGCCGATCCTATATGTCCCAGCTCCTCCACCATTGCCCCAAAAGAGCAATTTGAGTCATTTAACAAAGAATCCGCCCGCCGCAGTGTGGAAAATACTGTATATATTTTTCCGAAATTCATATTTATATGTTATAGATGGGCCCTACTTTTTTAAACCCTTTTCAGGGACCCTGACTGGGGCGGGGAGTTTTTAAACCGTGATTAGAAAATTCTGGGTTAAAATTTGCGGAAACCTCTCCTAATAGGGAAAAGGGGTTTGGGGTGGGGGTTCGCCCTAAAAAAAATCAGGGGCCCCGCATCTTGGGGGAACGCCGTAAAAACCTTGTCAAAAAGTCTCCGCAATCATTACTCCCCCCAAATTGGGATTTTTCCTGTTATATTCTCCCGGTGGAAGTGGAAAAAGGCAATTTTTTTGATATATACCAAAATAATACCAGGATATGATAAAATTTTAAAACCCCCCCACCTGATCTATCTGGTGTGGGGGGATTTTGGGCTAGGTGGTTGTTCCTAAAAGTAAAGGGAAAATAATATTTTCCTGTTCCTTATTGTAAAGAATGATTCTTAGTATTGGATTTATTTCCCCCCGGGTTATTCAGTGTGTTGAGGAAACAAAATTCCCAGTGAAACGTGTTGTGGGCCCAATGGGTTCGGGTTTTTACCCTATGTATTTGGGGGGGGTAAGTAGTAATCCCGGAGTAAATGGGTACAGTTTTGGTATGAAGTGAATATGTTGGAATTGGGGAGGGGACGAATTTAGGGATGGTGTTAGTGGGGGGTGGTGGTGGATCCCGATTCAGTATTTATATGATATAGATGGCCATACTGTATTTAATAACATTTATGTCATAGAAAATTGGGAAACTGAGCCTGGGGAGAAGGGTCAGTCGCCATTTTGTTTGAATTGAATAACACGTTGTGAATAATGGGAAGAATTTTTTGTGCTCTTGAGGTTAAAATTGGGCTGACACCTCTCAAATAGGAGGTGAAATTGTTGGATGTGCATTCCTGCATAATTTGAGAATCAGGCGACAGGACAGGATAAGCTGTCTAAATTATGTTTAATTTCTGGCCAGTAAATTCTTCATAAATGTAGGCAAAAGGGGGAAGTCCTGTACATGACACATTAATCTCCAGTCAAATTGGTGAGTGTTATGATTAAGATATATTCTCCTTCTGTTGTGTAAATGTGTATATATGTGTATCTATAATCATTTATTATTTTTAATATACGGTCCACAAATTTATATATTTACCAGCATTCCTGGTGACGTATATTTCATTTATGATTAATAGGTCCAGAGCAACTTGTGGATATGACAGTGGTAGGTATCGAAGGGGGACATTTTTTGCGACCTAGGTGACCCAGATTCCTACTTGTCTAACTGATAAATAATAATTATCTATGTTCATTTATTGTTATGTAAATAATGATACATTCAGATAAATGCGATTTCCCACCCTGCCACTCTCATTTGTTATTCCATGTGTGTTGATGTACCATACCTTCAGCTTGCCCTTCTAGAACTGTAGCGTGTGTGTGTGTACTCACCTAACTGTGGTTGCAGAGGTTGATTAATAGCCCTTCGCAGAGATTGGTGGATGAATTTGGTAGGGTGTGCAAAAGAAGAAAATTAAAGGTGAATACAGGAAAGAGTAAGGTTATGAGGATAACAAAAAGATTAGGTGATGAAAGATTGAATATCAGATTGGAGGGAGAGAGTATGGAGGAGGTGAACGTATTCAGATATTTGGGAGTGGACGTGTCAGCGGATGGGTCTATGAAAGATGAGGTGAATCATAGAATTGATGAGGGAAAAAGAGTGAGTGGTGCACTTAGGAGTCTGTGGAGACAAAGAACTTTGTCCTTGGAGGCAAAGAGGGGAATGTATGAGAGTAATAGTTTTACCAACGCTCTTATATGGGTGTGAAGCGTGGGTGATGAATGTTGCAGCGAGGAGAAGGCTGGAGGCAGTGGAGATGTCATGTCTGAGGGCAATGTGTGGTGTGAATATAATGCAGAGAATTCGTAGTTTGGAAGTTAGGAGGAGGTGCGGGATTACCAAAACTGTTGTCCAGAGGGCTGAGGAAGGGTTGTTGAGGTGGTTCGGACATGTAGAGAGAATGGAGCGAAACAGAATGACTTCAAGAGTGTATCAGTCTGTAGTGGAAGGAAGGCGGGGTAGGGGTCGGCCTAGGAAGGGTTGGAGGGAGGGGGTAAAGGAGGTTTTGTGTGCGAGGGGCTTGGACTTCCAGCAGGCATGCGTGAGCGTGTTTGATAGGAGTGAATGGAGACAAATGGTTTTTAATACTTGACGTGCTGTTGGAGTGTGAGCAAAGTAACATTTATGAAGGGATTCAGGAAACCGGCAGGCCGGACTTGAGTTCTGGAGATGGGAAGTACAGTGCCTGCACTCTGAAGAGGAGGGGTGTTAATGTTTGCAGTTTTAAAAAACTGTAGTGTAAAGCACCCTTCTGGCAAGACAGTGATGGAGTGAATGATGGTGAAAGTTTTTCTTTTTCGGGCCACCCTGCCTTGGTGGGAATCGGCCGGTGTGATAATAAAAAAAAAATAATATATATATATATATATATATATATATATATATATATATATATATATAATATATATATATATATATATTATTATATATATATAATATATAATATATATATATATATATATATATATATATTATATATATATAATTTATATATATTCACTACCCCCGTTAAGATTTAATATCAGATTGGGGGGAGAGTAGGAGGGGGGAAAGTATTCAGAATTTGGGGGTGGACTGCAGCGGAGGGTCTATAAAGATGGGTGAAACATAGAATTGATGAGGGAAAAAAGATGAGTGGTGCACTTAGGAGTCGTGGAGACAAAGAACTTTGTCCCATTGCAGACACTGCAAGGCTCCAGGCGGACATCAACCAAATTTTTTCAGTGGGCTGCAGAAAACAATATGAAGTTAACGATGAAAATTTTAAAATTTTCCAAAAATTAAACATGGGGAAATTAAATCTTCATCAAAGTCCAAAAAAAATTTCGGGCCACAAAATAGAGCGAAACACCAACGCAAAACCTGGGTGACCCTGTTGGGGGACTCACCTTCAAGGACCAAACATTGTATCAATCGCTTTCTGCTAGAAAAATAACGGGATGGAAAAATGAAACCTTCAAAACTAGGGGGGCCCAAAAGCCCATGATGACACTTTTCAGGTTACTTGTTCTATCTGGGGCGGTATTGCTGCACACAAACCCAACCTTTCAAGGCAGGTAAAATTTTGGCCGACCTAGAAAATGTACAGCTTTCACGGCGCGCAAAAAGGGGAGAAAAAACCCCCCAATTTAAAGGGGAGGGGCTTGGGGTTTTCCTAAACCTGTATTCCCCGGGAAACGCAGGAGGGAGAGATACATATTAAAACACCGGAAAACCCCTAGGGGGAACTAGTCCCCCGAATTTTGAACACAAAAATCACTCACAACAAAAGCAAAAGACTTGGCAGACATGCACCATCCCCCCAATGAAAAGCAGGGGGGGTCACTAGCACTTAAGAGACCATACAAAAAAGTGTCGGGGCCCCCGGAAAAACTGTTCAATTTGCCTCCCAGAAATACAAAAGGGGGATTCCCAAAACCAACCCCTGGCAGCCCTTCAAGCGGGCACTGGACAAGCACCTAAATCGGTTCCTGACCACCGGGGGCTGTGGTTTCGTACTTTTGGTTTGCGTGCAGCCAGCAGTAACCCCCGGGTTTGATCGGGCTCGGGATCCACCGGGAAAGGCCTGGTCACAAAACCGGGCCCCCGGGGGCTTTTGCCCCCCGGGAACCTCCCCCGGGTTTAAATTTATAAAAGAAAACCCCTTTTGTTATGCTGAGCATTTCCTGAAAAATTAGGTCAATTTTGCCCGGGATGCGCCCGACACTAGTCGTTTAAACACCCAGGTACCCTTTTTTAACTGAGGGGGTGAACATAGAAAAACGGGTGTAAGGAAACAGTCCGATGTTTCCACCCCTTTGGGCCGGGGAAAATCAAACCCCGGGACCCCCCCTGTGAAAAGCGAGAGTTTTTGGGCCACGGGCCCAGGGGGCCTGGTAATAGTATCAAACCGCGATTAAACAAACTAATAAATAAACCTATAAAAAATTTTTACTATCTCAGACCCCAAAACTTACTTATTTAAACGTAAATTTTTGGGGGTTAGATTTTAAACCCCAATTTGAGGGGTAATTTTTATGGAGGTAGAGCGCCGGGGTGGGGGTAGGGGGGAACTACAGTAGTAGAGAAGGGGGTCGATGGCGGCGGCTTTGGGGTGCCTCTTTTTATTAAATACGGGCGGCTGGCTGCCCGGGTCCCCCACCTCATACCCCGCTCCCCTCACACAACCTCCCCAAACCAATGTAAAAAGGCAACTACAAAATTGGGCCTTCGTGCTTTCCCTTTGCTCCGGGGGCGGGGAAGTTTTGGAGTTTTTGGGGTTATGTGCGCGTAAACAAGCCGGGGAGGGTTTAGTGCTAACAATAAAAATATTATTATTTTGAGCTCAAACCAACAAAAAATTTAATTTTCATTTTTAAGGGTGCTGGGGGCCAACAACACTACTATTTACTGTGGGCGGGCGGGGATGTTTTTTACCAGGTGATGCAAACCCAGTACCATTCCAAACCATTCTTTTTTCCTTCACCCATTTCTCCCCAATATTATTTTTTTATTATTCACTCTTGTCTCCCCAATTTCCTTCACTGTAACTCTACCAACTATAATCTTCACTTTGACCTCTCCCAAATCAAATATTCTTCACTGAAAGCCAAAACCAACCAAATTTTTTCTTCACTGAAAAGGCTCTACCAACTATAATCTTCCCCTGTGAGCTCTCCCAAATTTCAAAAAATTTTCTTCACTGTAAGCTCTACCAAACCCTATAATTCCTGGTCAAAAATTTTTTTTGTGGCTTTTCCCAATCATAATAAATTCTTCCAACTTTTTAAGCCTACCAACCATAATATTCTTCACTGTAAGCTCTACCAACCATAATATTCTTAAATGAAAGGGCTCTCCCAAATTCATAAATTTTTCACTGTAAGCTCAAACCCAACCAAATCTTCACTGTAAGCTCTCCCAAAAAACCATAATTTTTTTTCACTTTTAACTCTACCAATCATAATATTTTTCACTGTAAGCTCTACCAACCATAATATTCTTCACGGGTTAACTCTCCCAACCATAATTTTCCCTTCATTTGTAAGCTTTACCAACCATAAAAATTTCCTTCACGTAACTCTACCAATCATAATATTCTTCACGGGTTAAGCCAAACCAAACCATAAAAACCCTTCACTGTAAGCTCTACCAACCTAATTTTCTTCACGAAGCTTTTCCAAACCCAAAATATTTTTCCCATGTAAGCTCTACCAATCATAATATTCTTCAATGTGGCTCTCCCCAACAAAAATTTTAAAATGTGAGCTCTACCAATAAAAAATATTCTTCACGTAAGCCCCCAACCCCATAATATTCTTAACGGGTAAGCTCTACCAATCATAATAATCTTCACTGTAAGCCACCACTCATAATTTTTTTAAACTGTAAGCTCTCCCAAATCAAAATTTTTAATTCTTCACTGTAAGCTCTACCACTCATAAAATTTTTCACTGAAAGCTCTCCCAAATCAAAAATTTTCTTCATTGTGAGCTCTCCCCAATCATAAAAATTCCCTTCACTGAAGCTCAACCAATCATAAAATTCTTCATTGTGACTTTTCCCCAAAATCATAATATTTTTCATTGTGAGCTCAAACCAATCAAAATATTCTTCAATTTTAGCTCTCCCAAATCATAATATTTTTCCCAATGTGACCTTTTACCAATCAAAATATTCCCACTGAAGCTCCACCAACCATAAAAATTCTTCATGAAACTCTACCAACTAAAAAATTCTTCACTGAAAACCTCAACCAACATAATATTCTTCACTTAAGCTCAACCAACCAAAATATTCTTCCCCTTAAGCTCTACCAATCATAATATTTTTCCCACTGTAACTCTCCCAAATCAAAAAATTTTCTTCACTGTAAGCTCCCCAACCCATAATATTCTCCCCTTAATTTTCAAACCAAATAAATAAAAATTCTTCACTTTTGAAGCCTACCAATTCATAATATTCTTTTTTTTTTTTTTTTTTGGGGGGGAGATCTACCAATAAAATTTTCTTCCCCTGTAAAGCTCTACCAATCATAAAAATTCTTCACTGTAAGCTCTACCAACCAAATTTTTCTTCACTGAAAAGGCTCTACCAACCCAATAAAAATTCTTCACTGAAAAGCTCTCCCCAACCCAAAAAAAATTTTCTTCACTGAAGCCCCTACCAAACCATAATATTTTTCACTGAAAAAGTTTCTCCCAAACCCAAAATTTTTTCTTCCTGAAAGGGCTCTACCAACCAAAATTAATTCCTTCACTGTAAGCTCAAATCAATCATTTTTAAAACTGGGGGTAGCGGGGTGTATTATTAAATAATATTGTAAGTAATAATATTCTTACAGTGGGTAATATAAAAGGTTTTTTCATTTACTACAAGTACATGTACAAGGGGGAACCCAAAATCCCTTACAATCGTAAAGGGGTTTTTAATGGGGAATTTTTGAGGGTTTTAAGGTAAGACAAAACTTGTTGGATGGTAACATATATTGCAGACTCTGAGATGAACGTGGAGCCCCGCCCCCTGCCTGTCTAGCCTGGATGTCCCAAACCCCACTGAGACCGGGGCCCGAGGTTTCGAAAGTGCACATGCACATCCCCTTAAAGTCACACAACAGTCACAGGCCAAAAAGGGGTCTCCTATCTAAAAACCCCATGGATTAAAACTATATGCATGCTATATAACACAGGGGTTTAGCAACTATTTCTGACAGCTCGGTCCCGTTACGTTTGTCGTCTCAACATAAAACTCCCATCTATAGGGGTGAACAGGCAAAGGGGGTTCTGGGGTGATTCTGTACAATAACAAATTTTATATATAACTTAGAAATAAAGGGGTGGGGTATCACAATGGATGTTTAAAAAAAAAAAATTTTACGTAATGGGTGCTAAACCCCCAAAAAAATTTTAAAAAGTAATGCAAATTTCAAACTAAAGATCAAATCAATTTTTTTAATAAGGGTGGAATTGTTTTATCCCTCGTAAATTTATGCACCTAAAAGGATTCTGAGGAAGAATAAATAAAAAATACAAGGGGAAAAATTAACAGCAAAGGGGACTGGGGCGCACTCAGAAACATTACTGTCAAATTCTCAGAAAAAACGGAGGGGAAAGTGAAAAAAAGGAAAAAAAAAAAAAATTTCTGAAAAACTAACAAATTAATAACAAACAGTTGACAATTTAAATTCATTCCCCCCCGGGGCATCAAATTAAACAACTAAGTACATTTTAAAAACCCAAAATTTTGCGAAAGGGGGAGGGTTTTCATGTGCAGAATGGTTATCATCCTCTTGGGGGGATCGAATTCCTCTTTCAAAGGCTAAAAACATTCCTTGACTGAGGGAGATCTTAATGAGTAACACAAAAAATACTTGTTGGGGTTTTTCATTAAATTTTCGAGTACTCAAGGGGTAAAAAGACATTTTAGGTTTTGGTTTTTCTGACTGAGTATTTAAAGGGAAAAGGGGGCAGATCAAGAGGGTTTTCCCCATCTGTCACATTAGGGCTGGGTAGCAAGGGTCACAACACCCCATACCCAATTTCATGGAACTTTTAAAGCGATTCTTTGTTTTTACCATACTAAAATTTTTCTAACCTTATTCTTAAATTTCCCCGAGATATGTTTTACAACTGATAAGGGCCACCAAACTTTTGGGTCACTTGGATTTCGGATTTTTTGTTAAATTTGGTTTATTTTAAACCTATTTTATTTTGGGTTACAGGTTTTTTTTTTTTACTCGTAATTTGGGGGGGGTTGAGTAAAACATATTTCAAAAATTTTAACCCATCGGGTACTTCTAGAAATTCATTTATTTTAATTTTCGGAGTAGTTTACAACTCATAGGTAAAAACTTTTACACCTTAAAAATGATTTTTGGGTTTTGTCACCTATACTTTAACTTTTAGGGCCTGGACCTTTTTAATATTTCTTAAATTTCCTTTGGGGTTAAAGGGGTCCAGGACCAAAACTTTCTTTTTGGGTTTTTTTTCCCCGGAAAACCCTTTATTTATTTTTTTATTTTAAATTTGGGGAAACCTTCAATACAAAAAAAAAAAATCCCAAAAAGGGAAGCATTGAAAGCAAATTTATTGCATAATTCGGGTGCAAAAAATTTTAAAAAAAAAATGGGGAATGTTAAAAAGAAAAAACATTTTTGTAAACTTTATTATTTTAAAAAAATAGATTAAAAAGGGGACAAATTTAAATTTTGGAAATTTTCAAGTATTATTGTTGGGGTTGTTTAAAAAATAAAAATTAATTTTTTTAAATTTTAAAACTTTTATGTAAAAATTTAAAACAAAGATATAAAAATTTAAAAAGGTTGTTTTTAGAATTTTTTTTTTGGGGTGAGTATTCTTTAGGGGGTTTTAAAATTTTAAAAGGAAAGTTTTTTTTAAATTAACAAAATTAATTAAAATTTACCTTTTATTCATTAGTTTTTTTTTGGTGGTAAAAAAGGGAAATTAAAGGGGCTTGTTTTTAGGTATTTTTTTTTTGGGGAAGGGAAGTTTTTGGGGGGGGGTTAATTAAATTGAGTTTTTTGATGTTAGTGCAGTAATAAAATATGGTTTGTTTTTTTTGTAGGGGAAGATTTTTGGGGGAGAAATTTTGGGGGAGTGTCTTGTAGGGAAATTTTTTTCATTTAATTGAGTTTTTTTGGGGGTAATAGGGTTGAGATGGTTATTGTTGTGCCCCCCCAAATTTGAAACAAAAATTATTTTTTTTAAAAGATTTTTTGGGGTAAAAATAAAGGAGTTAAAAAGGGCCAAAATTTTGGGGGCTAAACGGGGAAACCGGGAAATTTCCAAAATTTTTTAAAAATTTTTTTTTATCCCAAATTTTCCCTTGGAAATTTTTTTAGAAAAATTGTTTAGAGGAAAATTTTTAGTCTTTTAAAAATGTTTTAAAGTTTTCCCCTTGGTTTGTATATACCCTTTTAATATTTTTTAAAACTTTTAGTCTGGTTAAAGAAAAAGTAGGTTTTGTCATTTTATGTGTTTGTTAGACCATGAGTTTATTTGAAGGGAACCCATTTTGGGCACACGGGGTGGGGGGAGAAAAAAAGGTTTGGTTTTTCAAAAAGGTTTTGTGGTTTTGGAAATTGGGGGAAAGGCCCTTTTAAAGGTATTTTTATGAAAAGAAAAAAATTTTTAAAGCCAAAAATTTTCCCCGGGGGACCCCCTTAATGGTTTTTCAGAGGTTCCCATTTGGAAAATTTGGCTCTTTCGGGTTGATAGGAGTTAGGGGTGTCTTTTTTAAAAATTTTTTTTTTTTGGGGGTGAAAGTTAATGGCAATGTTTTTCAAAACCTTTTGGTTTCGGGGAACCCCGGGGGGACTTCTTTTTTTCTAGGGGGGGGATAATTTTTTTAAAGTGTTTTAATAATGGGACATTGAAATTTTTTTTTAAAGGGGTGAATAAATTTTCGGGTTTATGTTTGGGGAATAAGGAAAAAGGATGTTATGAAAAATTTTCGGTTTTTGGGGAGGTGTAATTGGGTTTTGGTTAAGTTATTAACCTTTTTTGGGTTCCCTTTGGGATCGGGGGGTCCCTTGCTTTTTGGGTTGGGGGGGGTGGGGTTAAAGGGATTTTTAAAAATTTTTGCATTTTGTGAAAAATTTTTTGCACTTTTTTGAAAAAAGGGTTTTAAGGTTTTAAAAATTCCCTGTTTTTTTTTTTTTTTTTTTTTTTTTTTTTTTTTTTTTTTTTTTTTTTTTATTTTTTTTTTTTTTTTTTTTTTTTTTTTTTTTTTAATTTTTTTTTTTTTTTTTTTTTTTTTTTTTTTTTTTTTTTTTTTTTTTTTTTTTTTTTTTTTTTTTTTTTTTTTTTTTTTTTTTTTTTTTTTTTTTTTTTTTTTTTTTTTTTTTTTTTTTTTTTTTTTTTTTTTTTTTTTTTTTGGGGGTTAGGAAAAAATAATTTTTTGTTTTTCGGAAATTGCCCCTTTAACTTTTTTTTTTTGGGTTTTTGTTTTTTGGTTTAAATTTGGGGGTTTAAGGGATGAAAGTTTTAGCGACTGTTGTTTTTTTTAGGGCATTGCTTGTTTTAAGGTTTTGCTTTTTTAAAAAATTATTAATCTTTAAAAATTTTTTATTTCTACTTTTTGCCAATAAATTTTGTTTGCTTTGTGAATTTATTAATGGCTGCCCATTGTGAAGTTGAAGGTGACTTTAGTAGTGTCTGGGGTAATTTACCAAGATTGTTATGAGGAAAGTAGGGAGTGGTCTGTGGTTTTACTGTAATTATGCCTGATTTTAAAGGGGGATATGGGTTTTGGTCCAGATGTGGTCAAGTGGGGAAAACACTGTCCTGTAACTTTGGGGTTTTTTACTTTTGGGAGAAACATACATTACCATTGTGTTTGTGAATTCAGTAACGTGTGGGTCTGGTCTTGCGGGAGATTTATATGAAGTCACCTGAGATATAAGTGATTTTTTGTTCATGCGGCTCATTATCATATTTTTCCTGGGTTTTTGCCCTAAATGGCTAATGTTTGACTGTGGAACTTGAGATGTTTAAAATGTGAGGGGTTTTTGTAGTATTTGGATTTGTTTTGGCTATTATATATTCCCCAGGTTCATCTCTTGTGAAAGTATTAGGATACATTCAGTTGGTCTGGGTATATATGGCTGTGCCAACCCCTTTGTTGGTCTGGCCACAGTTGTGTATGGCGTGTAACCAGGAATGGTATAGACATCTGTTATCGGGTTTAGCCAGGGTTTTAGTTTGGGAATGAGGGCAATTGGCTTAAGGAAATTTAGTAAACTTGAGGTCATGTAAAGCTTCTTAAAGACTGATATTGTATTAAAAAAAGGTTTTGTTGTTGTTGGCACTGGGAAATGCCTTTGATTGTTCGCAGTGTAGTAATTACAGTAACTGTTTGATTCATTTTAATCTTAAAAAAAAGGTTGGTATCTGATCAATGCTTGTAATCAAAATTTGTAGTGAATCTATAGTTAGAAATTTAAGATAAAACAAATAAATAGTCCCTTAGCAAAAAAAAAGCACCTGAAATTTTTAAC
The DNA here is from genome assembly GCF_026875155.1 of Cherax quadricarinatus. Taxonomy (NCBI): domain Eukaryota; kingdom Metazoa; phylum Arthropoda; class Malacostraca; order Decapoda; family Parastacidae; genus Cherax; species Cherax quadricarinatus. Next base: position 49,760,466 of record NC_069399.1, on the reverse strand, counting down.
AAATGTAAAAAATGGGCTAAGGTATTTTTTTTTTTTTTTTTTTTTTTTAAGCTAAAAAAAGGGACAATTAAAAAAAGGGGCAGTACAAATAAAGTGATGATCAAATAAGGGGGCTTTTGGGGAATATGATAAAGGTAGTACTATAAAATAAGACTTTGGAATATAAAGCCAAAATTGGAACTTTTTCTACTTTAGCACCAGAATGCACCTTTATTATTTTAACAATTGTGAATGTATAAACTAGGGTAGTTATAAAAGCAAAAAAAAAAGGAGAAAATATATAAGGACTAAATTAAGTAAAGGTAAACAAGTTTTAAAGGACAGATGGTCACTATGAAAAATATTGGTTTAGGAGTAAAAATCTGATTTTTTAATATTAGATAAATTGAGGTTTTTTGCACAATAAAAGTAAAAAAAAATGAGGAGTTGGTACTAGTGCAAAAAAGTTTTGGTACTTGCAAAAAAATAATTGGAATAACACTAATTGAATATACAAGTAAAGTATAAAAAAACAAGAGTGATAAAAAAAAAATTAAATGGAAGGTAAGAAAAAAATGAATATTATTAATTTGGGGGTAAGATTTGACTTTTAATTTAAAAAATTTGAGCAATTAATACAGTAAAAAGTTTTAAAAGTATTGGAGGAGTTTGGGTTAGCTAGTATGAAAAATAAAAAAAAATAAAATGACAAAATGTAGAACGTACACTATATGCACCACCTAATATAATAAGGGCACTTATTTTAAACTGTTACAAAAAAATGTCAGTTTTCTAAGGGAAGGGAAGAAAACATGTTCGTTTGAGATGGGATATTTTTGTCCCGTTGATGTTTTCCTTACTATATTTCCCATCTCGCTGAAACACGAGTATTTTGTTTTTTCCCGTTTTTAAATTTTCTCACCTGAACGAAGGTTTTGAGTTTTTTGTTAGAAATATTTAACACCCATTTTTCATTTTAATTGCGATTTAATTAGGTCCTTTCTTTTATCGTATGAATGAAGCGGGTCATTATACTGTGTTTACTTCCGGGTTTTTCCCAAAAAGTGTTTCTTTTTATTTCATTTTTTTGCACGATGACTTGTACGTGGTTCTGTATTTTCCGATACAGTTTCTTTTCACTGTTGCTGGCAGGGTGATGGCATAGTTGCAGCCGTGTTAATTCAAAGCATTAGTATCACCATGTCTGTGCATATAACACAGGGTCAGCAACTATGCGACATACAAGGGATACAGGTACTACATGTACAAGGGATACAATAATGACAAGGTATCAAGTACACGTACAAGGAAACAAGTACTACATGTACAAGGTATACAAGTACATGTACAAGGTATACAAGTAATGTAAAGGTATACAAGTACATGTACAAGGGTACAAATGTACAAGGACACAAGACTGTACAAGGTACACAAGTACTGTACAAAGACAAAAAGTACATGTACAAGGTACACAATTTCATTAAAAAGGTATACAAGTTATGTACAAAGGTATACAAGTACAAAGACAAAGGTATGTATACAAGTTTTCATGTACATCTACAAACCGTCAACACTGCAACTTTTTGGGATTTAATACTTGGGAATTCTTCGCTTGCCTAAACCCCTTGGGGACCCTTTTTCCACATGGGGCAAATTTAACACCACCTACAGCTGCACTCTCCCGCCAGCGGTTTATAACTGTTCCCCCGCACATAGCCATATTCATTCAAGATTGATGGAACCCCCTCAATCGAGGGTTTAGGACTGATTTCCTCATTCTCCTCCTTTTTCTTCAAATTTTTTTTCCGTGTATGGATATGAAACCACTGTGTGGCAAAATGTTTCCTCAGTAAAGATAAAACCCCAAAATTGCAGTGGTGTTTTTTAACAACGTTCGGTTCTTTTAACCCCATCTACACATGTACAAGTTACAAGTACATGTACAAGGGTTTCAAGTACAGTACAAGGTATACAGACCATAGTTGTCATCGGGGTTTTTACTATATAGAAAGTACTTGTTACTGAGCATTTCTTGCAAATTAGGGCAGTTTTGTCCCCGGTGCGACCCACACCTCCCTAACCCCAGGATGCCACCCCCACCATCCACTAACACCCAGGATGCCACCCCCACCGCCATAAACCCAGGGTGCACCCACACCATCCACTAACACCCAGGATGCTACCCCCCCCAGTCCCTAAAACCAGGATGTGACCCACACCATTTCCCCTAACACCCCAATGCGACCCAACCTTTTCCCCTAACACCCAGGATGCGAAAACCAAGTCCCCTAACACCAGGGACCTGTTTTTGCTAGGTGAACATGTACAGCTAATCTGTTATTAACGAAATTTCAACAAAAATAAAATTCTTCATCGGGTAGGGGGGATGTTATTCCCTGGTGTTATAATTTATAGTGGGTTGGGGGGTTTTTGTGGGGACTAGTGGTGGGTGTGTAGGCATATCCTTTGGTTACTCCCGGAGGTTTTTTAGTCATTTTTTTGTTAATTTAAATTTATTTAGGGACAGATATACTTTAAAACTTTAAAAAAATTTTTCATACATAGTAGCGGTGTGGAGATTACTTTGGATAACTTAAAAGTCAGGCAACTCTTGCCTCAAATTCCATATTTCATCCCTGGCAAGGGTGGAAACATTTTGCGCATTTCCTTTTAAACCCGCGTACCATTCACTTTTTATAAGTAGGTACCTGGGGTGTGTTAGTTACTGGTGCTGGTACATCCCGGGGGGCAAGATTCAGGGGCCCCCTGGGAAAAAAAAGTCCCCCCGATGATCATGACTTTTTTGGGTTTTCTTGGTGGCTAACCCCCCAGGGTTAAAAAACCAAACAAAATTTAACTTGAAATCTTATTTTTTGTTTTGCCTTAAAGTGACACCTTCAGTGGATTTGTCACAGCTGGTATCAGTAAGGTTATATTAATTGAGTCGTTGTTAGTCCCCTCGAGGGGTCTGGTGACAGGAGTTGTTTTTTTTTAAGTTAATTTTTCCCCATATTTAAATTTTTTTCCCTTTTTTTATGTAAAAACTGGGCCCTTTTTTCTTTAAATCTGTACATACAGTATTTGAGTTTTTTATATTTTCTCAATACTGTAGCTAATGAGTATTTATTAAAAGAAGGTTACAAAGCTAAAATGATGGGTTAACAATACTCATTCAATTAAAAAACCCCCTAATTTTATATAACATTTCTTATATTTTTAGACACAATTAACAAGATTGAAACAGAGGTTTACATGGTTAACTTTAAGCGCCAATGAATAAAAATGAAAATTTTATTGAGTGCCGAAAAAATTTGGCATATAAACCTAACATTTCTGATTTCGCTATTTTTAAGGGGCTAGAATGTAAAAATTACCAGTGTGTGCTAGATGTGCCATTTGTTGTCAAAGTGTGACAGTTTAAGGGGGGAAGGGTTTAAAGTTTAACTAATGTACATTTTAGGGATCTTTAAAGGGGTGCTTTGGGGGAACCCCCCATATGTTGGTCCATATAAACACAAAGCAGTATAATGTGTTTCCCTTTTTTGACTACTTTCGCCCCCACATGGGTTTTTCAAGCACAAACAGAACTGCATTCGCAACATCAAAACAGGAACAAGAAACTTCCACCTTTACGGACTTCCCTATTCACCAAAGACCAATACACATGCCCTCGATCTCTTGCACAGAAAAAAGGGCGATTCCTTACTTCCCATTCCCCCCACATTTTCCCCACCTTTTTTAACTATGGTTGGCTTTTAGTGTTTCTCTTTCGAAAAACACCTCTTTCAGCAGACTTTTGGACTACCCATGGGTTCGCCACTCAGTGCAGTCCTGGCGAACCTATACATGGAACATCTAGAAGCCGAACGTTTCTCCACCATTATTCCTTCGTCTGTCACCTGGCTCCGTTATGTTGACGACATTCTCCTCATAACTCCTAAACGCTTCAACGTTCAAGCTCTCCAAGACAAGCTCAACCAGGTCGAGCCTTCAATCCAGTTCACACTTGAAGAAGAAGTCGACAACACTCTTCCTTTCCTTGATGTTCTGCTCTGCAAAGCTGACCACGAACTTTGTTTTAAAGTCTATCGAAAACCCACCAACCAAAACGATCTTCTCCACTTCTACTCTCACCACGACACCAAAACCAAACGTGGTGTAATTATAGGCTTCTTCCTGCGTGCACTCAGAATCTGCAGCAACGAGTTCCTTGAGGAAGAATGCACTATAATTGAACAAAATATTTCTAAACTCCACTATCCTCGTCACTTCATCAGAGACTGCAGACGGCGAGCATTAACATCTTCAACACACCCAGAGAAGACACTGCCGAGAAGAGATACATAGTCCTTCCCACCAACTCCATTGCCAAACATGTTTCCAACATCTTTGCCAAAACATCATTCCAAGTATCTACCTCCACAACCACGACCATCAAGGACATCACCAGTAGTAGGCAGGACAAGCCTCCATCCTCTGCAGGGGTATACATAATCCCTTGTAATGACTGCAACAAGTTATACGTGGGCGAAACATCAAGGGACCTCCAAACACGTATTTCAGAACACCAATACGCAAGCATTGACCCCAAAAGGAATGCCTGGAAAACCCAACCGTAATTCAAAACAAAAACCCCTTGTTTAAACTACAGAAATTTCAAGACTTTTTTCCCCCCCACAGAAGAAAACCTAAAAACCCCAAAAGAATCCTGGAATCACCCACTTATTTCTATACCCGACAACTTAAAACCAGAATAGGGGCCTTCTATAACATAGTTTGAACCACTTCCCAAAGGGAAACTTCTTCATCGCTTTTCCCACATAAAACACTTTTAAAGGTTTGCTCACAAATTTAAAACCAATCCCCTTTTCCCCAAAGCAAACCCAAGTTTTTAGCCTATAACCCCACCGGTAATCATCAAGGCAGCTTTCTTAAACCCTGCCCCTCAGCCGGCTAAAAATACTCGCGTTCCTTCCACCCAAGGAAAGTTCGTTTTTTACTTAAAAAAGGCCCACTGGTGGGGAAAACGTAGTCAATAAAGGTTTCACATTATAGGCATTTGGGGTTTATTGCCATTGTGTTTTTTTTTTAAAACCTTTTTTTTTTTTTTCCCCAGGGGTTTGGTACCAAAAAAGAGGCCTCCTTTAAAAATTTGTTTTTTCTTTGGGAAAAGCTGGTGAAATTTTAAAATATCCCTTCCCAGTTGAAAAAAAATTTTTTTTGGTCATGTGTTTTTTTTTTAAAGAGACGAAACTGTTTGTTTTTATTTTTTTGAATAACACCGTGTTGTTTATTGCATGGGAAAAATTTATTTATGGAAATTATTTTTTTAGGTTTTAATAGGAAAAAAAAAAATATAATTATATAAATTTTTTTTATTAAGGGGGTTGTGCAGAAAGCCCAGTCATTTTTTTAAAAAATTAAGAAATGCTCTTTTGTTAAGTAATTTTAGAAATCAAAAAAACCCAACCCTTAACAAGCCAACTAAAAAATTTGTTGGTTAGATTCTGTGAAAAAACATTGTTAGGTTTATAAAAAATCTTTTGTATTCCATCGCTTTGCACGGGTTTTTCCCTAAAAAATTTTGGTTACATAAAAAACATGCTTGGGTATTGACCAATTTTCTGTACCATAGATTTTAGACTTATTTTGGTGCTATTTTGGTACCAGCATAACCCCTGGTTAAAAGGCCCGACCCCCAAAAGGCCTGGTCTCAGACTGAGCCACGGGGGCATTGACCCCCAAAACCCTGCAGGTATACTCCAGGTTTTGCACTATCAAATATCGGGGAGAATGTTTAAAAAAGGGACAGGGCTAAATTTTTGGGGTTTTCTACCCATGACTTAAAATATTTTTAAATGGAAAATATGTATTTTTAAGTGGAATTTGGGAATTTTTGGTTATGGGGAAAAAGATATCTTATCACCTGTCAAAAATGGGGGTCCCAACTGATGTCAGTCCTTGATTTTTTAAATTTTAAATAAATTAAAAAAATGTTTTGTTTGCTTATAGGTTTTTTTTTTTATTTTAAATTTCATACTTCTTACTGATTAAAATTTAAATTACCCTCCCCAATATTTTTTCAGTATTCATGAAATTTCATTTTAAAATTGAATGTTAAAAATTCTGGGGGGTTGGTAAAACCCCTAAATAAATACTACCCCCACTGCCCAATCCAGATAATGATATACAGTAAAAATTCAGCTGACAAAATGGGGTTTGGGTTGGGTTTGCTGGAAAATCCGGGGGTTTCCTTACATAATTTTTTTCCCTTGTAATTTGAAGGCCTGTCCCAAAAGACTAAAGAAAGGAAGATGCATAATATTTCAGGAACCCTTAGTAATTAAAAAAATTTAAGTACTGTTTAAAAATTAACTTGGGGTCTTCGTCCTTTCCTTCAGAAATAATAAAAATATAAACTGCCCCCAAATTACTTTTCCTTTGCCTAGAGTTTTCCCAGGTGCTTTTGGACCAATTTTTTTTTGTAACCTTTTTTTGCTAAAGGGTTTTCATGGTGGAAAGTGCAACACATCACATTCTGACAGATTTTCTTGTTCAGCCCAAAAATGCTGCACCTTCTGCTTTT
>NC_069399.1:49741401-49748901 GCF_026875155.1 Cherax quadricarinatus | reverse complement strand
AACCCCCCTTTTTTTTTTTTCCCCCCCCAACCCCCCCTTTTTTTTTTTTAAATTTTTTTTTATTAAAACCCCCCCCTTTGGGCCCCCCTTTTTTTTTTTACCTTTTAACCCCCCTTTCCCCCAAAAAAAAAATTTTTTTTTTTTTTTTTTTTTTTTAAAAAATTTCCTTTTGGGTTTTTCCCTTTTTTTTTTAAAAAATTCCAAAAACAAAACCCCCTTTCCCCCCTTTTTTCCTTTTTTTAAAATTTTTTTTTTTAAAAAAAAACCAAAAACCCCCTTTTCCCACCCCTAAAAGATTTTATTCCCCCTTGCCCTATACACAAAATCACAGTTCCCTATCTTCATCAACATTTAACAATTCCTCAAAATTTTCTTCCTTTCTTCCCAATACCTCTACCTCTCCATTTAATAATCTCCCCCTCCTATTTTTAACTGACAAATCCATTTGTTCTCTAGGCTTTCTTAACTTGTTAATCTCACTCCAAAACTTTTTCTTATTTTCAACAAAATTTGTTGATAACATCCACCCACTCTCTCATTTGCTCTCTTTTTACATTGCTTCACCACTCTCTTAACTTCTCTCTTTTTCTCCATATACTCTCCCCCTTGCATCACTTCTACTTTGTAAAAACTTCTCATATGCAAAACTTTTTCTCCCTTACTACTCTCTTTACATCATCATTCCACCAATCGCTCCTCTTCCCTCCTGCACCCACTTTCCTGTAACCACAACTTCTGCTGAACACTCTAACACTACATTTTTAAACCTACCCCATACCTCTTCGACCCCATTGCCTATGCTCTCATTAGCCCATCTATCCTCCAATAGCTGTTTATATCTTACCCTAACTGCCTCCTCTTTTAGTTTATAAACCTTCACCTCTCTCTTCCTGATGCTTCTATTCTCCTTGTATCCATCTACCTTTTACTCTCAGTGTAGCTACAACTAGAAAGTGATCTGATATATCTTGTGGCCCCTCTATAAACATGTACATCCTGAAGTCTACTCAACAGTCTTTTATCTACCAATACATAATCCAACAAACTACTGTCATTTCGCCCTACATCATATCGTGTATACTTATTTATCCTCTTTTTCTTAAAATATGTATTACCTATAACTAAACCCTTTCTATACAAAGTTCAATCAAAGGGCTCCCATTATCATTTACACCTGGCACCCCAAACTTACCTACCACACCCTCTCTAAAAGTTTCTCCTACTTTAGCATTCAAGTCCCTACCACAATTACTCTCTCACTTGGTTCAAAGGCTCCTATACATTCACTTAACATCTCCAAAATCTCTCTCTCTCCTCTGCATTCCTCTCTTCTCCAGGTGCATACACGCTTATTATGACCCACTTCTCGCATCCAACCTTTACTTTAATCCACATAATTTTTGAATTTACACATTCATATTCTCTTTTCTCCTTCCATAACTGATCATTAACATTACTGCTACCCCTTCCTTTGCTCTAACTCTCTCAGATACTCCAGATTTAATCCCATTTATTTCCCCCCACTGAAACTCTCCTACCCCCTTCAGCTTTGTTTCGCTTAGGGCCAGGACATCCAACTTCTTTTCATTCATAACATCAGCAATCATCTGTTTCTTGTCATCCGCACTACATCCACGCACATTTAAGCAACCCAGTTTTTTAAAGTTTTTCTTCTTCTCTTTTTTAGTAATTGTATACAGGAGAAGGGGCTACTAGCCCATTGCTCCCGGCATTTTAGGTCGCCTCATACGACACGCATGGCTTACGGAGGAAAGATTCTTTCCACTTCCCCATGGACAATAGAAGAAATAAAAAAGAACAAGAGCTATTTAGAAAAGGAGAAAAACCTAGATGTATGTATATATATATATGCATGTGCGTGTCTGTGAAGTGTGACCAAGTGTAAGTAGGAGTAGCAAGATATCCCTGTTATCTTAGCGTGTTTATGAGACAGAAAAAGAAACCAGCAATCCTACCATCATGCAAAAACAGTTACAGGTTTTTGTTTCACAGTCATCTGGCAGGACGGTAGTACTTCCCTGGGTGGTTGCTGTCTACAACCTACCTACCTATATATATATACATATATATACTAAAATATACATATATATACATATATATACATATATAAAACATATATATACATATATACATATATATCCCTAATATACATATACATACATATACATATACATACATATACATACATATACATACATATACAATACATTTTACATTTATATACATATATATACATATATATACATATATATAAATATATATACATACATAATATATTATATATATTATATATATATATATAAAATATATATATATATATAATATATTATATATATATATATATATATATATATATATTATATATATAGTGGGTTGGTAGACAGCAACCACCCAGGGAAGTACTACCGTCCTGCCAGATGACTGTGAAACAAAAACCTGTAACTGTTTTGCATGATGGTAGGATTGCTGGTTTCTTTTTTCCGTCTCAAAACACGCTAAGATAACGGGATATCTTGCTACTCCTACTTACACTTTGGTCACACTTCACAGACACGCCCCATGCATAAATATATATACATACATCTAGGTTTTTTTCTCCTTTTTTTTAAATAGCTCTTGTTCTTTTTTATTTCTTCTATTGTCCATGGGGAAGTGGAAAAGAATCTTTCCTCCGTAAGCCATGCGTGTCGTATGAGGCGACAAATGCCGGGGGCAATGGGCTAGTAACCCCTTCTCCTGTATACAATTACTAAAAAAAGATAAGAAGAAAAACTTTATAAAAACTGGGTTGCTTAAATGTGCGTGGATGTATGCGGATGACAAGAAACAGATGATTGCTGATGTTAAAGAATGAAAAGAAGTTGGATGTCCTGGCCCTAAGCGAAACAAAGCTGAAGGGGGTAGGGAAATTTCAGTGGGGGGAAATAAATGGATTAAATCTGGAGTATCTGAGAGAGTTAGAGCAAAGGAAGGGGGTAGCAGTAATGTTAAATGATCAGTTTGGAAGGAAAAAAAGAGAATATGAAGGGTTAAATTCAAGAATTATGTGGATTAAAGTAAAGGTTGGATGCGAAAGGGGGTCAAAAATAAGTGTGTATGCACCTGGAGAAGAGAGGAATGCAGAGGAGAGAGAGAGATTTTGGAGATGTTAAGTGAATGTATGGGAGCCTTTGAACCAAGTGAGAGATAATTGTGGTAGGGGACTTGAATGCTAAAGTAGGAGAAACTTTTTAGAGAGGGTGTGGTAGGTAAGTTTGGGGTGCCAGGTGAAAATGATAATGGGAGCCCTTTGATTGAACTTTGTATAGAAAGGGGTTTAGTTATAGGTAAAACATATTTTAAGAAAAAGAGGATAAATAAGTATACCGATATATGTAGGGCGAAATGACAGTAGTTTGTTGGATTAAAGATTGGTAGATAAAAGACTGTTGAGTAGACTTTAGGATGTACATGTTTATAGAGGGGCACAGATATATCAGATCACTTTTAGTTGTAGCTACACTGAGAGTAAAAGGTAGATGGGATACAAAGGGGAATAGAAGCATCAGGAAGAGGAGGTGAAGGTTTATAAACTAAAAGAGGAGGCAGTTAGGGTAAGAATATAAACACTATTGGAGGATAGATGGGCTAATGAGAGCATAGGCAATGGGGTCGAAGAGGTAGGGGTAGGTTTAAAAAAAGTAGTGTTAGAGTGTTCAGCAAAATTTTTTGGTTACAGGAAATGTGGGTGCAGGAGGGAAGAGGAGCGATTGGTGGAATGATGATGTAAAGAGAGTAGTAAGGGAGAAAAAGTTAGCATATAGAAGTTTTTACAAAGTAGAAGTGATGCAAGGAGGGAAAAGTATAGGAGAAAAAGAGAGAAGTTAAGAGAGTGGTGAAGCAATGTAAAAAGAGAGCAAATGAGAGAGTGGGTGAGATGTTATCAACAAATTTTGTTGAAAATAAGAAAAAGTTTTGGAGTGAGATTAACAAGTTAAGAAAGCCTAGAGAACAAATGGATTTGTCAGTTAAAAATAGGAGAGGAGAGTTATTAAATGGAGAGTTAGAGGTATTGGGAAGATGGAAGGAATATTTGAGGAATTGTTAAATGTTGATGAAGATAGGGAAGCTGTGATTTCGTGTATAGGGCAAGGAGGAATAACATCTTGTAGGAGTGAGGAAGAGCCAGTTGTGAGTGTGGGGGAAGTTCGTGAGGCAGTAGGTAAAATGAAAGGGGTAAGGCAGCCGGGATTGATGGGATAAAGATAGAAATGTTAAAAGCAGGTGGGGATATAGTTTTGGAGTGGTTGGTGCAATTATTTAATAAATGTATGGAAGAGGGTAAGGTACCTAGGGATTGGCAGAGAGCATGCATAGTTCCTTTGTATAAAGGCAAAGGGGATAAAAGAGAGTGCAAAAATTATAGGGGGATAAGTCTGTTGAGTGTACCTGGTAAAGTGTAATGGTAGAGTTATAATTGAAAGAATTAAGAGTAAGACGGAGAATAGGATAGCAGATGAACAAGGAGGCTTTAGGAAAGGTAGGGGGTGTGTGGACCAGGTGTTTACAGTGAAACATATAAGTGAACAGTATTTAGATAAGGCTAAAGAGGTCTTTGTGGCATTTTATGGATTTGGAAAAGGCGTATGACAGGGTGGATAGGGGGGCAATGTGGCAGATGTTGCAAGTGTATGGTGTACGAGGTAGGTTACTGAAAGCAGTGAAGAGTTTTTACGAGGATAGTGAGGCTCAAGTTAGAGTATGTAGGAAAGAGGGAATTTTTTCCCAGTAAAAGTAGGCCTTAGACAAGGATGTGTGATGTCACCGTGGTTGTTTAATATATATTATAGATGGGGTTGTAAGAGAAGTAAATGCGAGGGTCTTGGCAAGAGGCGTGGAGTTAAAAGATAAAGAATCACACACAAAGTGGGAGTTGTCACAGCTGCTCTTTGCTGATGACACTGTGCTCTTGGGAGATTCTGAAGAGAAGTTGCAGAGATTGGTGGATGAATTTGGTAGGGGTGTGCAAAAGAAGAAAATTTAAAGGTGAATACAGGAAAGAGTAAGGTTATGAGGATAACAAAAGATTAGGTGACGAAAGATTGAATATCAGATTGGAGGGAGAGAGTATGGAGGAGGTGAACGTATTCAGATATTTGGGAGTGGACGTGTCAGCGGATGGGTCTATGAAAGATGAGGTGAATCATAGAATTGATGAGGGAAAAAGAGTGAGTGGTGCACTTAGGAGTCTGTGGAGACAAAGAACTTTGTCCTTGGAGGCAAAGAGGGGAATGTATGAGAGTATAGTTTTACCAACGCTCTTATATGGGTGTGAAGCGTGGGTGATGAATGTTGCAGCGAGGAGAAGGCTGGAGGTAGTGGAGATGTCATGTCTGAGGGCAATGTGTGGTGTGAATATAATGCAGAGAATTCGTAGTTTGGAAGTTAGGAGGAGGTGCGGGATTACCAAAACTGTTGTCCAGAGGGCTGAGGAAGGGTTGTTAGGTGGTTCGGACATGTAGAGAGAATGGAGCGAAACAGAATGACTTCAAGAGTGTATCAGTCTGTAGTGGAAGGAAGGCGGGGTAGGGGTCGGCCTAGGAAGGGTTGGAGGGAGGGGGTTAAAGGAGGTTTTGTGTGCGAGGGGCTTGGACTTCCAGCAGGCATGCGTGAGCGTGTTTGATAGGAGTGAATGGAGACAAATGGTTTTTTAATACTTGACGTGCTGTTGGAGTGTGAGCAAAGTAACATTTATGAAGGGATTCAGGGAAACCGGCAGGCCGGACTTGAGTCCTGGAGATGGGAAGTACAGTGCTGCACTCTGAAGGAGGGGTGTTAATGTTGCAGTTTAAAAACTGTAGTGTAAAGCACCCTTCTGGCAAGACAGTGATGGAGTGAATGATGGTTGAAAGTTTTTCTTTTTCGGGCCACCCTGCCTTGGTGGGAATCGGCCGGTGTGATAATAAAAAAAAAAAAAAAAAATATATATATATATATATATATATATATATATATATATATATATATATATATATATATATATATATATTATATATATATATATATTTATTTATTTATTTATTTATTTATTTATTGCAACTTGTATATTACTACCAATTCAGAGTCATGTACTTATATATCTGTTATATCTATGTGACTGATGGGTTAGTCTTATACCCCTTAAAGAATATCTTATCATTTCATGTACACTTTTTAAATTACACCGAAGTGGTTGGGCCACTTACCTTTTATATCCTACCTCTCTCCCCCCCCCCACCCTTTTCCAATATTTCTATCCTTACCCATCCTTCTTCCTTACCCATCTCACCAAAGCTCTGGTCTGAACAAGAACAAGAACAAGTAATTGGCTATAATGTAACTTTTTTTAATTTGAACAAGCTAAGGCATAACTGGTTAAAAGAATTACTGTTGTCAGGTTTTGCAGTACCAGCCGGTGAAGTATGAAGTGCTGCCACTCTCCCCGCTCTCTAAACATAGACTCAGTAAGTAGTCCAGCCTGCTGTTGAAATGTTTTAAATAAAAAAAAAAACTATCAGTAAGCTCTTAATGCATACTTGAAATTATATTTTAAAATATAGACTATCTGGATTGTTTAATGTATATGTACCGAAATAAATTTTCGATCATTAAATAGTTTTCTTACGACAGGTCTGGTGAAGCGTAAGGTTTTAGTACTGGATCTGGATGAGACCCTCATTCATTCTCATCACGACGGCGTTATTCGGCAAATGGTAAAGCCAGGCACCCCACCAGATTTTGTATTAAAAGTTACTATAGACCGGCATCCGGTGCGGTTCTTCGTCCACAAGCGACCACACGTTGACTTTTTTTTGGATATAGTAAGTGCTTTTAATTTTGTAATAATTTTTCTTAGTGTGTGGTATAATTAACTACATGATTTTATAAACCCTTTTTAACCCTTTGACTGTCGAAAGGCCCAATCCTGAAGTGTCTCCTGGTGTCGCAAAATATTCGAAAAAAAAAATTATTTTTTCTTATGAAAATGTTAAGATTATTTTTCCGATTGTTTTAGTCCAAAAAAAAAAAAATCCCATCAGTACTTACCGAGATATAGAGGTGTGAAGTTTGCTGAAAATGATCTGTGAACGGCAACAGTGGTGACTGCCGCTCACCCGGTAAACTTTGATTTACTTGTGTTCAATGGTTTCTTGTTTTTTTTCACATAACTTTTGTGGCCTGTGAGACCAAATTATTGTACAATGTTCAAATATACACTCGTTGAATGTAACACAATTATAGCAAAAACACTCGTATCATTATGTTGCTAAAACTTGTTTACACAAACAATATAAAAAATTGTTTATTACGATTGTTCTATAATATATATACATATGTACAATCACTGGACACTTTTCTAGAACTGCTGCGCTTGTGGAATTTTTGAAACAGGGTATAAGCACAATGGTGTTTTACATCCCCCACATAAAACGAGCGTCTTAGTTTTTTGGGGGTTTTTGG
>NC_069399.1:49716090-49740901 GCF_026875155.1 Cherax quadricarinatus | reverse complement strand
AATACAATCCCTGTTGACCTTAGAGAATATTTGGAGGACAAAAACCCCAGATAATTCTTTCAGAACACTGGATCTAGGTGACCGATACTTTGCTCGCAGGGAATTGTACGAGTAAAAACAGTAATGGCTGCTTCTGGAAAATTTCCCCATCATTCTAAACCCCCCCTTTTTTGTTTTAAAATTCCAAGTCCTATGGTCATAAAGGTAAGTGGACAAGAATTTTCAGGACAAATGAAGGCTGAGGTGCCCTCTAAAATAGAAGAAAAGGTAATTCCACTGGATTCAAAGTTTACCTAGAGACACTTGCAATAATGTATTCAGGTCCTCGAGTAAACAGTACCAGTCCTACACCAAATGGTAAAAATACCTTTAAGAGTTATGCCTGTTACTACTGTAACAAAACTGGAACACACACAAAAGTTTTGCTGGTCAAGGCAGCGAGATCAGGAAAGGGAGGAACCACCCCAGAGGACTTGTCCTCTAACTGCAGAGATAAAAACATCCAGAAGCCTGCATTAGGGTCGTTCAAGGATACAAGGTGAGGAAGAACCTTTTGGATCTAGACCCCAGGATTTGTATATTTTCTTATAGGTCTGGCAGGTTGGTTGCAAAAGGAGTGTAGGCAGAGTTTGAAAACATATTGTTCCTGAGAGAGGATGTAGCACCTACTCTTTGTTATTGCTGGAGTGCTGCCAGTGTCTAAGGATCCTATACGGGGGGTAGATATATTGTTGAAAGGTATTGCGGGACGTTCAACCATAAGCCAACCAGTACACAAATTAATGGGTAGAATCTGCATGCCAAGTACGCTATCTCCCTGTAGGTATCTCCAGATGAAATTCCCTTCGTAGGGGTTAACCTTTTCTTATTGGGAAACAACGTTATGGGTCTGTCAGACAGTGAGGAACAACTAGTTTGGGGAAACCAAGTCCCAATGTTGGGAGGAAAAGGCGGAAACCCTGCCAAGACCTTCTCCCTGATGGTTTTTCCAACCAACCCGTGAGAAGTATGGCTCATGATCATGCTAACCAACAGTCTTCACGATAATTATCTCATGAGGATGATGAGGGCCCCTTTTAAGTTTGGAAAATGTTTTCTGATGTTGAATTGCAGTCAACTGAAGAAAAGGACGTTCCTAGCCAGAGCTGAGCATGACTGGAGACTGGATCATTTAGTGGAGAGAGGCTGCACCTGCTAGGGTGCAATTAATTTCTGTGCAGGAAAATGTCGCTGTTGCTGAGGAAGAGATTTTACAGTTAAATAAGTGTTTTCATTTCAGGGAGGAAACTCTTACAAAGAATTCACCTCTGTTTGCAGTATCGATGGAAGGAGAACAAGGGTTTGTCCCCAGGTGGTGATGTCCAAGGTTTCCAGGCATTTCTTCTGGTCTCAGCTGTGGGAGACTGTCAGAGAGCATATTGAGACCTATCATGTCTTTCAATTTATAGGGAAACCTAGTCGAAGTATTAAACCTGTTCCCCTTCAGTCTATTTCAGCACCAGGTGAACCCTTCAGCAAGCTGGTAGTAGATGTACTTGGTCCATTCCCAAGGACCAAACTGGGAAATGATTATTTACTCACAAATATTTGCTCCACTACCAGGTACCTGGAAGCAGTCCCTCTGCATAAGATAACTGCTCATGTAGTCTTAAGGGTTTTGATGAAGTTCTTTTTTCATGTTGGTTTTCCTCAAGCAGTGCAAAAAGACCAAGGGCCTAACTTTACCTCAAAGTCTTTTAGAAATGTTTTGAAGGGACTAAAAGTAGAGCCTCAGTGTTCAACTGTGTATCACTCTCCATCTCAAGGGGAAATAGAGAAATTACATCAAACCCTCAAGACAATGATGCAAGCCTATGGTATAGACAATACTAACAACTGGGATGAGAGGATCCCTTTCTTTGTATTTGCTGAGTGGGGAAGCACTCTGGAATCTCTGAGCTATTGGCTTGGGGAGGATGGTGATGCTCCCCCCTCGGAGCTTTTTCTCAGTTTCAGACACTGTTTGGCTCGTATGAGGTGGATGGTACCAGTGAACGTGCCCATCAACCAGACCAGGATGATGATGTGGGACCATAATGTGGACCATGATACTCTGGAGGCTGGAGAGGAAGTGCTGATACTGGAGCCAATTCATGTGAAAATCTGTATGGCAAGTTGCTGTGAGCTGAACATGTTGTGGGGGAAGGTTCCCAGTGTTGTTAGATATAAAACCCCCCCCCACACCCCCCAAGCAAGAAAAGAATGAGTAAAGTGTACACAGGTAACCGGTTAAAGGGTTGAAGTTATGTCAAAATTCAGAGAGACCATGTTTAATGTAATGTCAAGGGCTGCAAAAATAATCTGTTGAAATACCAAAAGTGTATTTAAGAAATACGTGTGTTGTAAAAGATTGTTTGGGAAATGCATAGACTTGGTTTTAATGAGAAAAAATGGTGGAGAGTTGGCTCAGCCACCTTGGAACTTTTATAAAAGTTGGGGAATTCAGTAATGGAGAAAAGTTGAAACTCATGAAGAAATTGTTAAGGAAGCTGAGGCCAATTCAACAAATTTTTGTTTTGGGAAATATCTGTAGGAAAATTGGATAACAGGTAAAGGAAATTCTTCCACCAACAGTTCGTACTGTTAGTGAGAGTCAGTGGGCATTCCCATGTTCATGGGTTCCCAAAATAGGATGGCACCCTGGCATTAACACTGACTACCACAAAGTATGTTTAAAAGACAACTAAGGTTTACAGGGATTAGAAAGATTGAAACTTATGCACTAAATGAGCTGCCAAACATTTTAAATAAACCTAAAACATTGGGGCAGGAAGATGTGATTTCCATGGCCTGTGTGCCGAGTACCTTTTTATGTGTGTAATGCAAATGGTGTTTCCATTGCAGTGCTTTAAAATATGTGTGTGAGATGGAACGTGATGGTATGTGTGGAACTTGATGTATCCACTGGTGCACAGAGATTTATTTGAATGTGTTGTTGTTGCACTGCGAGAGGTTTGCAGGGAAACTGTTTGCTATTCTATGAACAACCTTCTAAGTTTAAATGTCGCTTTTTCCACAGGAAAGAAAAATTATCATTTTGGGGCTGGCTATTCAGCATTTGTAATGTTCGATCTCTTCATTCCGTCCTGTGTATGGTGACAAAAATTCAGACTCTTAAAAATGGGCTTTGTACCTACAGCCTTTTAATTTGGAAGTCAAATATAAAAAAGGCTCAGAGAATGTGGTTGTGCTGCTCTTTCTAGATGTTTCTGTAGAAGCAAGGTGCGTACTTTGTACATAGTGTTTGTCTTGTGCCTGACCATGTTGTTTTTGCAGTGGTGAGAACTCTCGGCGAGCCTGAGTACTCTCTACCAGCATCTGACTGTGAAGGAGGCGAGTCGGAGCAAAAGTGTGACGAGGGTCAGTGAGTACGTAAAGTGAGTTGAGGAATATGGTTCTGACAACCTCCAGGCAACATTTGAGACGTTGGGCAGGTCTAGTGATGTTGTGTCCTTGGTGTGCTATATATACAAAAAACGGCCGCCCGACGATTTGCCTTTGTGGTCACTTGGACCCCTCCCTTGTTCTATGTCAGCCTCCTCTTCAATAAGTTAGGAGGATTCTGTGTGGAGTGGGACCCAATCGGAAGATGGGCATGAGTGCCGGACCCATGTTAAGGATCGTGAGTGTGATGGAAGAAAATTCACTGTTTGGTTCGGCCACCAACGTGAGAGACACCTTGACATGTTTTTTGTGAAGTTTCTGCTGGTGTACACCTGACTGCTCTGGGTTTGGCTCATAACTTCATCTCCTGATCAGGAAAGAGCCACCCTGGTGTACCCAGTTTGCTTGCTGGATTACCGTAGGCAGAGGCACAGGCCAGTTTGGTGCAGGCTTTCTAGAGTGTGCATTGTCATGCAATTTTTGCATCTGAATGTGTATTGTTTATAAAAGTCACTAAAATGAAAACAGTTACCACCCTTGAGTATATGGGTAGGTTTTAAAATGCTTTTCTAAAAAATTCTGCAAACTGTTGTAAAATAACAGTTAAAGTGAAGAGTAGTTATGGTGATGGAAATATGTAGATTTCTAGTAGTTTTGTGACCTCCTTCAGACTTGCGCAATTACTTTTTACTTAGCTGTATCCAGAGGGGACACGGCTTGCTTTTGTGAGGACTCGTCTGGAGGCTGGGGAGTTATGGGGCTATAGGACCCCCAACATTTTATTGATAGTGACAGTTACTCTGGAATACCTAATTATATTGAATTGATGGGGGTTTCAGTTCTAAATGTCATAAGGGCTGATCACCCTTAGGGATGAGAGGCAGCTGGGTCAAGCCTTTTTTCAATATAATAGGTTATACTGTAGACACACACACAATTTAAATAAGTAGTTATAAAGTAGTATTTCTTTTTGTAAAAGTTAAAATTAAGTGTGGTAGATTGTGGTAATGGAGAATTGAGCTTGGCAACAGTCTTTTGTTTTGGTGGGAGGAGTATAGCTAGGCTCCTCCCTCTCTCTCTCTCTCTCCTTCTCTCTGTTTGTTAACATTGGCAGGACCTCCTGGGTCCGTACTTCTATCTTCATTTGGGGCATTATGTGTGCTCCAGGGGTGAGTTTTTATAACGTAAGTTGTGGCCACCAATCCCAGGGTGGACTAAAGTGAGTCAAAACACTGGTTAGCCCAGAGTTAGTCAAGAGAGAGAAGGACACAAAAGTTAATCTAAGATACACCATGTGGGGAGAACGCTATGGGAGTGTGTAGATCTTTGTTTGGAAAATGTGAGGCTGTAATTGTATATTCTGTACATATCTATTGAGAATACAGTTATATTTTTATAGTAGTAGTTTACATAACCTGTGAAGAGGGCTGGTGAGAGGATATCAGACACTCAGGATGATCAGCCATGATGTAAGTATTACCCCTAGACAGATAAGGCCATTAAGTAAAAAGCTACCCCACACTAGAACATGTAGTGAGAACCTTACTATCAAAAGTAATAAGGGACAAACCAACGTAACAGGGAGATACCGTGTTTGACGTATCTATACGCATAAATTCTAGCGGCTTCAAATCAAGTGGGAGAGGGCTGGTAGGCCTACATGAGAGAGAATGGGTCTCAGTGGTGGGTGTGCACCCTGTGAAAAAAATCTGGGACTCAGCGGTGCATTGTGGGAAGTCCATTTTCACTATGCCTCGCAGTAAGAAGTTCCTCACTCCTCGGCGGATTGGAGGTCTTTTGTTCACAAGTGATAGCTCAAACAGCGATGAAAGTGTCAGTGAAAGTGATTTCTTTTTTTTTTTTTTTTACCTGGGTTCTCAATGCGGAGTGTGACCGAAAAAAAAAAGTGCCAGGATAAAACATTAATTAGTGATGAAACCCAGATGGCCACAACTTCCACCTCTGTGCTCTTGGGGCCGGTCGTTCATGTTCACCTGTAGCAAGGACGAAAAGAAGTAAAACTATTTGCCCGTGTACAGACTCAGATGTGAGCAGTGCAAGTGATAGTGATTTTAAGGTTACTGAAAGCAGTTCTAGGTGTGACAGTGAGGGTGAATATGACCCAGTGAAGCAGCAGTATATACGACGTCACATGCGGTCTGGTTTAGTGCTGCCATATGCTATTCCAGAGAAGGAGTACATCTCGGAAGCACATCCCGTGGCCTAACACCATGACCTGATAGTGAAGAAGACGATATTGTGACGATAGGTATCAATGATTTAAGTGAGGCAGCAGGCGGTGGTGGTGATAGAAATGGTGACACGAGTCATGTGACACCAGCAGCGGGCCACGCTAATACCCGCGCTGCTGGCTCTGCACAACTACAACCAGCCTCACCGACCCCACACTCCACCGACAACTACAACACAACTGCAAACACAAACCACATTACAATATCAAGGAAACCCACCAGCTGACCGCATCTGGGATTGGCAGCAAGATGAAGCGTTTGTTCCCAATCCCCATGACTTTGATGGAGGACAAAGTGGAATACGGCCATCATGTACACTTGGAAACAATCCCACTGAACTGGAATGCTTTCAATTGTTCTTCGATGAACCCCTGATGGACATTATTGTCAGGGAAAGCAATACATACTATGAGTACACCATGACAAACACTATTCTGTCACCAAGATCACGCCTACACCAGTGGAAGGACACAATTGTGGCAGAGATGTATCTGTTCTTTGCCACAATAATGCTTATGCCACATGTGTATAAGCACAGTGTCAACACATACTGGGCGACAGACCGCCTGATTTCAACCCCTGCTTTCAGTGACATTATACCAATGAAGATTTGTGTTACTGTTACGTATGTTACACTTTTCAGACAAAACAAGGCCTGACAGAAGCGACAGGTTATATAAGATCAGATGTGTGTTTATGTACCTGAAACAAAAGTGCTGTATGTAATTTTATCCCTTCAGGAAGCTTGTTATTGATGAGTCTTTGATTTTGTTCAAAGGAAGACTCTCATTCAAACAGTATATACCAAGCAAGAGGAAATGCTTTGGTACAAAATTATTTGTTCTGTGTGATTGCAAAACTGGTCTGGTTTTGGATATAATTGTGTACACTGGCGGTAAAACATTGGAAGACACCAGAAAGTTACTGGGTATCTCTGGTGATGTGGTTAGAACAATGATGGAGCCATATCTTGGTAAGGGGCATATTTTATATACTGACAACTGGTACACAAGCCCTATACTCAGTGATTTCTTGTGAGCGAACATGACAGATGTGTGTGGCACAGTGCGTGGAAATCGTGAACATATGCCTAGGTTCGATGCTGGCAGTCGTAGAGGTGAAGTGCAGGTGTTTGCTGCCAATGATATCATGGCATTTCGGTGGCATGACAAACGTGATGTCACACTGCTGACATCAGTTCACAGACACGAAATGGTAGACACTGGCAAGCAGAATAGAGAGACAAATGAACCCATTGTAAAACCTGCAGCTGTGATGGATTACAACCTCAATATGTGCTTAATGGACAAATGTGACATGCAGATTGGGTTTGCTGACATCCAACAAGATAAGCAGACTCTTGGATGTCACTACTGCCCGGCTCCGGTTGGGTTACAAGTATCTATGGCAGGTTAAATCACCACCACCAGATGTAGACCAAACGAAATGTAAACTTTGCCAGATGGACTATTGTCACACCTTGCATCATTATGTACTGGAGTGTGATCAAATTAATGAATTTAGAAACAACTCACTCAGAAATGTTCAAGAAATGGCAATGTATTTTATCCACAGTGGTATATTACAGACCATTCTGGAGAAATACCCTGACTTTGCTAGCTGTAAATAATGCATTACCATGTGTGTGTGTACTCACCTAGTTGTAGTCACCTAGTTGAGGTTGCGGGGGTCGAGTCCGAGCTCCTGGCCCCGCCTCTTCACTGATCGCTACTAGGTCACTCTCCCTGAACCGTGAGCTTTATCATACCTCTGCTTAAAGCTATGTATGGATCCTGCCTCCATTACATCGCTTCCCAAACTATTCCACTTACTGACTACTCTGTGGCTGAAGAAATACTTCCTAACATCCCTGTGATTCATCTGTGTCTTCAACTTCCAACTGTGTCCCCTTGTCAACCTGTCAATTCCTCTCAGTATTTTGTATGTCGTTATCATGTCCCCCCTATCTCTCCTGTCCTCCAGTGTCGTCAAGTTGATTTCCCTTAACCTCTCCTCGTAGGACATACCTCTTAGCTCTGGGACTAGTCTTGTTGCAAACCTTTGCACTTTCTCTAGTTTCTTTACGTGCTTGGCTAGGTGTGGGTTCCAAACTGGTGCCGCAGACTCCAATATGGGCCTAACGTATACGGTGTACAGGGTCCTGAACGATTCCTTATTAAGATGTCGGAATGCTGTTCTGAGGTTTGCTAGGCGCCCATATGCTGCAGCAGTTATTTGGTTGATGTGCGCTTCAGGAGATGTGCCTGGTGTTATACTCACCCAAGATCTTTTTCCTTGAGTGAGGTTTGTAGTCTCTGGCCCCCTAGACTGTACTCCGTCCGCGGTCTTCTTTGCCCTTCCCCAATCTTCATGACTTTGCACTTGGTGGGATTGAACTCCAGGAGCCAATTGCTGGACCAGGTCTGCAGCCTGTCCAGATCCCTTTGTAGTTCTGCCTGGTCTTCGATCGAGTGAATTCTTCTCACCAACTTCACGTCATCTGCAAACAGGGACACCTCAGAGTCTATTCCTTCCGTCATGTCGTTCACAAATACCAGAAACAGCACTGGTCCTAGGACTGACCTCTGTGGGACCCCGCTGGTCACAGGTGCCCACTCTGACACCTCGCCACATACCATGACTCGCTGCTGTCTTCCTGACAAGTATTCCCTGATCCATTGTAGTGCCTTCCCTGTTATCCCTGTGTGTGTGTGTGTGTGTGTGTGTGTGTGTTTGGGTGTGTGTGTGGGTGTGTGTGTGTGTGTGGGTGTGTGTGTGGGTGTGTGTGAGGGAGGGTGTGGGTGTGTGAGTGTGGGTGTGTGTGTGTGTGTGGGTGTGCGTCCTTGTGTGTATGCATATATTTGTACGCTCGTGTGCACATGTCCGTGCATGCGCCCTCGTGTGTGTATGTGTGCACGCGCGCGCTAGAGTGGGTGTATGATCCACTTAATATTTGTATTTATAACTCATTACAATTGTGACCAGGTGTGGACGTATCAGTGGTTCATTACTTTGTAATTTGTTCATGACTGTAACCATGTATAGGAGTGAGGCTGATTCATTACCTTTGTAACTTGCCATGATTGTGACCAGATCTACCTGGAGTTCATTACCTTTGTAACTAGTTCAGTTATCATAACTTTGGGGTCCAGTCACTGGACCCATTATGTACCTTTGTAATCTTTTGACTACCACCCACAGGATGGGTATGGGGTGCATAATAAAGATATTAAACTAAACTGTGTGTGTGTGTGTGTGTGTGTGTGTGTGTGTGTGTGTGTGTGTGTGTGTGGTGTGGTGTTGTGTGTGTTGTGTGTGTGTGTGTGTGATCAACAATCAATATTTGCACCAATAACTCATTACAGTTGTGACCGGGTGTGGAAGTGTGAATTGCTCATTACACTATAATTTGTTCATGATTGTAGCCATGTATAAACGTAAGTAACCATTCTTGCAGGATTCATTACCTTTATAACTTGTGAGTTCATTACCTTTGTACCTAGTTCAGCTATCAAAACTTTGGGGGGCCAGTCCTTGGACCCATTACGTGCCTCTGTAGTCTATAAATACCTTTGTAACTTGTTATGATCGTGACCAGACCTATCCGGAGTTCATTACCTTAGTAAATTGTGAGTTCATTACCTTTGTAAATTGTGAGTTCATTACCACTGTAACTTGCTCAGCTATCAAAACTTTGGAGTCCAGTCCCTGGACCAATTATGTACCTGACTGTGTTCACAAGAGTTATAAGTGGTACATAAAACTGTTTTTCCATCTTCTTGAAATTTCCATGCTGAAGGCTTATAATATGTATAAGTTGAAGACCAAGAACAAACCCAAATATGGTGAATTTTGTTTGTCAGTCATCAGACAAATAATATTCAAGTACCAAGGAACAACACCTGCAATAGACCAGCGCCCACGAAATTATCAACACATGTTCTCTCGTCTGAGGCCTGGTGATCACTACCCCATACCACTGCCTGCTACTGCTCTCAAGAAAAATGCTCAGAAGAGGTGTTTTGTCTGTGGACATACCACAAAACGCCCACAAAAATGCAGAGACACTCGCTTTATGTGTGAGGAGTGTAAAACACCATTGTGCTTATACCCATGTTTCAAGGAATTCCACAAGCTGCAGCAGTTCTAGAAAAGTGCCCAGTGATTGCACATATGTATATATATTATAGAACAATCGTAATAAACATTTGTTTACATTGTTTGTTTGTGTAAACAAGTTTTAGCAACATTATAATGATACGAGTGTTTTTGCTATAATTGTGTTACATTCAACGAGTGTATATTTGAACATTGCACAATAATTTGGTCTCACAGGCCACAAAAGTTATGTGAAAAAATAAAACAGTAAAAAAAAAAGAAACCATCAAATACAAGTAAATCAAAGTTTACCGGGTGAGCAGCAGTCGCCGCTGTTGCCGTTCACAGATCAATTTCAGCAAACTTCACGGCTCTATATCTCGGTAAGTACTGATGGGAAATTTTTTTTTTTGGACTAAAACAATCAGAAAAATAATCATAACATTTTCATAAGAAAAAATAACTTTTTTTTTCGAATATTTTGCGACACCAGGAGACACTTCAGGATTGGGCCTTTCGACAGTCAAAGGGTTAAAACAGGTTATGGTAATTAGACAAGTAATGGTAATTAAATGATGTCAAAAATGTTAAGAGTAAATTGTACTGATAGTAAATGGTAATTATTAATTTTAGTAATATCAATTAATAGTATTTAAAAAAATATGAGGTAGTAATATGGACAGAGAAGGTATCAATTCAGCTAATATTTAAGCAAACAATAGTAAATTAGAAAATTACATAAGGTGACTTATGCTTACTAGTAAAATCACATAATGAGGTAGTTGATTATTTAATTACTAAGAGATGAAATTTGAACAATAATGGAGCAAAACATACACTACACTACATAGGCTTTTAAGATGGACATTGTTTAGTTATTCAATTATTGTTATTCAATTACTGCAATGCTCTTTAACAAATCCATTGAATCAGCTACCTTCCCAACAATCCTCAAAATAGCGAGGGTCACTCCGATCCACAAAGGAGGTGACCAAGCTGACTTGAATAACTATAGACCAATATCTCACTTACAACTGCTCTCTAAATTCTTTGAAAAATTAATGCATAGATGCATCTATTCCTACCTCATCTCACACAACATATTAACCCTTTCAGGGTCCGTCCCGTAGATCTACGGCTTTACGTTCAGGGTCCAAACCGTAGATCTACGCCAAAATTCTAGCGGCGTCAAATTTAGCACGAGAAGGCTGGTAGGCCTACATCTGAGAGAATGGGTCTGGGTGGTCAGTGTGCACACCATAGAAAAAATCTGGACGCCCGCATGGCATTGTGGGAACGCCGGCAAAGTAGCTTTGTTCACAGTGCCTGGCAGCAAGGAAGCTCTCACTCCCCACTCACTCTCCAGGCGAATTCTGACTCTCCTCTTCATAACTTACAGTTCTAAGACTGATGGAAGTGGAGCTGAAGATGAATTCTATGGTTTTGAACCATATGGTACCATTGTGCCATATGGTACAATGGTACCATATGGTATAATGGTGCCATGTCATACAATGGTATCATATGGTACAATGGTACCATATGGTACAATGTACCATATAGTACACTGTACCATATGGTACATTATACCATATGGTACAGGGTACAGGGACCCTAATGGAAATAAGTCTGTCTGACTTTTTTGGGTTATCCTAGGTTCTCCAAACATATGCTGCTAAGTATGATATTCTATGTAACTTTATTTGTGTATAACTAAATAAACTTACTTATGATGCCACATGCACTTGAGTAAGTTTATTCAGGTGTACAGAAAAACAATTACATAGATTATCACACATAGCAGCATACATATAAAATCTAAGGATAACCCAAAAAAGTCAGGGTGACTTATTTCAATAGTTATCCCTGTATACAAATAACCCACACATAAAAGAGAGAAGCTTACGACGACGTTTCGGTCCGACTTGGACCATTGACAAAGTCACACTGTGTGACTTTGTGAATGGTCCAAGTCGGACCGAAACGTCGTCTCAAGCTTCTCTCTTTTATGTGCGGGTTATTTGTGTATCGTTCCAGTCACGGTATTGTGCCTTTTTTGTTATTTGGTTAGTTATCCCTGTATCTGTACCATATGGTGTCCTGTACTGTATGGTACCCTGTACCATATGGTACCCTGTACCATATGGTACCCTGTACCATATGGTACCCTGTGCCATATGGTACCCTGCACCATATGTTATCCTGTACTGCATGGTATGCTATACCATATAGTACAATGTACCATCTGGTACCCTGTAACATATGATACCGTGTACCATATGGTCAATAGGTGTTGGTGGCATGAGACACCAGCCAAGACTGAGTGAGTGACGACGCAAGCTAGCTACTGACTCCACAGTTTCCGAGACAAAGTGCTTTGTCATCCACCTCAAGGAACCCGTCAGGTTCCTGTACACTTGTAAATATATAATAGAACATTACTATATACAACATTTTTGCATATTTTTGTTGTAAACAACTATTGTAAACAAAAAAATAAAAAAAATATTAGTGTTTTTTGGTGTACAAAAACCCATATTACAAAAATTTTGGAACATTTAGCATGGTAAAAAAAATGGGTTGCTTATTTAAATTAACCCTTTTCCCATAAAAAAAAGGAAATTTACCATTTTTATTGGTCCTTGGGCCCAAATTAAATTACCTTGTCTTTAATGGGGGACGAAGTTGGTTTCTTTTTTTGGGGGGTTTTTTACGCCCCACTGTATTTGGTCCTTTTTGTGCATTTGCTATTTCCATATTTTCCCTTTGTATCTATGGTCCCTTGTACCATATGGTCCCCTGTAATTGGCTTTTGTTGTCCCAGGGTCCCCCATATTTACCTGAAGGTTTTTGGGGTCAACGGGCCCTTGTACCTGGCCCCGGGGGAAAAGCCTGTCCCAAATGTTTAGGGTTGGCAAAGCAACCGAAGACCAAGGGGCGAAAAGAACTGACTAAGGTTTTCAGTCAAGCTTGATCCATCGGGAAACCCCCTTAGGCCCGGGACATTGAAAGTTGGGCTTTAAAAAAAATTTAGGGTTTTTGTTGTAAACTTTTTTCATTGGAAAATTTGTGTTTGAAGTTCCTTGGAATAAATATTTTCTTGAATTCGGTACAAGTCCTCTGGTTTTCCATTGTAAAATGTTTTCCTCTGGTTCCAAAAGGGTTTTAAACCCAAAGGTCCATAATTAGGTTTTTATTTCCAAATGGGCCTTGAATTTGGTACATTTTTAGTGGTTCCATTTAAAGGTGCCTGTCATTGACCAATTTTGCCTAGATAAAAGGTACTGAAGGGGGTATCTTGGGTTTGGTATGGTACAATGTACCATATGGTCCTTTTACACCATATGGTCCCAAATGTATCATGTGCCATTGTGCCATATTGTACCATATGGTGCCATTGTACCATATGGTACAATTGCACCTATGGCACCTTGTACCATATGGTACTACATGGTACCGTTGTATTCGACACAATAACCGCACTAATATTTTCATCATTTTGTTTACAATAAACTTGTGAACAAGTTTTGTAAGCAATATAATGATAAACAAATTAGTGCAGTTATTGCGTGGAATACAATGAGTGTTAACTTATACAATATACATTATACTGGTCCCACAGGCCAAAAATGTTATTAGAAAAAGAAAAAACTAGAAAAGAAAAGAAAAAAGTATAAAAAACGTAAAATAAAAAAATGGAATTTTGTGGAAGTCACTAATGTTGCTGCCACCCGGTCATTTTGGGTCAACTTCCTGCCACTGTATGTCGGTAAGTACTGATCAGAAAATTTTTTTTTTGTCTTATTACCTTCACAAAATATACTCTTTAATTCTGTAAGAATTTTTTTTTTTTTTTTTTTTTTTTAAAATTTCTTGGACACTGGAGCACCACTTCAGATTTTGGCCTTGGACCCTGAAGGGGTTAAACCCTTGTCAATTTGGATACAAGAATAATAAAAGCATGAATGATGCTATCATACACATGCTAGAACTAATATATACCGCACTCGAAAAGAAAGAAGACCCGCTGGGCATTTTCACTGATTTACGTAAAGCTTTTGATACAGTCGACCATGAACTGCTGTACTCCAAATTAACGCACTATGGTATCAGAGGCCACTCCCTCAACTGCCTAAAATCATACCTTAGTAACAGAACTCAATATGTGTATGCAAATGATGCAAACTCTTCCACCCAACCAATCACAGTAGAGTCCCACAAGGAAGCGTCCTTGGACCACTCCTCTTTCTCAAATACATCAATGATCTACTGAATACATCACAGCTACTCAAATCCATATTATTTACAGATGATACTACATATGCCTTTTCCCACCCAAACACGGTCATACTAGCAAACACAGTCAATGCCGAATTGCAGAAAATATCTGCCTGGATGATGACTAATAAACTTACCCTGAATACTGATAAAACCTATGTCATTCAGTTTGGAAACAAAGCTGCAAATGATCCGATTAACATAACGTTAAATGGATCATCAGTCACAAGACTCACAGAGGAAAAATTCCTAGGTATCCACCTTGACAGTAGCCTTAAGTTCCGGACACACATACATCAAATCACCAAGAAAATCTCCAAGACTGTAGGCATACTATCAGAGATAAGGTACTACGTTCCACAACCAGCTCTCCTGGCACTGTACCATACATTCATATACCCTTATCTTACATATGGAATTTGTGCATGGGGATCAACAACATCCAATCACCTAAAACCCCTCATAACCCATCAAAAGGAAGCAGTAAGAATGATAACGAATTCCCACTCCCGCCAGCATACTCCACCAATTTTCAAAAGTCTGAATCTGCTCACCATTAAGAACATCCATACTTATTCATGTGTCTACTACATACACAGAACAATACACGCAAATATAAACCCTCCACTCACACTTCTCCTCAACAACTTAAATAGGACACATGACCACAACACAAGACACAGATCTCTTTTTGATATACCTCGTGTCCATATCACACTGTGTAAAAACTCTATGCACATAAAGGGCCCAAAAATATGGAATTCATTACCAGAAGATATTAAAGTAACCCAGTCTGAAAATCAGTTTAAGACTTCTCAAAAGCCACTTAATCACCCTAGACTAAATGCTAAATACTCAGTACACACATACTCACCTATGTACTCCCACATCAAAACTTCATCACTTTGAACCTTTTATCCATTGCTGACAGGAATATAATTGAACCATTGTTTTTCACAAAAAGCATTTTAGACTAAATGAATATATCTTTTGTCTTATACAAATTTAATTCACTTATAATTAATAATCTACTGTTCAACTATGAAATAATTACTGTCCTACTGTACAACTATGATATAATCCTTAGTGTTAAGTAGTCTGTAAGCCAATAATGTTAAGTTGGCCCATAATGCCTAGGCATAACAGAGGCTCTCTTTGCATTGCAACCCACTATTGTAAATATAAAAATCTCAATGTACTGTTTGCAAAGACATAAAATAAATAAATAAATAAATATCTATGAAAGGAGTCAGGGAAACTGGTTAGCCAGACTTAAGTCTGGAGATGGGAAGTACAGTGCCAGCACTCTGATGGAGGGGTGGAGATACTGCAACGTGGAGGAGCATCTGAGTTGTAATGTTGGTGCACCTCTGTTAAGACAGTGATGGTGAGTGTGTTTCTCCTTTTTCAGATCACCATACCTTGGTGGGAGATGACCTGAGTGTTAACAAAAAAAAAAAATCTCCACTGAGCCCTACCTTGCTGGATCTGTCTGGGTGTCATCTGAAGCCCACCTGGGTGACTTTGATCACCCCCTCCACATGTCACTGCATCTGCTGATGCCACTCCATCTGCTGATGTCACTCCATCTGTTGATGTCACTGCTGACACCACTCCATCCAGTATCACAGGTTGAGACCAGGCTGTTGTACTTGTTTGGGAGGGTTGTGTGTTGAGCTGTAAAAATTTCTTATAATTTACAAAATATGAACACAAATTAACTGTAATTTGCCATACATCATCACATTTAATAAAATGGGTTCACTAGTAAATACAAAAATAAACTTTACACTCTAGTAATAGGTGAGCACATTCCTTCTTGTTCCACTTTTCTCCATGGTCAAGATCAAATCTCAGCAATCTCCACACAGTTCAATCTCCACAACTCATGCACCAGCCTGGATGCACACCCTCAGAAGGAATGTGTGTGTATTTGCATATTCGGATGTGCAGGAATTGAGTAACGTATCCTAGGCCAGCCATCTGATAACTGACTGACCACTTCCCCACTGGTATGTATGATTACCTACTGATGAGTGTCTTTTTGTGAGTGCCTATTTGTTATCACTTATTAGTGAGTGTCTATTTGTTAGCACTTATTTATGAGTGCCTATTTATTAGCACTTATTTGTGAGTGCCTGTTTGTTAGCACTTATTTGTGAGAACCTATTTGTTAGCACCTATTTGTGAGTGCCTATTTGTGAGTATCTATCTGTGAGTACCTATCTGTGAGCACCTATTTGTGAGTGCCTACTTTTGAGCACTTATTTGTGAGTGCTTATTTGTGAGCACCTATTTGTGACTACAAGTGCTTATTTGAAAGTACCTATCTGTGACTATGAGTGATTATTTGCAAGTACCTATCTGCAAGTGCTTATTTGCAAGCACCTATTTGTGAGCATCTATTTGTGAGTGCCTATTTGTGAACAGCTGTTTGTGAGTGCCTATTTGTGAACACCTATTTGTGAGTGCCTATTTGTGAGTGCCTATTTGTGAGTTTTCTCAAACTCAGTTTGCCAATAAATTATTTCCATTTTTCTTATTATATTTTCCCTATAAGAGTGATAATGCTTATCTAGATTTTTTTTCTTTTGACATTTTTTACAGAGAACCCCTGGTTATGCAGAGCATTTCAGGGAGCCTTTATGTAATTTTTGCAAACAATTTGTTGGAAATTTTGGAAAAACAATTTGCTATAATTTCTGTGGAGGTTGTTGCAAATGCTAGTCAAATACATATGCAACTACTAATGTAGATTTCAGTATTACTACACAGGACATACAATAAACTAAAGGTTCACAGAATGAACAGAACCTCAAGTACCACTTAGCCTCTGCTGTGTGTGTATATGTATATATTAAAATTTGTTCAGCTAATTCAAAATGAAAACAATAAAAAATAAAATAAGAAATATTAGATACATTAATTAATACAAAATATAATGAGTAATTTATGGGAGTTACAAGAAAAGCTGGATCAAGAAGATCTAGGACATAATTGGATGAAAACAGGTTTCAGGATTTCTTTGACACAGTATATTGTTGTCATGAGGTGCTTTTTAACAGTAGCTTTGAAGTACAGTGGAACCTTGGCTTACGAACGCCCCACCATGCAAACATTTCAGGATACAAACCGTCGTTTGGTCAATTTTTTACTTCTGGATACAAGCAAAATTTCAGGATGCGAACTTCCCCCACAAGGGAGGTTCCTTAAATAAATAAAATATTTATATCTTTGCCAAGGTTACAATGTGTGTTTACATATCATAATATCATCGGAGCAAAGAAAGCCACTATCATGCCGAGGCATTTCAGGCAGACTTGACCTAATACTTATAAACTACTTAAGGTTAGACAGGTGAACAGTGGTTACCAATGTTTTGCTGATGGTGGCACCAACTACTAGTAGCCTTTTGAAGTTTCTCATTATTATTAATATTATTAGTATAATGATTAGCAGCATTATTAATATTAGCAAGAAGAAGAAGAAGAAGCATCATCATCATCATGAGGAGGAGGAGGAGGAGGAGGAGGAGGAAGGAGGAGGAAGGAGGAGGAAGGAGGAGGGAGGAGGAGGAAGGAGGAGGGAGGAGGAGGGAGGAGGAGGGAGGAGGAGGGAGGAGGAGGGAGGAGGAGGGAAGAAGAAGAAGAAGAAGTTGAAGAAGAAGTTGAAGAAGAAGAAGAAGAAGTTGAAGAAGAAGAAGAAGTTGAAGAAGAAGAAGAAGTTGAAGAAGAAGTTGAAGTTGAAGTTGAAGGTAGACAGCAACCACCCAGGGAGGTACTACAGTTCTGCCAAGTGAGTGTAAAATGAAAGCCTGTAATTAATTGTTTTACATGATGGTAGGATTGCTGGTGTCTTTTGTCTGTCTCATAAATATGCAAGATTAAAGGTATGTCTTGCTACTTCTATTGACACTTAGGTCACACTACACATACATGTACACGTGTATTTATACACACTCGTCTGAGTTTTCTTTGATTTTATCTTAACCCTTCCGGGGTTTTGGCCATACTAGTACGGCTTACGCACCAGGGTTTTTGACGTACTAGTACGCATAAATTCTAGCGCCCTCAAATCTAGTGAGAGAAAGCTGGTAGGCCTACATATGAAAGAATGGGTCTATGTGGTCAGTGTGTGCAGTATAAAAAAAAATCCTGCAGCACAAAGTGCGTAACAAGAAAAAAAAACTTTGACCATGTTTTTGTTTAAAACAGTGACTTTGCACTGTATTTTCGATTGATATTTATGGTTGTATTCTTGCTTTCCTGGTCGCATTTTATAGAATGGAAGACATATTACAGAAATTGAGATGATTTTGATTGGTTTCACAATAAAAAGTACCTTGAAATTGAGCTCTAAGTAGCAGAAATGTTCGATTTTTGCCTAAGTTCAAAAGAAAACAAATCATGCCATGCATCCAATACACATCAACTGGTGAATCTAATATTATTTCACAAGGGCGCTGGTATTATTTATACCATTTCTACACTAATACAGTGGTCTGCATAACAGTAAATCTTCTATTTTTTGTGAGAATAAAAATTCAAGGTGGAAAACAAAAGATATGTAAAAGGAGCATGGGGATGTGACTAATAAACAGAGGAAATGACATTTTAGTTCCAGGAATGTCTTTCTTGTTTATTCTGAACCCTATTTGGAAATTGGCATCTTTTGAAATTTGTGTGAAATTGGCAAAATTGCTAAATTCTGACCACTTTATTGGATAGTTGAAATTGGTAAATGGGTGGTTTCTTGTACTCATTCAAAAGAAGAAACGGAGTTCTAGCGAAATGGCTATGATTTTTGTCGAGTAGTACACTGGAATTGGCCGAAAATAGGGCTCAAAGTGGGCAAAATCGCCTATGCGTAAACATCATCAAGACCGCTAACTTCGTGAGAGCATACTTCCGTAAGTTTTCCATCAAATTTCATACTTTTGGTGTCATTATGATCGGGAAAAGATTCTCTATCTTTTCATGAGAAAAAATAACTTTTTTTTTTTTTTTAATTTTGGCGACCCTGAGAACAAGTCTCTGAGAGGGCATGGCGACCCTCAAAGGGTTAATAGTTCTTGTTCTTATTATATGCCGGGAACAATGGGCTAGCAACCCCTTTTCTTGTAATGATTACTAAAAAGAATAAGAAGAAGAAAATTGTCAAAGTGGGATGTCTGAATGTGCATGGATGTTGTGCAAATGATAAGAAAGAGATGATTGTGGATGTTATGAATGAGAAGAAGCTGGATGTCCAGGCTCTAAGTGAAACAAAGCTGAAGGGGGCGGGAGAGTTTCAGAGGAGAGGAATAAATGGGATTAGTTCAGGGGTTTCAAACAGAGTAAGAGCTAAAAAAGGAGTAGCAATAATGTTGAAGGATAAGCTATGGCAGGAAAAGAGGGACTATAAATGTATTAATTCAAGCATTATGTGGAGTAAAATAAAGATTGGATGTGAAAAGTGGGTTATAGTAAGCATTTATGCACCTGGAGAAGAGAGAAGTGTAGAGGAGAGAGAGAGATTTGGGAAATGTTGAGTGAATGTGTGGGGAGTTTTGAACCAAGTGCGAGAGTACTTGTGGTTGGGGATTTCAATGTTGAAGTGGGTAAAAATGTTGTGGAGGGAGTAGAAGGTAAATTTGGGGTGCCAGGGGTAAATGAAAATGAGAAGCCTTTAATTGAACCATACATAGAAAGAGGTTTGGTAATAAGTAATACATATTTTATGAAAAAGAGGATAAGTAAATATACGAGTTATGATATAGCACGTAATGAAAGTAGTTTGTTAGATTAAGACACTGTTAAGACACCGCGTGCCTCGTTGTGCTCCGGGTTTTCTCGTGTTTTCACGGTCGCTCTTATGTGCTAGAACTTTAATTTGTGCCATCAATCCTATACGATACATCCCTCTAGCGCCTGGAACCAATCTTGGGCGGAAAACATTATATACTGCGTCAAAAAAGGAGAATTAGTATGCTCTACCTAGCAGAGTTTACTGCCAGAGGGGAATTATAGGCCTGTGTTCCATGTGCAAAATAATAATAATAGAACTTTTCTTTGTCAGAGGAAAGAAAGTCTCCCTGATAACATTGTGTATACATAGTGTATAGTGTATACTACAGTGGCTCCCTAGTATATAGATGATAAAGGCTAAAGTGTCATTTGAAAACAGGTGAATTTGTAAATGAAGTGATAAGCCTATAGAGGCAGGTGCCAGAAGTCGCCAGAATCTTACCACAGTGGTCAGCTGTTTTAATAATCTTTCTGGCCTGCTAGTGTACTCGCATATAATCTAGTGATACCAGTGAATAGCAGAATACAGTGTTGTAGTAGCAACTAACCAGTATTATAATGGTACTTAGTGGAGTGGAGTGACTTTCATTAGTTTCTTTTTTCTTGAAATACCAGACATATACTGTGAATTTCATATAACCTGTAGTTACCAGCGGTCGCAATATACACAACGAGAAGCAAATATTACTACAGAAAAAGCATCCTTCCTCCAAATTTTCCACCAGTCAACTATAGTGATAATATAGCACTTATTGTGGTGGAGACGAAAAAAAAACTAAAAAAGCTAGATACAGCGATTGATAAACAAGGGTTGAGACTCGACCGTTCATCATTGTAGGAGCTGCCAGAAATCACCGGCTCTTCAACACACAAGTTATACTTTTGTATCAATCAAATCACATATTACTCGGGTAGATAATTTCAAGTAGATCCTTCATGTGTTAGCCCAAATCACCGACTAGTATGTTTTAAATAAGTGACCCACTGATCAGATCAGATCGACTGGTCCGAACCCTCGACTGGTCTCAAACGGATTCGTTGGACAATAAAGCAGACTGTAAACGGATGGGGTTGTAGGCGCCCTTATCAAACACAAACAATAAATATAAATCAGGAACGTACACAGTAAGCTGTCCAATTAGTTAGAAATAGAAATACAAATAGCTAGAGCTTCATTTAAGGAGGTTATTAATAGAGTATTCAAGAGGTTGCTTGTAGAATTACATTAAATCAACCACTCAAATCATTATGAAGCTCTGTATAGTCTGCAGTCAATCAAACAAACGGGCTTCCACATGGATAAATTGTCATTTTTGTGGAAATTGGTGTCACGCCCCTTGTGCAGATATCCAAGAACTAGCTACAAGCAGTATTAAAACAGGGAAGTGTTTTTGGGTATGCCCAAATGAGGAAAATCTGTGGACTAAAATCACAAGGGTATTAAAAGAGGATAACATCAAAGCTGCTTTCACAGACAACCTGGAAGCTTTCTACAACAGATGGGAACATAAAAAGTCTGGGCTGAATGGTACTGCCCTTGATACTGGCCATGTAGTCAGAAACTGTAAGGCTGGAGGTGATGTCCTGGTAGTCAGTAAATGTGGGGCTGATAGTGCTGTCCTGGGAGACAGTAATGGTGAAGCTGGAGGTGCTGTCCTGGGAGACAGTAATGGTGAAGCTGGAGGTGCTGTCCTGGGAGACAGTAATGGTGAAGCTGGAGATTTTGTCCAGGTAGTCGGGAATTATACGCAGGAAGGAATACATATAAAATGACCTCATAGGGGACAGGAGCCGTAGTGGGGAAACAAGTGTAGTCAAAGATAAGATAAAACCAATATTGCAAACTAGAAATACCACAGGAAATAGCAAACAAGAGGATTCCACTAGCTATAGTGAGGATATATTACCAAAAACAACTGGTGGGAGCTCCACTGTTGGTGCTAGAGAGGATAGGAATAAGACAGGGAAACATGCACCAACAGGGAATACAGTCACAGAAACCCAAGGCAAATGGAAACCAAGCCTGTGCACATACTATGCACTTGGTATCTGCAGACATGGGAAATCTGGAAAAATGGGACGTGCAACTATGACCACCCTAGAAAATGCCATGCCCATATGACAACAGGAAAATGCAAACTCCCTTCCTGTAAGCTTTTTCACCCTGAAATGTGTACCTCTTCAGTACAGGAAAGACTGTGCTATAACTTAAATTGCCAGGCACACCATCTAAAGGGTACAAAAAGATACAAAACATCCAGGCCATGGGAAAACCTGGGTAGCCATAGCCACTCAAGAGGGAGAGGTTTTTTAGTGCCAGGAAGGAAAAAAAACTGGCAGGAAATGGCAGAAATCGTACACCAAATCCAGTCATTCCTGGAGTGGAACACAGTCGATGGCCTCCCACTCCCAAAACCCAAAAGATACAGACACTAATGCCGGAAAAAAAAATCCCCCCCCCAGTACAACAATACCACCCGTCCCATGACATTCTTCTTTGCAAATATACAGGGTCTAAAGCCAGCAACAAAACAACAAAATACCTTTCATCCGTGGACTGCTTGCAGAGGCAAAGGCAATGTTCGCGGCTTTCACTGAGACTCACATAAAGGATCACTTGGACAACGAAATATGGATCCCAGGTTACAACCTATACAGATGTGACAGAGTGAGCAGGCAAAAGGGGGGGGTTGGCCTGTACATTGCAGAGTCACTTGTTTGCACAGAACTGCTAAATGCCTCAAATGATGTAGTGGAAGTTTTAGCAGTAAAGGTCGAGAACCAAACCTAGTCATTGTGGTAGTCTACAAGCCTCCGGATGCAACACCCCAGCAATTCCAGGAACAGCTGTTAAAAATTGACCACTGTCTGGAAAATCTTCAGCTCCTGCACCCAACATCTTGCTCCTGGGGGATTTCAACTTAAGGCACCTAAAACGAAGGAATTTTAGCAAATAATATTGTTGCAGTAATAACACCAGGAGGCAGCTCTGATGAAAACTCACACTCACGCGAGCTTTTAAATCTCTGCACAAAATTCAATTTAAACCGCAAATAATAGAGCCTACTAGACTGGAGAATACACTAGACCCTCATCTTCACTAACAATGATGATCTGATAAGAAATGTCACCATATCAAAAACAATATATCAGATCACAACATAATTGAGGTTCAGACATGTTGCGTGGAGCCCCAGACCGACATAATGAGACTAGTCACGAGGGAGCATTCACCAAATTCAACTTCAATAAAAAAAACATAAAGTGGGACCAAGTAAACCAAGTCCTAACCAATATAAGCTGGGAAGATATACTAAGCAACACAGACCCCAAGTATGCCTAGAACAGATTAAAATGGTGGCACTCGATGTATGCACAAGGCTTATTCCTCTAAGAAAAAGGAGGAGTAGATGTAAAATAGAAAGAGACAGGCGCTCCCTTTACAGGCGACGGAAAAGAATAACAGAGCGGCTAAAAGAGGTCAATATATCTGAAATGCGTAGGGAGACACTGGTCAGAGAAATAGCAAGCATCGAACTCAAGCTAAAGGAATCTTATAGGAGTCAGGAATCGCGGGAAAGAACTAAAAGCCATAAATGAAATCGAAAGAAACCCAAAGTATTTCTTCTCCTATGCCAAATCAAAAGTCGAGAACAACATCCAGTATTGGGCCCCTACTTAAACAAGATGGGTCCTACACACATGACAGCAAGGAAATGAGTGAGCTACTCAAGTCCCAATATGACTCAGTTTTTAGCAAGCCGCTAAACCAGACTGAGAGTCGAAGATCAAAACAATTTTTTATGAGAGAGCCACAAAATTTGGTTAACACAACCCTTTATCCGATGTTATCCTGACACCAAATGACTTCGAACAGGCGATAAAATGACATGCCCTTTGCACTCTGCCCAGGGCCAGACTCATGGAACTCCGTGTTCATCAAGAACTGCAAGAAGCCTTATCACGAGCCTTTTCCATCCCATGGAGAGGGAGCATGGACACGGGGGTCGTCCCACAGTTACTAAAAACAACAGACATAGCCCCACTCCACAAAGGGGGCAGTAAAGCAACAGCAAAGAACTACAGACCGATAGCACTAACATCCCATATCATAAAAATCTTTGAAAGAGTCCTAAGAAGCACGATCACCACCCATCTAGAAACCCATCAGTTACACAACCCAGGGCAACATGGGTTTAGAACAGGTCGCTCCTGTCCATCTCAACTATTGGATCACTACGACAAGGTCCTAAATGCACTAGAAGATAAAAAGAATGCAGATGTAATATATACAGACTTTACAAAAGCCTTCGACAAGTGTGACCATGGCGTAATAGCGCACAAAATGCGTGCTAAAGGGATAACAGGAAAAGTCGGTCGATGGATCTATAATTTCCTCACTAACAGAACACAGATAGTAGTTGTCAACAGAGTAAAGTCCGAGGCAGCTACGGTGAAAAGCTCTGTTCCACAAGGCACAGTACTTGCTCCCATCTTGTTCCTCATCCTCATATCCGACATAGACAAGGATGTCAGCCACAGCACGTGTCTTCCTTTGCGATGACAACCCGAATCTGCATGACAGTGTCTTCATTGCTGACACTGCAAGGCTCCAGGCGGACATCAACCGAATCTTTCAGTGGGGGTGCAGAAAACAATATTTAAGTTCAACGATGAGAAATTTCAATTACTCAGATATGGTAAACACGAGGAAATTAATCTTCATCAGAGTACAAACAAATTCTGGCCACAAAATAGAGCGAAACACCATCGTCAAAGACCTGGGAGTGATCATGGCGGGGATCTCACCTTCAAGGACCATAACATTGTATCAATCGCATCTGATAGAAAAATGACAGGATGGATAATGAGAACCTTCAAAATATAGGGAGGCAAGCCATGATGACACTCTTCAGGGCCTTTTTCTTTTAGGCTGAATATTGCTGCACACTAACACACCTTTCAAGGCAGGGG
>NC_069399.1:49578519-49715590 GCF_026875155.1 Cherax quadricarinatus | reverse complement strand
CCCTTTTTTTGGGCCCAAATTTACAGTGTACTAGTCGACAAAAATTATAACTATTTCACTAGAACTCTATTTTTTTTTATCGAATGAGTACAAGAAACCACCCATTTACCAATTTCAACTATCCAATAAAGTGGTCAGAATTTAGCAATTTTGCCAATTTCACACAAATTTCAAAAGATGCCAATTTCCAAACAGGGTTCAGAATAAACAAGAAAGACATTCCTGGAACTAAAATGTCATTTCCTCTGTTCATTAGTCACATCCCCATGCTCCTCTTACATTTCTTTTGTTTTCCACTTTGAATTTTTATTCTCACAAAAAATAGAAGATTTACTGTTATGCAGACCACTGTATTAGTGTAGAAATGGTATAAATAATACCAGCGCACTTGTGAAAGAATATCAGATTCACCAGTTGATGTGTATTGGATGCATGGCATGATTTGTTTACTTTTGAACTTTGGCAAAAATCGAACATTTCTGCTACTTAGAGCTCAATTTCAAGGTACTTTTTATTGTGAAACCAATCAAAATCATCTCAATTTCTGTAATATGTCTTCCATTCTATAAAATGCGACCAGGAAAACTAGAATACAACAATAAATACCATACGAAAATACAGTGCAAAGTCGCTGTTTTAATCCAAAATCACGGTCAAAGTTTTTTTCTCTCATTACGCACTGTGTGCTGCAGGATTTTTTTTTCATACTGCGCACACTGACCACATAGACCCATTCTTTCATATGTAGGCCTACCAGCTTTCTCTCACTAGATTTGAGGGCACTAGAATTTAGGCGTACTAGTACATCAAAAACCCTGGTGCATAAGCCGTACTAGTACGGCCGAAACCCTGAAAGGGTTAAAGCAGCTGGAACTGATGGGATCATGACAGAAATGTTAAAAGCAGGGGGGATATAGTGTTAGAGTGGTTGGAATTATTGTTTAACCCCTTTACTGTCGCAACCCCCAATCTTGAGGTGTCTCCTGGTGTCGCAAAATTTAAAAAAAAAAAAAAAAAAAAAAAAAAAAAAAATTATTTTTTCTTATGAAATGATAGAGAATCTTTTCCCGATTGTAATGACACCAAAAAAACTAAATTTGATGGAAAACTGACGGAATTACACTCTCGCGAAGTTAGCGACCTTGGCGATATTTAGAAATCGGCAATTTCGCCCACTTTGAGCCCTATTTTCGGCTAATTCCTTTGTTTCAGTTGAACAAACTCATAGCTATTTCTTTAGAACTACATTTTTTTCTATCGACTGAGTACAAGAAACTGCCCATTTACCAATTTCAACTAGCCAATAACGTGGTCAGAAATTTGCAATTTGGCCAATTTCACGAAAATTAAAAAATATGACAATTTCAAAATAAGGTCCAGAATGAACAATGCAGACATTCCTGGCTCTAAAATAACATTTTCTTTGTTCATGCAGACTACTTCAATACTGCAATAATTGTATAAATAACATCAACCCATTCATGACTTCATATTAGAATGGCTAGTTGGAATTTTTTGAACAATGGGGGTCATTAGTTCTTTTGAACATGGGGCAAAAAAACCAAAAAACCCCTCTTTGAGCTTATTTCCAGGTTTTTTTTATAGTAAATCAATCAAAATCATTCTTTTTTCTATAATATGTTTTCCATTCAAACAAATGAGACCAAAAGCGAGAATTAAAAAAAATACTAATAAAAAAATGCCACGAAGTGGTTTTAAATTAAAAAAAAAACGGGGTCAGTTTTTTCCCTCATTTGAGCGGCTGGGAATTTTTTTTTAAAGGTAAACACGGCCCCAAAGATTTTAAAGGGGCCCCCAAAATTTTTTGGAAAGGGTTTAATAATATGAAAACCGGGAGGGGGGGTTTAATTTGGGGGAAAAAAGGGTTTTTAATTGTTGGGGGGGGTTTGGGTTGGGGGGTATAGTTTTTTATAAAAAGGGGAAAGGGGGGAAAAAAGAGACATAAAATTATAGAGGATTGGTTTACTTATCCCAGGAAAAGTGATGATAGGTTATTATTGAAAGAATTAAGGAAAAACAGAATGTAGGTTGGGAGAGTAAGGATTTTTTAGAGTGGGTAGGGAATGTGTAGATTAAGTGTTTAATTGAAGCATATATGTGAACAGTATTTTAGATAAAGGTAGGAAGATTTTTTTCTTTATGGATTTAAAAAAGTTATTAAGAGTGGATGGGGGAGAAATGTGGCAGATTTTTGCAAGTATATGGAATAGGTGGTAATTACTAAATGCTGCAAAAGTTTATATGGGATAGTGAGCCTCGGGTTAGGGTGTGTAGAAAGAGGGAGACTTTTTCCCCGGGGAAAAGAGGTTTTAACAGAGATTGAAATGTCACCAGGGTTGTTTAAAATATTATAGATAGGGTTTAAAAGAAGAAAATGCGGGGTTTTGGGGGAAGGGGTGGGAGTAAATTTATGGGGAAT
This sequence comes from Cherax quadricarinatus, assembly GCF_026875155.1. Classification (NCBI taxonomy): domain Eukaryota; kingdom Metazoa; phylum Arthropoda; class Malacostraca; order Decapoda; family Parastacidae; genus Cherax; species Cherax quadricarinatus. The sequence goes on along the minus strand of NC_069399.1, from coordinate 49,713,150 downwards.
CAAATACAAAATGGGAATTGAAACAGTTACTTTTTGTGATAACTGTGCTTTTGGGAGTTCTAAAAAAAAACTGCCAAGGCTAGGGGACAATTTTGGGGGATTTAAAGGTAGAAATTTAAAGTGAAAATAGAAAAGAGTAAGGTGATGAGGGTATAAAAATGATTTCATAAAGAAAAATTGGATATCATATTTTGAGAGGAGGAGTATAGAATAAAGAAAGTTTTTTAGATATTTGGGAGTTGACTTTTCAGCAGATGGATTTATGAAGGATGAGGTTAATCAAAAACTGATGAAGAAAAAAGGTGAGTGGTTCGTTGAGGTATTTTGGGGCAAAAAACGTTTTCTATGGGGCCAAAGAAGGGGGTATGAAAGTAAAAAGGTACTAACACCCATATGGGTATGAAGGGTGGATGTAATGCCCGCGGGGGGAGATGGTTGGAACAAGGAGATGCCGCTAAGGGGAATGTGTGGGGTGAATTTTGCAATAATTCAAGTTGGAAATTAGGAGGTGTAAGTTAAAAAAATATTAGTCAGAGGGGTGAAGAGGGGTTGTTGAATGTTTGGTCATTAGAGAGAATGGTTTAAAGTAGAAAGACAGGGAGGTATAAATCTTAGGGAAAAAAAGGAAGGCGGGGTAGGGGGGGTCCCCGAAAAGTTTAAGGGAGGGGGTAAAGAAAGTTTTGAGGGCAAGGGGGTTGGACTTCCAGCAAGCTGCCTGACGTGTTTTGATAGGAGTGAATGGAGACGAATGGTTTTTGGGACCTGACGACTGTTGGAGGTTTGCAGGGAATAATTATGAAGGGATTCAGGGAAACCCGTTATTTTTTTATAGCGGATTTTATATGAAAATGGAATAACAATTTCCCGCCCCCTTTAAAGGAGGGGCTTAGGTTTTGGCAAGTTTGGAGGTGGTTGTGTATTTTATACATATATGTTTCTAAGCGTTTTTATTCTGAGCACCTCTGCAAAAACATGGTTATGTGTGAGGTGAAAGTGTTGAATGATGGATAAAGTATTTTTTGGGGGGGATTTTCTTTCTTTTCGGGTCACCCTGCCTCGGTGGGAGACAGCCGACTTGTTAAAAAAAAATTATTATTTTTATATGTACATGGTTAGGGGGTCTTTATCTAGGGGAAATTTTTTTGTGTTCCATTTTCCCAAATGGCCGAAAACCTTCATCCCCCCCCCCCCCCTCCACAAGTGCTTCCCCTTTATAATAATAATATATAATAATAAAAATAATAATAATAATAATAATATAAAAATAATAATGTACTATAATAATAATTATAATAATAGACAGTTTTGAAAGGCAGTCACTTGATGGCAGGGAATACCACAACAATGTGGGAGCGGTTATGGCTGCCTCCACTCATCACATAATGACATTTTATTCATTCTAGAGTACAGTAGGGCACCACTTATATGGCAGGTTGGGTTCCAGGCTACTGCTGTAAAGCAGGAATCACCGTAAAGTGGAACACCCTTCTTTTCCACTTATAAATGCAAAGAAATACTAGATAAGAAGTTTACACTAACATATATTAGGTTAGCAATAGAACTAGGCATTAAAAGCAATAAAATAGTAAAATACACATATAGTACACTCATTACTTACCTTAAAATATTTGTAGTCTTAATCTAGGGTGAGATGAGTAGTATTTATTGTAAGTAATCAAGTGTGGTATGTATGGTAGCTAGCCAGGCTACCATACCAGGCCACCCCATCCGCAGATAATATTCTACGACATTTAACCCTTTCAGGGTCCAAGGCCAAAATCTGAAGTGGTGCTCCAGTGTCCAAGAAATTTTTGAAAAAAAAAAAAAAAAATATTTTTTCTTACAGAATTAACCATTTGACTGTCGCAACCCGCAATCCTGAGGTGTCTCTTGGTGTTGCAAAATTTCAAAAAAAAAAAAAAATTATTTTTTCTTATGAAATGATAGAGAATCTTTTCCCGATTGTAATGACACCAAAAAAACGAAATTTGATGGAAAACAGACGGAATTATGCTCTCGCGAAGTTAGCAACCTCGGCGATATTTACAAATCGGCGATTTCGCCCACTTTGAGCCCTATTTTCGGCTAATTCCATTGTTCCAGTCGACCAAACTCACAGCTATTTCTTTAGAACTCTATTTTTCTATCGATTGAGTACAAGAAACTGCCCATTTACCGATTTCAACTACCCAATACAGTGGACCCCCGCATACCGTTGGCATCACATAACGTTTAATCCGCATACCGATACATTTTATCGCTAAAATTTTGCCTCGCATACTGCTTAAAAACCCGCTCACTGCTGTTCGTCCGAGACGCGTCCAATGTGCGCCTTAGCCAGCCTCACATGTTCCGCCGGTGGCATTGTTTACCAGCCAGCCTCCGCGGTAGCATCCAAGCATACAATCGTAACATTTCATATTATTACAGTGTTTTTGGTGATTTTATCTGGAAAATAAGTGACCATGGGCCCCAAGAAAGCTTCTAGTGCCAACCCTACAGCAATAAGGGTGAGAATTACTATAGAGATGAAGAAAAAGATCATTGATAAGTATGAAAGTGGTGTGCGTGTCTCCGAGCTGGCCAGGTTGAAAATAAAAAACCCCCAAACCCCAACCATCGCTACTATTGGTGGTACAGTTTCTGTTTTGGCTGCACGGGTAAAGCTGTTTCTGTTTGCTGAAACATCATCTGCGGGTTTGCTGTAGAAACGTCTCTGCTGCGAGCATTTTTTCTGCTGCTTTTGAAATCGTCTGCTGGGGCTGTTTGCTGTAGCATCTTTCGGGTTTTTGCTGCTGTAACACCGTCTGCTGCCGGGAAAGAAACATCGGGCTGCTGTCCCTGCTGTAGCATCGTCTGCTGCTGCTTCATCGTCTCCTGCTGCGTAGCACGTCTGCTGCTGCTGTACTTTCGTTGCTGCTGCTGAAATAAACTGTTTTTGGGTTTGGGGGTTTAAATTGAAAATTTTCCCCAAGAAAAAATTTTAACCCCAGGGGGTTTTTTGCCCCCCAGGAAAACCCCAAAAAAAACCCGTGCCCCATCGAAGATGTCTAACTTAAAAGATCCCCTTTGGGGGTCCTTAATCTTGTCCCCCCCAGGATGCAACCCACACCAGTCGACAAACACCCGGGTTGGAACAGGAAAAATGCCTGGAACTAGTGCTAAATTTTGGTGAATTTAAACCCCGGGAAAAGGGTTTGGGTTTTTTGGAGAGTTTTAAAAAGAACGTAGTGACATACACAGTGAAAAGGGCATGTTCTGGAAAAAAAATACCAAACAGACCTACAGTACTCAGGGGAAAACACCCCCAGGACACAGTGCTCTTTCAGTCTTTCCCTGCACTAAAATAAAGGTAAGGGGTCATTTATTTTTTAAATTTATAGACAAATACATGCCAACAATATTCGGGGCATGTACAAACTCAATTTTGTAAATTTTACCCCTTCTTTTTTGTGTGTAGGAAAATGTATATTTCACTTGGGTAAAAATTTTTTTTTTCCCTATTTTTTGGGGGTGTCTTGCAGGGATTAATTTGTTTTTCCATTATTTTTTTTGGGGGAAAAAATTTCGCATCCCGATTATTTCAAAAACCCAAATGAGCCCTCTTGCAGGGGTTTTAAAATCAAAATGCGGGGGTCCACTGAAAAGGGGGGAAAAATTTTTGAAATTTTGGGGGCCAATTTAAACAAAATTTAAATTTAAATATGACAATTTCAAAAAAGGGGTCGGGAATTTGAACAATCAGACATTCCTAGCTCTAAAATAACATTTTCTTTGTTCATCAGCCCCAAAGGGGGTCCCAGGCCCCCCCCTATATTACCTTGCTTTCCCATTTTTGGAATTTTTATTTTTTCAAACAAAAAATAGAAGATTTTACAAATTATGCAGACTACTGCAATACTGTAAAAAAATTGTATAAAAACATAAAACCCATTAAATGACGAAATTTAAAGAATAGCTAGTTGGACATTTATTGGGATAATAACATCATTTGTTTACTTTTGAACTTTTGGAAAAAAATAAAACTTTTCCCTTACTTTGAGCCCCCAATTCCGGGTTCTTTTTATAGTAAAATCAATCAAAATCACCTCTACTTTTTATAATATTTTTTTCCATTCTATCAAATGAAACCCAAAAAAAATGAAATTTACAACCATAAATACTAAACGAAAAAAGACCACAAAAGCCCGGCATTTTAATTAAAAAAAAGGGGTCGAGTTTTTTTTTTTTTATTTAGGGCACTGCGTGCTCCGGATTTTTTTTTTTGGTGAAACACTGACCACACAGACCCATTCCTCAAAATGTGGGCCACCACTTTTTTTCCTGCTTGAATTTGAAGCCGCAAGGGAATTTATGAGTAAAAAACGTCAAACAGGGTTACCTCGTAAAACGAACATATACGGCCGCAATAGTAAAAGGGGTTTAAAGATAAATTTTTTGTAAAGGGTAAAAACCAGTGGAACCTAAAAAAACAAACGTACCCCAAAAAATCAAAAACCCCCCTCGAAAATAGGACCATTTTTTTTTTGGACAAAACGTGTCCCCCAAAAAAACGAACACACCCCTATTTTTCGGACCCCGCCTTTTCAGACCGCCAGGTATGGGGCCCCGTCTTTCCACTCTTTTCCGCATCCCCCCCACAGGCCCCCGTGAGCAGTCCCAGCTTTGTTTTTTGCTTAGTGAACACTAAACCCCCTGCGCTCCCCAAATTACTGGCATTTTGGGGGGGATTATTTTCCCTTTGTTTATTTCTTGTGGGGCTGTTTAAATAACTGCCATGGGGGCCCCAAAAAAACTTGCAGTGGGGGGGACCCCGTGGTAAAAAAAATGAGGAAAATCCATAATTGAAAAGGAAATAAAAACAGAAGTATAGAGTGTTGGGGAGACTTGTTTTAGCTTGCCCGGAAAGTAAGGGAAAAAAAAAGTCGGTGATCAGTTTAAACCTGTCAAAAAAAACAAATAAGGAAGCGAAGTTCGAAAAAGGGGTTTTTAAAATAGGGGGTGGGTTAGGGGCCTTTTTCAAAGATTTAAAAGGGGAAATTTTTGCCCAATTTGGGAAAGATGGTCCAAATGTTTGTCAGAAGTACCACCCTGGGGCAAAACTGAAACAAGCCATCTTTGCAAAAAGTTTAAACAGAAAACCCTTCCCATTTTTGGGGAAAAGTTAAAGAGGGGCCAGAAAAAGAGGACTGTTTGGGCAGTTATTTTGTGAGACAAGGGGGCCAAATGACTCCAAAATTGGTCCAGTGGCATTTAAAAAACAGAGAAAAGGGGAAATTTAAACCCCCGAGAGGGGTTTACCTGAAGTCCTATGGAGGGGGGATTTTTTTTCCCTTTCCAAAAAACAACACCAACCCCTCTCTCCTCCTCCCCATCAACCCGATGCCATCACCAAACTTCAATAAAAGGGAAGTAAAAATGTTATTTTATATGTATTTTCTATACAAAATTTAAAACCCATAGTATTTTTGTATGAAAACTGAATTTTAAAAACTATAAATGTAATTTTTTTTGTGAAATTTTTGGGTTTCCGGGAACGGATTAATTGTATTTTTTATATTTCTTATGGGAAAAAAATTTCTTGGAATTTTCCCGAAATTTTCGAATTTAGAACTAGCTCCTGGAATGCAATTTAATTTTTGGGTTTTTGAGGTTCCCTGTAAAACAAAACAAAAATTTCTGATCAAATTACCGAGGGTATAGCGGCGGGGAAATTTACCCAAAATTTCCGGGGGGGGCGGCAACATCAGGGGGGACTTCCCCCAAAATCGCATTTTTTTTTTTTAAAATTCTTTTACTTTTTTTTTTTCTTTTTTAATTTTTTTTCTTTTTCTAAAAAAAAAATTTTGTGGCCTGTTAGCCAGTAAATGTATATTGTATTTGTGTACACTCAAATTTTAAATTTAACAAAAAAAACTTTACTAATTTTTTTATTTATTTTTATTGCTTACAAAACCCGTTTACAAATTTATTTTTAAAGAAAAAAAATGAAAAAATTAGTGCGGTTATTTTGTTGAATTCAATGGTACCATATAGTACCATATGGTACAATGGTGCCATAGGGTGCAATGGTACCATATAGTACAATTGTACAATATAGTACAATGGCATCATATGATACAATGGTACCATATGGTAGAATATGGTACAATGGCACCATTTGGTACAATGGTATCATATGATACAATGGTACCATATGGTGCAATGGTACCATATGGTACATTGTACCATACAGTACAATGATACCATATGGTTCATTGTACCATATGGTACTGTTGTATTCAACACAATAAACACTAATATTTTCATCTTTATTTTGTTTACAATAGTTGTTTACAACAAAAATATGCAAAAATGTTGTATATTAGTAATGTTCTATTATATATTTACAAATGTACAGGAACTCGACACGTCACTTGAGGTGGATGACAGAGAGCATTGTCTTGGAAACTGCTTGGTCAGTAGCTAGCTTGCGTCGCCACTCACTCAGTCTTGGCTGGTGCCTGCTGCCACCAACACGTCCTATTGACCATATGGTACATAATATCATATGTTACAGGGTACCATATGGTACATTGTACTATATGGTATAGGGTACCATACAGTACAGGATAACATATGGTACAGGATAACATATGGTGCAGGGTACCATATGGTGCAGGGTACCATATGGTGCATGGTACCATATGGTGCAGGTACCATATGGTGCAGGGTACCATATGGTGCAGGGTACCATATGGTGCAGGGTACCATATGGTACAGGGTACCATATGGTACAGGGTACCATATGGTACAGGTACCATTGGTACAGGGTACCATATGGTGAGGGTGCCATATGGTGCAGGGTACCATATGGTGGCAGGGTACCATATGGTGCAGGAACCATATGTGCAGGTACCATATGGTGCAGGGTACCATATGGTGCAGGGTACCATATGGTGCATTGTACTATATGGTATAGGGAACCATATGGTACAGGGTACCATATGGTGCAGGGCACCATATGGTGCAGGGTACAATATGGTACAGGGTACCATATGGTAAAGGACACTATATGGTACAGATACAGGGATCCCTATGGAAATAAGTCACCCTGACTTTTTGGGGTTAACCTAGGAATTTATACATATGCTGCTATGTATGATATTCTATGTAACTGTATTTGTGTACACCCGAATAAACTTACTCAAGCGCATGTGGCATCGTAAGTAAGTTTATTTAGGTATACACAAATAAAGTTGCATAGAATATCATACTTAGCATATGTTTGAAGAACCTAGGATAACCCAAAAAAGTCAGACAGACTTATTTCCATTAGGGTCCCTGTACCCTGTACTATATGGTACAATGTACCATATGGTATAATGTACCACATGGTACAATGTACCACATGGCACATTGTACCATATGATACCATTGTATGACATGGCACCATTGTACCATATGGTACAATGGTACCATATGGTACCATATGGTTCAAAACCATAGAATTCCTCTTCAGCTCCACTTCCATCAGTCTTAGAACTGTAAGTTGTGAAGAGGAGAGTCAGAATTCGCCCGGAGAGTGAGTGGGGAGTGAGAGCTTCCTTGCCGCCAGGCATGATGAACAAAGCTACTTTGGCGGTGTTCCCACAGTGCCATGCAGGCATCCAGATTTTTTCTATAGTGTTCACACTGACCACCCAGACCCATTCTCTCAGATGTAGGCCTACCAGCCTTCTCGCGCTAAATTTGATGCCGCTAGAATTTTGGCACAGATCTATGGTTTGGACCCTGAATGTAAAGCCGTAGATCTACGGGACGGACCCTGAAAGGGTTAAGCATCCCAGAGCAATAAAATGCATACGTATACAGTTCACTCATTACTTACCTTAAAATATTTGTAGTCTTAATGTAGGGTCAGGGGTGAGTAAACGAGATAAAATGAATAAATGAGAGAGAGAGATAATGCGTACATGAGAGAGGACAGGCGTAGAGTTTTGTAAACAAACCAGGCGAATGCCAGTTTTGTAAACAAGCCAGGCACATACGTCTGGTTTGTGTACAAGTTACATTGTGTACAAGTTGTCTCTACATTGATGTGGTAGAATAAATAAAGAGGAACACTCCCATTCCCATGTAACACCATTTTTAGAAGAAATGACGCTCTGAGTGAAGGCAATAGAAGTAAGTCACTGTCTGACTTTTTTGGGTTATCCTAGGTACTTTACACATATGCTGGTATGTATGATAATCTATGTAACTGTATTTGTGTATACCTGAATAAAGTTACTTACATACGAAAGGAATAATTTTCTACAGTTACTCCCAGTAGCACATTTTCTCTTATGTTAGAAAATGTTATTCATATTTGTTTATTTATTCTACTGTGGGGTGTATTTATCATCTTTATATGTTATGTATCATGTTTATTACATAATTTTGAAAAAATATCATAGATGGATTAATGAAAATATGTATATTAACGTAATATACAACAATCAATGAGACTTGGTAATTATTATTATTATTATGATTACTAATATGGTGTCTCGAGACATAAGACACTCTTACTGATTTTAATGTGTACCTTTACGCCAGCACAGTGTGTAAATTTATTTAGGTACAGGAGATTTAAATACCTTACCACCCTTTATATACAAAAAAGCTTCACTGCAACACTCTTTAACAAATTCATCGAATCCTCTACCTTCCCTACAGTTCTCAAAAATAGCGCAAGTCACCCCGATACATAAAGGAGATCAAGCAGACTTGAATAACTATAGGCAAATATCCAACTTACACCTTCTCTCTAAAAATCTTTGAAAAACTAATTCATAAGCGAATCTATTCCTACCTCATCTCTCACAACATACTCAACCCCTGTCAGCTTGGGTTCAGACCTAATAAAAATACGAATGATGCTATTATACACATGCTAACACAAATATACACTGCACTCGAGAGAAAAGAAGTCCCACTGGGGATCTTCATTGATTTACGTAAAGCTTTTGATACAGTTGACCATGATTTGCTGCACATAAAATTATCACACTATAGTATAAGAGGGCACTCCATCAACTACATAAAGTCATACCTTAGCAACAGAAGCCAATATGTGTACACAAATGGAGCAAACTCTTCCACACAACCAATTACAGTTGGTGTCCCACAGGGAAGCATCCTTGGCCCTCTTCTCTTTCTTATTTACATAAATGACCTACCAAATGCATCGCAACTACAGTGGACCCCCGCATAACGATGGCATCACATAGCGATTTTTCCGCATACCGATTACTTTTATCGCAAAATTTTTGCTGCGCATACCGATTAAAAACCCGCTTACCGATTTTCGTCCGAGACGCGTCCAATGTGCCCTCAGCCAGCCTCACATGTGCCGGCCGTCCCATTGTTTACCAGCCAGCCTCCGCGGTAACATCCAAGCATACACTCGGAATATTTCGTATTATTACAGTATTTTCGGTGCTGTTTCTGGAAAATAAGTGACCATGGGCCCCAAGAAAGCTTCTAGTGCCAACCCTACACCTCAAAGGGTAAGAATTACTATAGAAATGAAGAAAGAGATAATTGATAAGTATGAAAGTGGAGTGCGTATAGCCGACCTAGTCAAGCTGTACAAGAAACCCCAATCAACCATCGCTACTAATTGTGGGCACCAGAAAGACAATCAAGGAAGCTGTTCTTGCCAAAGGTTCAACTGTGTTTTCGAAACAAAGATCGCAAGTGATGGAAGATGTTGAGAGACTCTTATTGGTGTGGATAAATGAAAAACAGCTAGCAGGAGATAGCATCTCTCAAGCGATCATATGTGAAAAGGCTAGGAAGTTGCATGAGGATTTAATTAAAAAAATGCCTGCAACTAGTGATGATGTGAGTGAATTTAAGGCCAGCAAAGGTTGGTTTGAGAGATTTAAGAAGCGTAGTGGCATCCATAGTGTGATAGGCATGGTGAGGCTGCCAGTTCGGACCACAAAGCGGCTGAAAAATATGTGCAGGAATTCAAGGAGTACATAGAAACTGAAGGACTGAAACCTGAACAAGTGTTTAATTGTGATGAAACAGGCCTGTTCTGGAAGAAAATGCCAAGCAGGACCTACATTACTCAGGAGGAAAAGGCACTCCCAGGACATAAGCCTATGAAAGACAGGCTTACTTTGTTGATGTGTGCCAATGCTACTGGTGATTGCAAAGTGAAGCCTTTATTAGTGTATCACTCTGAAACTCCCAGAGCGTTCAGGCAAAAGAATGTCCTCAAGGATAATTTGTGTGTGCTGTGGAGGGCAAACAGTAAGGCATGGGTCACTAGGAATTTTTCTATAACTGGTTACACCATGCATTTGCCCCCAATGTGGAAAAATTACCTAACTGAAAAGAAATTAGAACTTAAGTGCCTCCTGGTGTTAGACAAATGCCCCTGGTCATCCTACAGACGTGGCAGAGCGACTTTATGGGGACATGAGCTTCATTAAGGTGAAGTTTTTGCCTCCTAATACCACGCCTCTCCTGCAGCCCATGGACCAGCAGGTTATTGCAAACTTCAAGAAACTGTACACAAAAGCTCTGTTTGAAAGGTGCTTTGTAATGACCTCAGAAACTCAACTGACTCTAAGAGAGTTTTGGAGAGATCACTTTAATATCCTCAATTGTGTAAACCTTATAGGTAAGGCTTGGGAGGAAGTGACTAAGAGGACCTTGAACTCTGCTTGAAGAAACTGTGGCCAGAATGTGTAGACAAAAGGGATTTTGAAGGGTTTGAGGCTAACCCGAGAATCCTGTGCCAGTTGAGGAATCCATTGTGGCATTGGGAAAGTCCTTGGGGTTGGAGGTTAGTGGGGAGGATGTGTGAAGAGTTGGTGGAGGAGGACAATGAAGAACTAACCACTGATGAGCTGATAGATCAACTCAAGAGCAAGAGGCCAGACCTGGGGAAACTGGTTCAGAGGAGGGGAGAGAGAAATTGAAGAAGTTGCCTACTACAAAGATAAAGGAAATCTGTGCTAAGTGGCTTGAAGTGCAAACCTTCATGGATGAAAATCACCCTCACACAGCTATTGCAAGCCGTGCTGGTGATTATTACACTGACAATGTATGTGAAACACTTTAGCAAGTCATAAAGGAACGAGAGGTACAGGCCACTATGGACAGATATCTTGTGCGAAAGAAGTCCAGTGACTCTGAAGCTGGCCCTAGTGGCATTAAAAAAAAGAAGGGAAGTAACCCAGAAAAGGACTTACTAACCTCAAGTCCTAATGGAAGGGGATTCCCCTTCTAAACAGTAAGAAGATAATGCTCTCCCCCCCTCACCATCCCATCAATCATCACCAGATCTTCAATAAAAGTAAGTGTCATTTAATTGTGCATGCCTTTTTCAGTTTGTGTGTATTAAAATTAACATTTCATGTGGTAAAAAAAAATTTTTTTCATACTTTTGGGCGTCTTGCACGGATTAATTTTATTTCCATTATTTCTTATGGGGAAAATTCATTCGCATAACGATTATTTCGCATAACAATTATCCCTCTTGCACGGATTAAAATCGTTAACCGGGGGTCCACTGTACTCAAACCCACACTATCTGCAGATGACACTACAAGCCCAGTCAAACTAGCCAATACCGTAAATACCGAACTACAGAAAATATCTACCTGGATGATGATTAACAAACTTTCTCTCAACATTGACAAAACCTACTACATTCAGTTTGGGAACAGAACTACAGATGTTCCTCTTAACATAATGATAAACGGATCACCTATCACAAAGCTCACAGAGGAAAAATTCTTAGGAATCCACCTTGATAATAGACTCAAATTTCAAACACACATACATCAAATTTCCAAAAAAAAATTCCAAGACCATAGGCATACTATAGAAGATACAGTAGTATGTTCCACAGTCAGCCCTCCAGGCCCTATATCACTCACTCATTTACCCCTATCTCACCTATGGAATTTGTGCATGGGGCTCAACAACAATAAATCATCTTAGACCATTAATTACCCAACAAAAGGCTGCAGTCAGAATGATAACAAATTCCCACTCCAGGCAGCATACTCCACCAATATTCAAAACTCTAAACTTACTCATCATACAAAACATCCTTACTTATTATTGTGTCTACTACATACATAGAACAATAAACTCGGATATAAACCCTCCCCTCTAACTTATCCTTACCAACCTCAACAGAACATACAACCATAACACAAGGCACAGATCACTCTTTGATGTTCCCAGTGTCCATCTCACACTGTAAAAACTCAATTCACTAAAAGGCCCAAAAATCTGGAATTCATTACCTGTGAATATAAAAGAAATACTGTCTGTTTATCAATTCAAGACTCTTCTTAAAAACCACTTACTCAACCACAACTAAATAAATAATGAATAACTGAATCTCATAAATGTATAACCTGTGACCCTATCAAACTATGGTTTTTTTTTTTTAATTACATTACCCAAAAGAATACACCATTCTCTTGAATGCACAGTAACTCATCTAATGACCATGTGACCTGTTTCTGCACTACAAATCATTGATTTTACTCGTTCTAATTCGATTATATTATACATTGTTATGCTACAAATCTGTACAACTTTAATGCTTCATATTTGAAATACTCATTTGTACTTCATGTTGTAATTTGTTTAGTGTAATTTTTACCATTGAATATATCATTGCTAAGTTAATCTTAAGTTAATTTTAAGCCTGCCCATAATGCTCTGCATACAAGGGGCTTTTGGCATGTACACCAAATCACTATAGTATTTCTTTGTACACCTAAGTATCATGTCGAAATAAAAAATAAATAAATAAATAAATAAATATAATTATCAGAGTACAGTGGTCCCTCGATAATCGTAAGGCTCGATAGTTCGTAATTTTCGAAAATTGTAACAATATTTTCATCAAAACATTGGCTCGCTAATCGTAGTTTGACTCGCGAATCGTCATTCGTCTGGGATGCGTACTCACGCTCTGAGCTGCCCCGGCCTCCCTTCCCAGCCAGTGTGCCATTGTTTACCAGTGAGCGACGGTCCCCTCACTTGCTCATACCAAATATTTCATAATATTCCATTCATTTTAGTGCTTGCAAGTGCTAAATAAGCTACCATGGCTCCAAAGAAAGCTCCTATTGCCAAGCCTTTGGTAAAGGTGAGAAATACAACTGAATTTAAGAAAAACATCATTGAACAATATGAAAGTGGCGTACATATGGCTGAACTGGCCAGGATGTATAACAAACCCCATACAACCATAGCTCCCATCATGGCCAAGAAAAAGGAAATCAAGGAAGCTGGTGTTGCAAAGGGGTAAATATGCTGACAAAAAGAATCACCAGTACTTGAAGATGTTGAGAAGTTATTATTGGTGTGGATAAACGAGAAACAATTAGCAGGAGATAGTCTTATGATGTCGATTATTTGTGAAAAGGTTAGGCAGTTGCACGGCGATCTGGTAAAGTAATTGCCTGCAACGAGTTCTGATAAATTTTTGAAATTTAAGGGCCCCAAAGGTTGGTTTAAGAGAAATTTTAAAAACCGTAGTGGCCCAAACACAGTGTGGTAAGGCATGGTGAGGCTGCCAGTTCAGACCAAAAAGTGGCTGAAAAATATGTGCATGAATTCAAGGAGTACATAGAGGCTGAAGGACTGAAACCTGAACAAGTGTTCAATTGTGACAAAACAGGCCTCTTTTGGAAGAAAATGCCAAAAAGAACCTACATTACTCAGGAGGAAAAAGGGGCTGCCAGGACACAAACCTATGAAAAAAAGGTTGACGATCATGTTCTGTGCTAATGCTAGTGGGGATTTCAAAGTGAAGCCGTTACTAGTGTACCATTCTGAAAATCCCAGAGTGTTCAGGAAAAATAATGTTATGAAGAGTAAATTGTGTGTGTTTTGGAAATCTAATTTGTAAGGCATGGGTCACGAGGGAATTTTTGTTGAGTGGTTCAATGAAGTGTTTGGCCCTAGTGTGAAAAAATTACCTCCTGGAAAAGAAATTGGATCTCAAAAGTGCCTCCTAGTAATGGACAATGCACCTGCTCATCCTCCAAACTTGGATGACCTAAATTTTGGAGGAGTTTGGGTTCATCACAGTAAAGTTCTTGCCCCCGAATACCACCCTCTCCTCCACCCATGGACCAGCAGGTCATTGCAAAATTTAAAAAAATCTACCCCAAAGATATCAGGTTTCTATGATATTTATATTGTTTATTATGTCATATCAGATCAATTGTGATAGATAAATAAGCCACAGAGTTGACATTAGCAATACATTGAAGTGTATTTTTCCTGCCTCTGAGAGCAGGAATTTCACCAGAATGGATTAATGGCTTTTTAATTAATTTAAATGAGGAAAATTGACTCAACATATGAACAAATCAGCACATGAACAAGGTCACGGAACAAATTAATTTCGTAAGCCAAGGTTCCACTGTACTTGGCAGAGAGGAACCTTGGGGATCTTCAAGCAGAAAGTTCCAGATTTTAGGACTTTTTATGCATATTGAGTTTTTACACAGGTTGACCTGGACATGGAGAATATTCAAGATTTTTGTGTCTTGTATTATGCCTATGAGTTCTATTGCAACTATCAAAGAAGAATTGTGGGAATAGGAGGGAGGGTATGGGGGGGCTGGTACAAAAAAGGATGGTGGAGGGAAGGAGGGATAGCAGTTGTCCGAGTGTCGGAACAAAGATTGGCTATGAAATCACAAGAACTATTATAAATTGTAATTATCAGAACATAATTTTTTTTTCTTTTTAACAAGTCGACCGTCTCCCACCGAGGCAGGGTGACCCAAAGAGAAAATACTTTCATCATCATTCAACACTTTCACCTCACTCACACATAATCACTGTTTTTGCAGAGGTGCTCAGAATACAACAGTTTAGAAGCATATACGTATAAAGATACACAACATATCCTTCCAAACTGCCAATATCCCAAACCCCTCCTTTAAAGCGCAGGCACTGTACTTCCATTTCCAGGACTCAAGTCCGGCTATATAAAAATAACCGGTTTCCCTGAATCCCTTCACTAAATATTACCCTGCTCACACTCCAACATAAAAAGTATATAAATTAAAATAAAAATGAAAAAAAAAGGTATATTGGCAACACTTCTGCAAGTGGCAGGAGTTGATGTTGCTAACAGGTGCGCATCCAGAGCCAACTTCACGGTCTTATATCTCGGTAAGAACTGCCCCTAAAAAAATTTTTTAAATCCTATAACATGTAGAAAAATGTTCTCTTCATTTAAAATTTTTTTTTATTTTTTTTTCAAAATATTCGGAGCGCTTCGCGAGTGAATGTAGATCTACATATGGACAGTTTAAGGATTAATGAGACTCAGTGATTATTATTGAGTATTATTATTATTAACCCTTTGACTGTCGAAAGGCCTAATCCTGAAGTGTCTCCTGGTGTCGCAAAATATTCGAAAAAAAAAATTATTTTTTCTCATGAAAATGTTAAGATTATTTTTCTGATTGCTTTAGTCCAAAAAAAAAAAAAAAAAAATTCCCATCAGTATTTACCGAGATATAGAGGCATGAAGTTTGCTGAAAATGATCTGTGAATGGCAACAGCGGCGACTGCCACTCACCAGGTAAACTTTGATTTACTTGTATTTGATGGTTTCTTATTTTTTCACTATTTTATTTTTTCACATAACTTTTGCGGCCTGTGAGACCAAATTATTGTGCAATGTTCAAATATACACTCGCTGAATGTAACACAATTATAGCAAAAACACTCGTATCATTATAATGTTGCTAAAACTTGTTTACACAAACAAACAATATAAAATATTGTTTATTACGATTGTTCTATAATATATATACCTATTACAATCACTGGACACTTTTCTAGAACTGCTGCAGCTTGTGGAATTCTTTGAAACATGGGTATAAACACAATGGTTTTTTACACTCCTCACACATAAAACGAGTGTCTCTGCATTTTTGTGGGCGTTTTGTGGTATGTCCACAGATAAAACACCTCTTCTGGGCATTTTTCTTGAGAGCAGTAGCAGGCAGTGGTATGGGGTAGTGATCACCAGGCCTCAGACGACAGGGCATGTGTTGTTAATTTCGTGGGCGCTGGTCTATTGCAGGTGTTGTTCCTTGGAACTTGAATATTATTTGTCTGATGACTGACAAACAAAATTCACCATATTTGGGTTTGTTCTTGGTCTTCAACTTATACATATTATAAGCATTCAGCATGGAAATTTCAAGAAGATGGAAAAAAGTTTTATGTACCACTTATAACTCTTGCGAACACAGTCAGCAAACCCAACCTGCATGTCACATTTGTCCACTAAGCGCATATTGAGGTTGTAATCCATCACAGCTGCAGGTTTTACAATGGGTTCATTGGTCTCTCTATTCTGCTTGCCAGTGTCTACCATTTCATGTCGGTGAACTGATGTCAGCAGTGTGACATCACGTTTGTCATGCCACCGAAATACCATGATGTCATTGGCAGCAAACACCTGCACTTCACCTCTACGACTGCCAGCATCGAATCTAGGCACATGTTTACGATTTCCACGCACTGTGCCACACACATCTGTCATGTTTATTCGCAAGAAATCACCGAGTATAGGGCTTGTGTAGCAGATGTTAGTATATAAAATATGCCCCTTACCAAGATATGGCTCCATCATTGTTCTAACCACATCACCAGAGATACCCAGTAACTTTCTGGTATCTTCCAATGTTTTACCGCCAGTGTACACAATTATATCCAAAACCAGACCAGTTTTGCAATCACACAGAACAAATAACTTTATACCAAAGCTTTTCCCCTTGCTTGGTATATAATGGTTGAATGAGAGTCTTCCTTTGAACAAAATCAAAGACTCATCAATAACAAGCTTCCTGAAGGGATAAAAACACATACAGCACTTTTGTTTCAGGTACATAAACACACGTCTGATCTTATATAACCTGTCGCTTCTGTCAGGCCTTGTTTTGTCTGAAAAGTGTAACATACGTAACAGTATCACAAATCTATTCACTGGTATAATGTCACTGAAAGCAGGGGTTGAAATCAGGCGGTCTGTCGTCCAGTATGTGTTGACACTGTGCTTATACACATGTGGCATAAGCATTATTGTGGCAAAGAACAGATACATCTCTGCCACAGTTGTGTCCTTCCACTGGTGTAGGCGTGATCTTGGTGACAGAATAGTGTTTGCCATGGTGTACTCATAGTATGTATGCTTTCCCTGACAATGTCCATCAGGGGTTCATTGAAGAACAACTGAAAGCATTCCAGTTCAGTGGGATTGTTCCCAAATGTGCATGATGGCCGTATTCCACTTTGTCCTCCATCAAAGACATGGGGACTGGGAACAAACTTGTCATCTTGCTGCCAATCCCAGATGCGGTCAGCTGGTGGGTTCTGGATATTGTAATGTGGTTGTGGTTGTTGTGGTTGTTGTGGGAGTGTGGGGTCGGGTGAGGCTGGTTGTAGTTGTGCAGAGTCAGCAGCGTGGGTAGTAGTGTGGCCCACTGCTGGTGTCACATGACTCGTGCCACCATCACTATCACCACCACCGCCTGCTGCCTCACTTGCATCATTGATACCCATCGTAACAATATTGTCACCTTCACTATCAGGTCGTGGTGTAGGGCCACGGGATGTGCTCCGAGATGTACTCCTTCCTCTTGGAAGAGCATATGGCACACTACCAGACCGCATGCGACGTCATATATACTGCTGCTTCACTGGGGAATATTCACCCTCACTGTCACAACTAGAACTGCTTTCAATAACCTTGAAATCACTATCACTATCACTTACACTGCTCACATCTGAGTCTTGTACACGGGCAAATAGTTTCCTCTTTCATCCTGGTACAGGTGAACATGAACGAGCCGGCCCAGCACCAGAGGTGGAAGGTTGTGGGTTATCTGGGTTTTCATCACTAATTGTGTTATCCTGGGTACTTTTTTTGGTCACACCCACTTGAAAACCAGGGAATCTTTCACTGACACTTTCATCGCTGTTTGAGCTATCACTTGGGAACAAAAGACCTCCAATCTGCCGAGGAGTGAGGAACTTCTTACCGCGAGGCATGTTGAAAATGGACTACCAAGATGGCATTCCCACAATGCACCGCTGAGTCCCAGATTTTTTTCACAGGGTGCACACCCATCACTGAGACCCATTCTCTCTCATGTAGGCCTACCAGCCCTCTCCCACTTGATTTGAAGCCGCTAGAATTTATGCGTATAGATATGTCAAACACGGTATCTCCCATGATGTACAGAAGTCCCTCAATAATCGTCCGGCCTGAAAGTCGTCCATTTCGGAAATAGTCCTGTTTTTTCGTCAAAATATTGGCTCGCAAATGGTCCGGTAATTCGCTAATAGTCCTTCGTCCCGGACGTGTACTCACGCTCTGAGCCGCCTTGGTCTTTCCTTCCCAGCCAGTGTGCCATTGTTTACCAGTGAGCGACGGTCCCCTCACGTGCTCCAGCAAAAAATTTCATAATATTCCATTTATTTTAGTGCTTGCAAGTTATTTAAGTGCTAAATAAGCTACCATGGTTCCAAAGAAAGCTCCTAGTGCCAAGCCTTTGGTAAAGAAGGTGAGAAATATGATTGAATTTAAGAAAAACATCATTGAACAATATGATAGTGGCGTACGTGTGGGCGAACTGGCCAGGATGTATAACAAATTCCGTACAACCATATCTTCCATCATAGCCAAGATAAAGGAAATCAAGGACGCTGTTGTTGCAAAGGGGGTAAATATGCTGACAAAAATGAGATCACCAGTACTCGAAGATGTTGAGAAGTTGTTATTGGTGTGGATAAATGAGAAACAATCAGCAGGAGATAGTCTTATGACGTCGCTTATTTGTGAAAAGGCTAGGCAGTTGCATGACGATTTGGTAAAGAAATTGCCTGCAACTAGTGGTGATGTGAGTGAATTTAAGGCCAGCAAAGGCTGGTTTGAGAGATTTAAGAAGCGTACTGGCATACACAGTGTGGTAAGGCATGGTGAGGCTGCCAGTTCAGACCACAAGGCGGCTGAAAAATATGTGCATGAATTCAAGGAGTACATAAACAGTGAAGGACTGAAACCTGAACAAGTGTTCAATTGTGATGAAACAGGCCTCTTTTGGAAGAAAATGCCAAAGAGGACCTACATTACTTAGGAAGAAAAGGCGCTGCCAGGACACAAGCCTATGAAAGACAGGCTGATGCTAATGTTCTGTGCTAATGCTAGTGAGGATTTCAAAGTGAAGCCGTTACTCGTGTACCATTCTGAAAATCCCAGTGTGTTCAAGAAAAACAATGTTATGAAGAGTAAATTTTGTGTGTTTTGGAGATCTAATAATAAGGCATGGGTCACGAGGGACATTTTCGTCAAGTGGTTCAATGAAGTGTTTGGCCCTAGTGTGAAGAATTACCTCCTGGAAAAGAAATTGGATCTCAAGTGCCTCCTAGTAACGGAGAATGCACCTGCTCATCCTCCAAACTTGGATGACCTAATTCTGAAGGAGTCTGGGTTCATCACAGTAAAGTTCTTGCCCCCCGAATACCATTCCTCTCCTCCAGCCCATGGAGCAGCAGGTCTTTTCAAACTTTAACCCTTTCAGGGTCCAAGGCCAAAATCTGAAGTGGTGCCCCAGTGTCCAAGAATTTTCAAAAAAAAAAATTATTTTTTCTTATGAAATGGTAGAGAATCTTCTTGTGAAGGTAATAAAACAAAAAGTACAAAATTTGATGGAAAATTGACGAAATTATGCTCTCGCGAATTTTGATGTGTCAGCAATATTTACGAATTGGCGATTTTGCCGACTTTGACTCTCATTTTAGACCAATTACATTATTCCAGTCGACCAAATTCTTAGCTATTTCACTAGTATTACTTCTATCGATTGAGCACAAAAAATCGCCAAGTCAACTGTTTCAACTACAAAATAAAGTGACAGGAAATTGGTAATTTGGCTAATTTAACACAAAGTTCAAAATATTCTAATTTCAAAATAGGGTCCAGAATAAACAATGTAGGTATTCCTGGCACTAAACTAACATTTTCTCTGTTCATCAGTTACGTTTTGAGGCTTTACAAATAAATTCCATTTTTATTTTTTATTCACATAATGAATTTTTATTCACACCAAAAAATAGAAGATTTACTGTTATGCAATATTGTAATAATTGTATAAATATCATCACCACATTTGTGAATGTATATTAGACCCACCAGCTGGCGTGTATTAGACATGTGAGGTCATTTGTTTACTCTTGAACATTTGCAAAAATTTAACATTTCCGCTATTTTGAGCTCAGTTTCAAGCCATTTCCAGTATTATAACCAATCAAAATCATCTCTATTTCTGTAATATGTCTTCCATTCTATCAAATGAGACCAAGAAATCGCAAATACAACTATAAAAAACATACAAAAAACACTGCAAAGTCGCTGTTTTAATCGAAAATAACGGTCTCAGTTTTTTTTCTCTCATTATACACAGTGTGCTGCAGGATTTGTTTTATGTGGTGCACACATACAACATAGATGTATTCTCTCATATCTAGGCCCAAATTTACCACTCACAGTTTATCAGAGTGAGCTGAGCTCATGGCATAGATCTACAGTTTGGACCCTAAACGTAAAGCCGTAGATCTACGGGACAGACCCTGAACGGGTTAAAAACCTCTACACCAAAGCAATGTTTGAAAGGTGCTTTAATGTGACCTCAGACACTTGACCCTAAGAGATTTTTGGAAAGAACGCTTCAGTATTCTCCATTGTATAAGCCTAATAGGTAAGGCTTGGGAGGGAGTGACTACCAGGACTTTGAACTCTGCTTGGAGAAAATTGTGGCTAGATTGTGTCCACAAGAGGGATTTTGAAGAGTTTGAGGCAGCCCCTGATGAGCCTATGTCAGTTGTGAACTCTATTGTGGCACTGGGGAGTTCCATGGGGTTGGATGTGAGTTTGGAGGATGAGGAAGAGTTGGTGGAGGACCACGACGAAGAGCTAAGCCATATTGGCAACTTGTACAGTGACAAAGTCTTGGCCCATTTTAGGTAAGTTTTAAAGAGATGCCAGAAACAGAGCTCTCTGGACAGTTTTTTTATGAGACAGGACTCCAGTGACTCTCAAGCTGGTCCTAGTGGCATTAAGAAACAGAGAAGAGAAGTAACCCCAGAAAAGCACTTGGTGCCTGAGGTGTTGATAGAAAGGGATTCCCCTTCCAAAGAGTAACTAATCCAACCTCTCTCCTCCTCCAGTCTTCCATACACTAAGAAGAATCACCAATAAAGGTAAGTGTTATGCTGTTAATGTTTCATTCATCATGTCCCATTGTATTGTTATGTACTACATCTATATTTCATATAAATTTTTTTTTTTGTTTTAATACTTCTGGATGTCAGGAACAGATTAATTGTGTTTACATTATTTCTTATGGGGAAAATTGATTCGAAAATCGTCTATTTCGATAACAGTCCCACTTCCAGGAATGGATTATGGACGATAATTGAGGGACCACTGTATATTGTATTATTATTATTAGTATGTATGTGGTGATGGGCTCTTGACCTATGATGGTAGGATTGCTGGTGTCTTTTTCAGTCTCATAAACATGCAGGATTTCAGGTACGTCTTGTTACTTCTACTTACACTTAGGTCACACTACACATACACGTTTATATATACAGTAGGGCCCCGCTTTACAGCGTTTCGCTTTACGGCGTTCTACTAATAGTCATTTCAAATTATGACCAAAACTCGCTATACGGCTCCCCCCACCTGACTTTCTAATACGGTCACCACGCCCCACCCGGTTTGTTTACATTCTCTGTGAGATCCGTAAGCACTCAGTCTCTCCATTATGTCTGGAAACTCCAAAATTTTAAGTTTGTAAAAGTTATTTCATATTTTATATATACTCTGATAATTATACTTATGTATACCTGTACTTAAATAAACTTACATACTGTGCTGGCATGCAGGTTCACATTAAAATCAGTAAGAGTGTTTTATGTCTCCAGACATCATATTAGTAATGATAATAATAATCACAGAGTCTCATTTAAATGTAGTATATTACGTTAATATACACATTTTCATTAATCCATCTATGATATTTTTTCAAAATTATATAATAAACACGATGCATAACATATAAATATGATAAGTACACCCCACAATAGAATAAATAAATATAAATATGAGATGTAGTAGCAGACGACTTGCACAAGTGACGCCATATTAGAAATTAATAATAATAATAATCACAAAGTCTCATTAAATGTCATATATTACGTTAATATACACATTTTCATTAATCCATCCATGATATTTTTTTCAAAATTATATAATAAACATGATACATAACATATAAAGATGATAAGTACACCCCACAATAGAATAAATAAACATAAATATGAGATGTGGTAGCCAGATAACTTGTACAAGTGATGCCAAGAATAACATTTTCTCTAATCTAACATAAGAGAAAATGTGTTACTGGGGGTAATTGTAGAAAATTATTCCTTTCATATGTATGTAAGTAAGTTTATTCAGATATACACAAATACAGCTACAAAGATTATCATACATAACAGCATAAGTGTAGAAAACACAGGATAACCCAAAAAAGTCAGACAGAGTGACTTATTTCCATTGCCTTCACTCAGAGCATCATTTCTTCTCAAAATGATGTTACATGAGAATGGGAGTGTTCTTCTTTATTTATTCTACCGTATCAATGTAGAGACAACCTGTACACATTATAACTTGTACACAAACCAGACGTATACACTTTGTTTACAAAACTTACCTTCGCCTGGTTTGTTTACATAACTCTGCGCCTGTACTCTCTCATGCACTCATTCTTTCTCTCTCTCATTTATTAGTTTTATCTCATTTACTTACTCCTGACCCTACATTAAGACTACAAATATTTTAAGGTAAGTAATGAGTGAACTGTATATACATTTTAGCGCTCTGGGATGCTTAACCCTTTCAGGGTCCAAGGCCAAAATCTGAAGTGGTGCTCCAGTGTCCAAGAAATTTTGAAAAAAAAAAAAAAATTATTTTTTCTTACAGAATTAAAGAGTAGATTTTTGTGAAGGTAATAAGACAAAAACAAAAATTTCTGATCAGTACTTACCGAGATACAGCGGCGAGAAGTTGACCCAAAATGACATGGTGGCGGCAACATCAGTGACTACCACAAAATCCCATTTTTGTTTTTACGCTTTTTATACTTTTTTCTTTTCCTTTCTATTTTTTTTTTCTTTTTCTAATAACATTTGTGGCCTGTGAGACCAGTATAATGTATATTGTATTAGTGTACACTCATTGTATTCGACACAATAACTGCACTAATTTGTTTATCATTATATTGCTTACAAAACTTGTTTACAAGTTTATTGTAAACAAAATGATGAAAATATTAGTGTGGTTATTGTGTTGAATACAACGGTACCATATAGTACCATATGGTACAATGGTGCCATAGGGTGCAATTGTACCATATGGTACAATGGCACCATATGATACAATGGTACCATATAGTACAATATGGCACAATGGCACATGATACAATGGTACCATATGATATAATGATACCATATGATACAATGGTACCATATGGTACAATGGCACCATTTGGTACAATGGTACCATATGGTGCAATGGTACCTTATGGTACCATATGGTGTAATGGTACCATATGATGCAATGGTACCATATGGTACATTGTACCATACAGTACAATGATACCATATGGTTCATTGTACCATATGGTACTGTTGTATTCAACACAATAAACACTAATATTTTCATCTTTATTTTGTTTACAATAGTTGTTTACAACAAAAATATGCAAAAATGTTGTATATTAGTAATGTTCTATTATATATTTGCAAATGTACAGGAACTCGACACGTCACTTGAGGTGGATGACAGAGAGCATTGTCTTGGAAACTGCTTGGTCAGTAGCTAGCTTGCGTCGCCACTCACTCAGTCTTGGCTGGTGTCTCATGCCACCAACACCTATTGACCATATGGTACACGGTATCATATGTTACAAAGTACCATATGGTACATTGCACTATATGGTATAGGGTACCATGCAGTACAGGATAACATATGGTGCAGGGTACCATATGGTGCAGGGTACAATATGGTACAGGGTACCATATGGTACAGGGTACCATATGGTACAGGGTACCATATGGTACAAATTACCATATGGTACAGGGTTACCATATGGCACAGGGTACCATATGGCACAGGGTACCATATGGTACAGGGTACCATACAGTACAGGACACCATATGGTACTGATACAGGGATAACTATTGAAATAAGTCACCCTGACTTTTTTGGGTTATCCTAAGATTTTATATGTATGCTGCTATGTATAATCTACTCAATTGTATTTCTGTACACCTGAATAAACTTACTCAAGTGCATGTGGCATCATAAGTAAGTTTATTTAGTTATACACAAATAAAGTTACATAGAATATACTCAGCGGCATATGTTTGGAGAACCTAGGATAACCCAAAAAAGTCAGACAGACTTATTTCCATTAGGGTCTCTGTACCCTGTACCATATGGTATAATGTACCATATGGTACAATGTACTATATGGTACATTGTACCATATGGTACCATTGTACCATATGATACCATTGTACCATATGATACCACTATGACATGGCACCATTGTACCATATGGTACCATTGTACCATATGGCACAATGGTACCATATGGTTCAAAACCATAGAATTCGTCTTCAGCTCCACTTCCGTCAGTCTTAGAACTGTAAGTTGTGAAGAGGAGAGTCAGAATTCGCCCGGAGAGTGAGTGGGGAGTGAGAGCTTCCTTGCCGCCAGGCACTATGAACAAAGCTACTTTGCCGGCATTCCCACAATGCCATGCAAGCATCCAAATTTTTTCTATGGTGTGCACACTGACCACCCAGACCCATTCTCTCAGATGTAGGCCTACCAGCCTTCTTGTGCTAAATTTGACGCCTCTAGAGTTTTGGCGTAGATCTACGGTTTGGACCCTGAACGTAAAGCCGTAGATCTACAGGACGGACCCTGAAAGGGTTAAATATCATAGAATATATGTGTGGGTGGAATGGCCTGGTATGGTAGCCCGACTGACTACCATACATACCACACTTGATTTTTTACAATAAATACTACTCATCTCACCCTAGATTAAGACTACAAATATTTTAAGGTAAGTAATGAGTAAACTGTATATGCATTTTATCGCTCTGGGATGCTTAAATGTAATAGAATATTATGTGTAGGTGGGGTGGCCTGGTATGGTAGCCCGGCTGACTACCATACATACCACACTTGATTTCTTACAATAAATACTACTTGTCTCACCCTAGATTAAGACTAAAAATATTTTAAGGTAAGTAATGAGTGCAATATGTGTGTATTGTACTTTTTTATTGTTTTTTGATGCCTAGTTGTATTGCTAACTTAACATATGTTAGTGTAAACTTGTTATCTAGTATTTGTATGCATTTATAAGTGGAAAAAAAGGGTGTTCCACTTTACGGCGATTTCCGCTTTACGGTGGTAGCCTGGAACCTAACCTGCCATATAAGTGGGGCCCTACTGCACACACTCGCCTGAGTTTTCTTTGATTTTATCTTAATAGTTCTTGTTCTTATTGCTTTTCCTTTTATATCCATGGAGAAGTGGAATAAGAATCTTTCCTCCGTAAGCCATGCGTATTGTAAAAGTCAACTAAAATGCCGGGAACAATGGGCTAGTAACCCCTTCTCCTGTATAGCCTACTAAAAAGAAAAAGAAAACCATCAAAGTAGGATGTTTGAATGTGTGTGGATGTTGTGCGAATGATAAGAAAGAGATGATTGTGGATGTTACGAATGAGAAGAAGCTGGATGTCCTGGCTTTAAGTGAAACAAAGCTGAAGGGGGTGGGAGAGTTTCAGTGGAGAGGAATAAATGGGATTAGGTCAGGGGTTTCAAATAGAGTTAGAGCTAAAGAAAGAGTAGTAATAATGTTGAAGCATAAGTCATGGCAGGAAAAAAGAGAATATAAATGTATTAATTCAAGGATTATGTAGAGTAAAATAAGGGTTGGATGTGAAAAGTGGGTTATAGTAAGCATTTATGCATCTGGAGAAGAGAGAAGTTTAGAGGAGAGAGAGATTTTGGGAAATGTTGAGTGAGTGCATAGGTAGTTTTGAACCAAGTATGAAAGTTCTTATGGTTGGGGATTTTTATTTATTTATTTATTTTTTTTTTTTTTTATTAATTTGAACATGATACAGTGAAGTACAAAAGAATACAGTTAAATGCAGCATGCCAAAGCCACTTGAATGCATAGCATTACGGGCAGGCTTAATATTAACTTAAGATTAACTAAGCAATGAAGTATTCAGTGCTAAAACATTATTGTAAACAGATAACAAGCACAAATGAGTATTACAAAAACAGTTTGCATGGTTGTATGCATTGCTGTACAAACAGTATTTATTTATTTATATATTTATTTATTTAATTTGAACATGATACAGAGAAGTACAAGGAATACAATTTTTAAAGTGCAGCATGCCAAAGCCCCTTGTATTGCAGAGCATTATGGGGAGGCTTAAAATTAACTTAAGATTAACTAAGCAATGATATATTCAGTGGTACAAAAATTATTGTAAAACAGATAACAATTTAGTACAAATGAGTATTACAAAGACAGGTCATATAGTCATTTACTGTGTTGCTGTGTAATCAGCAGAATGGAGTATTCTGTTAGGTAATGAAGTTAAATAGTAGATTTCAATGTTAAAATGGGTAAAAATGGAGTGAGTAGTAGGTAAATTTGGGGTGCCAGGGGTAAATGAAAATGGGGAGCCAGTAATTGAGCTGTGTAAAAAGAGGTTTGGTAACAAGTAATACATATTTTATGAAAAAGAGGATGAATAAGTATACAAGGTATGGTACAGCATGTAATGAAAGTAGTTTGTTATATTATGTATTGGTGCATAAAAGGTTTGTGGGTAGGCTTCAGGATGTACATGTTTATAGAGGGACAACCGATATATCGGATCATTATTTAGTTGTAGCTACAGTTAGAGTAAGAGGTAGATGGGACGAAAGGAAAAATGGCAACAACAAGTAAGAGAGAGGTGAAAGTGTATAAACTAAGGAAGGAGGAAGTTAGGGTGAGATATAAGCAACTATTGGCAGAAAGGTGGGCTAGTGCAAGTATGAGTAGTGGGAGGGGGTTGAAGAGGGTTGGAATAGTCTTAAAAATGCCGTATTAGAATGTAGGGCAGAAGTTTGTGGCTACAGGAGGCTGGGTGCAGGAGGAAAGAGGAGTGATTGGTGGAATGATGAAGTAAATGGTGTGATAAAAGAGAAAAAGGTAGCTTATGAGAGGTTTTTACAAAGCAAAATTGTTATAAGAAGAGCAGAGTATATGGAGAGTAAAAGAAAGGTGAAGAGAGTGTGCAAAAGGAGAGCAGAGGATAGTGGGAGAGACACTGTCAAGAAATTTTAATAAAAACAAGAAAAAATTTTGGAGTGAGATAAACAAGTTAACCCTTAAACGGTCCAAACGTATATATACGTTCACCTGCGCAGCACCCCGAATATTTTGAGAAAAAAATCTTTTTTTTTTGTTTTTATAGGAAAAAAGAGCATGTGGTACCCAGGCACTCCCCAAATTTTTTCATATGGCGCACACTGAGTGCACACACCCATTCTCTCATGTCTAGGCGACTCAGGCATATCATGCCAATGTTGAACGAATGACATATGAAACGTATATATATGTTTGGGGTGCTAAGCGAGAGAACGTATATATACTTTACGACCGTTTAAACCTTAAACTGTCCAAACGTAGATCTATGTTTTTTCAACATTTGAAAGTATGTAAAAAACGTAATCTTCTTTTTGTTTCTTTTACATTTGAAAACGCATAAAAAACTTTGATCTACTTTTTTTTGTTATACTATTTGAAAATATGTAAAAAAAAACATAGATCTACTTTTGGAGCACTACACATGTGAACATGGATCTGTTTGGACAGTTTAAGGGTTAAGAAAGCTTAGGGAACAAATGGATTTGTCAATTAAAAACAGAGAAGGGGAGTAGTAGATGAGGAGCTGGATATATTGCATAGATGGCAGGAATATTTTGAGGAACTTTTAAATGTCAATGAAGAAAGGGAGGCGGTAATTTCATGCACTGGCCAGGGAGGTATAACATCTTTTAGGAGTGAACAAGAGCAGGATGTGAGTGTGGGGGAGGCACGTGAGGCATTACGTAGACCGAAAGGGGGTAAAGCAGAAGGAACTGACGGGATAATGACAGAAATGTTAAAAGCAGGGGGGATATATTGTTGGAGTGGTTGGTATTTTTGTTTAATAAATGTATGGAAGAAGGGAAGGTACCTAGGGACTGGCAAAGAGCATGTACAGTTCTTTGATGTAAAGGTAAGTGGGACAAAAGAGATTGAAAAAATTATAGGGGAATAAGTTTACTGAGCTTACCAGTAAAAGTGTACGGTAGGGTTATTATTAAAAGAATTAGAGGTAAGACAGTAGGATTGCAGATCAGCAAGGAGGCTTTAGAGTGGGTAGGGGATGTGTAGATCAAGTGTTTAGATTGAAACATATATGTGAGCAGTATTTAGATAAAGGTAGTGAAGTTTTCATTGCATTTATGGATTTAGAAAAGGCATATGATAGAGTGGATAAGGGAGCAATGTGGCAGATGTTGCAAGTACAGTGGACCCTCAGCTAACGATATTAATCCGTTCCTGAGAGCTCATCGTTAGATGAAATTATCGTTAGCCGAATTAATTTTACCCATAAGAAATAATGGAAATCCAATTAATCCATTCCAGACAGCCAAAAAAAAGAAAACAATGAGATATGCACAATAACTATATAAATAAATGTTAAAATGACACTTACAGTGGAACCTCAAAAATCGAACATATCACATATCGAACTTTTAGAAAATGGGACCATTTTTTCAAAGTGTCCCTATTATCGAATGTGCCCCTATTTTTGGACCACCGGGTACGGGACCTGTCAGCCGCCTGCTCTGTCCGCGTCCCCATGCAGGTGCCGTGAGCAGTCTAGCTTTGTTTATGCTTGAGTGAACACTAACCTGCGCTCTTATTCATGCATTTTACGATTATTTCGTTGTGTTTAGTGCTTGTGGGACTGTGAAATAAGCTGCCATGGGCCCAAAGAAACTTGCTAGTGGTACCCCTGTGGTAAAGAAAGTGAGAAACACCATAGATGTGAAGAAGGAAATAATACAGAAGTATGAGAGTGGTGTGAGACTTGTTGAGCTTGCCAGGATGTATGGGAAAAACAAGTCGACCATCAGTTCTATCCTGTCAAAGAAAGAACAAATCAAGGAAGCTGATGTTGCAAAACATGTTAATATAGGGAGTGGATGAGGTGCCTTCTTCAAAGATTAAGGAGATTTGTGCCAAGTGGAATGATGTCCAAATGTTTGTGCAGCAGTACCACCCTGAGCAAGCTGAAACAAGCCATCTTTGCAAAAAGTTCATGACAGAACCATGTCCCATTTTAGGGAAATGTTAAAGAGGCGCCAGAAACAGAGGACTGTGGACAGTTATTTTGTGAGACAGGGTCCAGTGACTCTCAAGCTGGTCCTAGTGGCATTAAAAGACAGAGAAGGGAAGTAATCCCAGAGAGGGCTTTACTTGAAGTCCTCATGGAGGGAGATTTTCCTTCCAAACACTAACCACAACTCCCTCTCTCCTCCTCCCTATCTTCCAGATGCCATCACCAATCTTCAATAAAGGTAAGTAAAAATGTTATTTTATATGTATTACTATACATAATTAAAAACTATAGTATTTGTTGTATGTAAAACTGCAATTAATCTCTATAAAATGTACTTTTTGTGTGAATATTTTTGGGTTTCTGGAACAGATTAATTGTATTTCCATTATTTCTTATGGGAAATATTGCTTCGAATTTCAGACTTTTCGAATTTAGAACTAGCTCCTGGAATGGATTAAGTTAAATTTTTGAGGTTCCACTGTACCTTTATTGAAGAGTATTGATGAGTGATGAGACACTGTTTTTCTTGAACACTCTGGGATTTTCAGAGTGATACATGAGTAAAGGCTTCACTTTGCAATCCCCACTAGCATTACAACAAAACAAGAAAGTTAGCCTGTCTTTCATAGGCTTGTGTCCTGGGAGTGCCTCTTCCTCCTGAGTAATGTAGGTCCTGTTTGGCATTTTCTTTCCAGAACAGGCCTGTTTTGTCACAATTGAACACTTGTTGGGGGATGAATTTTTCAGCTTCTCCATGCTTTATCACACTGTGTATGCCACTATGATTCTTAAATCTCTCAAACCATCCTTTGCTGGCCTTAAATTCACCAATATGAGCACTAGTTCCAGGCATTTTTTCCTGTTCACCTGGGTGTTAGTTGACTGGTGTGGGACACATCCTGGGGGACAAGATTAAGGACCCCAATGGAAATAAGTTAGAAAGTCCTCAATGACTCACTGACTTAATTGGGTTATCCTGGGTGGCTAACCCTCTGGGGTTGTTTCACAGTAACTGTTTCTCATTAAGCCACACCAACAACAGTCTCTCCACATCTTCGAGTAGTACAGCTGGCAGCGGTGCAGCAACAGCTGATGGTGGTGCAGCAACAGCTGAGGGTGGTGCAGCAGCAGCTGACCGTGGTACGATAGTCTTTCGATAGTATTTCTCACCCTTTTTACCACAGGATTGGCACTAGAAGCTTTCTTTGGGCCCATGGTGGCTTATTTAGTAGTTACAAGCACTATAAACAATGGAATAATACAAAATGTATCGAATTTATGCATGAAACCGGCCACCCTGGCTTGTAAACAATGACGGCAGGGCAGCTGAGGTGCTCAGGCTAGACGGACAGGTTCAGGACGAATCACATTGGGCGAGTTTTTAATCGTTAGCCAGTCCCAAATTTTTATGCTCAAATGCTTCGTTAGGCAGATTTAAACCTTTCAGGGTCCGTGCCATAGATCTACGGCTTTACGTTCAGGGTCCAAACCGTAGATCTACACCAAAATTCTAGCGGCATCAAATTTAGCACGAAAAGGCTGGTAGGCCTACATGTGAGAGAACGGGTCTGTGTGGTGTGTGTGTGAGCCGTAAACAAAAATTCTAGGAGCCTGCATAGCATTGCGGGAATGCCTGCTCAGTTACCTTTGTTCACCATGCCTCGTCGCAAGGCAGCTCTCACTCTAAGGAAAATTGGAACTCTCCTCTTCCTGCCTGATAGTTCTGACTCTGATGGAAGTGGAAATGAAGACGAATTCTTTGGCTTTGATCAGTTACTGACCGAAAGGAATGACCAGGATATTGATAATAGTGCAGAAAACCCTGACGATCTTCAACCTTCTACCTCTGGTGTGGGCACATCTCAGTCACGGTCATTTGTACCTCATCGCAAGAGAAAGCTATTATTTTCGCGTGGCCAGGCCTCTGACTTCAGTAATGATGATGATAGTGACGTGGATTGTGATTTTATTGCTCTTGACAATCATTCGAGTAGTGATATTGAGGAAACATTCACCAGTGAAGGGTCGGTATATACGCCGCTGCATGTGCTCGGGTAGTGTTCCCTATGCAGTGCCCAGGGGATGGAGTACATCCCAGAGTACATCCCGTGGCCCTACACCAGGAATAGACAGTGAAAGTGAGGATGATGTGCCTACATTTGGCATGGATAGACCACAGGCATCAGTAGGTGGTGGTAGTGGTGATGGTAGTGCCACGGCCATGCATGACTCACCAGCCCAGGCTGGGACCCACACTGCTGACTCCTCAGTTCAAGGACAAAGCGGAGCATCAGCCACCAGCCCGCCACAACCACAACTACCAGCACAACCAACCTATGATGTCCAGTATCCACCAGCAAACAGTATCTGAGATTGGCAGCAAAATCCCAATTTTGTTCCCAAGCCCCACCACTTTGATGACTCTCAAAGTGGAATTCTACCAACTTGTCCCCTTGGAACCACTGCCAATGAACTGGAATTCTTTGAACTATTCTTTGACCAGCCCTTGATGGAAACTATTGTCAGGGAAAATAACAAGTATTTTGAGTACACCATGGCAAATACGATGATATCACCACAGTCAAGACGACACCGGTGGAAAGCGACAACTGTTGCAGAAATGTATTTGCTTTTTGCAACAATAATGCTTATGCCTCATGTCTATAAGCATAATATAAAGGCATACTGGTCCACAGATCAGCTAATTTCTACCCCGGTCTTCAGTGAAATCATCCCAGTGAACAGGTTTATCTTACTGTTACGTAAGTTGCACTTCTCTGACAAAACCAGCCCTGACAAAAGTGACAGGTTATACAAGATTAGAAATGTTTTTATGTATCTCAAACAAAAGTTCAACATGTACTTTTATCCATTCAAGAATCTTGTACTTGACGAATCTTTGATTTTGTTCAAAGGTAGACTGTCATTCAACCAGTATATACCGAGCAAGAGGAAACGTTTTGGTATAAAACTGTTTGTACTCTGACTGTGACAGTGGCCTGGTATTGGATATTGTTGTATACACTGGATGTAAAACATGAAAGATACCAGGATGTTATTGGGTATCTCAGGTTCGTAAGAAGTAGTGGAAGAAGCATTTTGCCACCTTATCTTGGTAAGGGGCATACATTATATACCGATAACTGGTACACAAGCCATCTACTTAGTGATTTCTTGTGAGCGAACAAGACAGATGTGTGTGGCACAGTGTGTTCTAATCGTAAACATATGCCCAGGTTCAACACAGGCACTTGGTGATGAGGTGCAGGTGTTACTTTCCAAAGACTTCATGCTTTACGTGGCATGACCAAACCAGATGTCAATTGTTGCACAAACAAATCACCGTAACGAAAGCAAGAACCAGTGGCAAAGTGATAGAATGACTTGAACATATTCGACAAACGGGTGACAGTGATTGATTATAACAAACATGCCGTTGGTTGACAAATGTGATACGCAGATTAGCTTTTTGATTGTGTTGTAAGTAATACAAGTGGTATATGAAAGTTTCTTCCATCTCATGGACATTTCAATGTCAATGCATATAATATTGTACAATGAGACAGGCAGAAAACCACTGTATGGTGAATTTGTTTGCCTGTTGTCAGGAAAAATCAAATGAAATAAAGGTAACAACACCTCGAAACTCCTCAGTATATACCCAAGCGTTTGACGAGGAAGGTGTCATTCATAATACAGCTTCCTGCAACTAAGATAGAATTTGTCGAAGAGATTTGTTGTTTGTGCTCAAACAAATCGACGGCAATGAAGAACGCAAAGAACTCGGTTTATGTTGCAAAGAATTTATAAGGTACCTCTGTGCATGGCTGCCTTGTTTCAGAGTTCCACAAGCTGCAGCAGTTCTATAAAAAGTCCAGTGATTGTAAATATGTAAATATATGATAGAACATTAGTATTATACAAGATTTGTGCATGTTTATTGTAATAAACAACAGTGGTAAACAATAATATGATAATAACTTTAATGCAGTTATTGTCTTCAATACAGTGAGTTTATATATATACATTATATACAGTATTGGTCTCTCAGGCCCCAAATGTTAGTAGGAAAAGAAAAAAATTAGAAAAGAAAAGAAAAAACTGTAAAAAACGTAAAATAAAGTAATGTGCGTAAGTGGAAATTGTCGATGTTGCCACCACCCGGTCATTTGGGTCAACTTCTCGGCACTGTATCTCAGTAAGTATTGATCAGAATTTTTTTTTTATTACCTTCACAAAAATATACTCTTTAATTCTGAAAGAAAAAATAATTTTTTTTTTTTTCAAAATTTCTTGGACATTGGGGCACCCCTTTCCACATTGGCCTTGGACCCTGAAATGGTTAACGTTATCTGATGCGTTCGTTCACCGAGGGTCCACTGTATATGGAATAGGTAGTAAGTTACTAAATGTTGTAAAGAGTTTTTATGAAGATAGTGATGCTAAGGTTAGGGTGTGTAGAAGAGGGAGATTACTTCCCAGTAAAAGTACATCTTAGACAGGGATGTGTAATGTCACCATCGTTGTTTAACCCTTTGACTGTTTCAGCTGTATATATACGTCTTACAAGCCAGGGTTTCGGACGTACATATATATATATATATACATACAGTGGAACCCCGCCTTACGATATTAATCCGTTCCTGAGAGCTCATTGTAAGCCGAAATTATCGTTAGCCGAATTAATTTTCCCCATAAGAAATAATGGAAATCAAATTAATCCATTCCACTAACAGAACACAGAGAGTAGTCGTCAACAGAGTAAAGTCCGAAGCAGCTACGGTGAAAAGCTCTGTTCCACAAGGCACAGTACTCGCTCCCATCTTGTTCCTCATCCTCATATCCGACATAGACAAGGATGTCAGCCACAGCACCGTGTCTTCCTTTGCAGATGACACCCGAATCTGCATGACAGTGTCCTCAATTGCAGACACTGCAAGGCTCCAGGGGGACATCAACCAAATCTTTCAGTGGGCTGCAGAAAACAATATGAAGTTCAACGATGAGAAATTTCAATTACTCAGCTATGGTAAACACGAGGAAATTAAATCTTCATCAGAGTACAAAACAAATTCTGGCCACAAAATAGAGCGAAACACCATCATCAAAGACCTGGGAGTGATCATGTCGGAGGATCTCACCTTCAAGGGCCATAACATTGTATCAATCGCATCTGCTAGAAAAATGACAGGATGGATAATGAGAACCTTCAAAACTAGGGAGGCCAAGCCCATGATGACACTCTTCAGGTCACTTGTTCTATCTAGGCTGGAATATTGCTGCACACTAACAGCACCTTTCAAGGCAGGTGAAAGTGCTGACCTAGAAAATGTACAGAGAACCTTCACGGCGCGCATAACGGAGATAAAACACCTCAATTACTGGGAGCGCTTGAGGTTCCTGAACCTGTATTCCCTGGAACGCAGGAGGGAGAGATACATGATTATATACACCTGGAAAATCCTAGAGGGACTAGTACCGAACTTGCACACGAAAATCACTCACTACGAAAGCAAAAGACTTGGCAGACGATGCAACATCCCCCAATGAAAAGCAGGGGTGTCACTAGCACGTTAAGAGACCATACAATAAGTGTCAGGGGCCCGAGACTGTTCAACTGCCTCCCAGCATACATAAGGGGGATTATCAACAGACCCCTGGCAGTCTTCAAGCTGGCACTGGACAAGCACCTAAAGTCGGTTCCTGACCAGCTGAGCTGTGGCTCGTACGTTGGTTTGTGTGCAGCCAGCAGTAACAGCCTGGTTGATCAGGCTCTGATCCACCAGGAGGCCTGGTCACAGACCGGGCCGCGGGGGTGTTGACCCCTGGAACTCTCTCCAGGTAAACTCCAGGTATTCCTGACACCCCAAAGTATGAAAAAATAAAAAAAATTTTTACCAAATGAAATATTAATTTTAATACACACAAACTGAAGAAGACATGCACAGTTACTACTCTACTAAGAATAGAATACATGACACTTACCTTTATTGAAGATCTGGTGATGATTGATGGGATGGGAGGAGGGGAGAGTGTGGAAGTTATTCTTTAGAAGGGGAATCCCCTTCCATTAGGACTTGAGGTAGCAAGTCCTTTTCCGGGTTTACTTCCCTCCTTCTTATAACCCTTTCAGGGTTTCGGCCGTACTAGTACGGCTTACGCACAAGGGTTTTTGATGTACTTGTATGCCTAAATTCTAGTGCCCTCATATCTAGTGAGAGAAAGCTGGTAGGCCTACATATGAAAGAATGGGTCTATGTGGTCAGTGTGCGCAGTTTAAAAAAAATCCTGCAGCACACAGTGCGTAATGAGAAAAAAAAAAAAACTTTGACTGTGTTTTTGGATTAAAACAGCGACTTTGCACTGTATTTTCGTATGGTATTTATTGTTGTATTCTAGTTTTCCTGGTCTCATTTTATAGAATGGAAGACATATTAGAGAAGTTGAGATAATTTTGACTGGTTTTACAATGAAAAATACCTTGAAATTGAGCTCAAAGTAGCAGAAATGTTCGATTTTTACCAAAGTTCAAAAGTAACCAAATCATGCTATGCATCCAATACAGGTCAACTGGTGAGTCTAATATTCTTTCACAAGTGCACTGATATTATTTATACCATTTCTACACTAATGCAGTAGTTTGCATAAGAGTAAATCTTCTATATTTTGTGAGAATAAAAATTCAAAGTGGAAAGCAAAAGAAATGGAACAGAGGCCTGAGGACATGACTAATGAACAGAGGAAATGTTATTTTAGTGCCAGGAATGTCTGTCTTGTTCATTCTGGACCCTATTTGGAAATTGGCATCTTTTGAAATTTGTGTGAAATTGGCAAAATTGCTAAATTCTGACCACTGAATTGGATAGTTGAAATCGGTATGCTGAGGTCAGTGGTCAGTACGCTGAGGTCAGTGGTCCAGTATGCTGAGGTCAGTGTCACCTGCGGTCTTACCTGCCTAAGCTCTTGGGAGTTAGCGTGGGCTGTTACCAAGCACCATGGCTTGTTGTAGTGTTTTAGAATCTCAGGTTCAAGTGTTGAAGAAGGAGATTCTACTTCTTCAGGAGGAGACTAGGAGGTGAAGCTTCGCATAGATGAGTTTGGGAGCGAGTGTGAGAAGGATTTAGCTGGTAAGGAAGGAATGGTCACCAGCAGTGATAGTGGCAGCTGCTTTAAGTGACAAGTGGTTCACAGTTCAGGAAGAAGGAAGATGAGGAGAGTTAATAGAGAAGATGTGAAGGTAGGAAATCGATTCTCTGTTCTCCAAGACGAGTGTACTTCAGTGGTTAGTGAGGTTGAACGTACCACTGATTCCCCTGCTAATCAAGGTAAGAATATTTTAATAGTAGGCGATTCTCAGGTACGATATTGGACCGTGCATTTTGTAACAGAGACAGAAAGGTCAGACAGAGAGTGTGTCTTCCTGGAGCTGGTGTTGGTGACATAGTCAGCAGGTTGGAAAATATTATGGCAGGTAATGGGATCAAGCCCATTATCTGTCTTAGTGCTGGGGGTAATGACACTGGGAAGGGCAGGAGAGAGGAGCTGCTGGAAAAGTACAGGTCAGCCAAAGAAGTAGTTAGGTCTAAGGAGGGATCCCAGTCATATGTAGCATCTTGCCTAGAAAGGGAGTGGGCAATGAATAGATGTCTAGGACAATTGGTATAAATTGCTGGCTAGACAGATACTGCAAGGACCTTGCAATCCCATTCATTGATAATGGGACCTATTCTTTGACAAACATGATATGTATCCCAAAGGATGGGGTTATCTCTCTGGGGATGGAGTGGTTGCATTAGCCAATTCAATTGAGAGGGAAATTTGGGATGCTTGTCTAGGAATTTAAACTGATAGATTATAGAGGTATGGGTGTTTGTGGGAAACTATCAGGCTGCAGCATTAGGGTTAAAAACAGCAGTTTACTGGGATACCTCAGGGATATGTTTAAAAGAAAAATATTCAAAATAAAGTTTGCTAGTAATGGCAAATCAATTAATCAATAAACAAAGAGGGATAGTAAGAGGGCAACGAGTGACTAGCCCCCTTTAAAGTTTACTGTACAAATAGTAGGAGTCTAATAAATAAGATGATGAGCTAGTTACTTGCAAGTGTAGGTAATATGATATTATTGGTTATAACAGAGACCTGGTTCAACCTGAAAGATAGAGA
Source organism: Cherax quadricarinatus (assembly GCF_026875155.1). NCBI lineage: Eukaryota > Metazoa > Arthropoda > Malacostraca > Decapoda > Parastacidae > Cherax > Cherax quadricarinatus. The sequence continues at coordinate 49,675,384 of NC_069399.1, read as the reverse complement.
AATGCCTTCTGAATGCAACATATGGGGTTTAGACTATTCCACACTGACAGGGTCAACAGGAAGGGTGGTGGGGTGGCGAGGGTATGTCAGAGAAAATTTAAATTGTTGCTTAGACTGATAAAGATTAGAGACATCGACACAGAATCTGTTTGGCTACAGTTTCTCGAGGGACATGAAAATTAATTTTGGGTGTGATTTATAGGCCCCCAAACCTTAAATAGGGAGGGCAGTAAGCTGTTATGGGACAAAATTCATAAGGCATCTAGATATGAAAATGTTGTTATAATGGGAGATTTTAACTTTAGACAAATTGGTTGGAACAATATGACAGGAAATCTTGAGTCTAGTGACTTTCTTGATATGGTTCAGGATTGCTTTTTAGACAAGGTTGTGACAGAACCAACTAGAGGAAACAATCTGCTTGACTTGGTTCTTGCCAACAAAGATTCACTAATTAATAATCTCAAGGTTAATGATGAGCTTGGGGAAAGTGATCACAAATCACTTCGTTTTAATATATCATGGAATTACCCAGATAACTGCAATCAAATCTCTGTCCCAGATTTTCGCTTGGTCGACTTCATGGGACTGAAAAATTACCTGGGTGGGCTAAATTGGGATGTCCTGACTATGGGTCAGGTAGGTGATCTTGGTTGCCAATATGACGTTTTTCAGAGTATAGTTCTAGCTGCACAGACAACTTTTGTTCCGAGTAGGGAAATTAGATCTAACAAAAATGATCCCAAATGAATGAACAATACACTAAAACATCTCATTGGTCAAAAGAGAGGCATATATAGGCGTATCAAAAGAGGGAATTGGCAGTTAAGAAATCAATATTCAATTAAAGAGAGAAATGAAGAAGGGAATAAGAAAAGCAAAAAGGGATTATGAGGCTAAGGTCACAAGGGATTCATAGATTAACCCTAAAGGATTCTTTCAGGTACACAGAAGTAAGATTAGGGACAAGATTGGCCCACTTAAGAGTAACTCTGGTCAGATCACTGACAGTGATAAGGATATGTGTGAAATTCTAAATACCTACTTCCTCTCAGTTTTCACCCAGGAAAATACTAGCGATATTCCTGAAATAATAGATTATGTAGACCAGGATGATAATAAACTATGTACGATTGCGTTAACTAGTGACATGGTCCTCAGACAAATAGAGAAACTAAAACCTAACAAATCCCCAGGCCCTGATGAAACTGTTTGCCCAAAGGGTGTTTTAAAAGGGTTTTAAAGAGGAACTTAGCATACCTTTGGCTAATTTTTTAACCTATCCTACAAATTGGCATAGTGCCTGATAAGTGGAAAATGGCAAATGTAATCTATTTACAAGGCAGGTGACAGGCCCTTGGCTTCGAACTATAGACCAATAGCCTTACTCCATAGTGGGAAAATTTAGGAATCAATAATTGCCGAAGCAATTGTAGCCATCTTGACAGGGCACAGATTGATTGATTAATGAATCTCAACACGGTTTTACAAAGGGGCGTTCCTGGGCTTACGAACTTACTAACTTTTTTCCCCTAAGGTGTTTGAGGAGGTAGATCATGGTAATGAATATGATATTTTGTATATGGACTTCAGTAAGGCTTTCGATTTGAGTTCCACAACCCGAGGCTATTTAGGAAACTTAAGGCACATGGAATGGAGGAGAAAATTTTCCTGGGTAGAGGCATGGCTGACAAATAGACAGCAGAGAGTTTGCATAAATGGGGAGAAAAACAGAATGGGGGCACATCACAAGCGGTTGTTCCTCAGGGGTCAGTGTTGGGCCCGTTGTTGTTCACAATTACATAAACGGGCATAGATGAGGGAATAAATAGCGACATAAGCAAATTTGTGATGACACCAAAATAGGCCCTCCAATTCATTCTAATGAGGACACTAGAGCACTTCAGGATGATTTGAATAGACTGATGCAATGGTCGGAGAAGTGGCAGATGCAGTTTAATATTGACAAATGCAAAGTTCTAAATGTTGGACAGGTAAATAACCATGCCCCATATAAACTAAATAATGTAGATCTTAATACTACTGATTGCAAAAAGGATTTAGGAGTTCTGGTTAGCAGTAATTTAAAACCAAGCATTAGTGTTTGCAATAAAGCTAACAGAATTCTTGGCTTCATATCTAGAAGTATAAATAATAGAAGTACTCAGGATGTTCTTCAACTCTATATATCCTTGGTTAGGCCTCATTTAGATTATGCTGCTCAGTTCTGGTCACCGTATTACAGAATGGATATAAATGCTCTGGAAAACGTACAGAGGAGGATGACAAAGATGATCCCATGTATCAGAAATCTTCTCTATGAGGATAGACTGAGGGCCCTGAATCTGCACTCTCTCGAAAGGGGTAGAATTAGGGAGGATATGATCAAGGTGTATAAATGGAAAACAGGAATAAATAAAGGGGATGTAAATAGCGTGCTGAAAATTTCCAGCCAAGACAGGACTCGCAGCAATGGTTTCAAGTTGGAAAAATTCAGATTCAGGAAGGATATAGGAAAGCACTGGTTTGGTAATAGAGTTGTGGATGAGTGGAACAAACTCCCGAGTGCAGTTATTCAGGCTAAAATGTTGTGTAGTTTTAAAAATAGGTTAGATAAATACATGAGTGGGTGTGGGTGGGTGTGAGCTGGACCTGACTAGCTTGTGCTGCTGGGTCTGGTGCAGTGCTCCATCTTTGAGTGGAGATGATCAGACTGGGTGGGTCATTGGGCTAATCTGTGGGGAGGTCATTGGTGTAATCCGGGGGGGGGGGGGGGAGGGGGGGTTACATGGACCTGCTCCGCATGGGTCAGTAGGCCTGTTGCAGTGTTCCTTCTTTCTTATGTTCTTATGTAAATGGGTGGTTTCTTGTACTGATTCGATAGAAAAAACGGAGTTCTAGCAAAATAGTTATGATTTTTTCGACAAGTACACTGGAATTGGCCGAAAATAGGGCTGAAAGTGGGCAAAATCGCCGATGCGCCAATATCGTCGAGACTGCTAACTTCGCGAGAGCATAATTCCATAAGTTTTCCATCAAATTTCATACTTTTGGTGTCATTATGATCGGGAAAAGATTCTCTATCTTTTCATAAGAAAATTTTTTTTTTTTTTTTTTTTAAATTTGGCCAACCCTGAGAACAAGTCTCGGAGAGGGCCTGGCGACCCTGAAAGGGTTAATGCCACTAGGACCAGCTTGAGAGTCACTGGACCTCTGTCGCACAACAAATCTGTCCATAGAGCTCTGTACCTCCCATTCTTTTAAGACTTTCCTAAAATGGGCCATAACATTGTCATTGTACAGGTTGCCAACATGGCTTGCAGTAGCTGTGTCAGGGTGATTTTCATCCATAAAGGTTTGCAGTTCAACCCCCTTTGCACACATTTCCTTAATCTCTTTTTTCAATTCCATACTAATTCTCGCCCTTTTTACCACAGGGGTGGCACTAGAGGCTTTCTTGGGGTCCATGGTGACTTATTTTGCATTTACAAGCACTAAAAACAATAGAATAATGTGAAATGTACCGAATATATGCATAGATGCGAAAGCACTGGCTGGCTTGTAAACACTGGTGCTGAGGCCATACATGGGATGCGTCCCGGACAAATCATGTAAGGTGAGTTTTTTATTGTGAGGCGAGGCAAAATTTTTGCATTCAAATGCTTTGTATGGCGGATTTAACGTAACACGATGTGTTCGTAACGCGGGGGTCCACTGTACTCAATAATTCTAGTGGTTTCAAATCAAGCAGGAGAAAGCTGGTAGGCCCACATGTGAGAGAATGGGTCTGTGTGGTCAGTGTGTACTGTATAAAAAAAAAAAATCTGAAGCACTCAGTGCATGATGAGAGAAAAGAAACTCCGAATTTGAGGTGTATTTTCCTATAGTATTTACAGTTGTATTCTCGTTTTCTTGTTCTCACTTGATAGAATGGAAATATGTTACAGAAACAGAGATCATTTTGATTAGTTTCATGATGAAAACGACCTTGAAACTGAGCTCAAACTAGCAGAAATGTTAAATTTTTACCAATGTTCAAGAGTAAGCAAATCACACCATACGTCCAATACACGCCAACTGGGGAGTCTAATATTCTTTCACTAGTGTACTGATATTATTTATACCATTTTTACAATAATACAGCAGTCAGCATGACAGTAAATCTTCTATTTTTTGTGTGAATAAAAAATCAAAATAGAAAGCACGAGTAATATAAGAGGGGCCTGGAGATGTGACTAATGAACAGAGGATATGTTGTTTTAGTGTCAAGAATGTCTGTATTGTTTATTCTGGACCCTATTTTGAAATTGCCATCTTTCATAATTTGCATGAAATTGGTCAAATTACCAATTTCTGACCACTTTATTGGGTAGTTGAAATTGGTAAATGGGCGGTTTCTTGTACTCAATTGATAGAAAAAATGGAGTTCTAAAGAAATAGCTATGAGTTTGGTCGACTGGAACAATGGAATTGGCCAAAAATAGGGCTCAAATTCAGCAAAATCACCGATGCATATATATCGCTAAGAACACTAACTTTGCGGGAGCGTAATTCCGTAAGTTTTCAATCAAATTTCATACTTTTGGTGTCATCAGCATTGGGAAAAGATTCAATATCATTTCATAAGAAATAATAATTTTTTCCAAAAATTTTTCTACACCAGGAGACAATTCAGGATTTGGGGTTGCGACAGTCAAAGGGGTAATATATTTATAGATGGGGTTGTAAAAAAAGTAAATGCCAGGGTGTTGGGGAGAGGGGTGGGATTAAATTATGTGGAATCAAATACAAAATGGGAGTTGACACAGTTACTTTTTGCTGATGATATTGTGCTTATGGGTGATTCTAAAGAAAAGTTGCAAAGGTTAGTGGACGAGTTTGGGAGGGAGTGTAAAGGCAGAAAGTTGAAAGTGAACATAGATAAGAGTAAGGTGATGAGAATATCAAATGATTTAGATAAAGAAAAATTGTATATCATATTGGAGAGAAGGAGTATGGAAGAAGTGAATGTTTTCAGATATTTGGGAGTTGATGTGTCAGTGGATGGGTTCATGAAGGATGAGGTTAACCATAGAATTGATAAGGGAAAAAAGGTGAGTGATGCGTTGAGGTATATATTCAGTGGACCCTCGAATTTAGTCCTGCCTTTTCTGTATGCAAAACTATTTTTATTATCTATAAAATGTATTTTTTGTTAATATTTTTGGGAGTCTGGAATGGTTTAATTGGATTTACATTATTTCCTATGGGAAATATTAACAAAAAATACATTTTATAGATAATAAAAATAGTTTTGCATACAGAAAAGGCAGGACTAAATTCGAGAGTCCACTGTATATATATTTTTTTTATTAACACATCGGCAGATTCCCACCAAGGCAGGGTGGCCGAAAAAGAAAAAACTTTCATCATCATTCACTTCATCACTGTCTTCCCAGAGGGGTGCTTTACATTACAGTTATAAAACTGCAACATTAACACCCCTCCTTCAGAGTGGAGACACTGTACTTCCCATTTCCAGGACTCAAGTCTGACCTGCCGGTTTCCCTGAATCCCTTCATAAATGTTACTTTGCTCACACTCCAACATCACATCAAGTATTAAAAACCATTTGTCTCCATTCACCCCTATCAAATACGCTCATGCACATTTGCTGGAAGTCCAAGCCCCTTGCACACAAAACCTCCTTTACCCCCTCCCTTCCTCCAACCCTTCCTAGGCCAACCCCTACCCTGCCTTTCCTCCACTACAGATTTATACACTCTCAAAGTCATTCTGTTTTGTTCCATTTTCTCTACATGTTCGAACCACGTCAACAACCCCTCCTTAGCCCTCTGGATAATAGTTTTAGTAATCCCACACCTTCTCCTAATTTCCGAACAACGAATTCTCTGCATTATATTCACACCACACATTGCCCTCAGACATGACATCTCCACTGCCTCCAGCCTTCTCCTCATTGCAATATTCATCACCCATACTTCACACCCATACAAGAGTGTTGGTACAACTATACTCTCATATACTCCCCTTTTTGCTTCCACGGACAAAGTTCTTTGTCTCCACAGACTCCTAGTGCACCACTCACCCTTTTCCCCTCATCAATTCTGTGATTCACCTCATCCTTCATAGACCCATCTGGCGACACATCCACTCCTAAATATCTGAATACATTCTCCTCCTCCATACTCTCTCCCTCCAATCTGATATCCAGTCTTTCATCACCTAATCTTTTTGTTATCCTCATAACCTTACTCTTTCCTATATTCACTTTTAATTTTCTTCTTTTACATACCCTACCAAATTCATCCACCAACCTCTACAACTTCTCTAAAGAATCTCCCAAAAGCATCGTGTGAAAAAACGTAATCAATAGAGGCAGAGAAGGGAATGTAAGGAAGTATAGTGGTACCAACTCTCTTATATGGGTGTGAAGCTTGGGTTGTAAATGCTGCAGTGAGGAGGCGGTTGGGGGCAGTGGAGATGTCCTGTCTAAGGGTAATGTGTGGTGTAAATATTATGCAGAAAATTCGAAGTGTGGAAATTAGAAGGTGTGGAGTTAATAAAAGTATTACTCAGAGGGCTGAAGAGGGGTTGTTGAGGTGGTTTGGTCATTTAGAGAGAACAGATCAAAGTAGAATGACATGGAGAGCATATAAATCTGTAGGATAAGGAAGGCAGGGTAGGGGTCATCCTCATAAAGGTTGGAGGGAAGGGGTAAAGAAAGTTTTGTGGGCGAGGGGCTTTGACTTCCAGCTAGTGTGTATAAGAGTGTTAGATAGGAGTGAATGGAGACGAATGGTTTTTGGGACCTGACAAGGTGTTGGAGTGTGAGCAGGGTAATATTTAGTGAAGGGATTCAGGGAAACCGGTTATTTTTAAATAGCCAGACTTGAGTTCTGGAAACGGGAAGTACAATGCCTGCACTTTAAAGGAGGGGTTTGGGTTATTGGCAGTTTGTAGGGATGTGTTATATATCTTTATCTATGCTTCTAAACTGTTGTATCTGGGTGCCTCTGCAAAAGCAGTGATTATGTATGACTGAGGTGAAAGTGTTGAAGGATGATGAATGTTTCAGGGATTTTCTTTCTTTTTGGGTTACCCTGTCTAGGTAAGAGACGGCCGACTTGTTGAAAAAAAAATAATAATAATACAATATAATAGTAATAATAATAATATGTCGTCATTTTTAGACATTTTTCATCATTTTTTTTTTCATATTTTTGTGCAAAATGCTTCAAAATACAAATTGGTAACCCTCTGGGTGGCTGTAGGTACTGCTAGACCATGGCTATCTCAGTGCAACCAAGGGTGAATAGGAAGAGGAGGTGTACCGCTCTGAGTGACCACAGCAGACCCCTGGGATGCGTAATTTTGTTTTATATTGTACAAATTTCTTACTCAATGTCTCACCCAAAGAGACAGTATTCACGTACAATCAGCAAGAAGCTCATGAAGTGATTAGAAACCATGAAAAAAGCTAGAGAAATGAAGAAGGCAGCAACATAGAGTGAAGCAGCTGACTGCCACCCCCACCACCACTGTGGCCACCGCCGCCGCCACCACCACCACCACTGTGGCTGCCGTCACCACCACCACCACCACTGTGGCTACAGTCATCATGTCTTCACCTATATATACATCTGTCTTGACCACACCTATGGTTACATATGTGACAACCTCAACATTAATCATAGATAAACACAAGCTAGGTGTGGGGTTATGGACTGGGAAGATAGTAGAGTGGGAGAGTAAACTGCAGATGCTTTCTGCCGCTGCCGGAGTCACCATCACTTGCCATATTATGGCCTATTTTATTCATTCTAGAGTATATATCATGTTCCTATGTTATTAATATTGTTTATTATGTCATATTAGATGAAATGCGATAGCCGTAGAGTTGATATTAGCATTATTTTGTCATGCCTCCTGATTAATTGCATTTCAATTAATTTAAATGAGGAAAATTGACTTAGCATACAAACAAATCAGGATACAAACAAGGTCACAGAACAAATTAAATTCGAAGGCTGAGGTTACACTGTACTGTCAACCATTATTTGCTGCACATTAAATTAACACACTATGGTATAAGGGGGTACTCCCTCAACTACCTAAAGTCATACCTTAGTAACAGAGGCAATTATGTGTACACAAATGGAGCTAACTCTTCCACTCCAGCAATCCAAGTCGGTGTTCCACCAGGAAGTGTCCTTGGCCCACTCCTCTTTCTCATTTACATCAATGACCTACTGAATGCATCAAAACTACTCAAAGCCATATTATTTGCAGATGACACTACATACGTCTTCTCTCACCCAAACCCAGTCATACTGGCCAACACTGTTAATGCCAAATTGCAGAAAATATCTACCTGGATGATGACTAATAAGCTTACCTAAATACTGACAAAACCTATTTCATTCAGTTTGGAAACAGAGCTGCAAATGCTCAACTTAACATAATGCTAAACGGATTACTCATTGCAAGACTCACAGAGGGAAAATTCCTAGGAATCCACCTTGACAGTAGCCTCGAATTCCAGACACACATACAACAAATTTCTAAGAAAATCTCTGAGACAGTAGGCATACTATCAAAGATATGGTACTATGTTCTGCAGTCAGCTCTCCTTGCATTGTATCATTCACTCATCTACCCTTATCTCACATATGAGCTTTGCATGGGGATCAACAACATTACATCACCTAAGGCCACTAATAACCCAGCAAAAAGCTGCAGTCAGAATGATAACAAATTCCCACTCCCGACAGCATACTCTACCAATACAGTGGACCCCCGGTTTACGATATTATTTCAATCCAGAAGTATGCTCAGGTGCCAGTACTGAACGAATTTGTTCCCATAAGGAATTTGTGAATTAGATTAGCCCATTTCAGACCCCCAAACACTCATGTACAAACGCACTTACATAAATACACTTACATAATTAGTCGCATTGGGAGGTGATCGTAAAGCGGGGGTCCACTGTATTCAAAAGTCTACAACTGCTCACCATTAACAGCATCCATACTTACTCATGTGCCTACTACATATATAGAACACTACACTCAAATATAAACCCTCCACTCAAACTTCTCCTCACCAACCTTAACAGGTCACATGACCATAACACAAGACACAGATCTTTTTTTGATGTACCCCGTGTCCATATCACACTTTGTAAAAATTCTATGCACATAAAGGGCCCCAAAATTTGGAATTCATTACCAGTAAATACTAAAGTAACCCAGTCTGAACATCAATTTAAGACTCTTCTCAAAAACCACTTAATCACCCTTAACAAATAACCCACGGTATTGTGCCTTTTCTTGTTATTTAATCACCCTTAACTAAATACTCAATATTTAACTTTACCAAAAAATCTCCCAATTGCCTAAATCTTAAAACTTCAAAATAGGACACTCAAAGTTCATACATTGATTAAAACTACCTTGTAGTATAAATACCTACCCAAAACATTACTGCCTCACACCCAGTTGTAACATTCTCATACTGTAAACTACTTTCAACAACTCACAATGTTATATTCCCATAATATAATTTCAATATTTACTATTGAAACTATGGTAATTTGAGTAAAATTACAGTGTACAGTGGTCCCTCAATAATCGACCGACCTGAAAGTCGACCATTTCGGAAATCAACCGTTTTTTTCGACAAAATATTGACTCGGAAATTGACCGAAATTCGTTTATCGACCCGTCTCGACCCGTCGTCCCAGACGCGTATGCACGAGGTAAGCGGGCCTCGACCCACCTCAGCCTTCCTTCCCAGCCAGTGTGCCATTGTTTACCAGTTAGCGGCGGTCCTCTCACGTGCTCCAGTGAAATATTTCATAATATTTCATTTATTTTAGTGCTTGCAAGTTATTTAAGTGCTAAATAAGCTACCATGGCTCCAAAGAAAGCTCCTAGTGCCAAACCTTTGGTAAAGAAGGTGAGAAATACCATTGAATTTAAGAAAAACATCATTGAACAATATGATAGTGGCGTACGTGTGGGCGAACTGGCGAGGATGTATAACAAAAAATCATTCAACCATATCTTCCATCATAGCCATGAGAAAGGAAATCAAGGATGCTGTTGTTGCAAAGGGGGTAAATATGCTGACAAAAATGAGATCACCAGTACTGGAAGAGGTTGAGAAGTTATTATTGGTGTGGATAAATGAGAAAACAATTAGCAGGAGACAGTCTTATGACCTCGATTATTTGTGAAAAGGCTAGGCAGTTGCATGAAGATTTGGTAAATAAATTGCCTGCAAATAGTGGTGAAGTGAGTGATTTTAAGGCCAGCAAAGGCTGGTTTGAGAGATTTAAGAAGCATACTGGCATACACAGTGTGGTAAGGCATGGTGAGGCTGCCAGTTCGGACCACAAGGCGGCTGAAAAATATGTGCATGAATTCCAGGAGTACATAGAGGCTGAAGGATTGAAACCTGAACAAGTGTTCAATTGTGACGAAACAGGCCTCTTCTGGAAGAAAATGCCAAAGAGGACCTTCATTACACAAGAGGAAAAGTCAATGCCAGGACACAAGCCTATGAAAGACAGGCTGACGCTAATGTTCTGTGCTAATGCTAGTGGGGATTTCAAAGTGAAGCTGTTACTAGTGTACCATTCTGAAAATCCCAGAGCATTTAAGAAAAATAATGTTATGAAGAGTAAATTGTGTGTGTTTTGGAAATCTAATAATAAGGCATGGGTCACGAGGGAAATTTTTGTAGAGTGGTTCAACGAAGTGTTTGGCCCTAGTGTGAAGAATTACCTCCTGGAGAAGAAATTGGATCTCAAGTGCCTGCTAGTAATGGACAATGCACCTGCTCATCCACCAAACTTGGATGACCTAATTCTGAAGGAGTTTGGGTTCATCTCAGTAAAGTTCTTGCCCCGAATACCACTCCTCTCCTCCAACCCATGGACCAGCAGGTCATTGCAAACTTTAAAAAACTGTACACCAAAGCAATGTTTGAAAGGTGCTTCAATGTGACCTCAGACACTCACTTGACCCTACGAGATTTTTGGAAAGAACATTTCAGTATTTTCCATTGTGTAAGCCTTATAGGTAAGGCTTGGGAGGGAGTGTCTACCAGGACTTTGAACTCTGCTTGGAGAAAATTGTGGCCAGATTGTGTCGACAAGAGGGATTTGGAAGGGTTTGGGGCTGACCCTGATGAGCCTATGTCAGTTTTGAACTCTATTGTGGCACTGGGGAGTTCCATGGGGTTGGATGTGAGTTTGGAGGATGTGGAAGAGTTGGTGGAGGACCACAACAAAGAGCTAACCACTGAGGAGCTGCAAGAGCTTCAGCAGGAAGAGCAACAGATCGCAGCTCAGAATCTTGCTGCAGAGGAGGAGGAAGAGAGATGGAAGAAGGTGCCTTCTTCAGAAATTAAGGAGATTTTTACTATGTGGGGTAAGATGGAAAGATTTATGGAGAAACATCACCCTGAGAAGGATGTTGCAAGCCATATCGGCAACTTGTACAGTGACAGAGTCTTGGCCCATTTTAGGGAAGTTTTAAAGAGACGCCAGAAACAGAGCTCTCTGCACAGTTATTTTGCGAGACAGGACTCCAGTGACTCTCAAGCTGGTCCTAGTGGCATTAAGAAACAGAGAAAAGAAGCAACCCCAGAAAAGCAAATGGTACCTGAGGTGTTGATGGAAGGGGATTCCCCTTCCAAACTATAAACAATCCACTCTCTCCTCCTCCTCCAGTCTCCCATACACTAAGAAGAATCTCCAATAAAGGTAAGTGTTATGCTGTTAATGTTTCATTCATCATTTCCCATTGTATTGTTTATGTACTACATGAATATTTCATGTAAAAATTTTTTTGTTTTAATACTTCTGGGTGTCAGGAACGGATTAATTGAATTTACATTATTTCTTATGGGGAAAATTGATTCGTAAATCGACCATTTCGATAATCGACCGGCTTCCAGGAACGGATTACCGTCGATAATCGAGGGACCACTGTACTTTAAATAAACAAGATGTACAACTTAAACAAACTATGTTCAATTTCTTTAGTATTGTGCATTATTATTATTTCTTTAGTATTGTGCATTATTATTATTTCTTTAGTATTGTGCATTATTTTTTTTCTTTTACTAGCTAATACCAGCTACCTCAAAAACTTTTTACTTCTTTTTAATTGCTATTAATTGCTCATAATTTTGTGTAGCAAGTCAAATCTTACTCCAAATTAATGTTATTCATGGTTGCTACCTGTCCATTTAATTTTGTTTATCACTACTTTTTTTAGTCCCTTTTATATTGTGTGTGCAATAAGTGTATATTCCAATTACATTACTGTGTGAGTCCCAAAACTATCTTTTGCTAGCTAGTACCAACTACCTCATATTTTTTTACTTTTTTATAGTGCAATTAACCCTTTGGGGGTCGCCAGGCACTCTCACAGACTTGTTCTCAGGGTCGCCAAAATTTCAAAAAAAAAAAAAAAAAAAAAATTATATATATATATATATATATATATATATATATATAAAGAATCTTTTCCAGATCATAATGACACCAAAAGTATGAAATTTGATGGAAAACTTACGGAATTATGCTCTCACGAAGTTAGCAGTCTCGACGATGTTTACGCATCGGCGATTTTGCCCACTTTGAGCCCTATTTTCGGCCAATTCCAGTGTACTAGTCGACAAAAATGATAACTATTTCGCCAGAACTCCATTTTTTTCTATCGAATGAGTACAAGAAACCACCCATTTACCGATTTCAACTATCCAATAAAGTGGTCAGAATTTAGCAATTTTGCCAATTTCACACAAATTTCAAAAGATGCCAATTTCCGAATAGGGTCCAGAATAAACAAGAAAGACATTCCTGGCACTAAAATAACAAGTTCTCTGTTCGTTAGTCACATCCCCAGGCCCCTCTTATAATTCTTTGGCTTTCCACTTTGAATTTTTATTCTTACAAAAAATAGAAGATTTACTGTTATGCAGACCACTGCATTAGTGTAGAAATAGTATAAATAATATCAGCACACTTGTGAAAGATTATTAAACTCACCAGTTGACGTGTATTGGACGCCTGGCATGATTTGTTTACTTTTGAACTTTGGTAAAAATCGAACATTTCTGCTACTTTAAGCTCAATTTCCAGGTACTTTTCGTTGTAAAACCAGTCAAAATCATCTCAATTTCTGTAATATGTCTTCCATTCAATAAAACGAGACCAAGAAAACTAGAATACAACAATAAATACCATATGAAAATACAGTGCAAAGTCGCTGTTTTAATTAATCCAAAAAACACGGTCAAAGTTTTTTTTCTCTCATTACGCACTGTGTGCTGCAGGATTTTTTTTATACTGCGCACACTGACCACATAGACCCATTCCTTCATATGTAGGCCTACCAGCTTTCTCTCACTAGATTTGAGGGCGCTAGAATTTAGGCGTACTAGTACGTCAAAAACCCTGGGGCGTAAGCCATACTAGTACGACCGAAACCCCCAAAGGGTTAATTGCTCAACTTATTATACATTACAAATCAGATCTTACTCCCAAATCAATATTATATCAGAGTGACTATCTATCCATTTAACTCTGTTTACAATTACTTAATTTAGTCCCTTATATATTTTTCTCCATTATTTTAGTTTTATATAACTACCTTATTTCATATATTCACAACTGTTAAAATAATCAAGGTGCTATTCTCAGGTGCTAATGTGTAATAAGTTCACTAATTTGCCGTTATATTCCAAAACTCATTTATCTGATTACCACTTTATTTGTTCACCACAACTTATATTAGTCCCTTTTATATTGTCTCCTTTATTTTAACTTTAAAGAACTACCTTTAAAGAGCTACCTACTATTATATTCCCAAGCTCCTTTATTTGATCATCACTTTATTTGTTCCCCACAAATTATTTTAGTCCCTTAGCTCCCTTAGTCCCTTAGTCCTACAAATTATTTTAGTCCCTTAGCTCATATTTTTACATTTGTTAAAATAATTCAGGTGCTATTTTTTAGCTTTAGAATATTTACTTTGTTTTATACTTAATTCTAACAATAGATTCACTATAAATCTTATGATTACAAGGACTGATCCTGATACCAACCTCTTATTGAATGACTTAAATGAATCAAACAGTAACTGTAATTACTACACAGCAGAACAATCCAAGGCACTTCTCAGAGCCAACAACAACATAACTCTCTTTAACTACAATATCAGATCTTTAAGCAAACATTACAATGACCTCATAGCATTACTAAATTCCCTGCATGCCAGTATGTCCATCATTACTCTCACCGAAACCTGGCTAAAGCCTAATACTACAGATGTCTATGCCATTCCTGGTTACACAGCCATATGTAACTGTAGGCCAGATCAACAAAGGGGTGGCACAGCTGTATACTACTCAGACCAACTAGAATGCATCACTAATACTTGCACAAGGGATGAACATGGGGAATATATAATAGCTAAATTCAAATCCAAATACCTACAAAAACCTCTCACAGTGATAAACATCTACAGAGTACCACAGTCAAACATTACCCGTTATAGTGAGAACCTAGGAAGTATGATAACTGATGCACGCAAGAACAAAGATCACTTACTATTCTCAGGTGACTTCAATATAAATCTCCTACAAGACCAAGACCCACATGTTACTGAATTCAATAACACTATGAGTAACTGCTTGTTGCTACCAACAGTAACAAAACCTACAAGAATTACAGAGACTAGTGTTTCCCTACTAGACCACATCTGGACCAACACCAAATCCCCTTTAAAATCAGGCATAATCACAGATAATACCAGACTACTACCCTATCTTCCTCATAACTAATATAGGCAAATTACCCCAAGACACTACTAAAGTCACTTTCAGACTTCACAATGAGGCAGCCATTAATGACTTCACAACAGCAGTGACAAACATTGACTGGTACACTGAGCTAGAAATCTATACAGATATTGACGAATGTATTAATAATTTTCTAAAAAAAGACTCAATACCTCTATAACAAGCACTGCCCAAAAAAACTAAACAGATGACAGCTAAGAGACTGAACAGTCCCTGGCTAACACACAACATCCTCAAATCCATAAATACGAAGCACCTATACAAAAAACAGTACAGAATGGGTCACATAACCAGAGACCAAATAAAACGTTACTCGTCAATCCTAACCAGCCTGATAAGAAGGGCTAAAAAACTGTATTATGAGAATAGATTATCAAACTTAAAAGGTGATACAAAAAGACCTGGAAAACCCTATCAGAAATTCTAAGAACAAAAAAGATATCACGAAATAGCAAAATTGAACTAACAAAACCAGATGAACCCCACCTCCCACCAACTGAAACAGCAAACAGACTCAATGATTTCTTCTCCACTATAGGAAAAAAACCTTGTGGGTAAAATCCCAAGCTCAAATACCCCACCCAATGACTACCTCACTGGCAACTACCCGAACACACTGTTCCTAGCTCCGACTAACCAACAGACGTCTCCCTTATTATCAACACACTAAAAAACAAGACAGGAGATTTAAATACCTTATCACCCTTCATACACAAAAAAGCGTAGCAAGTGCTGTCACCAATCATTGCAACACTCTTTAACAAATCCATAGAATCCTCTACCTTCCCTACAGTTCTCAAAATAACGAGGGTCACCCTGATCCATAAAGGAGGAGAGCAAACAGACTTGAATAACTATAGGCCAATATCCAACTTACACCCTCTCTCTAAAATCTTCAAAAAATTAATTCATAAGCAAATCTATTCCTACCTCATCTCCCACAACATACTCAACCCCTGTCAGTTTGTGTTCAGGCCTAATAAAAATATGAATGATGCTACTATACACATGCTAGAACAAATATACACTGCAACAGAGAAAAAAGAAGTCCCACTGTGGATCTTCATTGATTTACATCAAGTTTTTGATACTTGACCATGACTTGCTCCACATAAAATTGTCGCACTATGGTATAAAAGGGCACTCCCTCAACTACCTAGTCATACCTCAGCAACAGAAGCCAATAAGTGTACACAAGTAAAGTAAAAGGACACAAGTGCAACTAATGTGACATTTATTGTGGCAACGTTTCGCTCTCCAGGAGCTTTATCAAGCCATTACAATGGCTTGATAATTGTAATGGCTTGATAAAGCTCCTGGAGAGCGAAACGTTGCCACAATAAATGTCACATTAGTTGCACTTGTGTCCTTTTACTTTACATATTGTCGGTAATTCTACCAACTTTATTATAATTGTACACAAATGGAGCAAACTCTTCCGCACAGCCAATTACAGTTGGTGTCCCACAGGGAAGTGTCCTTGGCCCTCTTCTCTTTCTCGTTTACATAAATGACCTACCAAATGCATCGCAACTACTCATACCCACACTATTTGCAGATGACACTACTGGGAACATCACAACGAACGACACCAAGGAAGGAAAGAATATTGTTGTTGTTGGGGATAGCCAAGTTAGGTATATGGATAGGGCGTTCTGCTTGAAGGACAGGAGTAGGAGACAGAGAGTTTGCTTTCCTGGGGCTGGGATGGAGGATATTGTTAGCCGTCTGGATGACATCATGAGAGGTAATGGGAGCAATCCTATTATCTGTCTCAGTGCTGGAGGCAACGATGTTGGCAGACATAGGAGTGAAGACCTGATTAGCAGGTATAGGTCAGCAATAGAAATAATTAGGAGTAAGGGTGGGAACCCTGTCATATGTGGTATTTTGCCAAGGAGAGTAGTTGGAAATGAATGGTTGTCCAGGGCAATTGGTGTCAATTGCTGGCTGGACAAATACTGTAAGGAAAATGCAGTAACATTCATTGACAACTGGGACCTCTTCTATGGCAGAAATGACATGTATGCCAGGGATGGGGTTCACTTATCTAGGTCTGGGGTGGTAGCACTGGCAACTGCAGTGGAGGGAGCAGTTAGGACTTTAAACTAGGAATAGTTAGTGGTATGGGTTTTGGCAGGAAAACAGTGAAGTCCCAGTGTAGTAATATTACGAGTTCTAGGGGAACTAGTAATAAGCAGAACAAGGTAGATATTGAAAAGCCAGGGACTTTGGGTGATAAGGACAGTAATAGGTTTAGTAGAAAAACAGAAATGAGCAGGAAGGGTAAAGAGAAAGGAGAGTCTTTCAATGTTTATTATGCTAATTGCCGTAGTGCTAGGAATAAGATGGACGAGTTGAGATTAGTTGCTAGTGCAGGTAACATTGATGTATTTGCCTTAACTGAGACGTGGTTTAATTCAAAAAGTCGGGACATGCCTGCGGAATGTCATATTCAGGGTTTTAAATTGTTCCAAGTAGATAGAAGTATCGGGAAGGGGGGTGGGGTGGCATTGTATGTCCGAGATCGCTTGAACTGTTGCATAAAAACGGGTATTAAGTCTGAAGTAACACATACAGAGTCTGTTTGGATAGAATTTTCAGAGGGGCATGAAAAACTGATTTTAGGAGTGATATACCGTCCCCAAACTTAGATAGGGACCAAGGGAGACTACTATGGGAGGAAATTGTTAAGACCACAAGGCACGCTAATGTAGTAATTCTAGGAGACTTTAACTTTAGTCATATTGATTGGAATTTCTTGACTGGGAATTTAGAATCATACGACTTCTTAGAAGTAGTTCAGGATTGTTTTTTGAAGCAGTTTGTGACAGAACCTACAAGGGGAAATAACCTGCTTGACTTAGTTATGGCAAACAATGAATCCCTTGTTAATAATTTAGAAATTTCAGAGGAACTGGGTGCTAGCGACCACAAATCAATTACATTTAGCATTGAATGGAAGTACGATAGTAGCGATAACTCAGTAACAGTCCCAGATTTTCGCTTAGCAGATTACGATGGGCTTAGAGAGCACTTATCATCTGTTGACTGGGGTAACGAAGTGAGCTATCAATATGACAGTTTTCTGAACACTATACATGCTGCTCAAAGAACGTTTATCCCATATAAAGATATTAGATCAAATAGAAATGACCCAAAATGGATGAATAATAGGCTCAAATATCTACTAGGGCATAAGAAAGGAATTTATAGGCGTATCAAAAGAGGTGAGGGTCATCTTATGAATCAGTATATTGACATTAAGAGGGACATTAAAAAGGGGATAAGAAAAGCTAAAAGGGAGTATGAAATTAAAGTTGCTAGGGATTCTAAAGCTAACCCAAAAAGTTTTTTCCAGGTCTATAGAACAAAAGTTAGAGATAAGATAGGTCCCCTTAAAAATACCTATGGGCACCTTACTGACAAAGATAATGAAATGTGCTTGATTTTTAATAATTATTTTCTCTCAGTTTTTACACAGGAAGACACTAACAATATTCCAGTAATTAATTTTTATAGTGGGCCTGAAGAAGTTAAATTATGTAACATCACAGTCACTAGTGAAATGGTTGTGAAGCAGATAGACAGACTGAAGCAAAATAAGTCGCCGGGTCCTGATGAGGTTTTTTCAAGGGTTCTTAAGGAATGCAAAATGGAACTCTGTGAACCATTAACTAATATTTTTAATTTATCTCTTCAAACAGGTGTAGTGTCTGATATGTGGAAGATGGCTAATGTAATTCCTATTTTTAAAACAGGGGACAAGTCGTTACCGTCAAACTACCGCCCATAAGCCTGACTTCAATTGTAGGCAAATTACTAGAGTCAATTATAGCTGAGATTTAAGAAGCCATCTCGATAAGCATAGCTTGATTAATGATACTCAGCATGGATTCACAAGAGGCCGGTCTTGTCTAACTAATTTATTAACTTTCTTCAGTAAAGCTTTTGAGGCTGTTGACCACGATAAAGAATTTGATATTATTTACTTAGATTTTAGTAAGGCTTTTGATAGAGTTCCGCACCATAGACTGTTAAAGAAAGTGGCAGCTCATGGCATTGGGGGAAAAGTGCTCTCGTGGATGAGTCATGGCTCACTGACAGGAAGCAGAGAGTGTCCATAAATGGGGTTAAATCCGAGTGGGGATCTGTAACAAGTGGCATTCCACAGAGATCAATCTTGGGCCCGTTGTTGTTTATAATATATATCAATGATCTTGATGAGGGAATTACTAGTGATATGAGCAAATTCGCCAATGACACAAAGATAGGTAGGATAATTGATTCAAATGTAGATGTTATGGAACTTCAGGAGGATTTAAACAAACTCTATTCTTGGTCTGAAAAGTGGCTGATGCAGTTCAATGTAGATAAAAGAAGGTTCTGAAGCTTGGGAGTGCCCATAACCCTAGTAATTATAAGTTAAATGATGTAGAACTTAGCCATACAGATTGCGAAAAGGACTTGGGGGTTATGGTGAGCAGGAACCTTAAACCAAGACAGCAATGCCTAAGCATACGTAATAAGACAAATAGATTACTGGGATTTATATCAAGAAGTGTAAGCAACAGAAGTCCAGAGGTCATACTGCAGCTTTATACATCATTAGTAAGGCCTCACCTAGATTATGCAGCTCAGTTCTGGTCTCCATATTACAGAATGGACATAAATTCGTTAGAAAACATTCAGCGTAGGATGACTAAATTAATACATAGCATTAGAAATCTTCCTTATGAAGAAAGATTGAAGACTCTTAAGTTACATTCACTTGTTAGACGAAGAATGAGGGGAGACCTGATCGAAGTGTATAAGTGGAAGATAGGTATTAATAAAGGGGATATTAATAAGGTCTTGAGGATCTCTCTCCAAGAGAGAAACCCGCAGTAATGGATTTAAATTAGATAAGTTTAGATTCAGAAAGGACATAGGAAAGTATTGGTTTGGAAATAGGGTAGTAGATGAGTGGAACAGTCTACCTAGTTGGGTTATTGAGGCTGGGACTCTGGGTAGTTTCAGATTTAGGTTGGATAAGTACATGAGTGGGAGGGGTTGGATTTGAGTGGGACTTTCACATCAGACCTTATTTCTTGGGTGGCATTGAAAACTGGGTTCGGCAAATGTTTTGTTAGTGGGATGAATTGTAAAGGACCTGCCTAGTATGGGCCAACAGGCCTCCTGTAGTGTTCCTCCTTTCTTATGTTCTTATGTACGTCTTCTCTCACCCGAGCCCAGTCATGCTAGCCAATACTGTGAATACCGAATTACAGAAAATATCTACCTGGATGAGGACTAACAAACTTACTCTCAACATTGACAAAACCTACTTCATTCAGTTTGGTAACAGAGCTACAGATGTCCCTCTTAACATAATGATAAATGGATCACCTATCACAAAGCTCACAGAGGGAAAATTCTTAGGAATCCCCCTTGATAATAGACTCAAATTTCAAACACATATACAACAAATTTCCAAAAAAATTTCCAAGACCGTAGGCATGCTATCGAAGATACGGTACTATGTTCCACAGTCAGCCCTCCTGACCCTGTATCACTCTCTTATTTACCCCTATCTCACCTATGGAATTTGTGCATGGGGCTCAACAACAATAAATCATCTCAGACCATTAATTACCCAACAATTGAATGATAACAAATTCCCACTACAGGCAGCACACTCCACCAATATTCAGAACTCTAAACTTACTCACAATACAAAACATCCATACTTATTATTGTACCTACTACACACATAGAACACTTAACTTAGATATAAACCCTCCCCTCAAATGCCTCCTTACCAACCTCAACAGAACACATGACCATAACACAAGGCACAGATCACTCTTTGATGTTACTCGTGTCCATCTCACACTATGCAAAAACTCAATGCACATGAAAGACCCAAAAATCTGGAATTCATTACCTGTGAATATAAAAGAAACACTGTCTGTTTATAAATTCAAGTCTCTTCTTAAAAATCACTTACTCACCCACAACTAAATAAATACTGAATAATTGTATCTCATAAATATTTAACCTGTGACCCAATCAAACTTTGTTATTTTTAATTAATTTTCTAACAGAAAACATATCCTTGCCAACGATGGAAACGCATAAAGTTAAATCGCCAGCGATACATTTTAACGCAAAAATTTTCCTCCCCAGCCTAAAAAAAATCATCAAAAGCAATTTGTCCAGACGCTCCACGTGCTGCCGAGCCAGCCTCACTTGTTTTGTTGGTGGAGTGTTTACAAACCACCCCGCGGGCACATCCAAGATAAATCGGAACTTTCGTATTATCACAGTGTTTTTAGTGATTTACTGCAAAATAAGTCACCATGGTCCCCAAAAAAGCTTTAGTGCCCAAACCCTCGGAAAAAGGGTGAGAATTACTTTACTAGTGTGCTACATGAGAGTAAAAGGTAGAGGGATTCAAGGGAATAGAAGATCAGGAAGAGAGAGGTAAAGGGTTTTTATAAATAAAAGAGGAGCATTAGGGTAAGAAAAAAAACCCCTATTGGAGGATAATGGGCTAATGAAGCTGGGCAATGGGGTCGAGATTTGGGGGGGGTTTAAAAAATGTAGTGTTAGAGTTTTCAGCAAATTTGTGGACAAAAAAGTGGGTGGGGAGGAAGAGGAGCGTTTGGGTGGAATGATGATGTAAAGAGAGTGAAAGGGGAAAAAATTTAGCATATGAGAATTTTTTTACAAGTAGAAGTGATGCAAGGAGGAAAGAGTATATGGGGGAAAAAGAGAGAAGTTAAGAGAGGGGTGAAGAATTGAAAAAAGAGACAAAGGGAAGATGGGTGGGGTTTTATAAAACAAATTTTGTTGAAAAAAAGAAAAATTTTTGGGAGTGAGTTTAACAAGTTAAGAAAGCCTAGAAAACAAATGGATTTTCATTTAAAAAAATAGGGAGGAGATTATTAAATGGGGGGTTAGAGGTTTTGGGGAAGGGAGGAATTTTTTGGGGAATTGTTAAATGTTGAGAAGATGGGGAAGTGTGATTTCGTGTATAGGGAAAGGGGAATAACTCTTGTAGGAGTGAGGAAGAGCCAGTTTGAGTGTGGGGGAAGTTCGTGAGGCAGTAGGAAAATGAAAGGGGGAAAGGCAGCCGGGATTGATGGGAAAAAGGGGAAAATTTTTAAAAGCAGGTGGGGATATTTTTTGGAGGGGTTGGGTGAAATTATTTAAAAAATGTAGGGAAGGGGGTAAGGTACCTAGGGTTTGGGCGAGGCTTGCATAGTTCCTTTGTAAAAAGGAAAGGGGGACAAAAGAGAGTGAAAAAAATTTATAGGGGGATAAGTTTTTTGGGGTCCCGGGTAAAGTGTATGGTAGAGTTAAAATTTAAAAAGAATTAAGATAAGACGGAGAATAGGATAGCAGATGACGGAGGCTTTGGGAAAAGGTGGGGGGGTGTGTGGACCAGGTGTTTCAGGAAACATATAAGTGAACAGTTTTTAGATAAGGCTAAAGGGGTCTTTGTGGCTTTTAGGGATTTGGAAAAGGCGTTTTACAGGGGGATGGGGGGGGCATTGGAGATTTCAATTTTGGGAGGGGAGGTTACTAAAAGCAGTGAAGATTTTTTACGGGATAGGGGCTAAATTTAGGTATGTAGGAAAGAGGGGAAAATTATTTCCCAGTTTAAAAAATAGGCCCTTTGACAAGGATGGTGATTACCGTGGTTGTTTTAAAATTTTATAGATGGGGTTTTAAGGAAGTAAATGCGAGGGTCTTTGGGAAGGGCGTGGAGTTAAAAAATAAAAAATCACACACAAAAAGGGGGGTTGTCACAGCGCTCTTTTGATGACATGTCTCTTGGGGATTCTAAGGAATTGAGAGATTGGTGGGTGAATTTTGGTAGGGTTGCAAAGAAGAAATTTTAAAGGGGAATACAGGAAAAGTAGGTTATGGGATAACAAAAAAATTAGGTGATGAAAGATTGAATATCAGATTGGAGGAGAGAGTATGGGGGGGAACGTATTTAGATATTTGGGGGGGAGTGTCAGGGTGGGTCTATGAAAGAGGGGTGAATTTAAAATTATGAGGGAAAAAAAAGGGGGTGGGGCACTTAGGAGTTGTGGGGAAAAAAACTTTGTCCTTGGGGGCAAAGAGGGGGAATGTTGAGAGTTTGTTTTACCCAAAGCTCTTATATGGGTGGAAGGTGGGGATGAAAGTTGCAGCGAGGAGAAGGCTGGGGGGGTGGAGATGTGGTCGAGGGCAATGTGTGGGGTGAATATAAGCAGAGAATTTGTATTTTGGAAGTTAGGGAGGTGCGGGGTTCCAAAACTTTTTTTTCCCGGGGCTGAGGAAGGGGTTTTTGAGGGGGTTGGCATGTGAGAGAAGGAGCAAAAGAAGACTTCAAGAGTGTTCAGTCGTAGTGGAAGGAAAGGGGGGGGAGGGTCGGCCTAGGAAGGGTTGGAGGGAGGGGGTAAAGGAGGTTTTGTGTGCGAGGGGTTGGACTTCCACAGGGATCTGAGCGTGTTTGATGGATGAAAGGGGACAAAAGTTTTTAATACTTGAGTGCTGTTGGAGTGTGAGCAAAGTAAAAATTTTGAGGGACGGGAAACCGGCAGGCCGGACTTTTATCCTGGAGAGGGAAAACAGTTTCCGCACTCTGAAGGAGGGGTGTTAAAGGCAGTTTAAAAAATGTAGGTAAAGCACCCCTTTTGGGAAGACATGATGGGTGAATGTGGTGAAAATTTTTTTTTTTTTCGGGGCCCCCCTGCCTTTGGTGGGATCGGCCGTTGAAATAATAAAAAAAAAATGGGGTTTGTGTTGAAAGTGGGTTGTGTTGAGTGGAGGTTGTTTAAAAACCCCCATAAAGTTATTGGGGGAAAAAAGGTAAAAAATGTTTTGAAGGTTGAACTTGTTTTAAAAAAGAGATGAAGTGTAGAAGGTTGAAAATTTTTTGTGGGTAAACGAAAAAAGTAGGGGAGTAGATCTCTAAAGGATCATTGTGAAAAGGCTAAAGTTGCTGAAATTTTAAAGAAAAGGCTGCAATAGTGGGATGTGAGGAATTTAAGGGCCCAGAAAAGGTTGGTTTGAGAGTTTTAAGAATCGTAGTGGCACACAAGTGGAAAGGCTGGGGGCTGCCAGTTGGGGACCACAAAGCAGTGAAAAATACGTGCGGAATTCAAGGGTAATAGACGTGAAGGACGAAACCGAACAAGTGTTAATTTGAAAAAACGGGCCTTTTGGGAAATGCCAAGAGGACCTACTTTCCAGGGGGGAAAAAGGCCCCCCCAAAACATAAGCCTATAAAAGCGGGCTTCTCTGTTGAGTGTGCCAATGCTAGTTGTGATTGCAAGTGAAGCCTTTATTGGTGTATCACTCTAAAACTCCAAGAGCGTTCAGGCAAAAAAAATACCCTAAAGGCAAATTTTGGGTGTGTATGGAGGGCAAACAAAGGCATGGGTCACTAGGGACTTTTTCTATGACTGGTTACACCATGATTTGCCCCCACTGTAAAAAATTACCTAATTAAAAATAAATTTGCCCTTAAAGTGCCCCCTGGTTTTGACAACCCCCTGGTCTTTTCCTTTCAGAGGGGCAGAGTGACTTTCGCAGACTGAGTTCATTTGGCAATTTTTTGCCTCCAAAAACACCCCTTCCTGCAGCCATGGCCCAGCAGGTCATTGCAAACTTAAAAAAACTGTACACAAAAGCTCTGTTTGAAAGGTGCTTTTTAGTGATCAGAAACCAATTTACTCTAAGGAGTTTTGAAGGATCACTTTAAAATTTCCCCTTTTGTAAAACCTTTTCGTAAAGGGTTGGAGGGAGGATAAGAGGGCCCTTTAACTCTGCTTGGAAAAACTGTGGCCAAATTGTAGACAAAAGGATTTTGAAGGTTTTAGGCTAAACCCGAAAGTGTAACCGTTAGGGAAACAAAAAGTGGGATTGGGGGAAATCCTTGGGGGTTTAAATTTTGTGGGGGGGGGGGAAAAAGGGTTTGGGGGAGGAGGACAATGAAAAACTAACCACAGATGAGTGCTGATCATTTTTAACGCAAAAGGGGCCCCACCCGAGGGAAATGCTTCGAGGGGGGGGAGGAAATTTAAGAAGTTTCCTACCCTGCTTCGGAGGAGGGAGAAGAAATTGGGAAAAAGTTGCCTACTTCAAGATTAAGGAATATGTGCAAAAGGGGTTTAAGTGCAAACCCTTTTTGGATGAAAATCACCCTCACACAGCTATTGCAAGCTGTGCGGTGATATTACATGA
This sequence comes from Cherax quadricarinatus, assembly GCF_026875155.1. Classification (NCBI taxonomy): domain Eukaryota; kingdom Metazoa; phylum Arthropoda; class Malacostraca; order Decapoda; family Parastacidae; genus Cherax; species Cherax quadricarinatus. Next base: position 49,650,280 of record NC_069399.1, on the reverse strand, counting down.
CAATGTTTTGAAACACTTTGGAAATTCATAAAGGAACGAGGGTACAGGCCTCTAGGCGATATTTTGGCAACGAAGTCCTGTCGAGTGGTCCTAGGGCATTAAAAAAAGAAGGGAAGTAACCCCGGAAAGGACTTGCTACCTCAATCGTAATGGAAGGGGGTTCCCCTTCTAAACACAGAAACCATCCACACTCTTCCCTCCCTCCCATCCCATCATCATCACAGAAATCTTCAAATAAAGGTAGTGTCATGTAACTGTGCATGTCCCTTCTTCAGTTTGGTGTGTATTAGAATTAATATTTCATTGGTAACAATTTTTTTTTTTCATACTTTGGGGGCTTGCACGGATTAATTTGATTTCCATTATTTCTATGGAAAATTAATTCGCCTAACGATAATTTCACCTAACGTTGAGCTCTCAGGAACGGATTAATAGCGTTAGGCGAGGGTCCACTGTACTCCATTCTAGTGAATGCACAGCAACACAGTAAATGACCATATGAACCTGTCCATTGAATACTCATTGTGCTAATGTTATCTGTTTTAGCAATAATGTTTACCACTGAATATATCATTGCTTAGTTAATCTTAAGTTAATTTTAAGCCTGCCCATAATGCTCTGCATACAAGGGGCTTTGGCATTTTACACTTAACCACTGAATTTCTTTGTGCTTCTATGTATCATGTTCAAATCAATAAATAAATAAATAAATAAATAAATAAATAAATAAAGTTGTCTGTAAGCCATTAAATTAAGTCTGCCATAATGCCTAGGCATGATAGTGGCTCTCTTTGCACTGCAACTCAGGTTGTAAATTTCATAAGAGGTTAGGTTGCATTGCACGGAAATAAAAATGTGATTATTGAGGATAGTGAAGCCAGGTTAAGTATAGAGGCGAGAGGGAGATTCTTTCCAGTAAAAGTAGGCCTTAACCAGGATGTGTGATGTCACAGTTGTTGCTCAGGTGGGGGGGGGTCTGTACAGTGTACCCCCGCAACCGTTGGCATCACATAAACAGTTAATCCGCATAACCGCTGCTTTAATCGCAAAAATTTGCCTCGCATACCGCTTAAAACCCCTCACCGCTGTTTGTCCGAGACGCATCCAATGAGTGCCCTCAGCCAGCCTCACATCTGCCGCCCGTGCCATTGTTTACCCCACCAGCCTCCGCGGTATCATCCAAGCATATAATCGGAACATTTCGTATTATTTACAGTGTTTCGGTGCTTTTATCTGGAAAATCAGTGACACATGGGCCCCCAAAGAAAGCTTCTAGTGCCAACCCTACAGCAATAAGGGTGAGAATTCCAATAAGATGAAGAAAGAGATCATGATAAGTATAAAGTGGAGTGCGTATCGCCGACCTGGCCAGGTTTGTACAAGAAACCCCAATCACCATCGCTACTATAGTGGGCACCAGAAAGGCAATCAAGGAACTGTGCTTGCAAAGTTTAAACTGTGGTTTCGAAACTAAGATCCAAGTGATGGAAGATGTTTGAGAGACTCTTATTGGTGTGGATAAATGAAAAACAGCTAGCAGGAGATAGCGTCTCTCAAGCGATCATAAGCGAAAAGGCTAGGAAGTTGCATGAGGATTTAATTAAAAAAATGCTGCAACTAGTGCTGATGTGAGTGAATTTAAGGCCAGCAAAGGTTGGTTTGAGAGATTTAAGAATCGTAGTGGCATACATAGTGTGATAAGGCATGGTGAGGCTGCCAGTTCGGACCACAAAGCAGCTGAAAAATATGTGCAGGAATTCAAGAAGTACATAGACAGTGAAGGACTGAAACCTGAACAAGTGTTTAATTGTGATGAAACAGGCCTGTTTTGGAAGAAAATGCCAAGCAGGACCTACATTACTCAGGAGGAAAAGGCACTCCCAGGACATAAGCCTATGAAAGACAGGCTTACTTTGTTGATGTGTTCCAATGCTACTGGTGATTGCAAAGTGAATCCTTTATTAGTGTATCACTCTGAAACTCCCAGAGCGTTCAGGCAAAAGAATGTCCTCAAGGAGAATTTTTGTGTGCTGTGGAGGGCAAACAGTAAGGCATGGGTCACTAGGGACTTTTTCTATGACTGGTTACACCATGCATTTGCCCCCAATGTGAATGATTACCTAACTGAAAAGAAATTAGAACTTAAGTGCCTCCTGGTGTTAGACAATGCCCCTGGTCATCCTACAGACGTGGCAGAGCGACTTTATGGGGACATGAAATTCATTAAGGTGAAGTTTTTGCCTCCTAATACCACTCCTCTCCTGCAGCCCATGGACCAGCAGGTTATTGCAAACTTCAAAAAACTGTACACAAAAGCTCTGTTTGAAAGGTGCTTTGTAGTGACCTCAGAAACTCAACTGACTCTAAGAGAGTTTTGGAGAGAGCACTTTAATATCCTCAATTGTGTAAACCTTATAGGTAAGGCTTGGGAGGGAGTGACTAAGAAGACCTTGAACTCTGCTTGGAAGAAACTGCGGCCAGAATGTGTAGACAAAAGGGATTTTGAAGGGTTTGAGGCTAACCCTGAGAGGATTATGCCAGTTGAGGAATCCATTGTGGCATTGGGAAAGTCCTTGGGGTTGGAGGTTAGTGGGGAGGATGTGGAAGAGTTGGTGGAGGAGGACAATGAAGAACTAACCACTGATGAGCTGATAGATCAACTTCAACAGCAAGAGCCAGACCTGAGAAACTGGTTCAGAGGAGGGGAGAGAGAAATTGAAGAAGTTGCCTACTACAAAGATTAAGGAAATCTGTGCAAAGTGGCTTGAAGTGCAAACCTTCATGGAGGAAAATCACCCTCACACAGCTATTGCAAGCCGTGTTGGCAACCTGTACACTGACAATGTTGTGAAACACTTTAGGGAAGTCATAAAGGAACGAGAGGTACAGGCCACTATGGACAGATATGTTGTGCGAAAGAAGTCCAGTGACTCTGAAGCTGGTCCTAGTGGCATTAAAAGAACAAGGGAAGTAACCCCAGAAAAGGACTCGACACCTCAAATCTTAATAGAAGGGGATTCCCCTTCTAAACACTAACACTCTCTCTCCCCTCCTCCCATCCCATCAATCATCACCAGATCTTCAATAAAAGTAAGTGTCATGTAATTGTGCATGCCTTTTTCAGTTTGTGTGTATTAAAATTAACATTTCATGTGGTAAATTTTTTTTTTTTTCATACTTTTGGGTGTCTTGCACGGATTAATTTGATTTCCATTATTTCTTATGGGGAAAATTCATTCGCATACCGATCATTTCGCATAACAATGAGCCCTCTTGCACGGATTAAAATCGCTATGCGGGGGTCCACTGTGTGTGTGTGATTTATAGATGGAGTTGTAAGACTTGCGAATGTTCAGGTGTTGGCAAGAGGTGTGGAGTTAAAAGATAAAGAATCTAACACAAAGTGGCAGTTGTTACAGTTGCTCTTTGCTGATAACACTGTGCTTTATAGAGATTCTGAGGAGAAGTTGTAGAGGTTGGTGGATGAGTTTGGTAGGGTATTTAAAAGAAGGAAGTTAAAAGAAAATATAAGAAAGGTTAAGATGATGAAGATAACAAAACAAAAAATTAGGTAACAAAAGATTGTATATCAGATTGGAGGGAGAGCGTATGGAGGAGGTGAATGTATTCAGATATTTGGGAGTGGAGGTGTCAGTAGATAGGCCTATGAAAAATGAAGTGAATCATAGAACTGATGAGGGACAAAGGTGAGTGGTGCACTGAGGAGTCTGTGGAGTCAAAGAACTTTATCTATGAAAGCAAAGAAGGGAATGTATGAGAGTATAGTTATACCAACGCTCTTATATATGAGGGGGGGGGGGGGGGGGGGGGGGGGGGGGGGGGGGGGGGGGGGGGGGGGGGGGGGGGGGGGGGGGGGGGGGGGGGGGGGGGGGGTGGGGTGAAGAAGGGTGGTGAATGTTGCAACAAGGAGAAGGCTGGAGGCAGTGGAGATATCATGTCTGAGGGCAATGTATTGTGTGAATATAATGCAGAGAATCCATAGTTTGGAGATTAGGAGATGCAGGATTACAAAAACTATTATCCAGAGGGCTGAGGAAGGGTTAATGAGGTGGTTTGGACATGTAGAGAGGATTGAACAAAACAGAATGACTTTGAAAGTGCACAAATCTATAGTGGAGGGAAGGCGGGGTAGGGATGGCCTAGGAAAGGCTGGAGGGAGGGATTAAAGGAGATTTTGTGTGCGAGGGGCTTGGAATTCCAGTAAGCATGCATGAGGGTGTTAGATAGGAGCAAATGGAGACAAATGGTTTTTAATACTTGACGTGCTGTTGGAATGTGAGCACAGTAACATTTATGAAGGGGTTCAGGGAAACCGGCAGGCCAAACTTGAGTCCTGGGGAAGGGAAGTACAGTGCCTGCACTCTGAAGGAGGGGTGTTAATGTTGCAGTTTTATAACTGTAGTGTAAGCATGCCTCTGGCAAGACAGTGATGGAGTGAATGATGATGATGATGATGATGATGAAAGTTTTTCTTTCTCAGGCCACCCTGCCTTGGTGGGAAACGGCCAATGTGTTAATAAAAAAATAAAATAAATCTAAAAAACATTCTAAATGTCAAAAATTGGAAGATGTAATTGTGTTTACTCAGTTATCAGGTAAACCTTGTCCTATAAACCTTGCCCAGGTCTTGCTGGGTATCCCTGGAATTAACAACACACATCTTATCTTAAAAACACACAGCCAAAGGCAAATATTAAAATATGAAAGATTGTTATCAGCATGCTAGACTTGGGCTCTGGCTGGCTGGCTCGCACATCATCTATCAATCTATCTCTCTCTCTCTCTCAGTCTCTCTCTCTCTCTCTCTCTCTCCTCAAGCTCTCTCTCTCTCCGCTCATCACGTTCTCTCTCTCACTTTCTTTCTCTCTCTTCTCTATCTCATCTATCTCTCTCTCTCACACTCGCGTCTCGTCACTTTCTCTCTCTCTCTCTCACCTCTCTCTCTCACTCCGCTCTCATCACTTTCTCTCTCTCTCTCTCTCTCTCTCTCACTCTCGGCTCTCTCTCTCTGCTCTCTCTCTCTCTCTCTCACTTTCTTCTCTCTCTCTCTCTCTCACTTTCTCTCTCTCTCTCGTCTCTCGCACACTTTCTCTCTCTCCTCTCTCTCTCATCACAATTTCTCCGTCCTTCTCTCCTCTCTCTCTCTCTCTCTCACTTTCTCTCTCTCTCTCTCTCTCTCACTTTCTCTCTCTCTCTCTCTCCTCACTTTCTCCTCTCTCTCTCTCTCTCACTTTCTCTCTCTCTCTCTCTCTCTCTCTCTCACTCTCACTCTCTCTCACTCCTCTCTCTCCTCTCACTCTCACTCTCTCGTCACACTCTCTCTCACTCTCTCATCTCTCACTCTCTCTCTCTCTTCTCTCTCTCTCTCCCACACTCTCTCTCACTCTCACTCTCATCGCTCACTCTCTCTCCTCTCTCACTCTCTCCTCCTCTCTCTCTCTCTCTCAACTCTCTTCTCTCTCATCTCTCACTCTCTCAAACTCTCTCTCTCACTCACTCTCTCATCTCTCTCTACACTCTCTCTCACTCTCGCTTCTCTCACTCTCGCTCTCTCTCTCTCTCACGTCTCTCACTCTCTCACTCTCTCACTCTCTCTCTCGCTCTCTCACTCTCTCACTCTCTCACTCTCTCTCTCTCTCTCTCTCTCTCACTCTCACATCTCTCTCTCACTCTCTCCTCTCTCTCTCCTCTCTCTCTCCTTCTCTCTCACTCTCTCTCTCTCCCTCTCTCTCTCTCGTCGTCTCTCTCTCGTCACTCTCACTCCTCTCTCTCTCTCTCCTGCTCTCTCTCACTCTCTCAACCTCTCTCTCTACTCCTCTCATCTCTCTCCTCTCTCTCCGTCTCTCTCTCTCTCATCTCTCACCCACTCTCACGCTCTCACTCTCTCGCACTCACCTTTCATTCCTCTCCTCTCACTACTCTCATCTCTCCTCTGTGGAACATATCTACTCAAACTTCATACTATAATAGTGGTGTTTTGTTAATTTGTATTACCATCATGTAACATCAAATAGTGTCCTCTTCTCTTACTGGAAAAGGTTCTGTATTTGTAGTACTACTACCTGGCCATTAGAGAGATGGTGAATCTGGTTTGAAGACCATGCCTGCTCGGCTAGTACAGTGTCCACTTGAACCAGGTGATCTGGAGTCTACAGCAACCCATGGTAGCAACAAGGTGCAGGAGAAGAAGGAAGATAAGTACAAAAACCTATCAGTAGAAACATTAATTTACTACTTCTCAGTCATTTACTAGTGCACAAAATCTTCCTTTTTAAGCATGGCGAATTCCAAGAATGCACCATAGAAAGATCCAGGTGCATCAGTAGTTACTGACTAGCAAAGGCTGTAGCAAATAAATGGTTGTTTTATGACCTTTTGGCAATAAATACAGTGGTACCTCAGGATACGAAAAACTCAAAAGCAGAAACACGACAATTATGTAGTGCTTTTTCTAAGTGTAATTTTTGCGGGCTGAACGGATAATCTAATTTACATTATTCCAAATGGGAATAAACAAATTCATTCAGTATCGCCATTCGAACAGCCTTCTGGAACGAATTAAGTTTGTATCCCAAGGTACTACTGTAAATATTTTTGTATTTCTCTCCGATTACAGCTATCTGCGTAGTAAATAAGTTCATCACTATTTGTGCCATTATTTTCCCTAGACCATTTATTTGTTTACCACTTTATTTGACCCCACAATTATTTTTTTGAGTCCCTTTTATAATGGACCTCCTTTATTTAGCTTTAAAGAACACCTAAGCTCAATTTTTACATTTTGTTAAAAAAAAAATTCAGAAGCTATTTTATTGCTTTAGAATATTACTTTGTCTTATATACTTAATTCTAACTATCGATTCACTATAAATCGGGTGATAGCAAGCATGATCCTGGATACCAACCTCTATTGAATGTCTTAAATGAATCAAACAGTAACGTAATTACTAACAGCAGAACACTCAAAGGCACTTCTCAAGCCAACAAAAACATAACGTCTTTAATACAGTATCAGAGCTTTAAGTAAACATTACCATGACCTCATAGCATACTAAATTCCCTGCATGCCAGTATATCCATCATTACTCTCACCAAAACCTGGATAAGCCTGATACTACAGATCTATTGCCATTCCTGTTACACAGCCATACACCAACTGAAAAGCCAGATCAACAAAGGGGTTTGCACAGCTTGTATACTACTCAGACCAGCGAGAATGTAATCACTAATACTTGCACAAGATAAACATGGAGAATATATAATAGCTCAATATCAAATCCAAATACCTACAAAAAACCTCTCACAGTGGAATAACATCTACGAATACCACAGTCAAACTTTAGCCATTTTAGTGAAAACCTAGGAAGGTGATGAATAACGAGGCATGCATGACCAAAGATCACTTACTACTCTCAGGTGACTTCATATAAATCTCCTACAAACCAAGACCCAACATTACTGAATACAAACACTAGAGTAAACTGCATGTTGCTACCGAAGCATAACAAAACCTACAAGACTTACAAAGCTAGTGTTTTCCTACTAATCACATCTGGACCAAGCACCATATCCCTTTTAAAATCAGGCATAATCACAGAAAATACCACAAGATCACTACCCTACCTTCCCCATAAACATATCTTGCAAATTACCCAAGACACTACAAAAGTCACTTTCCAGGACTTCACAATGAGGCAGCCATTAATAACTTCACAGCAGCAGTAACAAACATTGACTGCTAACTGAGGCTAGAATCTATACAGATATTGATGAATGTATTAATAAATTTTATCAAAAAGACCCAATACCTCTATAAACAAGCAATGCCCCCCAAAACTAACAGCTGACAGCTAAGAGACTGAACAGTCCCCTAGGCAACACCAGCATCCTCAAATCCATAAATACAAAGCACCTATGAACGAAAACTGTACGAATGGGTCACATAACCAGAGACCAAACAAAACGTTACTCATCAACCTAACCAGCCTGATAAGAAGGGCTAAAGAAAATTGTATTACAAGAACAGATACCAACTACAAGGGGATATAAAAAAGACTTGGAAAACCCTAATCAGAATTCTAGGAACAAAAAGAATCCCCACCTCCTCACCACTGAACAGCATACAGAGCTCTATAATTTTCTCTCCACTATAGGAAAAAAACCTGGCCAAAAAATCCTTGGGCTCCAGACTACCCCACCAATGACTACCTCACTAGGCAATCTACTCAACACACATTCCTAGCTCCGACTAACCCTACTGAAGTCCTCCCTTATTATCCAACACACTAAAATAAGCCAAGACAGAATTTAAATACCTTACCACCCTTTATATACAAAAAAGCATCACAAGTACTATCACCAATCATTGCAACACTCTTTAACAAATCCATAAAATCCTCTACCTTCCCTACAGTTCTCAAAATAGCAAGGGTCACCCCAATCCATAAAGGAGGAGACCAAACGGACTTGAATAACTATAGGTCATTATCCAACTTACACCCTCTCTCTAAAATCTTCGAAAAATTAATTCATAACCGAATCTATTCCTACCTCATCTCCCACAACACACTCAACCCCTGTCAATTTGGCTTCAGGCCTAATAAAAATACTAATGATGCTACTATACACATGCTAGAACACATTTACACTGCAATAGAGAAAAAAGAAGTCCCATTGGGATCTTCACTGACTTACGTTAAGCTTTTGATACAGTTGACATGACTTGCTCCATATAAAATTGTTGCACTATGGTATAAGAGGGCACTCCCTCAACTACCTAAAGTCTTACCTCAGCAACAGAAGCCAATATGTGTATACAAACGGGGCAAACTCTTCCGCACAGCCAATTACAGTTGGTGTCCTACAGGGAAGTGTCCTAGGCCCTCTTCTCTTTCTTATATACATAAATGACCTACCAAATGCATTGCAACTACTCAAACCCACACTATTTGCAAATGACACTACATATGTCTTCTCTCACCCGAACCCAGTCATGCTAGCCAATACTGTAAAAACCGAATTACAGAAAATATCTACCTGGATGAGTACTAACAAACTTACTCTAAACATTGACAAAACCTACTTCATTCAGTTTGGTAACAGAGCTACAGATGTCCCTCTTAACATAATGATAAATGGATCACCTATCACAAAACTCACAGAGGGAAAATTCTTAGGAATCCACCTTGATAATAGACTCAAATTTCAAACACATATACAACAAATTTCCAAAAAAATTTCCAAGACAGTAGGCATACTATCGAAGATACGGTACTATGTTCCACAGTCAGCCCTCCTGGCCCTATATCACTCACTTATTTACCCCTATCTCACCTATGGAATTTGTGCATGGGGCTCAACAACAATAAACCATCTCAGACCATTAATTACCCAACAATAGGCTGCAGTCAGAATGATAACAAATTCGCACTACAGGCAGCACACTCCACCAATATTCAAAACTCTAAACCTACTCACCATACAAAACATCCATACTTATTACTGCACCTACTACATACTTAGAACACTTAACTCTGATATAAACCCTCCCCTCAAACGTCTCCTTACCAATCTCAACAGAACACATGACCATAACACAAGGCACAGATCACTCTTTGTTGTTCCTCGTGTCCATCTCACGCTATGCAAAAACTCAATGCACATAAAAGGCCCTAAAATCTGGAATTCATTACCTGTGAATATAAAAGAAACACTATCTGTTTGTAAATTCAAGTCTCTTCTCAAAAATCACTTACTCACCCACAACTAAATAAATACTGAATAATTGTATCTCATAAATTGTATCTCGTAAATGTTTCTCATTATTGTATCTCATAAATGTCTAACCTGTTACCCAATCAAACTTTGTAATTTTTTAATTACATTACCTAGCAGAATATTCCATTCTATTGAATGCACAGCAACACAGTAAATGACCATATGACCTGTCTTTGTAATACTCATTTGTGCTAAATTGTTATCTGTTCACAATAATGTTTTTACCACTGAATATATCATTGCTTAGTTAATCTTAAGTTAATTTTAAGCCTGCCCATAATGCTCTGCATACAAGGGGCTTTGGCATGTTGCACTTTAATAACTGTATTCCTTTGTATTTCTCTGTATCATGTTCAAATTATTAAATAAATAAATAAATAAATAAATAAATAAATAAAAAAGAGACATTAAATATCTGTAACTAGGTTCTGTAACTCTCACAATAAGAATAACATAATTATATTAACCCTTTCAGGGTCAACAGGCCCTCTCCCAGACTTGTTCTCAGGGTCAAAAAATATTCAAAAAACAAAATTATTTTTTTCCTATGAAATGATAGTTTTTCTTTTTTTTTTGTGAGTATTAGAGGCAAAAAAAATTTGGGGGGATCAATACTTATGGAGATATGGAGGCGTGAAGTTGACAGAAATTGAACCACATATGGCAACATCGCTGACTGCCGGTCACCCGGTAATAGTTTACTTTATTTTTCTACTTTTTTCTTTTATTTTTTAATATTTTATTTTTTCAAGTAACTTTTATGGCCTCTGAGACCAATATAAAGACTATTTGGTATATATTCACTCATTGTATACTACACAATAACAGCACAAACTTTGCTGTTATTATATTCTTCACAAAACATGTTTACACAAACCAACAATAAAAAATGTTGTTTATTGCTAATTTTCTATCATATATATACACATATAGAGTCACTGGACAGGTTCCTATAACTACAAGAGGTTCTGAAAGCTTGTAATTGTGTAGGGGGTGGACTTGTAAATATGCTGAGTCATTGGTGTGTCTTATGTCACAATGATGCATCATACCAACACTCACTAACCCTCATTGCCTTCCACAACATATTCCTTCCTCCCCACAAACCTACCTTCCTTCCTTCCTCTCATCTCTTCCTACCTACCTATCTTCCCTCCTTCCTTCCTTACTTCTTCCTTCCTTTCTTTCTTCATTCAAGTAATTTTATAGCCTGTGAGACCAATATAAGGTATATTGAATGTACATTCACTAGTTGTATGCTACACAATAACCGTACAGTCATTATATTGTTTACAAAACATATTTACAAAACCAACAATAAAAAATGTTGTTTATTACTAATTTTCTATCACATATACAGTGGACCCCTACCTTACGATGGCATCACGATACGTTAAATCCACCATACGATACATTTTAACGTAAAAATTTTGCCTCGCCTCACGCTAAAAAACTCACCTCACGCGATTCATCCCGGGCATCCCAAGTGTGGCCTGAGCGTGCCTCAACTGCCCCATGGGTGCCAGTGTTTACAAGCCAGCCAGTGCGGTCGCATCCACGCATACAAACGGTACATTTCATATTATCACAGAGTTTTTAGTGACTGTACCTGCAAAATAAGTCACCATGGGCCCCAAGAAAGCTTCTAGTGCCAACCGTGCAGTAAAAAAGGTGAAAATTACTATGGAAATGAAGAAAGATACAGTGGAACCTCAAAAATCGAACGTATCACATATCGAACGTTTCGAAAATAAGACCATTTTTTCGGACAAACTGTGTCCCTATTATCGAACGCGCCCCTATTTTCGGACCGCCGGGTACGGGACCTGTCCGCTGGCCCGCTCTGTCCGCGTCCCCGAGCAGGCGCCATGAGCATTCTAGCTTTGTTTATGCTTGAGTGAACACTAACCTGCCATCTCATTCACACATTTTACGATTATTTAATTGTGTTTTGTGCTTGTGGGGCTGTGAAATAAGCTGTCATGGGCCCAAAGAAACTTGCTAGTGGTACCCCTGTGGTAAAGAAAGTGAGAAACACCATAGATGTGAAGAAGGAAATAATACAGAAGTATGAGATTGGAGTGAGACTTGTTGAGCTTGCCAGGATGTACAGAGGACTGTGGACAGTTATTTTGTGAGACAGAAACAGACGACTGTGGACAGTTATTTTGTGAGACAGAAACAGATGACTGTGGACAGTTATTTTGTGAGACAGAAATAGACGACTGTGGAGTTATTTTGTGAGACAAAACAGACGACTGTGGCAGTTATTTTGTGAGACAAACAGACAACTGTGGAAGTTATTGTGTGAGACAGAAAAGATTGTGGACAGTTATTTTGTGAGACAGAAACAGACGACTGTGGACAGTTATTTTGTGAGACAGAAACAGACAACTGTGACAGTTATTTTGTGAGACAAAAAGGGGTGGACAAGTCTAATTTTGTGAGAAGAAACAGACAATGGGAAGGCAACAGAGATGGGCATTATTACCGGGAAGTTATGGAGAGGGGATGTAGACGTTATTTTGTTGAACCAATGACCCAACGTCCAGTAGCTAAATACAGAAGGAAGTAACCCCAGAGGGGTTTTCCGGAGTCCTCATGGAGGGGGATTCTCCCTTCAAAAATAACCCCAAACGCCTTCTCTTCTCCTATCTTCGATATCAATTTCAATAGAGGTAAGTAAAATGTTATTTTATATTAATACGTTCGTATAGCATTGTTGGTGTTAACTGTAATTAATCTCTATAAAATGTATTTTTTGTGAATATTTTGGGTTTCTGGGACGGATTAATTGTATTTCCATTGTTTCTTATGGGAAATATTGCTTCGAATTTCAGACTTTTCGAATTTAGAACTAGCTCCTGGAACAGATTAAGTTCGAAATTTGAGGTTCCACTGTAATTGCTAAGTACGAAAGTGGAGTGCGTGTCTTGGAGCTCGCCAGGTTGTATACCAAACCCCAATCAGCCATCGCCACTATTGTGGCCAACAAAACAGCAATCAAGGAAGCTGTTCTTGCAAAAGGTGCAAGTTTGTTTTTGAAACAGAGATCACAAGTACTCGAAGATGTTGAGAGACTGTTATTGGTGTGGATAAATGAAAAACTGATAGCAGGAGATACCATCTCTCAAGCGATCATGTGTAAAAAGGGTGGGAAATACATACTATCGTACCACGGTCAGCTGCTGCTGCACCACAGTCAGCTGTTGCTGCACCACCATCAGCTGTTGCTTCACCAGTCAGCTGCTGCTGCACCATCAGCTGCTGCTGCACCATGGTCAGCTGCTGCTGCACCACAGTCAGCTGTTGCTGAACCACGGTCAGCTGCTGCTGTACCACGGTCAGCTGCTGCTGCACCATGGTCAGCTGCTGCTGCACCACCATCAGCTGCTGCTGCACCACCATCAGCTGCTGCTACACCACCGTCAGCTGCTGCTGCACCACCGTCAGCTGTTGCTGCACCACGGTCAGCTGTTGCTGCACCATGGTCAGCTGCTGCTGCACCACCATCAGCTGTTTCTGACCAACATGACTCGTCCTGAACCTGTCCGTCCAGCCTGAGCACCTCAGCTTCCCTGCCGTCATTGTTTACAAGCCAGGGTGGCCGGTTGCATGCATACATTCGATACATTTTGTATTATTCCATTGTTTATAGTGCTTGTAACTGCTAAATAAGCCACCATGGGCCCAAAGAAATCTTCTAGTGCCAACCCTGTGGTTAAAAGGGTGAGAAATATGTACTATCATACCACAGTCAGCTGTTGCTGCACCAGTCAGCTGTTGCTGAACCACGGTGAGCTGCTGTTGCACCACGGTCAGCTGCTGCTGCACCACAGTCAGCTGCTGCTACACCACTGTCATCTGTTGCTGCACCACGGTCCGCTGCTGCTGCACCAAAGTCAGCTATTGCTGCACCAGCCAGCTGTTGCTGACCCACTGTGAGCTGCTGTTGCACCACGGTCAGCTGCTGCTGCACCAAAGTCAGCTGTTGCTGCACTATGGTCAGCTGTTGCTGCACCATGGTCAGCTGGTCCTAGTGGCATTAAAAGAAGAAGGGAAGTAACCCTGGAAAAGGACGTGCTACCTAAAGTCCTAATGGAAGGGGATTCCCCTTCTAAACATTAACAACTTCCACACTCTCCCCTCCTCCCATCCCATTAGTCATCACCAGATCTTCAATAAAGGTAAGTGTCAGTTTGTGTGTATTAAAATTAATATTTCATGTGGTAAAATTTTTTTTTTTTTTCAGACTTTGTGGTGTCTTGCATGGATTAATTTGATTTCCATTATTTCTTATGGGGAAAATTAATTTACCTTACGATAATTTCGGCATACGATGAGCTCTCAGGAACGGATTAATATCGTAAGGTGGGGGTACACTGTATACACATATAAAGTCACTGGGCACTTCCCAGAACTGCTACAGCTTCTGTAAAGCTTGTAGTTGTTGTGTGGGGCTGGACTTGTAAATATGCTGCATCACCAGCATACTTAGTGTCACTGACAAATAACACCATCACTCACCACCCTCACTGCCTGTCAACTTCCTCTTCACCCCAACAACCCACATGGAAATAAGTCACTGTCTTAATTTTTTGGGTTATCCTAGGTTGATGGTTTCCTTCCTTCCTTCCTTCCTTCCTTCCTTCCTTCCTTCCCTCCTTCCTTCCTTCCCTCCTTCCTCTCATCTCTTCCTTTCTTCCTTCCTTCCTTCCTTCCTCCCTTTCTTCCTACCTTCCTTCCTTCCTTCTTCCTTCTTTCCTTCCTTCAGGTTTCCTGGGCATTGCTTTCGGTCACAAACTCCTCAAGACCATGAAATTCATCTTCACTGACACTTCCATCTGTGTTTGAACTCTCACTTGGGAACAAAAGAGTCCCAATTAGCTGAGGAGTGAGGAGTTTCTTAGTGCTAGACATGGTGAACAAGGTGTAATAAAATGGCTTTCCCACAATGCACCACTGGGTCCCTGATTTTCTTTTGTACCACACACACTGACCATGGAGACCCATTCTCTCACATCTAGGACTACCAGCCTTTTCCTGCTTGTTTTGAGGACACTAGAATTTATGTGTACTAGTACGTCAATAACCCTGGCTCGTAAGATGTACTAGTACGTTGTAAACCCTGATAGCGTTAAGTGCTAAATCCATTGTAACTCTCAGAATTATTTTAAGAGTACTTTAGAAAGGAAAGCTTTCTTCTTTATGAATTCATGCCAGACTTGACACTGATTTTTTTATGTGTGAAAAGCTTTATCTACCTACCTATGGTACTCAATCGCTAGCGCACTCTACTCACACACTGAGGTCCAGAGTTCAAATCTCCTCTGGTATGGCTGGAAAACATTAGGGACATGTTTTCATATGACACCTGCTGTCCCTGTCCCTGTCCACCTATCAGTTCAAAATGGGTACCTGGGTGTTAGTCAACTGGAGTGGGTCGCATCCTGGGACAAAACTGACCTAATTTGCCTGAAATGCTTAGCATAACAAGTGGCTTTCTATATAGTAGGCCTGTATATCATGTACATGTACTTGTAGCAAATAAAGATATTATTATTATTATTATTATTATTATTATTATTATTATTATTATTATCAGTTTGCTAAATAAATTGAGCTGCATCAGGCAGCTGTCAATAAGCAACTGATTTTACATGTTAGCAATAATTAAAAGCAATTAATTATAAAGAGTTAATATTTCTCTTTTTTCACCTTGCTCATTACACCATTTAACCCTTTTAAGGATGAGACCCCTGATCTCCAACTGGCTCTCTGGGTTGAAAGTTTTACAAAAGTTTTTTCTTGTGAAATGAAAGGGAATCTATTCCAAAGGTAATGAAACCAAAAGTATGAAATTTGATGGAAAACTTGTGGAATTATGCTCTTGCAAAGTTTGCAGTCTCAGCGATATCTGTGCATTGGCGATTTCGCTCACTTTGAGCCCTATTTTTGGCTAATTTCATTGTTCCAGTCAACCAAACTCATAGCTATTTTGGTAGTATTCCTTCTATCAATTGCATACAAGAAACTGCCCATTTACCTATTTCAACTACTCAATAAAGTGATCAGAAATTAGTAATTTAGCCAATTTCACAAAATTCAAAAATTGTCAATTTAAAAATAAGGTTCAGAATAAATGATGCAGACATTCCTTCCACTAAAAAACATTTCGTATGTTCATTAGTTACATCCCCAGGCTTCTCCTATATTATGCTTGCTTTCCATTTTGAATTTTTACTCACACAAACAATAGAAGATTTACTGCTATGCAATCTACTGCATTATTGTAATAATTGTATAAATAATGTCTGTGCATTTGTGGACACATTTTAGACTGACCAGTTGGACACACATTGGATGAGTAATGTAATCTGTGTACTCAGGGATATCGGCAAAAATTGAACATTTCTGCTAATTTTATCTCAATTTCAAGCTATTTTCAATCCTGAAAACAATAAAAATCATCTCTATTTCTGTAATATATCTTTCATTCTGTCAACTGAGACCAAGAAACTGCAAATACAACCATAAAAACCATACAGTAATACACCACAAAGTCGCTGTTTTAAACCAAAAACATGGTCGCAGATTTTTACCCATGTACTTCGTGCTGCAGAGTTTTTTTTTTTTCATATGGTGCACACTTACTGCATAGGTTTATTCTCTCATCTCCAGGCCCAAATTTACCACTCACAGCTTACCTGAGTGAGCTGAGCTCATGGCGTAGAACTACGGGACTGACCTGCGCTTCAAAGCCCTAGTACTAAGAGACACACCCCAAAAGGGTTAACAAGATAATGCAGATTTTTACACCATTAAACCTAATGTTTCTGTTTTCTTGCATTGTCTGGGATGGCTTTTCTCTATTTTTGGTACACTGGTACAGCTGCCCTTTATACCACACTACCAAAGTTTATGCTGCCTTCTACACCACAACCTAATATCATGCTGTTCTTTACACCACTCAAGCTGACATGAATGGTAGCTGTCTTAGTTATAATGTTTGGTCTGGCTCAGATGCCCTTCAAATCCACCAATGCTGGGACTTAAGAGTGTTGGCATTGATAGTGTATAGGGGTCTCACTCCCTCCTGCACACTCATAAAATATTTCATCTTCCCTAATATTTTTTTTCTTTAGGGGGAGGGCATTTGCCTGATAAGCCCATCACTGGTCAAGTACTAAACATCAACCACTTTACTACACCAACAACAATAACAAAACATCTATAACAGAAGCATCATCATGGAAAAGAACACTTGAATACAGTTCAGGTATTAAAGGATATGTTTTGCCACAGTGTCTTCTGCAGTCCTAATACAGAATAAACTAAAACAAAGTATTACTGTATATAGTGATGACTGGTACTACTAGTGATGACTAGTGCTACTAGTGATGACTGGTGCTACTAGCGATGACTGGTGCTACTAGTGATGAGTGGTGCTACTAGTGATGACTAGTGCTACTAGTGATATCTGGTACTACTAGTGATGACTGGTGCTACTAGTGATGAGTGGTTCTACTAGTGATGAGTGGTTCTACTAGTGATGACTAGTGCTACTAGTGATATCTGGTACTACTAGTGATGACTGGTGCTACTAGTGATGACTGGCACTACTAGTCACCAGCACTGTCCACTACATAATGCCTTGTTTCACCTGACTCTGTATTATAACTGATCAACCTACTCTTGGTCAAACATTTTCTTGAATAAATGTCCTGAATTATACATAAGTGTCCTTCTCCACAGTATATGGATATTACAATAACTTTTACAACCAAATATATCGGCTCGATCGCAAGCTCACTCGGCTCACACACACTGAGGTCCGGAGTTCGAATCTCCGGTACAGCTGGAAAACATAAGGGAAGTGTTCCATAATACAACCTGTTGTCCCTTTTTCAACCCATCATTGAAAAAAAGGGTATCTGGGTGATAGTCAACTGTGTGCGTCGCGATTCCTGGGGACCAAAAAAATTGACTTAATTTGGTCCGAAATGCTCTGCATAACAAGCAGGCGCGGGTCCTTCTTCTATATACTGTAGTATTATGACCACTGGATGTTCAGCTATGGTCTTATACCTTTGGTACACTTTGTACTGTAGAAATATAAGGATATTAATTTTAAATTATAATTTTTACTGGTGATTCCCCATGAAAAGTCTCTTAATACACCTTTATTTACACAACTCCCCTATAAGGAGGGTACCTTGAAGCCTCCTCATTATACCCTTCAAGGAGGAGCCTTGAAAGCCTCCTCATTTATACCATCAAGGAAGTACCTTGACGCTCCTCATTTATACCCCATCAATAAGGGTGCCTTGAAAGCATCCTCATTTATACCCTTCCCAAAAAGGAGGGGTGGGGGCTTGAAGGGCTTCTCCTTTATAACCCTTTTAAAAGGTATAAAAGGAGAAGCTTTTAAGCTCTCCTCATTTTATACCTTCAAAGAGGTGCTTGGAATGGCTCTCCTCCTCTATACACTACAAGTGCATTAAAGCTCCTCCTATTATAACCCTTCAAGAAGGTGCTAGAAGCTCCTCCTTTATATAACCTTCAAAAGGAAGGTGCCTGACACAAGCTCCTCCACCCTTTAATACCCCTTCAAGGTGCCTTACACTAGATTCCTCCTTACATACCCTCTTCCAGGGTGCCTAGAAGCTCCCCTTTTATTAACCCATTCAAAGGAAGGTAACCAATTAACGCATTTGAGATTGTTTTGGTCGTATATCTATATGTCTAACGGAGCCACCGTGTTTGACGTATATATACAAAAAAATCTCTAGGTGCGAAGCGTCAGATCGGGAGGCCAGGAGAAAGCTGGTGTAGGCCCCACATGTGAGAAATGGGGTCTGTGGTCAGTGAGTGCACCATATAAAAAAAAAGTCCCTGCAGCCACACATGCATAATTAGAAAAAAAAAAAAACTCCGACCGGGGTTTTTTTTTGGATTAAATGCCGGAATTGTGGTGTATTTTTTCGTGTAAGTAATTTTATGGTTGTTAATATCGTTTTCCTTGGTCTCAAATTGATAGAAGAATGGAAAACATATTATAGAAGTAGAGGGTGATTTTGGAATGGGTGTTTTACTATGAAAACTAAACCTTGAAATGGACTCAAAGTAGGGGAAAATGTTTGAATTTTTGGGGCGATGGTTCAAAAAGTAAACAAATGGAATGTCATGTCCAATAAATGTCCCAACTAGCCTATTCTAATATGGCAGGTCCCATGAATGGGGTTTTGACATTATTTAATACATTTATTTACAATATTGAGCAGTAGTTCTTGCATAACAGTTAAATTTTCTATATTTTGTTGAATAAAAAATTCAAAAGTAGAAAAATCAAGAGGTAAATTATCAGAGGGCCGTGGAGACGTGACTTGATGAACAAAGAAATGTTATTTTAAGGCTAAGAATGGTCCTCTGCCATTGTTTCATATCCTGGGATCCCCATTTTGGAAGTTTGGCATATTTTTTAAATTTGCGTTAAATTGGCCCAATTAGCCAAATTTGCTACTGGATCACACTAATTCGGTAGTTAAAATTTAGTAATGGCAGTTACTTGTAACTCAATCGATAGAACAATAATTGCGTTATCTAAAAGAAATAGCTATGAGTTTTGGGTTTTGACTAGGAACATTAGAATGTCAAGTCGAAAAAAGGGGCTCACAGTGTGATAAATCACTGATTTGTAAGATATCACTCACTGAGGTCGCTCTAACTTCTCGCGAGAGCGGGGTAATTCCATAAGGTTATTTTCCATCAAAATTACATTCTTTCTTTGGTGTCCCATCACCACCAGGAAAAGATTCCTCCCATCATTTCATACGATTTTTTTTTTTTTTTTTCAAAAAAAAATTTTGACCAACCAAGGGAGACAACCACTAGGATTTGGGGTTGCAAACATCAGGGGTTAAAGCTCCTCATTTTACAATAACCTACAAGGGATGGTTCCTTGAAGCTCTCAATTTATACCCGTTAAAACCCCATAAAACTTCCCAAACGTATATAAACTTTTTTACAACAATTGAAAGTATGTAAAAAAAGTAATCTTTTTTTTTTTACATTTGAAAACATGTAAAAAAACTTTGATCTACTTTTTTTTTGTTATATTTGAAAATATGTAAAAAAGAGCGTAGATCTACTTTTGAAGCACTATGTATATGAACGTAGATCTGCTTGGATCATTTACGGGTTAAGGAGGTACCTTGAAGCTCCTCATTTATACCCTTCAAGGTGCCTTGAAGCTCCTCCTTTATACCCTTCAAGAAGGTACCCTGAAGCTCATTTATACCCTTCAAGGAGGTGCTTTGAAGCTCCTCCTTTATACCCTTCAAGGAGGTGCCTTGAAGCTCTCCTCATTTTTACCCTTCAAAGAGGTGCCTTGAAGTTCATTTATACCCTTCAAGGAGGTGCCTTGAAGCTCCTTATTTATACCCTTCAAGGAGGTGCCTTGAAGCTCTGCTCCTATATACCCTTCAAGGTGCCTTAAAGCTCCTCATTTATACCCTTCAGGGAGGTACCTTGAAGCTTCTCATTTATACCCTTCAAGGAGGTGCCTTGAAGCTCCTTATTTATACCCTTCAAGGAGGTGCCTTGAAGCTCCTCATTTATACCCTTCAAGGAGGTGCCTTGAAGCTTCTCATTTATACCCCTCAAGAAGGTGCCTGGAAGCTCCTCATTTATACCCTTCAACGAGGTACCTTGAAGCTCCTCCTCATTTATACCCTTCAAGGTGCTGCCTTGAAGCTCCTCCTCATTTATACCCTTCAAAAGTAGTGACAAAGCAGGTAAAGGAGTCGTGGTCCAAAGAGTTAAGAGTTGCTCTCCCTTCATCACTGACACCACCCACTCCCCCGCTACTTTATTAACTTCATACTTTTACTGCTCCACCATTGATATAACAACAATAATAATTCTCCATGGGGAAATAGAGAACAATCCTTCCTCTGTAAGCCATGTGAACTGTTTGAGGTGACTAAAATGCCAGGAATAATGGCCTAGTAACCCCTTCTCCTATATAAATTACTAAATATTAAAAGAAGAAAAACTTAGGTTTCTTCATTTTTGGGTCCCCATGCCTTGGTGGAAGATGGCCATTGTGTTAAAAATAATAATAAGAATATAAGCATGCATGTATAAGCATGTTAAATAAGGGTGAGGAATGTGTGGACTGTTTATTATAACTGCATCAGACAACTTATCTTGTTCAGTTTTGTCGTCTTGGAAATCAAGGTATTCATTTAGTCGAGTGTGCATGTTCTGATTCCAGTCCTTGATTGCTTCTTCAACCTTCATATTTATTGTTGTTATTTGCTCAGTGTGACTGGCTATAGCTGCTTTTAGAGTATTTTCTGTGTCAACACTTCCCGATGTAATCTTCTCTTCAAGGTTTTGGATCTTGTTCTCGAGGTTGGTTATCTTGGATTCTCGTCGCTCGAGTGTTGCTTTGATATCTTTGATTTCATTTTCTAGAGCAACGATGTAGTCCTTGATATAGCGGAGGCGGCGGCAGCGGCAGCAACGGTATCCTACCAGCTCTTCTTTTTCAAAAAAACATTGCTCATCAAAACTTGTGATGGCCTAAGTGAAAGTTCAACTACATGAACCCACGTAGACCACAACATGACCCAAGAATACTAAGAATAACCCAAATCTTGACAAAAATTAGAAGATCTAAGAAGACAGCCCTGCTAACCCAACACTGCCTCCCTCAACAACCACTTAACCCAAGCTCCGAGAAACAAACTTCTCCTCCATTGCTACACAGTAATCCTACTTCAAGTGATACTATGAAAGGATCTCGCAGAGAAACAACACCAGTAAATAAAAGAATAACAGCAAGGAACCCTAGAACTCAACTTGTCTACCAGCAGGACGCCGGTGTATCATCAATCCCCCCTCACACGCCACCAACCCAGGGAACAACACAACAAACAACAAACATGGCTGACTTATTCCCCCTCCCACTCCACTCCACCCATTCAAAGGAACACCCCTGATAACTCAGTATGATTATTCCTGACAAAACATGGACTACATCGTTGCTCTAGAAAATGAAAGCAAAGATATTCAAGCAACACTCGAGCAACGAGAATCCAAGATAACCAACCTCGAGAAACAAGATCCAAAACCTTGAAGAGAAGATTACATCCGGGAAGTGTTTACACAGAAAATACTCTCAAAAAAGCAGCTATACCAGTCCGCACTGAGCAATAATAACAATTAATATGAAGTTGAAAAAGCCATCAAGGACTGAATCAGAACTGCACACGCGACAAAATGAATACCTTTGATTCCAAGACGACAAAACGAACAAAAAAGATGTCTGATGCAGTTATAATCAACAGTCCACCCATTCCTAGTGACCATAACACAACACAGTGCAAAGAAACTGCAATCAGGATATTAACAGAACCACGTACCAGTCATCGTCAAAACAATGACACAAAGAAACACGTTTTGCTTGGAAAACCAGGAAGTAAACACCGTAATAAATAATGAACTGACATCCTTCATACGATAAAAGAAAGGACCTACTTAATCATCAATCACAATGAAAAATGGAGTGTACAAAATGAGTGTCTAACTAAAAAACTTTCAAAACCTCTGTTCAGGCTGAGAAAACTTAACAGAAAAACAAAATACCATTCAGTGTTTCATGCGAGATGGAAAAACTAGTAAGGGAAACATCACCAGTACAACAACATACCACTCAAAAGAACATGATTTCCTACCATTCCTTAGAAAAGCTGACATTTCTGTAACAATTAGATAATGCCCTTACTCAATATATACTGGGTGCATATAGTATACGCTTTACTATTAATTGTGCATTATTATTTTTTATTATTTTTCATCACTAGCTAATTCCCAACAACCACCAAATACTCTATACTTCTTCTTACGCTATTAATTGCTCATAATTTAAATTACAAGTCCAATCTTACTCCAGAAATTATTAATATTCATTAATCTACCTGTCCATACTTTTGTGTATCACAACATGTTTTTAGTCACTTTCATTGTGTATCAATTAGTGTATATTCCAATTAACTTATTTGCAAGTTACCAAAACTACTTTTGCTAAACTATTACCAACTACCTCATATTTTTTTTTTACTTTTTATTGTGCAATAAACTGCTCAATTTATTTAATATTACAAATCGGATCTTACTCCTAAACCAATATTATTTCATAGTGACCATTTGTCCATTTAACTTTGTTTACCATTACTTAATTTTACCATTACTTAATTAGTGTATATTCCAATTACTTTTTTGCAAGTACCAAAACTATCTTTTGCTAGCTATACCAACTACCAACCCTCATTTTTTTTTTTTTACTTTTTATTGTGCAATAAACTGCTCAATTTATTTAATATTACAAATCGGATCTTACTCATAAACCAATATTATTTCATAGTGACCATCTGTCCCCAATAACTTTGTTTACGATACTTAATTTTAGTTCCCTTATATATTTTTTCCCTTTTATTTCATATCATATATAACTACCCTAGTTTATATCTTCCCATTTGTTAAAGAAAATCAAAGTGCTATCTTCCTCAGGTGTTAAAGTTAGAATAAGTTCACAATTATGCCATTATATCCAAGCTCATTTATTTGATTACCACATTATTGTTACACCACAACTTTATATAGTCCCTTTTATATTATAATTTTATCCTATAATTCAAACATTAAAGATACCTTAAAGTACTACCTACGACATATTCCCAGCTCCATTATTTTTGATCATACACTTAATTGTATTAGTCCCCTTTATAATTGTCTCCTTTATTTTTAGCTAAAAAAAAAAAAAAAAAAAAAAAAACAACCTTAGCTCAATATTTTACATATTGTTTAAATAATTCAGGTGCTATTTTTTAGCTGAAGACTATTTACTATGTTTTGATACTTTTAATTCTCCTATAGATTCACTACCAATCATATTAAACAAGCATTGATCTGATACCAACCACTTATTTAATGACATAAATGAATCCAAACAGTTACTGTAAATACTACAACTACACTGCAGAACAATCAAAGCACTTCTCATGCCAACAACAACATAACTAGCTTAAACTACAATATCAGATCTTTAAGCAAGCATTACGATGACCTCACAGCATCTAAATTCCCTTACATCCAATATGTCCATCATTCCACTAACAGAAACCCTGGCTAAAGCCTGATAGTACAGATGTCTATGCCCTTCTGGTTACACAGCCATACACAACTGTAGGCCAGAACTAACAAGGAGTGGCACAGCATATACTACTCATACCAACCAAGAAGTATCACTAATACTTGCACAAGGGATGAACATGGGGAAAATATAATAGCCCAATCAAATCCAAATAACCTACCAAAATAACCTCTCACATTGAATAAACACTACAGAGTTCCACATCAAACATTTAGCGCAATTTTAGTCAAAACTAGAATTATTATAACTGATCACGCATGAAACAAAGATCACTTACTAATCTCAGTGACTTCAATATAAATCTCCTGCACGACCAGACCCACACGTTACTGAATCACAAACACAATGAGTAACTGTATGTTCTACCAACAATAAACAAAACCTACAAAGAGTTACAGAGACTAGTGTTTCCCCTACTTGAACCACATCTGGACCCACACCATATACCCTTTAAAAATCAGCATAATTACAAGAATACTACAGACCACTACCCTACTACATTCCTCATAACAACTCTTTGTACACTACCCCAACACTACTAAAGTAACCTTCAGACTTCACAAGGATGCAGCCATTTATAACTTCACAACAGCATAGCCAAACATGACTGGCACCTGAGCTAGAAAACTATACAGATAGTTGACAAATGTATAATAAGTTTCTAAAAAAAGGACCCACTACTCTATAACACGCACGCCCCTAAAAAAAAACCCTAAACAATTGACAGCGAAGAGACTGAACAGTTCCCTGCTAACACCCAGCATTCTTCAAATCCATAAATACAAAACACCAAATAAGAAAAACAGTACATAATGGGTCACTCACCAGAGACCAAACAAAACGTTACGCCGTCAATCTATAACACCTGATAAGAAAGGCAAAAAAAATTGTATTATGAGAACAGATTATCCAACTTACCGAGGTGATATTAAAAAGACTTCGAAACCCTATTCAAATCCTGGAACAAAAAGATATCCACGAAATAGCGCAATAAAGTTAGCAAAATCAGATGAACCCCACTCCCACCAACATAAACAGCAACAGCTCAATGATTTCTTCTCCACTAAGGACAAAACCCTTGCCAATAAAATCCCAAGCTCAGATCCCCACAAATGACTACCTCACCGCAACTACCCGAAACACAACTGTTCTAGCTCCGACTAACCCCATAACGAAGTCTCCCATATTAACAACGCACTAAAAAACAAGCAGGAGACTTAAATACCGATATACCACTAGAACCTTTATAATACAAAAAAGTGTCTCATGTGCTTATCACCATCATTGCAACACTCTTTAAACAAATCATTGAATCCTCCACCTTCCCGACAGTACCTCAAAATAGCAAGGGACAACCCCCGATCCACAAAGGAGAGACCAAACAGAGTGGAATAATATAAGGCCAAGATCCAACTTACACCCTCTCTCAAAAATCTTTCGAAACTTAATTCATAAACGAATCTACTCCTACCTTTATCTCCCAAAACATACTCAAAACCCCTGCCAATTGGATACAGTCCAAATAAAAATACTAATGATGCTATTATACACATCTAGAACATATATAACACTGCAATAGAGAAAAAATAGTCCCACTGGGGATCCTTCATTGACTTACTAAAAGCATTTGATACAGTTTGACCATTGAAAACTTGCTCCAACGTAAAATTGTACGCACAATATGGTATAAGAGGCACTCCCACAACTACCTCAATCATAAACCTCAGCACCAGAAGCCAATATGGCGTACTTCAAAATGGGCAAACTCTTCGCACCACCATTTACAGTTGGTGTCCCCCCAGGAATTCCTTGGCCCTCTTCTCTTTCTCCTTACATAAATGACCTACCAAATGCTTCGCAATTGCTCAAACCCACACTAATTGCAGATGACACTACATACGTCTTACCTCCCACCCGAGCCCACACGCTAGCCAATACTGTCAATACCGAATTACAGAAAATATCTACCTGGAAGAAGGACTAACAAACTTAACACTAAGACATTGAACAAAACCTACTTCATTCCAGAGTTTGGTAACAGAGCTACAGATGTCCCACTTAACATAAGATAAACGGATCACCTATCACAAAAGCTAAACAGAGGGAAAATTCTTAGGAATCCAACCTTGATAATAGACTCAAATTTCATACACATAAACAACAATTTAATTTCATAGAACATTTTTCCCAAGACTGAAGCATACTATCGAAGATACGGTACATGCTCCACAGTCAGCCCTCCAGCCCTATATCACTCTCTTATTTACCCTATCTCACCTATGGAATTTGTGCAAGGGGCTCAAACAACAATTAAACCCTCCAGACCACTAATTACCAACAAAAGGCTGCAGTTAGAATGATTAACAATCTCACTACAGGCAAGCACACTCCAACCAATGATTCAATACACCAAAACCTACTCACCATACTAAACCATCCCATACTTATTATACTGCAACCTATTACTTACAAAGAACACTTAACTCTGATATCAACCCTCCCCTCAAACATCTCCTTGCCAACCTCAACAGAAACACATGAACAATAACACAAGGCATAGATCAAACTCTTTGATGTTCCTCGTGTCCTTCTCAACTATGCAAAAACTCAATGCACATAAAAGGCCCTAAAACCTGGAATCATTACTGAATATAAAAGAAACACTACCTGTTTATAAATTTCAAGTCTCTTCTCAAAAGATCACTACTCACTCCAAAACAAATAAAATACTGAATAACTAACCTTTTAAATTGTAAGACTTATATTTTCTCACAATTATATCACATAAATGTTAAACCTAAAACCCAATCTAACTTATTATTTTTTTAAATACACGACCTAACAGAATACTCCATACGACTGAATGTACAACAAAGTAAAACACTTGATGCATTATAGTAATCTGTTTACATTAATGTTTTACACTGATTTCATCATTGCTTAGTTAATCTTAAGGTTAATTTAAGCCAGCCCGTAATGCAAATGCATAGTAAATAAGTGGCTTTGGCATGCTGCTCCTAGTCTGTATTTTTTTTGTACTCTGTATGGTGCTCATATTGTAAATAAATAAATAAATAAATAAAAAAAACCACTGTTGGAGTGTAAGCAAGGTAACATTTATGAGGAGTTCAGGAAAACTCATTTAGCCAGACGTGATCCTGAGTGGCTGTCATACAATGTCTATACTCTTGAAGGAAGGGTAGGATATTGCATCTTGGAGAGCAACAGTGATATTAGTAAGCCATATTTCTGGCTAAACCGTGATACTGTTGAGCGAGGTGAATAGCATTTCTTCTCTTTTGGTCATCCAACCGCAGTGGGGATAGCCGCTTTGTTAAAAAATACAGTAGGACCTGATATAACAAGCAGACGGGTCCAGCTGCCATCCCCTATAACGCAAATCACCTTTTTTTTTCTTATAAATGCCTGATACAACTTTGCACTACTCATATATTAAGTTAGCAACAGAACCTGGCCTAAGAAAACAATAAGAACGTAAAACGAATACCAGGTACAGTACACTCATTACTTACCTTAACGGCGTAATGAGAAAAAAAATCTTGACTGTGTTTTTTGGATTGAAACAGCGCTTGCCACTGTATTTTCGTATGATGATTTATTGTTGTATTCTAGTTTTTAATCTTGTCTAATTTTATAGAATGGAAGACCTATTACAGAAATGGGATGATTTTGACTGGTTTTACAATGAAAAAGTACCTTGAAATTGAGCTCAAAGGACAGAAATTTCGATTGTTACCAAAGTTCAAAGTAAACACATCATGCCAAGTGTCACTAATACACTCAAGACGGTGATGTAATAGTCTTTCACTAGTCGCATATATATTAATACCATTCTACACAAAATGCAAGCAGTCCTGCATAACAGTAAATCTTTCTATTTTTTGTAAAGAAATAAAAATTGAAAGTGAAAGCCAAAGAAATATAAAGGGCCTGGGGATTGCTAACGGAACAGAAGGAAATGGTTATTTTAAGTGCCAGGAATGTCTTTCTTGTTTATTCAGGAACCGTATTTGGAACTTGGCATCTTTTGAAATTTGTGTGAAATTGGCAAATTCTAAATTTTTGACCACTGGTACTGGATTAGTTGAAATCAGTAAATGGGGTTTCTTGTGCTCCATTCAAAAGAAAAAAGAGAGTGCTAGAGAAATAGATTTGATTTTTTTGGTCGACTATTACACTGAAAGAGGCCGAAAAAAAGGGCTTCAAATTGGCAAAATCGCCGATGCGTAAACATCGTCGAGACCGCTAATTTCGCAAGAGCATAATTACCGAAATTTCCCATCAAATTTCATACTTTTGTGTTATTTAAGCAACCGGAAAAGATTCTCTATCTTTTCATAAGAAAAAAATTTTTTTTTTTTTTTAACCCTTTGAGGTCGACCGCCCTCTCCGAAACTCGTAACCCAGGGGGGTCGGCCAAATTTCAAAAAAAAAAAAATTATTTTTCTATTAAAAAATTGAGTTTTTTATCTTAAAACATTATAGGATAAACCAAAAAAATTTACCAACGAAATACTTACGGAGATATGGAATGCAAGAAGTTTTGCAGAAATGAGCCCGTATTGCAACAGCGGGACTGCCGCTCACAATATCCGTAAACTTGATTACATGTAATTTGAAGGTTTATTGTTTTTTTCATTTCTATTTTTATTTTTTCACATAACTTTATGGGCCTATGAGACCAAAGTAAGGTGCAATTGTACATATAAAACACTCGTTGTATACAACACAATAAGCACACAAACATAATTATCAATATAATTGTTTACAAAACTTTTTTACAAAAAACAAACAATACAAAACGATGTTTATTATTATTGTTCTATAATATATATACCATATACAGTCACTGAACATATTCCTATTAGGTTTCTGCAGCTTGTGGAACTCTGAAACATGTGTCATACACAATGGTGTTTTATCTTTCTCCCTCATTCTATCTCTTTCAATCTGTCTCTCTCTTTCTATCTGTCTGTCTATCTCTGTCTCACAGGTACACATAAATACAAGTATACATAGTATAAATTACCTAGGATAACCCAAGAAACCCAGACAAAGTGCTATATACTCGGCTTGAAGATGTGAGTAAAAGTGATGACGCAGTCTTGTGGCTCTCTGAGACAGAGAGCTAGATGGATAGACAGGGAGCTTGACAGACAGGCAAATAGATAGACAGAAATGTTAGTATACCAGCAAAACAAAGGGAGGGCGATGTTCATCTCATCTTTTGGCATCAGCTCTACCCTCATTTACCCTCATCAAACGTCAGCACTTATCAGATGTTATCTCCCTTATCTTGTTACTTTTATGGGTGAACATTTATTACATATTATTATTATTACCTATTATTATTATGTATTATTATTATTATGTATTATTATTATTATGTATTATTATTATTATGTATTATTATTATGTATTATTGTTATCATTACGTATTCTTCTTCTTCCTCCTCCTCCTCCTCCTCCTCCTCTTCCTCCTCCTCCTCCTCCTCCTCCTCCTCTTCTTCCTCCTCCTCCTCCTCTTCTTCTTCCTCCTCCTCCTCCTCCTCCTCTGCTCCTCCTCCTCTGCTCCTCCTCCTTGCCTCCTCCTCCTCTTGCCTCCTCCTCCTCTGCCTCCTCCTCCTCTGCCTCCTCCTCCTCCTCCTTTCTTGGAACAAGTTTGAAGAGCTTGTAGTTCATAATCACTATCATTATCATCACCAATGCTCACATCTGAGTCTGGGATTTTGGAAAATAGGAGTTTCCTCTTTGATTCTGGTACAACTGAACTTGAACAAGATGGCCCAGCACCAGAGGTGGAAGGCTGTGGGTTGTCTGGGTTTTCCTCACTATTACCCATATTATGGTCATTAGTTTCGGTCAAAACCTCACCAGAACCTTGAAATCATCTTCACTGTCACTTCCATCTGTATTAGAACTGTCACTGGGGAACAAAAGTGTCCCAATTCGCCGAGGAGTGAGGAACTTCTTACCGCAGGGCACGTGGAAATTGTGTACTATGATGGCATTCCCACAATGCACCACTGGGTCCCAGATTTTTTTCCTACTGCGCACACCCACCACACAGACCCATTCTCTCACATCTAGGCTTATCAGCCTATTCCTGCGAGATTTGAGGCCGCTAGAATTTATGCGTACTAGTACGTCAAAAACCCCTACGCGTAAGACGTACTAGTACGACGAAAACCCTCAAAGGGTTAAATTTGGCCAACCCTGAGAACAAGTCTCGGAGAGGGCCTGTCGACCCTCAAAGGGTTAAAACCAATCAAAAACATCTCTATTTCTGTAATATATCTTTCATTCTATCATTCTAAAATGTAGATCTTAATATTAGTGATTGTGAAAAGGATTTAGGAGTTCTGGGTAGCAGTAATCTGAAACCAAGACAACAGTGCATAAGTGTTTGCAATAAAGCTAACAGAATCCTTGGCTTCATATCAAGAAGTATAAATAATAGAATTCCTCAGGTTGTTCTTCAACTCTATATATCCTATATAACCAGGTAGGCCTCATTTAGTGTGTATTGCACAGTTCTGGTCACCGTATTACAGAATGGATATAAATGCATTGGAAAACGTACAGAGGAGGATGACAAAGTTAATCCCATGTATCAGAAATCTTCCCTATGAGGATAGACTGAGGGCTTTGAATCTGCACTCTCTACAAAGGCGTAGAATTAGGGGGGGATACGACTAAGGCGTATAAATGGAAAACAGGAATAAATAAAGGGGATGTAAATAGTGTGCTGAAAATTTCCAGCCAAGACAGAACTCGCAGCAATGGTTTCAGTTGGAAAAATTTAGATTCAAGAAGGATATAGGGAAGCACTGGTTTGGTAATAGAGTTGTTGATGAGTGGAACAAACTCCCAAGTATAGTTATAGAGGCTAGAGGCTAAAACGTTGTGTAGTTTTTAAAACAGGTTAGACAAATACGTGATCCTTGGTTAGGCCTCATTTAGACTATGCTGCTCAGTTCTGGTCACCGTATTACGGAATGGATATAAATGCTCAGGAAAACGTACAGAGGAGGATGACAAAGATGATCCCATGTATCAGAAATCTTCCCTATGAGGATAGACTGATAACAGAGACTGGTAATAGAGTTGTGGACGAGTGGAACAAACTCCCGAGTACAGTTATTGAGACTAAAACATTGTGTAGTTTTAACAATAGGTTAGAAAAATATATGAGTGGGTGTGGGTGGGAGTGAGTTGGACCTGACTAGCTTCTACTACAGGTCCTCCATCACAAATCCAGCATCATTGGGAACTGTAGTGTGCTGGATTACTGAGTTTGCCGAATTACAGAGTGGTTAGGTTAGAATACACTTAATAATATTAACCAACTTGACTTACACAGTTCATTGAACATTGGCAAAAATCAAACATTTCCACTACTTTGAGCTCAATTTCAAGGTACTTTTCATCATGAAAGCAATCAAAATCATGTCTATTTCTGTAATATATCTTCCAGTCTATCAAATGAGTCCAAAAAAATGAGAATACAACCATAAAAACCATACAAAAATATACTGCAATGAGGCAGCTAATGGCTGAGAAGTTAACTCCCTTATTAATCGTCCGTCTTTTTTATTTTTGTTGTACGTTAAGAAGCATCTTTCCATCATACACTGCCCAAGTTTCAATGAGATAGCCCAACAAACAACTGAGAGAAAAAAATATTTACTAAAAATCATATATGGCAAGCCCAAGCCAGGTACTGGAAATAAGTCACTTTGTCTGACTTTTTTGGGTTATCCTAGGTTCTCTATACATACACTGCTATGTATGATAATCTATGTAACTGTATTTGTGTATACCTGAATAAACTTAATTTACTTCTAGTCTGCCAACTGAATACAAGCTGCCCATTCACTTATTTCAACTACCCAATAAAGTGGTCAGAAATTGGCAGTTTTGCCAATTTCACACAAATTTCAACAAATGCAAATTTCAAAATAGGGTCCAGAATAAACAATGCAGACATTCTTGGCAAAAAAGTAACATTTTCTCTGTCCATTAGTCACGGCTACAGGCCCCTCTTATATTACTCTTGCTTACCATTTGGAATTTTTATTCATAAAATAATAGAAGAGTTACTGTTATGCAGACTGCTGCATTATCGTAATAATTGTATAAATAATGTCAACCCATTCTTGACTCCGTATTGGAATTCTTGACTGGCAGGCGGACAGGTATTGGACGGTGACGTCATTTGTTTGCTCTTGAGCTTTGCTAATGAGCAGAACATTTTCGCTACTGTGAGCGCAATTTCAAGGTACTTTCCGTCATGAAAGAAATCAAAATCATATCTAGTTCTGTAATATATCTTTCATTCTATCAAATGAGACCAAAAAAACGAGAATATAACCATAAAAATCATACAAAAATATACTGCTAAGCTGCCGCTAATGGCTGAGAAGTGAACTCCGCAATTTATGGTCTGATTTCTTTCATTTTTGGTGTATGTTAAGAAGTATCTTTCCATCATACATTGTCCAAGTTTCAATAAGATAACCCAACAAACAATTGAGAAAATAATAATAATAATAATAATAATAATAATAATAATAATAATAATAATAATAATAATAATAATATATTTACTACACATACATGTACAAGGTATACAGGCCTAGGTGACATCAGTGACATACTACTATATAGAAAGCTGCTTGTTATGCAGAGTATTTCAAGAAAATTAGGTCAGTGTCCCAGGATAACACCCACACCAGTCGGCTAACACCCAGGTACCCATTTACTGATGGGTAAACATAGACAACAGGTGTAAAGAAACATGCCTAATGTTTCTACCCTGGTTGGGAACCGAATATTTACCAAAAATCATATATGGCTAACCCAAGCCAGGTACTAAAGATAAGCCACATTGACTTTTTTGGGTTATCCTAGGCTCTCTACACATATGCTGCTATGTGTGATAATCTATATAGAGAAAATAGCTTTTTTGTTTCAGGTTTATGGTGCAGTACGAGTGTATATCACAGTTAGCCCTGTGCTATTCTCCGTTTTCTCTAATATATGCCCCAAGACAGGGATAAGAGAATGGTATTTGTATACCATATCCTCTTCATACCTCTGTCGAACTGCTCAATGTTATGCCAAATATTATTCATTCTGGAGTATTTAACATGTTTATGTTATTTATATTGTTTATTATGTCATATTAGATCAACTGTGATAGGCAAATAAGCTGTAGTGTCGATATTAGCATAATAATAAAGCATATTCTCCTGCATCATGAGACTGAGCTCATGGCAACCGACAGTGGCTTCAAAGCCACCTTATCTTTAATGGACAATGTGCTGTGTTGGTGCTTTACATAATCAGAAGCATTTCTTTTATTCATTGGAACCATGGCTAGGGCTAAAAGTAAGCAGGTTAAAACAATAAATGGAGAAAAAGAAATTGGAATGACTTATGCAGCAAGTAGCGCCACCAAACAGTACCAGCAGGTTGGTGTGGCAACCCTGGAAACTTGAAATTATGCTAGCCAAAATTAGCGCCGAATAACTGAAGGAACCGATTACATTTCGCTTAGCAGATTTACAATGGGCTTAGAGAAACACTTATCATCTGTTGACTGGAGTAACGAAGAGAGCTATCAATATGACAGTTTTCTGAACACCATACATGATGCTCAAAGAACGTTTATCCCGTATAAAGAAATTAGATCAAATAGAAATGACCCAAAATGGATGAATAATAGGCTGAAATATCTACTAGGGCATAAGAGAGGAATTTATAGGCATATCAAAAGAGGTGAGGGTCATCTTATGAATCAGTATATTGACATTAAGAGGGACATTAAAAAGGGATAAGAAAAGCTAAAGGGACTATGAAATTAAAGTTGCTAGGGATTCGAAAACTAACCCAAAAAGTTTTTTCTAGGTGTATAGAACAAAAGTTAGAGATAAGATAGGTCCCCTTAAAAATAACTATGGGCATCTTACTGACAAAGAGAATGAAATGCGCTCAATTTTAAATAATTATTTCCTCTCGGTTTTTACACAGGAAGACACTAACAATATTCCAGTAATTAATATTTATAGTGGGCCTGAAGAAGATAAATTATGTAACATCACAGTCACTAGTGAAATGGTTATGAAACAAATAGACCAACTGAAGCAAAATAAGTCACCGGGTCCTGATGAGCTTTTTTCAAGGATTCTTAAGGAATGCAAAATGGAACTCTGTGAACCATTAACTAATATTTTTAATTTAACTCTTCAAACAGGTGTAGTGTCTGATATGTGGAAGATGGCTAATGTAATTCCTATTTTTAAAGCAGGGGACAAGTCGTTACCGTCAAATTACCACCCAATAAGCCTGACCTCAATTGTAGGCAAATTACTAGAGTCAATTATAGCTGAGATTATAAGAAGCCATCTCGATAAGCATAGCTTGATTAATGATACTCAGCATGGATTCACAGTGAGGCCGTTCTTGTCTAACTAATTTATTAACTTTCTTCAGCAAAGCTTTTGAGGCTGCTGACTATGATAAAGAATTTGATATTATTTACTTAGATTTTAGTAAGGCTTTTGATAGAGTTCCGCACCAAAGACTGTTAAAGAAAGTGGCAGGTCATGGCATTGGGGTAAAAGTGCTCTCGTGGATCGAGTCATGGCTCACAGACAGGAAGCAGTGTCCATAAATGGGGTTAAATCCGAGTGGGGATCTGTAACAAATGGCGTTCCACAGGGATCAGTCTTGGGCCCGTTGTTGTTCATAATATATATCAATGATTTTGATGAGGGAATTACTAGTGAAATGAGCAAATTCGCCGATGACACAAAGATAGTTAGGATAATTTATTCAAATGTAGATATCAGGGAACTTCAGGAGGATTTAGACAAACTCAATACTTGGTCAGCAAAGTGGCAGATGCAGTTCAATGTAGATAAATTCAAGGTTCTGAAGCTCGGGAGTTTACCTGGAGTTTACCTGGAGAGAGTTCCGGGGGTCAACGCCCCCGCGGCCCGGTCTGTGACCAGGCCTCCTGGTGGATCAGAGCCTGATCAACCAGGCTGTTGCTGCTGGCTGCACGCAAACCAACGTACGAGCCACAGCCCGGCTGATCCGGAACTGACTTTAGGTGCTTGTCCAGTGCCAGCTTGAAGACTGCCAGGGGTCTGTTGGTAATCCCCCTTATGTGTGCTGGGAGGCAGTTGAAACAGTCTCGGGCCCTGACACTTATTGTATGGTCTCTTAACGTGCTAGTGACACCCCTGCTTTTCATTGGGGGGATGGTGCATCGTCTGCCAAGTCTTTTGCTTTCGTACGTGAGTGATTTTCGTGTGCTGCAAGTTCGGTACTAGTCCCTCTAGGATTTTCCAGGTGTATATAATCATGTATCTCTCCCTCCTGCGTTCCAGGGAATACAGGTTTAGGAAACCTCAAGCGCTCCCAATAATTGAGGTGTTTTATCTCCGTCATGCGCGCCGTGAAAGTTCTCTGTACATTTTCTAGGTCGGCAATTTCACCTGCCTTGAAAGGTGCTGTTAGTGTGCAGCAATATTCCAGCCTAGATAGAACAAGTGACCTGAAGAGTGTCATCATGGGCTTGGCCTCCCTAGTTTTGAAGGTTCTCATTATCCATCCTGTCATAACTCTAGCACTTATAAGTTAAATAATGTAGAACTTAGCCATACATATTGTGAAAAGGACTTGGGGGTTATGGTAAGCAGTAACCTTAAACCAAGAGAGCAATGCTTAAGCGTACATAATAAGGCAAACAGATTACTAGGATTTATATCAAGAAGTGTAAGCAACAGAAAGGCCTCACCTAGATTATGCAGCCCAGTTCTGGTCTCCATATTACAGAATAGACATAAATTCGTTAGAAAACGTTCAGCGTAGAATGACTAAATTAATACGTAGCATTAGAAATCTTCCTTATGAAGAAAGACTGAAGACCCTTAAATTACATTCACTTGTTAGATGAAGAATGAGGGGAGACATGATCGAAGTGTATAAGTGGAAGATGGGTATTAATAAAGGTGTATAGATAAGGTCTTGAGATATCTCTCCAAGAGAGAACCTGCAGTAATGGATTCAAATTAGAAAAGTTTAGATTTAGAAAGGATATAGGAAAGTATTGGTTTGGAAATAGGGTAGTTGATGAGTGGAACAGTCTTCCTAGTTGGGTTATTGAGACTAAAACCTTGGGTAGCTTCAAATTTAGGTTGGATAAACGCATGAGTGAGAGGTGTTGGATTTGAGTGGGACTTGCATATGATTGGATAGGGTTAACAGAGCTTGTTTCTTGGGTGGCATTGAAAATTGGTTGGGCAAATATTTTGTTAGTGGGATGGATTGTAAAGGACCTGCCTAGTATGGGCAACGGGCCTGCTGCAGTGTTCCTCCTTTCTTATGTTCTTATGTTCTTAACTGATTGCGAATTTGTGATGGCGGACTTGTACTAGGTCTGATTCCATGCTTCTTCCTTAAGTGGAAAGTGACCTGACTAGGTGGGTCATTGGATTAAGCCTGAAGGTAACATGGGACCTGCTTCACATTGGTCAGTAGGCCTGCTGCAGTGTTTCTTCTTTCTTATGTTCTTATAAAGCCCCGAATACAACTGTAAAAAACATACACACACAAAAAAAACACTGCAAAGTCGCTGTTTTAATCCAACAATAGTCTCAGTTTTTTTCTCATTATGCACTGCATGCTGCAGGATTTGTTTTATGTGGTGCACACTTACAACATAGATGTATTCTCTCATAGCTAGGCCAAAATTTACCACTCACAGCTTATTTGAGCAAGCCAAGCTCATGGTGTAGCACTACGGCTTGCACCTTGGCTTCAAAATACATAAAACTACGGGATGAACCTTCAAAGTTTAAAATATATTTGGCCTTAACATAGGGTGAGAGGGGAGTAGTATTTACTGTTGGAAGTCAGGAGATGAACCCAGCCTCTGCTAGCTTTGAATTTATCTTTAGTAACTTGCTCACCTCTCTCAGCCTTCATAGAAATGAAGATCTCAGGCCTTGGACTGGTAATGGCTCAGCTTAAAGGCATGCTGCAACTAGTCTGATCTTTAATCCATACCAATAAAAGTTTTCCCACATCAGCAATAAAGTTATCACATTTTCTTATAACATTAGTATTTACTGGAGTAGTCCTTTTAATTTCCTGCAACAATTTCTCTTCAGAGTTCATTTAAAGTAAGAGCCTTATGATTATTATTAAAGATTATTATTATTTTTTTTTCAATATGCCGGCCGTCTCCTACCAAGGCAGGGTGACCCATAAAAATAATGAAAATACTTCCACCATCATTCAACACTGCCACCATCATTCAACACTGCCACCATCATTCAACACTGCCACCATCATTCAACACTGCCACCATCATTCATACATAACCAGTGTCTTTGCAGAGGTGCCAATATATGACAGTTAATATGTTACTCCAAACAGCCAATATCTCAAACCCCTCCTTTAAAGTGCAGGCATTGTACTTCCCACATCCAGTACTTATGTCCAGCTAATCAGCTTCCCTGAATCCCTTCACAAAATATTACCCTGCTCACACTCCAACAACTCATCAGGTCCCAAAAAACCATTTGTCTCCACTCACTCCAAACACACTCACACATGCCTGCTGTAAGTCCAGGACCCTTGCACACAAAACTTCTCTTACTCCCTCCCACCATCCTTTCCAAGGATGACCTCTATCCCTCCTCCCCTCTATTACAGATTTATACACTCTCCTAGTCAACTTATTTTGCTCCATCCTCTCTAAATGATCAAACCACCTCAATAACCCCTCTTCAGCCCTCTGAATACTTCGTGTAACTCTACACCTCCTCCTAATTTCCACACTATGAATACTCTACATAATATTTACATCACACAATGCCCTTACATCTCCACTGCCTCCAGCCTCCTCTTCGCTGCAACATTTACGACCCATGCTTCCCATCCATATATGAGCGTTGGTACCACGATACTCTCATACATTCCCTTCTTTGCCTCCATGGATAATGTTTTTTGTCTCCACAGACACCTACCATTTTTTCCTTCATCAATTCTATGGTTAACACTGACCTTCATAAACCCATCTGCTGACAAATCTACTCCCAAATATCTGAACACATTCACTTCTTCCATACTCCCTCCCTCGAATGTCATATCCAATTTTTCTTTACCTAACTCATTTGACACCCTCATCACCTTTCTCTTATATATGTTCACTTTCAACTTTCTTCTTTTATATATAAAAAACTAAATATTATACATGCAATAGATTTTATACATGCAAATAGATGCAAATTAATAGATTTCAGATTACAGTAAAACCCCAGAATTTGCATGTTTTACAAACCCCAAGATTCAATTATGAAAGCAATTCAGAAAATAACTTTCATTATTTGTTTTTATCTTTTATACCTATTGTCATTCTGATTGGCACATGACCCCTAAATTGAAAAATAACCATAGGATTTCATTCAAAATGAGCTCCTTTTTCACCACTGTAAACAGTAAGCAGATTAGAGCAATATTTAAAGACAGATGGCCCAAAATCAATTTATACACAGAACTTTTTTAATTATTTGCATCTTTAGGATTAACAGTGCCTCTTGGAACCTAATTTCAGTTAATTATGGGGCTGCACCACATAAGAAAAAAAACAAGCCCATGCATATTACTGTACTGACTCCTGATTTAGGAATCTGAAAGATTTTTGTATTTACCTCTGCAGGTTCTGAATATTCCTCATCAGATTCAGAGTCACTATAAGCATTAGGTGAGAGAGAGAAAGTATGTGTAGTAGTGTTCTCCACCTCATGAACTTTCACTACTAAGAGCTCCTCATCTTCCTCTTGATTAAACTCTGCCTTTTCTTCACTTGCTTCTGTCAGCTCCCGTGCCTGTAAGCAGACAATTTGTCAGGACAGTAATATATACAGTAGTGCTATACTACTAAAGTTACATAAAACATTATGTAGCCACTCTAAAAGAAATTAGGATTTTACTGCACATGTTAATTGTATGAATGTGTGGGTGACCTTGAACTGTTTACTTTGAAACATAAAAGTCCTACTGACCTACACTGCTATCAAACCCAACACCACAGTCCAGTCAATGCAATGATGTCATCTCAAACTGTGCTGATTTTAAATGCATATTACTGTATACAGACCTCTGAAATTTCAAGAGACCATATACTGTAGTATACTCACTGCACTAGCAGAATCATAGTAAAAAACAGAAAAGCTAAGCTAATTTTCAACTCTTAGACAAGACAATAACAAGCACATGATTTATTACTCAACATTTTCACATCCTTTTAACCCTTTGAGGGTTTCGGACGTACTAGTACGGCTTACGACCCAGGGTTTTTGACGTACTAGTACGCCTAAATTCTAGCGCCCTCAAATCTAGTGGGAGAAAGCTGGTAGGCCTTCATATGAAAGAATGGGTCTATGTAGTCAGTGTGCACAGTCTAAAAAAAATCCTGCAGCACACAGTGCATAATGAGAAAAAAAAACTTTGACTCATTTTTTGGAATAAAACAGCAACTTTGCACTGTATTTTCATATGGTATTTATTGTTGTATTCTAGTTTTCTTGGTCTCATTTTATAGAATGGAAGACATATTACAGAAATTGTGATGATTTTGACTGGTTTTACAATGAAAGGTACCTTGAAATTGAGCTCAAAGTAGCAGAAATGTTCGATTTTTACCAAATTTCAAAAGTAAACAAATCGTGCCAATCGTGCAATACACGTCAACTGGTGAGTCTAATATTCTTTCACAAGTGCGCCAATAATATTTAAAAACCATTTTTTACACTAATGCAGTAGTCTGCATAACAGTAAATCTTATATTTTTTCTGAGAATAAAAATTCAAAGCGAAAGCAAAAGAATATAAGAGGGCCTTGAGACGTGACTAATGACCAGAGGAATGTCATTTTAGTGCCAGGAATGTCTTTCTTTTTTATTCTGGACCCTATTCTGAAATTGGCATCTTTTGAAATTTGTGTGAAATTGGCAAAATTGCTAAATTCTGACCACTGTACTGGATAGTTGAATTTCATAAATGGGTGGTTTCTTGCACCCATTCGATAGAAAAAATGGAGTTTAGCGAAATAATTCATGTTTTTTGTCGACTAGTATACAGTGGATTGGCCGAAAATGGGGCTCAAAGTGGGCAAAATCGCCGATGCGTAAACATCGCCGAGACCGCTAACTTTGCGAGAGCATAATTCCGTAAGTTTTCCATCAAATTTCAAACTTTTGGTGTCTTTATGATCGGGAAAAGATTCTCTATCTTTTCATAAGAGAAAATAATTTTTTTTTTTTTTAAATTTGGCCGACCCTGAGAACGAGTTTCGGAGAGGGCCTGTCGACCCTCAAAGGGTTAAATGTTTCTTCACCATGAGGGACTAACAGTCCCTCATGACTACCACAGTAACTGACAGCCCCTCATGACTACCACAGTTACTGACAGTCCCTCATGACTACCACAGTTTCTGGTAGTCCCTCAACATGATCATGACTACCACCGTTACTGGCAGTCCCTCAACATGATCATGACTACCACCATTACTGGCAGTCCCTCAACATGATCATGACTACCACAGTTACTGACAGTCCCTCACGACTACCACAGCTTCTGACAGTCGCTTATGATTACCACAGTTACTGACAGTCCCTTATGGCTACCACAGTTTCTGACAGTCACTCATGACTACTACAGTTACTGACAGTCCCTTAACATGATCACAAATGCCACAGTTACTGACAGTCCCTTAACATGATCATGACTACCACAGTTACTGACAGTCTCTCATGACTAGTTAATATGTGACTAGTTATATTAAAGGTCCAAGTAAGACTGAAATACCATCATAAGTTTCATTCTATGTATGGGTATCTGTGTAAAT
This sequence comes from Cherax quadricarinatus, assembly GCF_026875155.1. Lineage (NCBI taxonomy): Eukaryota > Metazoa > Arthropoda > Malacostraca > Decapoda > Parastacidae > Cherax > Cherax quadricarinatus. Next base: position 49,609,314 of record NC_069399.1, on the reverse strand, counting down.
AATTTAACCCTTTGACTGTCGCGGCCGTACATATACGTCTTACGAGGTACCGTGTTTGACGTATATATACTCATAAATTCTAGCGGCTTCAAATCAAGCAGGAGAAAGCTGGTAGGCCCACATGTGAGAGAATGGGTCTGTGTGGTCAGTGTGGATGCAGTGCATAATGAGAAAAAAAAAAACTCCAACCGTTTTTTTTAATTAAAATGCCGACTTTGTGGTCTATTTTCGTATAGTATTTATGGTTGTATTCTCGTTTTCTTGGTCTCATTTGATAGAATGGAAAACATATTATAGAAATAGAGGTGATTTTGATTGATTTTACCATAAAAAGAACCTAGAAATGGAGCTCAAAGTAGGGGAAATGTTTAATTTTTGCCAATGTTCAGAAGTAAACAAATAATGCCATTGTCCAATAAATGTCCAACTAGCCATTCTAACATGCAGTCATGAATGGGTTGATGTTATTTATACAATTATTTCAGTATTGCAGTAGTCTGCATAATAGTAAGTCTTCTATTTTTTGTTTGAATAAAAATTCAAAATAGAAAGCAAGAGTAATATCAGAGGGGCCTGGAGACATGACTGATGAACAAAGAAAATGTTGTTTTAGAGCCAGGAATGTCTGCATTGTTCATTCTGGACCTTATTTTGAAATTGTCATATTTTTTTAGTTTTCGTGAAATTGGCCAAATTGCAAATTTCTGACCACATTATTAGGTAGTTGAAATCGGTAAATGGGCAGTTTCTTATACTCAATCGATAGAAAAAATGGAGTTCTAAAGAAATAGCTATGAGTTTGGGCAACTGCAACAATGGAATTAGCCGAAAATAGGGCTCAAAGTGGGCGAAATCACCGATTTGTAAACAGCGCCGAGGTCGCTAACGTCGCGAGAGCATAATTCCGTCAGTTTTCCATCAAATTTCGTTTTTTTGGTGTCATTACAATCGGGAAAAGATTCTCTATCATTTCATAAGAAAAATTTTTTTTTTTTTCTTGAAATTTTGCGACACCAGGAGACACCTCAGGATTGGGGGTTGCGACAGTCAAAGGGTTAATAACTGAAAAACATACATTACTGTTATAACTGGAGAGTGAATACCTCAGGTTCAAATTCAGAACTTGAACAACCTCTCTCTATTTAAACTGAATTAACTGACACTTCCATTATACAGCTTAAGGTTCAATCCATGTAAGGGAAGAAGGTCCAATTCCTTGAATCAAGAGCTCCTCACTGGCATCAAAGAACCTCCATTGAGGGATGGTAGAGCTACCAACAGTTCCCAATATAAATCTGATGGATTAACAGATTTCACTGACTTTCTTCATAAGAGTAAATGTACAAATATAAAACCACTGGTATCACTCACTGCTATCTTCACTGTTATTGTTCAATAAAATCAGCCTTTTAATTCCGTGAATCTTCATGGTAACCGTGTGTCTTCCAGACTGCTATTAAACATACAATACTGTTGTATCAAGGTTATGAAGATTATTTGGCTGGACATAAATTTGGAACACAATATATACCTTTGACGAATTACAAGTCTTTCAACTCTCAGAGTCCAGCCATCATGAATGCAACAAGCTGCACCACGTGGAGCTCAATTGGAATGCATAATGATTTATGCCTAAGTATACATCATCCTAGTTGCTCATATGGCAGTCCATACACATCATACCCAGTTTTAAAAGTTATAAATACAGTATATTTGATAAAATCTCACCTTAATTACAAAAATATAGCTAACTTAAAAGACCCCTTTTTATGTTATGCTAAACAGGCCCAATAATGTTAATTTTTCTATGTTAAAATGAAATTAAAAATGAAAATTGAAATATTTTTGTTAAGTGTTTGACTCAGGCCATCTCCCATGGCCAATGTGCTGAAATTGAATTTGAAATAGCCAGTCTTCCCATATTTCATTAATGAAAGGTACATTTCAAAGTTCAGTGAAAGATTCTTCAAGTGGCTCAGCTATAAAAATTTTGTTAGGTAAAAGGACACATGCAACTCATGTGACATTTTATTGTGGCAACGTTTCACTCTCCAGGAGTTGTGTCAAGCCATTACAAAAAACACAAAGCTCCTGGAGAGTGAAATGTTGCCACAATAAAATGTCATATGAGTTACATCTGTGTCTTTTTACTCAACATTTTGTCATTAATTCAACCATTATTACTATAAAACTTTTAATGAATTTTGATCTTAATTTACTATTACATACTTAAAATGTCTTTATACTTCATTTTTTGTATGCCTTTGAAAGATATTCTCATCCTCAAACACTTACCAATGAGACTTCAATAGGTTCAGTGGTCACCACTGACACTTGTTGTGGGGAGGAATCTTCACTCGACAAATGTGCCATATCAGAGTCCGAATCACTGCCACTGTCTGCATTCCCACTTCTCTTATGTATAGGAAGGTGGCCGTTCAACTCACACTTTTCTCTGTCCTCTGTTTCTCCATTATGGCTGTTGGGTTGTTCGTCCTCTGGTACACCATTAGTGTTTACATTTTTCAGTTTCTTGCCAGGGATATCAACAAATTCATAAAATGGTCCAAGAGCATCCATGAAAGCTGCCACATCTTCCGAGTATGACATGGTTTCTATGATCTGTGTAAAAAGATCACTCATGTGATTTCAAAACTATTTATTTTTGATACTTCATTCCCTCAACAAATTGGTCTTATGAAATTTTTTCCCAAAATATCAAATAATTTCAATTGTCAAATAGTCTTTTAAGGAACTCCAAAGACATTTACCAACAAATGTTTACAATACAGTAGAACTGCCGTAACTGCGGTTTGCCCTGGCCCGAAAACAATCCTTAATTTTGCTTAATAATGGCCCCATAGTGCAAAAGAAGTGATGGTGTCAGTTTTTCAAAGCCTAAGAGAAAACGCGAAGTTGCCTTATTAATCTTAAATTAGTCTTAAGTTTGCCCAAAATGCTCTGCACATAAAGAGGCTTTTGGCATGTACACTGAATTGTTATACTCCTTTGTACAAACATGTATCATGCTAAAATAAAAATTATTATTATTATTACTTCCCATCTGTGAAAAAGTGCTAATTCTTGACTTACTGAGCATAATTTATCAATTAAACTTTATCATAGGTATGTATGTAAATGAAAAATGACATATATACAGTTCGTTACTATCCGCAGTTTGGCGGATCTGTGGTAGGTCTTGGAATGTATCCCCCATGGATACAGGGGTCCTACTGTACTTTACATACATGTTTGGTAAAAGTGAAGCAGTTTATACGTACACTTAAGATAAAGAATAACTATAAAGAATGAGAATTGTCTTATCAAGTGCATATGCACACATTTATGAATGTAAGTAGTATATATGTATTTACCAATGTGTGATTACTGTACCTATTTCTTGCTAGAGAACCAGGTATGGGCTCATGGTGTCGGGTCTTCACGATTTAGTCTAATAAAGATGTTAAGTTTCCAGTGGTTGCAGCACTTACTATCTATTCTCTTACATTTGTACACTGCATGTATGCTTGCACATACATAAGTATGTACATATACAAACATACTGTACATATACATATAAATGTATCTATTTTTAAACTCAAAACAGCTGTCAACTGCAAAGACAGGGTGACCCAAAAAAGAAAAAAATATGTATCATCATTCATTCAATCAGCATCTTGTCACAGTTCAAATGAACTTCTCTGACTGCAACATCCCAGTCCCTCCTTCAGAGAGCAGGCACTCCTGACACTGCCCTTTCCACCTCCCTGTTCATGTTCTATCCTTCTTTGAAGTTTCACTTGATACTAGAAAGTTTTTTGGATCAATTCAGGTACCTAGCTTCATCCTTAATGTATCTTTAATTAGAATTTTTACTGAATTACTGAATACCTTCAATATAGTATAACCCAAGTAATATTATTCTAATATACTACAGCCTCTCCTCGCTTAGCGACGTACAGTGGAACCCAGGATTACAAAATTACTCTGTTCCAGAGAGAGTGACCTATCCTGGATCTGACTTATTCTGAATTAATTTTCCCCATAAGAAATAACGGAAATCCAATTAATCCGTTTCAGACACCCAAAAGTATTAAAAAAATGTTTTCTACATGAAATACACATTTCCCTACACAGAAAACAATCATACATGAAGAACAAAACAATAACAACATCACACTTACCTTTATTGAAGACATGGTGATGTATGGAAGATGGGAGGAGGGGAGAGGATGGAGGAGTTTACAATTGTTTGGAAGAGGAATCCCACTCCATAAAGACTTCAGGTACCAAGTCCTTATCCTGGGTTACTTCCCGCCTTTGTTTTTTAATGCCACTAGGACCAGCTTGAGAGTCACTGGGCCCCTGTCACTCAAAAAAGTTTTCCAGAAAGGTCTATTTCTGGCATATGTTAGGAATTGTGTTGAGATACAGGACAAGATAGTCCTTCAATATGACACTAATATCAGCTCTAAGGCTTATTTATCTAGCACAATTCATCTAATAAGACATAATAAACAATATTAATATATAGAAACATGACATATACTCTAGAATGAATAAAGTATGTCATTAACACTTTGAGGGTTGACAGGCCCTCTCCCAAACTTGTTCTCAGGGTAGAAAATTTTCAAAAAAAAAAAAAGATTTTTTTCTTGTGAAATGAAAGTTTTTTGTATTATAGGCCTTTTTTTTTTTTTTTTTTTTTTTTTTTTTTTTGGCAATCAATACTTACAGAGATATGGAGGTTTGAAGTTGACAGAAATTGAACCGCTTATGGCAACATCGCTGACTGCCGGTCACCCGGTAATAGTTTATTTTATTTTTTCTACTTTTTTCTTTTATTTTTTAATATTTTATTTTTTCAAGTAACTTTTATGGCCTCTGAGACCAATATAAAGATTATTTGGTATATATTCACTCATTGTATACTACACAATAACAGCACAAACTTTGCTGTTATTATATTCTTCACAAAACATGTTTACACAAACCAACAATAAAAAATGTTGTTTATTGCTTTTTTCTATAATATATATACACATTTAGAGTCACTGGACAGGTTCCTATAACTACAAGAGGTTCTGAAAACTTGTAGTTGTGTGTGAGTGGACTTGTAAATATGCTGAGTCACCAGCGTGTCTTGTGTCACAAAAATGCATCATACCACCACTCACTAACCCTCACTGTCTTCCACAACACATCCTTTCCTCCCCAAACACCTACCTTCCTTCTTTCCTTCCTTCCTTTCCTCCCCAAACACCTACCTTCCTTCTTTCTTTCCTTTCTTCCTTCCTTCCTTCCTACCTACCTTCCCTCCTTCCTTCCTATCTACCTTCCCTCCTTCCTTTCTTCCTCTCATCTCTTCCTACCTACCTTCCCTTCTTCCTACCTACCTTCCCTCCTTCTTTCCTACCTACTTTCCCTCCTTCCTTCCTTCCTTACTTCCTTCTTCCTTCCTTTCTTTCTTCCTTCAAGTAACTTTTATGGCCTGAGAGACCAATATAAGGTACTGTGGACCCTCGGGTAACAATGACATCGGCTAGAGATAAAATCGGATATGATACGTCTTTGCGTAAAAAATATTGGCTCGGCCAACGATGAAAAACTCGTAGGGACATTCGTCCCGAATGCATCCGCCTGTCCGTCTGGCCTGAGTGCCTCAGCTGCCCTGCCTTCAGCTAGTGTGCCATTGTTTACAAGCCAGGGCGGATGGTTCCACGCATACATTCGATACATTTTGTATTATTCCATTGTCTTTAGTGCTTGTAACTGCTAAATAACCCACCATGGGCCCAAAGAAAGCTTCTAGTGCCAACCCTGTGGTAAAAAGTGTGAGAAATACTATCAAAATACTATCGTACCACGGTCAGCTGCTGCTGCACCACCATCAGCTGCTGCTGTACCACCATCAGTTGGTGCTGCACCACCACCAGCTGCTGCTGTACCACCATCAGCTGCTGCTGCACCACCATCAGCTGCTGCTGTACCACCATCAGCTGCTGCTGCTGCTACTGCACCACCATCAGCTGTTGCTGTACCACAGTCAGCTGCTGCTGCTGCTGCTGCACCACCGTCAGCTGTACTACTCGAATATGTGGAGAGACTGTTGTTGGTGTGGCTTAACGAGAAACAATTAACCCCAGAGGGTTTGCCACCCAGGATAACCCAAGAAAGTCAGTGCGTCATCGAGGACTGTTTAACTTATTTCCATTGGGGTCCTTAATCTTGTCCCCCAGGATGCGACCCACACCAGAAGACTAACACCCTGGTGAACAGGAAAAAGTGCCTGAAACTAGTGCTCATAATGGTGAATTTAACCCTCTGACTGTTTAGGTCGTATATATACGTCTTACGAGCCAGTGTTTCAGATGTATATATACTCAATAATTCTAGCGGCTTCAAATCAAGCAGGAGAAAGCTGGTAGGCCCACATGTGAGAGAATGAGTCCGTGTGGTCAGTGTGGACCATATAAAAAAAATCCTGCAGCACGCAGTGCATAATGAGAAAAAAAAAAACTGACCATTTTTTTGGATTAAAACGCCAACTTTGAGGTGTATTTTCGTATACTATTTATCACTGTATTCTCGTTTTCATGGTCTCATGTGATAAAATGGAAAACAAATTACAGAAATAGAGATGATTTTGATTAGTTTCACGTTGAAAACGACCTTGAAATTGAGCACAAAGTAAAGGAAATGTTCGATTTTTACCAATGTTCAAGAGAAAGCAAATCACATTACAGGTTCAATACTCGTCAACTGGGGAATCTAATATTCTTTCACTAGTGTACTGATATTATTTATACCATTTTTACAATAATGCAGTAGTCTGCATAACAGTAAATCTTCTAATTTTTGTATGAATAAAAAATCGAAATAGAAAGTAATAGTAATACAAGAAGGGCCTAGAGACATGGCTAATGAACAGAGATTATGTTATTTCAGTGCAAAGGATGTCTACAATGTTTATTCTGGACCCTATTTTGAAATTGGCATCTTTTTTAATTTGTGTGAAATTGGCCAAATTGACAATTTCTGACCACTTTATTGGGTAGCTCAAATCGGTAAATGGACAGTTTCTTGTACAGTGGACCCCCGGTTAACGATTTTAATCCGTGCAAGAGGGGTAATTGTTATGCGAAATAATCGCTATGTGAATGAATTTTCCCCATAAGAAATAATGGAAATCAAATTAATCCGTGCAAGACACCCAAAAGTATGAAAAAAAAAATTTTACCACATGAAATATACATTTTCCCACACACAAAGAGAAGGATACATGCACAATAGTAGAGTAGTACATGCACAGTATATATTGTGCATGTACTAGTCTACTAAATGAAGAATAAATGACACTTACCTTTATTGAAGATGCAGCAATGACTGATGAGACACTGTGTCCTGGGAGTGCCTTTTCCTCCTGAGTACTGTAGGTCCTGTTTGGCATTTTCTTCCAGAACAGGCCTTATCACACTGTGTATGCCACTACGATTCTTAAATCTCTCAAACCAACCTTTGCTGGCTTTAAATTCACCAATATGAGCACTAGTTCCAGGCATTTTTCCCTGTTCACCTGGGTGTTAGTCGACTTGTGTGGGTTGCATCCTGGGAGACAAGATTAAGGACCCCAATGGAAATAAGTTAGACAGTCTTCGATGACACTGACTTTTTTGGGTTATCCTGGGTGGCAAATCCTCTGGGGTTAATTGTTTCTTGGTATTCTCAATAAGCCACACCAACAACGGTGCTACAGCAGCAGCAGCAGCAGCTGACAGTGCAGCAGCAGCAGCAGCTGACAGTGCAGCAGCAGCAGCAGCTGTACCACCAATAGTAGCGATGGTTGATTGGGGTTTATTATACAACCTGGCCAGCTCGGAGACATGCACTCCACTTTCATACTTATCAATGATCTTTTTCTTCATCTCTATTGTAATTCTCACCCTTATTGCTGTAGGGTTGGCACTAGAAGCTTTCATGGGGCCCATGGTCACTTATTTTCCAGAAAAAGCACCGAAAACACTGTAATAATACGAAATATTCCGATTGTATGCTTGGATGTTACCGCGGAGGCTGGCTGGTAAACAATGCCACCGGTGGAACATGTGAGCGTGGCTCAGGCCGCACATTGGACGCGTCTCGGACGAAAATCGGTAAGCGGGTTTTTAAGCGGTATGTGAGGCAAAATTTTTGCAATTAAAGTAAGCGGTATGCGAAATAATCGCTATGTGATGCCATCGTTATGCGGGGGTCCACTGTACTCAGTTGATAGAAAAAATTGAGTTCTAAAGAAATAGCTATGAGTTTGGTCAACTGGAACAATGGAATTGGCCAAAAATAGGGCTCAAAGTCGGCGAAATCACTGATGCGTATATGTTGCTGAGACCGCTAACTTCTCGGGAGCCTAATTCTGTGAGTTTTCAACCAAATTTCGTACTTTTGGTGTCATTACCATCGGGACAAATTCTCTATCATTTCATAAGAAAAAATAATTTTTTTTCCAAAAATTTTTCGACACAGAATGACAGTTTCAGAAAGGGACTTGCAACAGTCAAAGGGTTAAGGCCAGCAAAGGTTGGTTCGAGAAATTTAAGAATCATAGTGGCATACACAGTGGGATAAGGCATGGTGAAGCTGAAAAATTCCAACCCCAACAAGTGTTCAATTGTGATGAAACAGGCCTGTTCTGGAAGAAAATGCCAAACAGGACCTACATTACTCAGGAGGAAAAGGCTCTCCCAGGACACAAGCCTATGAAAGACAGGCTAACTGTCATGTTTTGTTGTAATGCTAGTGGGGATTGCAAAGTGAAGCCTTTACTGACATATCACTCTGAAAATCCCAGTGTTCAAGAAAAACAGTGTCTCATCACTCAACAATACTCTTCAATAAAGGTAAGTGTCATTTTAGTATTTATTTATGTATTTATTCTGCATGTCTCATTGCTCTCTGTGTAGGGAAATGTATATTTCATGTAAAAAAAAAATATTTTTTTTAATACTTTTGGCTGTCTGGAACGGATTAATTGGATTTCCATTATTTCTTATGGGGAAAATTAATTCGACTAACGATAAAATCGGTTAAGGACAAGGTCTCTGGAACAGATTAAAATCGTTACCCGAGGGTCCACTGTATATTGAATGTATGTTCACTCATTGTATGCTACACAATAACTGCACAAACAGTTATTATATTGTTTACAAAACATATTTACACAAACCAACAATAAAAAATGTTGTTTATTACTAATTTTCTATCACATATACACATATAAAGTCACTGGGCACTTCCCAGAACTGCTACAGCTTCTGTAAAGCTTGTAGTTGTTGTGTGGGGCTGGACTTGTAAATATGCTGCATCACCAGCATAATTAGTGCCACTGGCAAATCACACCATCACTCACCCCCTCACTGCCTGTCAACACCCAACCCACATGGAAATAAGTCAGTTTGAATTTTTTGGGTTATCCTAGGTTGATGGTCTCCTTCCTTCCTTCCTTACTTCTTTCCTTCCTTCCTCTCATCTCTTCCTTTCTTCCTTCCTTCCTCTCATCTCTTCCTTCCTCCCTTTCCTCCTACCTGCCTTCCTTCCTTCCTTCAGGTTTCCTGGGCATTGCTTTCGGTCACAAATTCCTCAAGACCGTGAAATTCATCTTCACTGACACTTCCATCTGTGTTTGAACTCTAACTTGGAAACAAAAGAGTCCCAATTAGCCGAGGAGTGAGGAGTTTCTTAGCGCTAGATATGGTGAACAAGGTGTAATAAAATGGCTTACCCACAATGCACCACTGGGTCCCCGATTTTTTTTGAACCACACACACTGACCACAGAGACCCATTCTCTCACATCTAAGCCTACCAGCTTTTTCCTGCTTGATTTGAGGACACTAGAATTTATGCGTACTAATACGTCAATAACCCTGGCGTGTAAGACGTACTAGTACGTCATATACCCTGAAAGGGTTAAGTATGTCACGAGTGTTACTGTGTTGTTGTTGTTGTTGGGTGTAAAAGGGCCACTGAGAGCATAAGGCCAGCAGAGGCAGTAAAGACGGCGGTGTTGTCGGTCGCCCTATATAACTCCAAGAACATTGGAGGAGTTAGGTTCGTGCTGTCCTTTTTCTATCGATTAATCAATTAACGTACTTGCTACAGTTAATGCTACACTTTATCGCTGGCTAGCGCTATAGCCTTTATAGACTCCTGCTTCTTTAGTATCATACATATTGTAGAATCACTCAAAAAGGCACATTCTCCCTTCTCTCTCAGCCCTGTACCAAAGGGCTGGCTGGCACTAGAAGCTTTCTTTGGGCCCATGGTGGCTTATTTAGCAGTTACAAGCACTAAAAAGACTGGAATAATACAAAATGTATCGTATGAATGCATGTGATCGTCCTCACTGGCTGGTAAACAATGGCACACTGGGCAGCTCAGGCCCCAACATGAATAACTTATACCGAGTTCACTGATGATCACTGAGCCAATATTTTGATGCAAAAACGTTACTTATTCCGATAACATCTTAATCCGGGGGTCCACTGTATATGTTCAGTGACCACTCAGACTTAAGACCAGCTATCCAACCAGTATGCAAACCTAAGTAATGTATATTAGAGATGATTTCCTCTATTCCATTTATTACAGTACAGTGGACCCTCGACCAACGATGGCATCGATTAACGATAAATCCGACTAGCGATACATTTTAACGCAAAATTTTTGCCTCGACTAGCGCTAAAAAACTCGACCAACACTATTTGTTCCGTCAGACGTGTCCACTTCTGGCCAGTGTTTACAAGCCAGCCAGCCACCGCGGTCGCTTCCAAGCATACAATCGGAACATTTCATGTTATCACAGCCTTTTTAGTGATTGCACCTGCAAAATAAGTCACCAGGGGCTCCAAGAAATCTTCTAGTGCCAACCCTACAGCAAAAAGGGTGAGAATTACTATGGATATGAAGAAAGAGATCATTGCTAAGTATGAAAGTGGAGTGCGTGTCTCCGAGCTGGCCAGGTTGTACACAAAACCCCAATCAACCATCGCTACTATTGTGGCCAAGAAAACGGCAATCAAGGAAGCTGTTCTTGCCAAAGGTGCAACTATGTTTTCGAAACTGAGATCGCAAGTACTCGAAGATGTTGAGAGACTGTTATTGGTGTGGATAAACGAAAAACAGATAGCAGGAGATAGCATCTCTCAAGCGATCATATGTGAAAAGGCTAGGAAGTTGCATGACGATTTAATGAAAAAAATGCCAGCAACTAGTGGTGATGTGAGTGAATTTAAGGCCAGCAAAGGTTGGTTTGAGAGATTTAAAGGGAAGGGAAGTAACCCCGGAAAAGGACTTGCCACCTCAAGTCCTAATGGAAGGGGATTCCCCTTCTAAACACTAAGACCATTAACACTCTCCCCTCCTCCCATTCCAACAATCATCACCAGATCTTCAATAAAGGTAAGTGTCATGTAACTGTGCATGTCTTCTTCAGTTTGTGTGTATTAAAATTAATATTTCATGTGGTAAAAACAATTTTTTTTTCATACTTTGGGGTGTCCTACATGGATTAATTTGATTTCCATTATTTCTTATGGGGAAAATTAACTTGACTAACGATAATTTTGACTAATGATGAGCTCTCAGGAACGAATTAATAGCGTTAGTCGAGGGTCCACTGTATACAGTACACTACTGAATAAAAATTTAACACTTTTAGGATCAACAGGCCCTCTCCCAGGCTCGTTCTCAGGGTCAAGAAATTTAAAAAAAAAAAAAATTATTTCTTCTTATGACAAGATAGTTTTTTATCTAAACATTAACCCTTTGACTGTCGCGGCCGTATATATACGTCTTACGAGGTACCGTGTTTGACGTATATATACTCATAAATTCTAGCGGCTTCAAATCAAGCAGGAGAAAGCTGGTAGGCCCACATGTGAGAGGATGGGTCTGTGTGGTCAGTGTGCACCATATAAAAAAAATCCTGGAGCACGCAGTGCATAATGAGAAAAAAAACCTCAGACAGTTTTTTTTAATTAAAATCCCGACTTTGTGGACTATTTTCGTATAGTATTTATGGTTGTATTCTCGTTTTCTTGGTCTCATTTGATAGAATGGAAAACATATTATAGAAATAGAGGTGATTTTGATTGATTTTACTATAAAAAAAACCTGAAAATGGAGCTCAAAGTAGGGGAAACGTTTGATTTTTGCCAATGTTCAAAAGTAAACAAATGATGTCATTGTCCAATAAATGTCCAACTAGCCATTCTAATATGCAGTCATGAATGGGTTGATGTTATTTATACAATTATTACAGTATTGCAGTAGTCTGCATAATAGTAAGTCTTCTATTTTTTGTTTGAATAAAAATTCAAAATAGAGAGCAAGAGTAATATCAGAGGGGCCTGGAGACATGACTGATGAACAAAGAAAATGTTATTTTAGAGCCAGGAATGTCTGCATTGTTCATTCTGGACCTTATTTTGAAATTGTCATATTTTTTAATTTTCGTGAAATTGGCCAAATTGCAAATTTCTGACCACATTATTGGGTAGTTGAAATCGGTAAATGGGCAGTTTCTTGTACTCAATCTATAGAAAAAATGGAATTCTAAAGAAATAGCTATGAGTTTGGTCGAAAATAGGGCTCAAAGTGGGCGAAAGCGCCGATTTGTAAATATCGCCGAGGTCGCTAACTTCACGAGAGCATAATTCCGTCGGTTTTCCATCAAATTTAGTTTTTTTGGTGTCATTACAATCGGGAAAAGATTTTCTATCATTTCATAAGAAAAAATAATTTTTTTTTTTTTAAATTTTGCGACACCAGGAGACACCTCAGGATTGGGGGTTGCGACAGTCAAAGGGTTAAAGGCTAAAAAAAAATTTTTTGCCATCAATACTGACCAAGATATGGAGGCGTGAAGTTGACAGAAACTGAACCACATGAGGCATCATCGCCGACTGTCGGTCACCCGGTATTTTCTTATTTACTTTTTTCTACTTTTTCTATTATTTTTTATTTTTTGTTTTTAAGTAACTTTTATGGCCTGTGAGACCAATATGAGCACTATTTTGTAAGTTTTTTATCTTTATTTACTACACAATAACTGCACAAACACTGTTGTCACTATATTGTTTACAAAACTTCTTTACACAAAAGAATGATATAAAATGTTGTTTATTACTATTTTTCTATATTTCATATACACATATACAGTCACAGAACATGTTTCTAGAAGTTCTGCAGCCTGTGGAACTCTTTGAAACATGGTGTCATGCACAGTGGTGTTTTACACTCCTCACACATAAAACGAGTGTCTCTGCATTGTTGTGGGAGTTTTTTTGTATGTGCACAAACGTAACACCCCTTCTGAGCCTTTTTCTTGAAAGCAGTAGCAGGCAGTTGTATTAGGAAGTGATCACCATACTTCAGATGAGAAGGTAGTTGATGATAATCTAGTGGGCAGTTTTCTATTGCAGGTGTTGTTCCTTGGTGCTTGAATACTATTTGTCTGATGACAAACAAGATTCACCATATGGTGGTTTGTTTCTGGTCTTCATCTTATACATATTATAAGCATTGAGCATGGAAATGTCCAGAAGATGGAAAAAGAGTTTTATGTACCACTAATAACTCTTGCGAACACAATCAGCAAACCCAATCTGCATGTCACATTTCTCCACTGAACCCATATTGAAGGTGTAATCAATCACAGCTGCAGGTTTTAGAATGGGTTCATTGGTCTCTCTATTCTGCATGCCAGTGTCTGACATTTCGTTAGGGTGAACTGAAGACAACAGTGTGACATCTCGTTTGTCATGCCACCGAAATGCCATAATGTCATGGCAGCAAACGCCTGCACCTCACCTCTACCAGTGCCAGCGTCAAACCTAGGCATATGCTTATGATTTGCATGCACTGTGCCACACACATCTGTCATGTTCACTTGCAAAAAATCACTGAGTGAGGGGCTTGTCTATCAGTATATAATATATGCCCCTTACCAAGATATGGTTCCATCATTGTTCTAACCACATCACCAGAGATGCCCAATAACTTCCTGGTATTTTGTAATGTATAACTTCCAGTGTACACAATAATATCCAATACAAGACCGCTGTAGCAGTCACAAAGCACAAACAACTTTATACCAAAGCGTTTCCTCTTGCTTGGTATGTACTGCTTGAAAGAGTCTTCCTTTGAACAGAATCAAAGACTCATCAATAACAAGCTTCCTGAAGGGATACAAATACATATTGAATTTCTGTTTCAGATACACAAACACACTCCTAATCTTGTATAACTTGTCATTTCTGTCAGGCCTGGTTTTGTCTGAGAAGTGTAGCATACGTAATAGTAGCACAAATCGATTCACTCGCATTATATCACTGAATCCTGGGGTTGCAATCAGGCAGTCTGTTGACCAGTATGATTTGAGACTGTGCTTATACACATGTGGCATAAGCATTATTGTGGCAAAGAAAAGATACATCTCAGCCACAGTTGTCTCCTTCCACTGGTGTAGGCGTGATTTTGGTGAAAGTATTGTGTTTGCCATGGTGTAATCGAAGTAAGTGTTGCTTTCCCTGACAATAAGTTCCATCAGGGGTTCATCAAAGAATAACTCAAAACATTCCAGTCCATTGGCATTGTTCTTAAGTGTACAAGATGGCCGTATTCCACTTTCACTTTCACAAAACTGATGGGGATTGGGAACAAAATTGTCAGCTTCCTGCCAATCCCAGGTGTGGTCTGCTGGTGGGTACTGGATATTGACAGGTGGTGTTTGTGGTTGTGGAGGTTGTGGTTGTGGAAGCTGGTGTGGTGGGTGGGTGAGGGATAGTGGCCTTTGTTGTAGATCAGCTGAAGCAGCGGCGTGGGTGGCAGCATGGCCCACTGCTTGTGCCTCACGGCTGGCACCACCACTACCACCACCATGCACATTTTCCATCCCAATTGCAACACTATCATCTTCATTTTCACTATCTGTTCCTGTTGTACAGCCACGGGATGTACTCCGAGATGTACTCCTTCCCCTTGGAATAGCATATGGCACACTACCAGAGCACACAGACCGTCGTATATACTGACGCTTCACTGGAGAATATTCCACTTCACTATCGCTACTGGAACTGTTTTCAAAAACTTGTGCAGTGGTCCCTCGTTGTTCGTAATTAATCCGTTCCTGGAGCCGTTACTATAAACAAAATTTACGATTTACGAATCAATTTTCCCCATAAGAAATAATGTAAATACAATTAATCCGTTCCTGACACCCAGAAGTATTAAAACAAAAATTTTTTTAACATGAAATATACATGTAGTACATAAACAATACAATGGGAAATGATGAATGAAACATTAACAGCATAACACTTACCTTTATTGGAGATTCTTCTTAGTGTATGGGAGACTGGAGGAGGAGAGAGAGTGGACTGTTTATAGTTTGGAAGGGGAATCCCCTTCCATCAATACCTCAGGTACCATTTGCTTTTCTGGGGTTGCTTCTCTTCTCTGTTTCTTAATGCCACTAGGACCACCTTGAGAGTCAATGGAGTCCTGTCTCACAAAATAACTGTGGAGAGAGCTCTGTTTCTGGCATCTCTTTAACACTTCCCTAAAATGGCCCAAGACTTTGTCACTGTACATGTTGCCAACCTGGCTCCCAACAACCTTGTTAGGGTGATGTTTCTCCATAAAGCTTTCCATCTTACCCCACATAGTAAAAATCTCTTTAATTTCTGAAGAAGGCACTTTCTTCCATCTCTCTTCCTCCTCCTCTGCAGCAAGATTCTGAGCTGCAATGTGTTGCTCTTCCTGCTGAAGCTCTTGCAGCTCCTCAGTGGTGAGCTCTTCATTGTGGTCTTCCACCAATTCTTCCACAGCCTCCAAACTCACATCCAACCCCATGGAACTCCCCAGTGCCACAATTGATTTTACAACAGACATAGGCTCATTAGGGTCAGTCCCAAATCCTTCAAAATCCCTCTTGTCGACACAATCTGGCCACAATTTTCTCCAGGCAGAGTTCAAAGTCCTGGTAGTCACTCCCTCCCAAGCCATACTTATAAGGGTTATGCAGTGGAGGATGCTGAAGTGCTCTCTCCAAAATTCCCTTAGGGTCAAGTGAGTGTCTGTGGTCACAGTCAAGCACCTGTGAAACATTGCTTTTGTGTAGAGTTTTTTTAACCCTTTCAGGGTCCAAGGCCCAAATCTGAAGTCACGCACCAGTGTCCAAGAATTTAAAAAAAAAAAAATTGTTATTTTTTCTTATGAAATCGTAGAGAATCTTTTTGTGAAGGTAATAAAACAAAAAGTACGAAATTTGGTGGAAAATTGACGAAATTATGCTCTCGCGAATTTTGATGTGTCAGCGATATTTACGAGTCGGCGATTTTGCCGACTTTGACTCCCATTTTAGGCCAATTACATTATTCCAATCAACCAAATTCTTAGCTATTTCACTAGTATTACTTCTATTCTATCGATTGAGCACAAGAAATCACCAAATCAACTGTTTCAACTACAAAATAAAGTGATCGGAAATTGTTAATTTGGCCAATTTAACACAAAGTTCAAAATATTCCAATTTCAAAATAGGCTCCAGAATAAACAATGTAGGTATTCCTGGAACTAAACTAACATTTCCTCTGTTCATTAGTTACATTTTGAGGCTTTACAAATAAATTCCATTTTGATTTTTTATTCACATAATGAATTTTTATTCACACCAAAAAATAGAAGATTTACTGTTATGCAATACTGTAATATTTGTATAAATATCATCACCATATTTGTGAATGTATATTAGACCCACCAGCTGACGTGTATTAGATGTGTGAGGTCGTTTGTTTACTCTTGAATATCGGCAAAAATTCAACATTTCCGCTACTTTGAGCTCAGTTTCAAGCCATTTCCAGTGCTAAAACCAATCAAAATCATCTCTATTTCTGTAATATGTCTTCCATTCTATCAAAGAAATCGCAAATACAACTATAAAAAACATACGAAAAAACACTGCAAAGTCGCTGTTTTAATCGAAAAATCATGATTTCAGTTTTTTTCTCTCATTATACACAGTGTGCTGCAGGATCTGTTTTATGTGGTGCACACATACCACATAGATGTATTCTCTCATATCTAGGCCCAAATGTACCACTCACAGTTTATCAGAGTGAGCTGAGCTCATGGTGTAGATCTACGGTTTGGACACTCACCGTAAAGCCATAGATCTACGGGACGCACCCTGAAAGGGTTAAAGTTTGCAATAACCTGCTGGTCCATGGATTGGAGGAGAGGAGTGGTATTCGGGGGCAAGAACTTTACTGTGATGAACCCAAACTCCTCGAAAATTAGGTCATCCAAGTTTGGAGGATGAGCAGGTGCATTGTCCATTACTAGCACACACTTGAGATCCAATTTCTTTTCCAGACACTAGGGCCAAACACTTCATTGAACCACTCGATGAAAATTTCCCTCGTGACCCATGCCTTACTATTAGATTTCCAAAACACACACAATTTACTCTTCATAACATTGTTTTTCCTGAACAATGGGATTTTCTGAATGGTACACTAGTAATGGCTTCACTTTGAAATCCCCACTAGCATTAGCGCAGAACATTAGCGTCAGCCTGTCTTTCATAGGCTTATGTCCTAGCATTGCCTTTTCCTCTTGTGTAATGAAGGTCCTCTTTGGCATTTTCTTCCAAAAGAGGCCTGTTTCGTCACAATTGAACACTTGTTCAGGTTTCAGTCCTTCACTGTTTCTGTACTCCTGGAATTCATGCACATATTTTTCAGCCGCCTTGTGGTCCTAACTGGCAGCCTCACCATGCCTTACCACACTGTGTATGCCAGTACGGTTCTTAAATCTCTCAAACCAGCCTTTGCTGGCCTTAAATTCACTCACTTCACCACTATTTGCAGGCAATTTCTTTACCAAATCTTCATGCAACTGCTTAGCCTTTTCACAAATAAATCAAGTCATAAGAGTATCTCCTGCTAATTGTTTCTCATTTATCCACACCAATAATAACTTCTCAACCTCTTCCAGTACTGGTGATCTCATTTTTGTCAGCACAGTTACTCCCTTTGCAACAACAGCATCCTTTATTTCATTTTTCTTGGCCACTATGGAACATAAGGTTGTGTAGGGTTTCTTATACATCCTGGACAGTTCGGCCACACTTGTACCACTTTCATATTGCTCAATGATGGTTTTCTTAAATTCAATCGTATTTCTCACCTTCTTTACCACAGGCTTGGCACTACGAGCTTTCTTTGGAGCCATGGTAGCTTATTTAGTACTTGCAAGCACTAAAATAAATGGAATATAATGAAATATTTCGCTGGAGCATGCGAGGGGACCTTCGCTCACTGGTAAACAATGCCAGACTGGCTGCCGCCCTGGCTCACGCAGTGCGTACGCGTCCCGGACGAACTACGATTCGCGAGTCAACCTATGAAAAGCGAGTCCATGTTTATACAAAAATACCCCTATGATTGGCGAATTTTACGATTGCCGGGAACTACGAAAAGCGGGGGACCACTGTAGTTCATATTCACTATCACTATCATCACCAATGCTCACATCTAAGTTCAGGATATGGGAAAATAGGAGTTTCCTCTTTCGTTCTGGTACAACTGAACTTGAACAAGACGGCCCAGCACCAGAGGTGGAAGGTTGAGGGTCGTCTGGGTTTTCCTCACTATTACCGGTATTATGGTCATTAGTTTCGGTCACAACCTCATCAAAACCTTGAAACTCATCTTCACTGGCACTTCCATCTGTATTAGAACTGTCACTGGGGAACAAAAGTGTCCCAATTTGCCAAGGAGTGAGGAGTTTCTTACAGCGAGGCATGGTGAACAAGGTGTACTAAAATGGCGTTCCCACAATGCACCACTGGGTCCCAGATTTTTTTTCTACCATGCACACCGACCAAGCACACCCAGTCTGTCACATTTAGGCCTACCAGCCTTTTCCCGCTTGATTTGAAGGCACTAGAATTTAAACATATTAGTACATCAATAACCCTGGCACATAAGCCATACTAGAACATTGGAAACCCTGAAAGGGTTAAAAATATACTGAAAATGTTATAAATGGTGCAAAGGTGACATCAAACAAGGACAGTATTTTACATAAAAATGTAAGTAAAATAATTTGGGGGGAAACCTATGCCATGTCTTATGAAAAATAAATAAATTTTTGGTAAAGCTAAATTAGACTGGGACAGAGTTTAAAATATTGCTGTAAAAAACAGCTGTGGTGTTACACAAGCACAGTGAACCCCAGCTGCACATCACACACGTTATGATGGAACTTTTTTTTTTTTTTTTACCCTGCCACTCATCATGTTACAGGAGTAAAATTGTCATCATTATTTTAGTCCTGAAAAAATTATGTGACAAAGGCAAGTAGAAAATTCTCTTATTATTATCAGAAATGAAATGTGTTTGTGTAAGTAACAAAAATGCTATTATTATTTTATGCTATCATTATTTTATACTTTTCATAACATTTTGTTGCCAAATTTTCAAGTTTGTATATTCAACTCCAACCTTTATATTATCCTTTGTACCTGTGTACCTGTCTACTGTGTACCTGTCTACCTGTGTACCTGTCTACCATCTTACTATCATATTATAACCAAGTCATTGCCATTGTTATTTTTTACTTATTATTCTTTTGGTACTTTAATTTGTGAATTTTATTTTGTCAATTTAAATCTAGTTATACTCTTGATCTTGTTAACAACCTATACCAGACCCTAGTGCAATTGCAAGTACCATTTTAATTTGTATTATTACATTATAAGTTTATATTGTATTTTTATATTACTAGTTTATACCTAGTTGTACTTTAGTTCATTCCAGCACAACACATAGACAACATCAACTTCATTATGTGTAGTAGTGACTATACTCTATATGACCAAAATACTCTAGCTATATACTTATCCAAGCTTCCCACCACTACAGATATCAGTACTAGAACTCAACACATAACTCAGGATATAAATAACCATAATTTAAACCTAGAAGATGATTGATCACGTTGACCCTGATCTAAACCTCCATAATCTGACACCCAATCAAAACCTATTGGAAAGTAACTGCCTTTATTACACAGCATCACAAGCCAACACTATCCTAAACAATGCTAAAAGCCTATCAGTACTTAACTACAACATCAGGTCCTTAAGCAAACACTATGATGACCTCCTGGCACTCCTTGAATCACTAAAGACACCCTTCTCCTGCATTATTCTTACTGAGACCTGGCTTAAGCAGGACACAATAGATATCTACCCTCTACCAGGATACACAGCAATTCACAACTGCAGCCCAAACCAAGTTGGGGTGGTATTGCAATCTATTACTCTAACCAATTATCTTGTATTAGCACCACTTGCTTTAGTGATGAATATGGGGAATACATTTTTGCTAATTTTACTGTAAAAAACCTTAGACACCCATAACAATCGGTGCCATTTACGGATACCTCACACAAACATCCCAAATTTCAGTGAGAAAATTAAAGTCACTAATAACAAACAGACAAATGAATAAGCACCACCTTCTCTTAGCTGGAGACTTCACATCAACCTTGGCTTACTAGATGATCAGCCTGTAACTGATTTCATCAACAATATGAACAACACACGTCTCAATACCAACAATAACTAAACAACCAGGCTCCTGAGACAAGTGCAACCATAATAGACCACATATGGACCAATATACTAGCCCCCTTAAATCAGGGATAATCACGATAGCACTACAGACCACTACCCTACTTCCTCCTGACAAACATTAATAAACACCACTTGAATACAACAAAGTCTCATTTAGACTCCATGACGAGGCCTCAATAAGGAAGTTCACAATGACCTAGAGATTGTTGACTGGCCTACAGAATTCTCCAAGGCACAATGGTATTGATGACTGGACAGACATTTTCTTAACAAATTACTTAGACTGTACAACAAACATTGTCCTATAAAACCGAAACAGATCACAAACGGCTTGGTTGCCCATGGCTAACCAGCACCATTCTGAAATCCATTGACAAGAAACACCAATATGAAAAGCAATATAGACAGGGCTTAATACACAAAGATCATATCTTAAAAAGAAAGCAAACAATATATCCATTTCAGATGGTGCCTGAAAACACTCTCTCAGATTCTAGGGACCCACAACTGAAAAAAAAACAAGATATTGTCTTACTAAAACCTAATGAAACCCCCCCCACTACATCCCACTGACACAGCTAACAAGATAAACGACTTCTTCTCAACCATAGGATCTAATCTCGCCAATAAAATCCCACATACTAATGCCCAGCCGGGACTACCTAGATGGGAATTTCCCAAATTCCTTCTATCTTGCACCAACTGAGCCCTCGGAAGTCACGAGATTATAAAGTCACTTAAAAACAACTCAGGGAATCTGTCTATGTCCCACCATTACTGTACAAGCGAGCGGCCCATATCCTTTCGCATGATATTTTCATTACTTTTTAACAAGTCACTAGAAACTAGCACCTTCCCGAAACTACTCAAGATGGCAAGGGTTACACCAATACATAAAGGTGGTGACCCTACAGACTTAAACAACTATAGGCCAATATCAAACTTACCATTGCTATCCAAAATCTTTGAGAAACTCGTGCACAGGAGACTATATTCATTATAACAGCACAAAACATACTCAACCCCTGCCAATTTGGATTTAGGAAAAATAAAAGCACTAATGATGCAATCATAAAAATGCTAGATCTGCTTTACACAGCATTGGAAAATAAGGAAATACCACTAGGAATTTTTATTGACCTAAGAAAAGCTTTTGACACAGTAGACCACGACATCCTACTCCACAAACTTGACCATTACGGTATAAGAGGCCATGCGCTTGCTTATTTCAAATCTTACCTTACTAATAGGTATCTGTATGTTACCATTAAAGACACAGCATCAACAACACGGCCACTTGATACTGGAGTTCCGCAGGGAAGTGTCCTTGGTCCCCTGCTCTTCCTCATATACATCAATGATCTTCCAAACGTATCCCAACACCTGAAAACCCATTCTCTTTGCTGACGACAGCGACTTATGTCATCTCTCACCCTAATCTTGCCACCCTCAACACCATTGTTAACGAGGAGCTGATCAAAATATCGACTTGGATGACAGCCAATAAACTTATCGTTAACACTGACAAAACCTACTATATTATGTTTGGTTAGCAGAGCAGGATATGCACAAATTAACATTAAGATCGACAACACTCTAATTACCAGACATAATGAGGGCAAATTCCTAGGCCTATACCTTGACAACAACCTGAATTTCAGCACCCATATCCAACACATAACCAAAAAAGTATCCAAAACAGTAGGGATCCTCTCCAAGATACGATACTACGTGCCGCAAAATGCCCTTCTCACACTATACCACTCACTTTATTTATCCATACCTCACCTATGCTATTGTGCTTGGGGATCAACTGCAGCAACACACCTAAAGCCAATAATAACCCAACAAAAAGCTGCAGTAAGAATAATCACTAAATCCCATCCCTGGCAACACACCCCCCCCACTCTTCATAGATCTAAACTTACTCCCTGTTCAGTACATCCACACTTACTACTGTGCAATCTACATACAGGACCTTAAACTCCAATATCAACCTTGACCTAAAATGCTTTCTTGATAGTTGTGACAGAACCCACAGGCATAACACCAGACACAAACACTCTCTACGACATTCCCCTGTCCGACTAAACCTTTACAAAATTCAATGTATGTCAAAGGCCCTAAAATCTGGAACACCTACTGAGAACTCTAGAACTGCAGACACATTCATCACCTTCAAAACTACCATTAGAAAACATCTTATCTCCCTGATAAACCCCATCAACTAACTACACGAATACCACCTGGTGGTTCACACTTACACTCACTCACCCATTTGACTATAAACAGAAATATTAATCTCAATCTTAAAATAATGAATCCTATGATACTCCAATACTGAAACTATGTACTGCGCCAAAACAAAAGCATTCACACTGCTAAACTCACAAACTAGTATTTAGTCATTTAGCCATAATACCAACTTACCTCATAATTTGTAATATTTTAAAATGAAGAATTAAACTAAGTCTGCCCGAAATGCCTAGCCATGCTAGGCGTTCTAGTGGTACACTCTGTAATCATTATTTAACTACATGTAAACCACACAACAACCAAATTCTGTAAATTCAACATTGTAATCTTTATAGAGAATAAACTTAGAATTTGAATTTGAATTTGAATATTATAAGTCCTACTCTAAGATTATTTTCATATCTTAGTGACTATATTGTGTGTGGAATTAGTGTATATTTCAATTACATCATTGTTCAAGGCCCCTAACTATCTTTGGCTAACTATTACCAACTACCTCATACTTATTTTTTTTTTTTTTTCAACAAGTCGGCCGTCTCCCACCGAGGCAGGGTGACCCCAAAAAAGAAAGAAAATCCCCAAAAAGAAAATACTTTCATAATCATTCAACACTTTCACCACACTCACACATGAAATTACCGCCTCCCTTTCTTCCTCAACATTTAGAAGTTCCTCAAAATATTCTCGCCATCTACCTAATACCTCCATCTCCCCATCTACTAACTCCCCTACTCTGTTTTTAACTGACAAATCCATACTTTCCCTAGGCTTTCTTAACTTGTTTAACTCACTCCAAAATGTTTTCTTATTTTCATTAAAATTTCTTGACAGTGCCTCTCCCACTCTTTCATCTGCTCTCCTTTTGCACTCTCTCACCACTCTCTTCACCTTTCTTTTACTCTCCATATACTCTGCTCTTCTTATAACACTTCTGCTTTGTAAAAAACCTCTCATAAGCTACCTTTTTCTCTTTTATTACACCCTTTACTTCTCATTCCACCAATCACTCCTCTTTCCTCCTGCCCCCACCCTCCTATAACCACAAAACTTCTGCCCCACATTCTAATACTGCATTTTTAAAACTATTCCAACCCTCTTCAACCCCCCACTACTCATCTTTGCACTAGCCCACCTTTCTGCCAATAGGCGCTTATATCTCGCCCGAACTTCCTCCTCCCTTAGTTTATACACTTTCACCTCCCTCTTACTTGTTGTTGCCACCTTCCTCTTTTCCCATCTACCTCTTACTCTAACTGTAGCTACAACTAAATAATGATCCGATATATCAGTTGCCCCTCTATAAACATGTACATCCTGGAGTCTACCCATCAACCTTTATCCACCAATACATAATCTAACAAACTACTTTCATTACGTGCTACATCATACCTTGTATATTTATTTATCCTCTTTTTCATAAAATATGTATTACTTATTACCAAATTTCTTTCTACACATAGCTCAATTAAAGGCTCCCCATTTACATTTACCCCTGGCACCCCAAATTTACCTACTACTCCCTCCATAACATTTTTACCCACTTTAACATTGAAATCCCCAACCACCATTACTCTCATACTTGATTCAAAACTCCCCACGCATTCACTCAACATTTCCCAGAATCTCTCTCTCTCCTCTACACTTCTCTCTTCTCCAGGTGCATACACGCTTACTATAACCCACTTTTCACATCCAATCTTTATTTTACTCCACATAATCCTTGAATTTATACATTTGTAGTCCCTCTTTTCCTGCCATAGCTTATCCTTCAACATTATTGCTACTCCTTCTTTAGCTCTAACTCTATTTGAAACCCCTGACCTAATCCCATTTATTCCTCTCCATTGAAACTCTCCCACCCCCTTCAGCTTTGTTTCACTTAAAGCCAAGACATCCAGTTTCTTCTCATTCATAACATCCACAATCATCTCTTTCTTATCATTTGCACAACATCCACACACATTCAGACTTCCCACTTTGACAATTTTCTTCTTCTTATTCTTTTTAGTAATCTTTACAGGAAAAGGGGTTACTAGCCCATTGTTCCTGGCATTTTATTTGACTTTTACAACACGCATGGCTTACGGAGGAAAGATTCTTATTCCACTTCCCCATGGATATAAAAGGAAAAGTAATAAGACCAAGAACTATTAAGATAAAATCAAAGAAAACTCAGATGAGTGTGTATAATTAAACGTGTACATGTATGTGTAGTGTGACCTAAGTGTAAGTAGAAGTAGCAAGACATGCCTGTAATCTTGCATATTTATGAGACAGACAAAAGACACAGCAAATCCTACCATCATAGTACAATATATTGCTCAACTTATTATATATAACAAATCAGATCTTACCCCCAAATCAATATTATATCATAGTGACTATCTGCTATTTTAACTTTGTTTACCATTACTTAATTTAGTCCCTTATATTTTTTCTTTTTTCTTTTAGCTTTATATAACAACCTTAGTTCATATATTCACAATCGTTAAAATAATCAAGGTGCTATTCTCAGGTGCTAAAGTGTAATAAGCTCATCATTGTGCCATTATATTCATTTATTTGATTACCACTTTTTTGTTCACCACAAATTATTTTAGCCCGTTTTATATTGCCTCGTTTATTTTAGCTTTAAAGAGCTACCTTAGCTCATTTTTTTTACATTTGTTAAAATAATTCAGGTGCTATTTTATAGCTTTAGAATATTTACTTTGTCTTATACTTAATTCTAACTATAGATTCACTATAAATCTTATGATAACAAGCATTGATCCTGATACCAACCTCTTATATAATGACTTAAATGAATCAAACAGTAACTGTAATTACTACACAGCAGAACAATCAAAGGCACTTCACAGAGCCAACAACAACATAACTGTCTTTAACTACAATATCAGATCTTTAAGCAAACATTACGATGACCTCATAGCATTACTAAATTCCCTGCATGTCAGTATGTCCATCATTACCCTCACAGAAACCTGGCTAAAGCCTGATACTATAGATGTCTATGCCATTCCTGGTTACACAGCCATACACAACTGTAGGCCAGATCAACAAGGGGGTGGCACAGCTATATACTACTCAGACCAACTAGAATGTATCACTAATACTTGCACAAGGGATGAACATGGGGAATATATAATAGCTAAATTCAAATCCAAATACCTACAAAAACCACTCACAGTGATAAACATCTACAGAGTACCACAGTCAAACATTAGCCGTTATAGTGAGAACCTAGGAAATATGATAACTGATGCATGCATGAACAAAGATCACTTACTACTCTCAGGTGACTTCAATATAAATCTCCTACAAGACCAAGACCCACATGTTACTGAATTCACAAACACTATGAGTAACTGCATGTTGCTACCAACAGAAACAAAACCTACAAGAGTTACAGAGACTAGTGTTTCCCTACTAGACCACATCTGGACCAACACCATATCCCCCTTAAGATCAGGCATAATCACAGATAATACCACAGACCATTACCCTACCTTCCTCATAACAAACCTTGGCAAATTATCCCTAGACACTCCTAAAGTCACTTTCAGACTTCACAATGAGGCAGCTATCAATAACTTCACAGCAGCAGTGACAAACATTGACTGGCACACTGAGCTAGAAATCTATACAGATATTGACGAATGTATTAATAATTTTCCAGAAAAGACCCAATACCTCTATAACAAGCACTGTCCTAAAAACTAAACAGATGACTCCAAAGAGACTGAACAGTCCCTGGCTAACACCCAGTATCCTCAAATCCATAAATACAAAGCACCTATACGAAAAAAGTACAGAATGGGCCACATAACCAGAGACCAAACAAAACGTTACTCGTCAATCCTAACCAGCCTAATAAGAAGGGCTAAAAAATTGTATTATGAGAACAGATTATCCAACTTACGAGGTGACATAAAAAAGACCTGGAAAACCCTATCAGAAATACTAGGAACAAAAAAGGTAACACAAAATAGCGAAATTGAATTAACAAAACCAGATGAACCCCAATTCCCACCTACTGAAACAGCAAACAGACTCAATGATTTCTTCTCCACTATAGGAAAAAACCTTGCCAATAAAATCCCAAGCTCAGATACCCCACCCAATGACTACCTCACTGGCAACTACCCGAACACACTGTTCCTAGCTCCGACTAACCCAAATGAAGTCTCCCTTATTATCAACAAACTAAAAAACAAGACAGGAGATTTAACCCTTAAATGGTCCAAAACGTACAGTAGGGCCCCACTTATACGGCGGGTTAGGTTCCAGGCTGTCGCCGGAAAGCAGACATCGCCGGAAGGCAGAACTCCATTTTTTTCCATTTATAAATGCATATAAATGCCAGACAACAAGTTTACACTAAATTATATTAAGTTAGTAAGAGAACTAGGCATTAAAAACACACAAAGTAAAATACAGTCACAGTAAATTCCTTACTTATCTTAAAGTATTTGTAATCTTAATGTAGCGAGAGAGGTGAGTAGTACTTATTTGTAGGAAGTCAGGTGCAGGTAGCCCAGGTGTAGGTAGCACTGGCTCCCCGTCTCATACTTAATATATGATATTTAAAACATTCTTCTTCTCTTTTTTAGTAAATGTCTACAGGAGAAGGGGTTACTAGCCCATTGCTCCCGGCATTTTAGTCACCTCATACGACACGCATGGCTTACAGAGGAAAGATTCTTTTCCACTTCCCCATGGACAATAGAAGAAATAAGGAAGAACAAGAGCTATTTAGAAAAAGGGAGAAAAACCTAGATGTATGTATATATAATATGCATGTGCGTGTCTGTGAAGTGTGACCAAAGTGTAAGTAGGAGTAGCAAGATATCCCTGTTATCTAGCGTGTTTATGAGACAGAAAAAGAAACCAGCAATCCTACCATCATGCAAAACAGTTACAGGTTTCTGTTTCACAGTCATCTGGCAGGACGGTAGTACTTCCCTGGGTAGTTGCTGTCTACCAACCTACTACCTAGTACTACTAGGGTGTGCAAAAGAAGAAAATTAAAAGTGAATACAGGAAAGAGTAAGGTTATGAGGATAACAAAAAGATTAGGTGATGAAAGATTGGATATCAGATTGGAGGGAGAGAGTATGGAGGAGGTGAATGTATTCAGATATTTGGGAGTGGACGTGTCAGCGGATGGGTCTATGAAAGATGAGGTGAATCATAGAATTGATGAGGGGAAAAGGGTGAGTGGTGCACTTAGGCATCTGTGGAGACAAAGAACTTTATCCTTGGAGGCAAAGAGGGGAATGTATGAGAGTATAGTTTTACCAACGCTCTTATATGAGTGTGAAGCATGGGTGATGAATGTTGCAGCGAGGAGAAGGCTGGAGGCAGTGGAGATGTCATGTCTGAGGGCAATGTGTGGTGTGAATATAATGCAGAGAATTCATAGTTTGGAAGTTAGGAGGAGGTGTGGGATTACCAAAACTGTTGTCCAGAGGGCTGAGGAAGGGTTGTTGAGGTGGTTCGGATATGTAGAGAGAATGGAGCGAAACAGAGTGACTTCAAGAGTGTATCAGTCTGTAGTGGAAGGAAGGCGGGGTAGGGTCGGCCTAGGAAAGGTTGGAGGGATGGGGTAAAGGAGGTTTTGTGTGCGAGGGGCTTGGACTTCCAGCAGGCATGTGTGAGCGTGTTTGATAGGAGTGAATGGAGACAAATGGTTTTTAATACTTGACGTGCTGTTGGAGTGTGAGCAAAGTAACATTTATGAAGGGGTTCAGGGAAACCGGCAGGCCGCACTTGAGTCCTGGAGATGGGAAGTACAGTGCCTACACTCTGAAGGAGGGGTGTTAATGTTGCAGTTTAAAAACTGTAGTGTAAAGCACCCTTCTGGCAAGACAGTGATGGAGTGAATGATGGTGAAAGTTTTTTCTTTTTCGGGCCACCCTGCCTTGGTGGGAATCAGCCAGAGTGATAATAATAATGAAAAAAATAAATTTAAAACATCCCAGAGAGGTAAAATGCACATACAGTACACTCATTATTTACCTTAAAATATGAGTAGTCTTAATAGAGGAAGAGAGGTGAGTAGTATTTATTTGTATAAAGTCAGTGTAGGTAGCCGGTAGGTGTAGCCTGGGCTACACCTACCAGCTACCTACACTGTGGCCCAGAGCCATATTATTAACATCGACATGCCTTGTTCACTGAATTTAATCATTTCTAACAACTACCTTTAGATGCCATCATAAACAAAGGTAGAAGTAATGAATAATTCATGCCGAAAATTGTAAACAAAAGCGGAGTGGGGGAGTGGCTGGGCCAAACGCAGATTCATACACGTTTTCTCTGATTTATTTATTTATTTATTTATTTATTAACAATTTGAGCACACATACAGAGGTACAAAAAAATACATATAAGAGCAGCATGCCAAAGCCACTTATACTATGCATAGCATTACGGGCTGGCTTAACCCTTTCAGGGTCCGTCCCGTAGATCTACGGCTTTACGTTCAGGGTCCAAACCGTAGATCTACGCCATGAGCTCAGCTCACTCTGATAAACTGTGAGTGGTACATTTGGGCCTAGATATGAGAGAATGCATCTATGTGGTATGTGTGCACCACATAAAACAGATCCTGCAGCACACTGTGCATAATGAGAGAAAAAAAATGAAATCATGATTTTTCGATTAAAACAGCAACTTTGCAGTGGTTTTTCGTATGTTTTTTATAGTTGTATTTGCGATTTCTTGGTCTCATTTGATAGAATGGAAGACATAACTAAAGAAATAGAGATGATTTTGATTGGTTTTTAGCTTGGAAATGGCTTGAAACTGAGCTCAAAGTAGCGAAATGTAAATTTTTTGCCGATATTCAGAGTAAACAAACGACCTCACACGTCTAATACACATCAGCTGGTGGGTCTAATATACATTCACAAATATGGTGATGATATTTATACAATTATTACAGTATTGCATAACAGTAAATCTTCTATTTTTTGGTGTGAAAAAAAATTCATTATGTGAATAAAAAATCAAAATTTGGGAAATTTTTTTGTAAAGCCTCAAAACATAACTAATGAACAGGGGGAAATGTTTGTTTAGTGCCAGGAATGCCTAAAATTGTTCATTCTGGACCCTATTTTGAAATTGGAATATTTTTAACTTTGTGTTAAATTGGCCAAATTAACAATTTCCGATCACTTTATTTTTGTAGTTGAAACAGTTAACTTGGCGATTTTTTGTGCTCAATCGATAGAATGGGAAATAATACTAGTGAAATAGCTAAGAATTTGGTTGATTGGAATAATGTAATTGGCCTAAAATGGGAGTCAAAGTCAGCAAAATCGCCGAAATTTGTAAATATCGCTGACACAACAAAATTCGCGAGAGCATAATTTCGTCAATTTTCCACCAATTTCGTACTTTTTGTTTTATTATCTTCACAAAAAGATTCTCTACGATTTCAATAAGAAAAAAATAACAAACTTGTTTTTTGAAAAAATCTTGGACACTGGTGCGTGACTCCAGATTTGGGCCTTGGACCCTGAAAAGGGTTAAAATTAACTTAAGATTAAAATAAGCAATGATGAAATCAGTGATAAAACATTAATGTAAACAGATTACTATAAAGCACAATGAGTATTACAAAGACAGGTCATTTGGTTCATGCATTGTTGTACATTCAGTAGAATGGAGTATTCTGTTAGGGAGTGTATTAAAAAATAATAAAGTTTTGATTGGGTTTTAGGTTTAACATTTATGTGATATAATTGTGAGAAACCCTTTAAGATATACAATTTATAAGGTTCAGTTATTCGGGATTATTTGGTTTTGGGGGAGTAAGTGATCTTGAAAGAG